>CM077582.1:43339160-44589160 GCA_039657365.1 Stephania yunnanensis
ATTCAATTTATTTATCAATATTGCTTGGATATGTTAGTATATGTAGTTCATATAGTTTATGGACAAAATGTAGGACTATGTACTTTATGATGTTTTCACTAAACAAAAACTATGTCTAATGAGATCCACGGTAAGAACTCCTAGAATCGAGACCATGTTATATAGGTTCAGTGGTTAATCTCCCGATCTATATGTAACTCCTACCTAGTTAGATAGGTTACATGGGTTACATATTCACTAGAGGGTTTAGCATAGAATACTGAACATTAATGGATTGGGCAGACATCACACTGACCAACGTGTTAGTCTGAAGCAATCGCATTAATGGTGCTCTGGCAGTAATCGACCCTAATTTTACAAATAAAATGGGAATCAAAGTTGTAATAGTAATTGATAGTTTTGCATATGTTATTTATTAAATTATATGCTTTCCACAATCTTTTTAGTTAACATTAGTGCATATTGTTATTGCATAATGTTCAAGATTAATATATGGAATGTTCATAGCTTTGTAAATCTTTTCATGCAGCAAGTAGAGTGCTTCACCCTAAATTTAATATTTCATGTTCTCAAAGCGCTTCAAGAAAAGCGAAAAAGAAGATTTAGGAGTCTCAATATCTTCTTCACGATGTAATCGAGTCTTCATGTATATATATAAACTATTTGAGTTATTTTCGTCAGATAATTGTGGTCAGAGGTTTATAAACGAGGTTTTAGATTTTGATAAACTTTGTATTTATTTATATCGATTAATTATCGAAAAACTTTTATTTTTTTAATGCGTATATTTTGAATTATTTATTCAAAATCGATCTACAAAGTTGAGTTTATAAGGTACAAATGGGGAGAGGTTGCTGGCTCTAGTTGAAGTTTAACTTGGCATTAGGGCTTAGTTAGGGTTTCTGTAGTATCTCCCTAATCGAGATAAGGGATGCTATAGCTTTTGTATCAAAGCCTAGTGGTTTATCACTTTTGAATTACGTGGTAACTATGATACGATTTGGTATCATAGGTAAGGCTCGACTTTGTTTTCACTTTCAATTTTTTTTCAAAATAAGCGATAGAATATTCCTTCGTGATCGAACCTAAGCTATTAATTCTTAAGAGTTGTCTCTCAGTTATAAATAAGCTAAATGTTTGATAAACGTTTTTCATCATTTTTTTGGGTGGGAAAATGAAAATGAAAACATCGGGTATATGTTATTTGCTACACATATTGTTATTTATTATATAGATATGATTTCTCAATTTTCTCTGAATGTTACCCTAATGATCTTATCTTTCGTTTGACTTCTCAATCTAATGGCAGATTAAGGAGAGGGTTCATGTGAGGCCTGGATCTCAAGGTAAAGAGGGAGACGGAGGATCAATGGAAGTTTAAAATGGAATGGCAAATGAAAGTAAACTTAAGCGAGTCTCAAACGAAACTTATGGCTATGCTGATGGCTCAAATGGGACCACCATTGACATCAACTGAAGGCACAAATTTTTGCAAATTCAAATTTCAAAGTAGCAGAGCCGAGGAGGTGCTAAGGCAAAGTAGTCGCCCACCAACTATTATTAGAACATATTCAAAGTGCCGTAGATAGCTATTACAAGGAGTCATGGATTTTGAGAAGTCAGAGCTGGTTAGAACCCGTAAGGAATTTATGAAATATGACATTATGAGGTTTAAATGGCACAAAGTGGAGGTGGGGTAGTCGAGACCTCGAATGTATCAAGATAAAGAGCAAAAATTTGTTACTACGATGCTGAGGACCGATTTAAGGTTAAATTGGTCACAAATTATTGATTGATTATGCACCTGATGCGGTGGAATTCCCTGTAGAGATATAGTCACTCACCTAGCCACGCAATAGGATCTTACTTATAAGCTGTATTTCTTAAAATAAGGAATAGGATGAATACCGAGTTTATTTAGCCGGAACAGGGAGGCATGTCTACACGGGAACACGTGTAATGAGGTTCACCGAGCCGAGTGAATTCAGCTTCGGTATGGTCGGGAAGCTGAGGATAACAAAATAGATTTATTTCTTAAAGGGCTGAATTATGAGATTCGAGTTGTGGTTTCCACTCATCCCGTACTAGTTATGCTTTTATATCGTAAAGTGCGACGCAGATGGAAAGATCCATTTTGGGGCCCACGCCTTCCGTAGTAATACTCATGCTACCACATATATCACAGCTCCCTGTGAGTGGGGAGAATCTAGGAATTTGCTCTTCATCTAAAGAAGAGGCAAAGGACTATAGTTGGTGTAGCTACATAGCTTAGTGGTCTTCAGGGAAAACACCATTATAAACAAGACTGGGCCTACCATTTCTCGTACTTCTAGAAATTAAACCAATTTTTTGCCATCACCTCGCCTAGAGGTAAGTGGCAAGAAAGCATAGCAAAATCATCATTGAAATTGAGCTCGGATCTAGGTAGGTTCCTCAAAGTTAATGGTTTTTCTCTGTGAGGGGCTCCTACGTATATGCGTGTTATTAGCGTAGTGTAGACAAGGCATATTTAAATAGAGTGTTCTATGCGCTGCAAGCCGGCTATCAAGTAGGGGCAAAGCACAACCCCACTTTATTAACATAAAGTAGTAGACTCATGCGTAGTCGTCGCTGCATCTGTAGGCTAATATGAGGCTTGCATGAAGTGTATATTAAACATTTGTGGTCAAGATAATGCATTTTTTTTGATTCATTGCCGGGTTCTTACGCTTCCTTTTATTGGGTAATGCAACGGCTGATGACTTGAAATTAAAACATGTTAGAGCCAAAGACGTTGTTGATTTTTGAAAGTACAAGTAGTAAAGTGAGAAGTTTTATCCTAACCTAATCCTGTGGTGGTTATGTAGTCAAGATTTGGGAGAATGAACTCTCAATTAATCTTATGGTAATAGAAGTTCCCGAAATATGATGCATTATTAGTGGATGGAATGGTTATCAACATACCATATTTGTATCGATCAAGCTTCTATAAGAGAGTAATCTTTCTGGATCCCTAACCTTTCTAAAATTATAAGTCTATAAAGGCTATATAATCCTTCATAACTCTGCAATTTATGAAGAAGTGGAAGCTGTACTCCTTTGAAAGATTTAAAATATATCGATGAGTAGGTCGAGGCATTCTGGAGAGTCAGACATGAACTTTAAGCGTTAGTGAAATACCTATGGTTTATGAGTTTTTAGAAGTATTTCCATCTCGACTTACTCGGACTTCCACCGCCTGCAAGTTGTCATTAACTTTACTCATTTGATTTTATTCCTTTGCAGACTAAACTCTATAGTATATATTCCTCCCATACCATATAGCACCGGGCGAACATGAAATAGGTTATGTGCTTAGCCTGCAAACTTACCGAGGAGTTGTTACAAAATAAGTTTATCTATCCCTAGCATGTCACCGTTGGGAGCACTTGTTCTTTTTATGAAGAAAGAGTTGTGTGAATCCTATGCTGCACGTGCATTGATTATGTGATTAAACTTAAGAATGTAAAATTTATTAGAAATAAATACTCATTACCTAGTGATCGATGATTTGATTGATTAGTTGAAGTGGTGTTAGATATTTTTCAAGTATTGATTTGAGATCAAGTTATCAAGCTTGGCAGAGGATCAAGGATGAGGATATCTCGAAACGATTTCTTGCATCTCACTACAGCACTTCGAAGTTTACAAAGTGGGATGCTGTGTTTGTGCTCAATAATGCTCCTACTATGTCTCATTTCGAATTAATGCATAAAAGTATGTTTAAACCTTTATCTTGTTAGCAAGCTTTATCATCGTGTTTATCGATGATATCTTGATCTATTTGAAGACATACATAAGTGGAATTTACACCACTAAGAGTTACATTATAAACTTCATGAAGGATAACAGGTTGTATGCAAAGTTTAGTAAGTGTGAATTACTCGTGTCTTCATAGCCAAGCTTCTTGGACATATGGTTAATGCCGAAGGTATATCTATTGATCCAAAGTTGAATACGCGAAGCGATTAAGGATTAGCATACTCCTACCACGTTGTTAAATGTTCGTAGTTTTTTCAAGTTAGCAAAGTTATTACGAGATTATTCAAGTTATTGAGGGTTTCTCTCATATTGCTCCCGCTAATGACTCTAATAACAAAATAAAGATGTAGACTCGTATTTGGAATGATGAGTTGGAAGGCTACTTTCAAAGGTTTGAAGGATAGTTTGACTAAAATACCAGCTTACATTATCCGAGTCAAGGAAAGAGTTATGATTTATATAGATGTTTCTCATTTAGTGCTTCAGCCTTATATGCTAACGCAATGAAGGCATGGTTGTAGCTTATGCTTCAAGGCAACTCAAAGTTCATGAAAGAGAATTATACTGGTTTATGATCTTGAAGCTAGCGGCTACAGCTTATTTTTACCTTAAAAATTTGGAGGCACTACTTGTACCAAGCAAGAAATTTACAATATTCTCAGATCATAAAAGTTTGAGATATTTGTTTACTCAGTGAGTGAATTGAATATGAGGAAAGAAAGATGGTTTGAGTTCCTTAAGGATTATGATTTCACTCTTGAGTAACATCTAGCAAAGAAAATGAGGTTGTCGATGCCTTTGAGTTGGAGAAGAACAAGCAGAGAGAATAAAGCTACCGCACAGAGTTTCTTAGTTTAAACTTTGAGGAAGCGTCATGATGATGATTCATGAAAGTCAAGTGGCACATCATCAATTGAAAGCTAGTTTTATAACTACTAATTTGTTCTTCTCTACTCAGATTGGGCTAAACCAGAGATGATTTAGTGGGTGGTTGATCGTCAAAAAGCTAATCGTAGATTATAAAGTTGCATGCTAGAGGTTAGTGGCATAGTGTAGATCATCCCGATTAGTCATTTTTTATGATGGTGCGTTATGATTCAGAGATAAATTATGGATTCTAGCTCAGATCAATAAAGGCAAAGAGTTGCTACAGTGAATCTCACAGATCTCTTTACTATATTCATTTAGGTAACACTAAGATGTATCGCGATATGAGGCGTGTTTATTGGTGGCCTAGGGATGAAGACTGATATTGGTAAGTTTGTAAATAGATGTGAGATATGTCAACAAGTTAAGGCCTATGTATAGGAAACTTGAAGGTTATTCCATTCGCTACTTATTCCTTAGTGGAAATGGGAATATATATCGATAGATTTTGTTTTTCTGGCCTACCTTTGAAGTCACCATAAGCATGATGTAGTATGGATTGTAGTTGACAGTTGATTGAAGTTAGCGCATTTCTTTCAAGTTTCCATAAACGACCCTCTTAACCGATTATACAAGGTGTATGTATGTGAGGCGTTAAGATTTCATGTAGTTCCAAAGGTGTCGATTACTTTGGATAGAGATCCGAAACTCCCGTATAGACCGTAGAGTGAATTGCAGAGAAAATTGGAAATTGTTCTTAACCTCGCACGTCATACCATCTCGCAGACCGATGGACAGAAAGTGAACTGGTCGATATTAGTGCCAAAGGATACTCTTCGAGCTTGTGTCTTGAAAAGTCTGGGGGTAACTAGGAGAAATATATTCCTCTCAGTGTGAGTTCTTTTATAATAATAGCTATTAGGCTAGCATTCGAATAACTTCTTTTGAAGCATTTGCACTCGACGGCCAACCTTGTCGTTCACCTACGTGTTGTGCACGAAGTTGGAGAAACAAGCTTTAGTTAGGGCCAAAGTCAATTCAGACTACTGTAAAATTTAGTAAATTTACTAGCGTTTGACTACAAAAAAGACCGTTAAGACAAAAGAGATACTTCAACATCATAAGTTTTTACAATTTTCAAAGGATGATCTTGTCTTCTTGAATGTCTACTTTATGAAAGGATTGTATAGGTTTGGAGTGCAAGTGTAAACTAGCTCCAAGCTACATTATGCCGCTCGTAGTATAGGAAATGAATGATCTTATTACTTACAAAGTTAGAGTTACCTCCTCGCCTAGTCGAAGTTCATAATATATTCCATGTGTCTATGCTTTGAAAGATGGAGACTCAAGACACTTCAAGGATTGATTGAATGAATTTGATCTTCTGGGAAGACTTATCTTACAATGAGTACCAATCTGTGTACTTGATCATAAGATTTAAAGGCTAGGAACCAAAGAGATCCCTTTGGTTTAGGTGAAATGGCAATTTCATGGAGATGAGGAACTAACCTGGGAGCGGGAATCTTATATGAAGGAGTAATTTTCATTTCTCTTCTAAACTACAAGTAAGTTTATGTTTACTTCAATTTCGAGGATGAAATTTCTTTAAATTAGTGGGAGATCAGAAAGTGACTTGTTACCCTAAGCTAGTGATTAGTATTAATCCAAATCCTAATTAACCCGAGTTAGGATCGTGGTTAAGTCTAAGGCACCTCAAATAGCTTTGTGGTATAGGTTTGTGTGATGGTTTATATTTTTTGGAACGTTTAATGAATTTTATAGGTTGTAGTATAAAAGAAATTTTCTATAAAAGCCTATAGTCGAAAAATATGTAAATAAACAATAAATAGCCGGTACACTTAAAATGCAACGACGCGAGTCGTGAAATGAATGTGCACACCCGATAATACTCGTTTGCATGTCAATGAATTTATTTGCGAGAAAATAGATAAGGTATATATATTTATATATATTTGATATATAAATATATATATATATATATATATATATTCAAACTATAAGTTTAGTTTGAGTTATATGGATCGTCGAATCGCTCGAGAGGAACGTAAGTGTTGATGGTTTTAACATGTGTGTCGCTTTGGGGTGTCATGTTAGCACATCAATCATTCGATCGCCTCGAGATAGAAAAATGCATATCTCAAGGAAAATCTATATATTCAAACTAAACCTTCATGTTTATCTTCATTGATTGAGTGAGAGAGAAAGTGAGAGAGAGTCAGTTGAGGGTTTGATGTTTTGATCTTAAGGAATCAATCGTAGGAGTAAATTGAGGAGCTTAAACAACTAGAAATCGATATCATCACTGCTGGTAAGTTTGGTTTTTATATTCTAAGTTTAATTTAATAGTGGGTGATGATATCTATGTAAATTGTTGTGTTTGATTATTGGAAATGGATTTTTACCTTACTAGAGGTCCTCCCATGTGTATTTAAAGAGTGTTAATTGTGGCTTTGATGATTTATGGATGGAACGGTGGTCGCTACCCCTGTTTCCTATCGAGATAGTGATAGCTGTGGTGGAACGCATTCCACCTAGAAGAGGAGTGCGCTTCCTTCATCAATTGGGATGGACCAAGCTTGGTAGAACGTGCCCCACCAATTGAAAGAGCATGCTACCAACTAGAAAATAGAACTCTATAATAAATTAATTGGAATTTTGTGAGATTTAAGTGATTGAGTTAGAGGTTCTAAACAAAGGGTATTAAACTTACATTGATCGCAAATAGTTTGTGACAGGTGTGTTGGATCATGGGAAAAGCATGAGTGCCCAAAAAGTTAGGGAATTTCTTAACGGAAACCTAAACCGAGGTAAGTATGGATTCGCTTATTTATTAATATTTCCCGGATATGTTAAGTATATGTAGTTCGTATAATTTATGAATTGAATCGAGAAATACATACATTATGATGTTTTACCAAACAAAAATGGTGTCTAATGTGATCCGTAAGAGTAAACTCGGAACCGAGACTAGATTATATAGGATGCGGGTTGATCTCCTGGCCTATATGTTACTCCTACTTAGTTTGATAGGTTACATGGGGTTAGATATTCACTAGGCAATTTAGATAGAACTATTGGACATTAATGGATTAGCTAGACAAGATATCGGCCAATGTGTTGGTTGCAATAATGGTGTAAGCGGGTAATCTAATCTCTAATTTTACAAATAAAATGTGAATCACTTTTGTAATAGTCATCGATAGCTGTTGACTTGCATCCGTTACTTATCGAATTATATGTTTTCCATAATCCCTCTAGTTAATATTGGTGCATATTGTTATTGCATAATGTCTTAATTATTATATGGAATGTTGATGGCATTGTGAATCCTTATCGAGCAAGTTGGAGCGCTTACCCAAAACTTAATATTTGTGTTCTCAGGCTAGCGCTTCAAATGCCTAAGTGGAAAATAGAAGAGTTAGGAGTCTCAATATCTTCTTTATGATGTAATGAGTCTTCTTGTATATATACATTTTTTGAGCTATTTTGTTGTATATAACGGGTTGGGAGGTTTATAAACAAGGTTTTAGGTTTTAATAAACTCGTATTTATGTATATCAATTAATTATTGAAAAAGTTTTAATTTTTCCACTACGTATATTTTGAATTATTTATTCAATATCGATATACAGGTTGAGTTTATTAGGTACAGAAGGAGAGGTTGCTGGCTCTAGTTAAGTCTAGCTGGGTTGTCAAGGCTTAATTAGGGTGTTCAGCTGAGTATCGCCTTAATCGAGATAGGGGATGCTACAATGAATGTTCGACACAACCACATACTAACTAAGATGCAAACACATGTGTGCTCCGCAGATTTTCAACAATCTAGCAGCTTTAAACTGTATGAAAACACTTTTCTTGAGCAGTTACTAACGTACGTCGATACCCAACTCATACTTGAAAAGCACATAGGGTTTCTAGAAAGTGAACAATCCACAATCCAAGTTACCGCCAATGCAATCCCCTTACGTGCACTAGTAAGACTACTAGTTATGGTCTATAATACTCTCACGTGCATTGGCCGCACATAAACAACGTAGGTGTGAAATTTGAAATATTTTCTAAACTTGATTAAGTGACTAATTAAGTATTTTTGGATTTGATTAAAATTTAAGTATTCGAGATGGGACCTACACGATATGCACCTTGAGATCATAAGTTAGTATATTATTTTTGTAGGTCGTATAACTAGTAGATAGATTATAATCTATTATTTGTGAAATAAAATCAAGTGCAAGTTTATACGCGATGTCCACGTGTTTTGGTGCTCGTAGGAATTTTTCCAATTTTCTACAAAATTGTAGTATTTATCTCGGGGGTTTAAATTGGACTTAAATTATGAGATAAATATGAAATTAAAAGAAGAATTGGAAAATTACCCAAAAAAAGCTTGAAATGTAAAGGAAAGTATATTAAAGGAAGGGCAAAAAAGTCAATTACAATTTAATACCATTGAAACAAGGCTTGAAAATGAATTGAGGGATCAAACCTTTTCCTCATTTCGTTTCCACACCCCCAACTCGACACACACACACTCACTCACACACACTATCTATCTCTCTCTCTCTCTCTCTCTCTCTCTCTCTCTCTCTCTCTCTCTCTCTCTCTCTCTATGTCTCTCTCTCTCTCATAAAGTAGTCTTCTCTAACCAATTGTGTCTCTCTCCACCATCTCAACTCTTAGCCATCATTGCACGTTCCTTCATTTCTTCGTTCATCATCATCTTCTCTCTCAATCTCTCTCTCTCGTCACTGCCAAAAAGAAACGAACTGTGGTGATCGTTGATGAGGCAAGTTTTAATTTAATGTTTCACCGATTGGTGCAGTTAGGAGGAGATGTAATGACAATGATGACAATACATAATAGAGGCTACCACCATTATATTTAAATTGATGAAATTTGATGAGAAATGGGACTTAGTTGAAATTAATGGGGTTAAATGTATTTGAATGTGTTTCAAAGGGACTATAATAAAATTGGGATTATTTCAATTGACTTGTTAAATCAAAACTCCCGAAATCCAATTTTTGAACTCGTGTTGAGATAAGAAAAGTCGTGTATGATTAATGTTTTCAATTATTGGTATTTGGTAATGATAATTGGTGGATTGGTACCCTATAACCTCGTAGTTATTAGGGATTTTCAGTTTTAAGTTAGGAAAAATGTGCATGGACTTTTGGAAATTCGATTGAGGGTAGAGCATCAATTGTGAACCGCCTCAAAAGTCCAAAAATTTGGCTAAGCACAAAAATTGCTTGAAGCAAACAAGTTGGGTCAATAAGTTGAAGTATCAAACATCATCCAAATTACACGGGGTTACGCTCATTTTAACCCTTGTATACCATAGTTTATATAATGCAAAGGTAAAAAGTTTATGACACCCCAAATTTTTAACCTTTGTTTTATCCATAATTAGGATAATCAACATGCAACGTGGGACCGCCGAGAGATAAGCACACCTTTGAAGTTTTGCAAGTGGTCGAGGTATATTTTATATTTGTATGATGTTTTCTTAGTGATATGTATGTGTATAGAATAATAAATCATGTTCTCGACTTGTTTATAGGCATCGAATGGCACCTCACTTAGGGATGCATGTAAGAGTGAGACCAAGTAGAAAGTGATTGGCGTAGTCTTTTAATTGATTTTATTATGCATATACACAATGATCTAACCAACTAGTTTATGTACTTAGCTTATGCTTAATATCAAATCAAAATTCTAGGGCCTAAGTTATACATGTTAATTGGGAACCCTTGATAAGCTTAGAGATGAGTGCATAAACTTGATCTTAAGTATGATGAATTTATTAGTTGTGTTAGTTGAAGATGGTTAGTGGGAGTAAGGATGTATGAGGTGTTGGGTTTCGGGGATCAAGCGCATTAGGAGTTTTTGAAACCTTTTCGAATATCCTCAAACCAAGATCCTATTGATTCCATTAAACTGATGTACCAATAGATAAAAATCATACCTTAATAAAAACAACTCCATGTCTGTCTTGTTTAGTGTTAATTGGCTCCTTCAAGATGCTGCTAGAGACAAACGTCCTCTATCAAAAATTCACACACGAACGAACGATCACGATCCGGAGTGCTAGCCACAAAAATTCTAGGACAAAGTTTCTCACAAAAACTCTCTAAAAAAATCTCAATGACAACTGCAACCCTGATGTCGTATTTATAGTACAATAGGTCAAGTTGTAAAAAAACTCCATTTATTACTCACACTCCAAATAAAGAGTTTTAGATAGAGTCGAGATAATCTACAATTACTAATCCAAAAAAGATGTAATTTATCTAAAACTTAAATAAGAATTAAAGTCATACTATAATTTGAATTAGAGTCTTATTCAAAATAGGATTTACCAAGAGACAAGATTTCTAGCCACATTAGACATGTAGGAGAATTTTGAGTCCTAGTCAAACTAGACACTTAATGAGAATCATCAAAATGAAGTCTATCAAATAAAATTCATCAACCTAGACAATATTAAATCACGCAAATGCGTTTTTTGTGTGCAACCCAATAGGTTCATACAACGCTGATAGCGAAAAAATCTTTTTGGCACATAAATTATAAGCGACCTCTATTAAGACATTACGACTACCTAAGTTTCATGAAGATCAATAAATCGATACAACCTAATATACAATGTATATCATATCCCTTGGTCACACAATATCTTTTTGATTGAACATAAGATATGGAACGCCACCTCGAGTAGATCAAAATTGTCAAGTGACATTGATCCAATCAATTCACTAAACATGGTTATTTATTAGTCTAACATCAAGGGGCCCAATAGATATTTCTATCTACAAAAGAGGGACAAATCTCATCTTGATCACACAACTTTTGCACACATCAAACAATGACCAATCGTAATCTTTATAATCATTTGGTTAAAGATGATGTTCGAGTGTGTCAAATCATTGTGCTCCTAATGTATGAGTCTCTGGTGATCTCAAGTCAAAGGACTAAATGAAATAAATCTTATGAGAACTACTTATAAAATTAACATTGTAGTGTTCTCATATCTAGTCAAATTCAACATCTATTCCTTAACCGATACCCATGATCTAGATCTTTATCCGTATATGAATAATCATCACATGACTATCGTTCAAGAATCATACTAGTTTTAATATATGATTGTTCCCACAACAATAACTGACTAGGGATATTCAGAGTAATACAAAAATTATTCATGGATACTTTTATAAAAGAAACATGCATCTACTTATAATAGTTAAGTAACATTTACAGAATTGGCATATGGCACATACCCCAACATGAGGCTCATATGATCATTCTCTAGATGATAAAAGAACGTTAAGATAAGTGGCTAGGATCAATCATCTTCACCAACCTATAAATACCCATACTTAGTGGATTTCTTCAAAATGTATCACTTTCAAACAAGAAAGAAAATTCAGAACTTCATTCTTGCTAGAAATCAAAGGTTTCAAGAGTGGAACTCAAGCCATTTCATAAAAAACATGGAGCGTCATTTAGGAATACAACCAATAATCCTAGGTGAGAATACCCTCCTTGCATGCTTTAAATTTTAGTGTATTTGAACGTGAACCATGAGGCATTTGTTCCAAAATTAAATTAGGTTCTATTTCGTTGTTAAGTTGGTCAATATGAACTCACCTTTGAGTCTCCAAGACTCATTTTCTAGTTTCGTGGTTTTTAGGCATAATTGAGGTTTTCATGAAACTAAAATTGGAGGTTCTGATCTATAAAAAGAGTTTGGTTTTGAAAAATGGAGATTTGGGCTCCTCGTGAAATTTCATTCAATCTACTATATTGGATTTTTTGTTTTGAGTGAGAAATGAATTTATTACGAGTTTTATAAGTTCATTAAGTTCTTGAAATAAAACTGGATTTTGCATGTTCTTATTCCGAACCAATCTCTTTAATTTGGCCATAACTTTTTAATTTCAAAACGAATTACCTCATTCTTGTGGCATTGGAAAGCTCACCCATAATATTAAATTTTTATCTCTACACAACTTGAAGATTAGGACTCCTTCCCATCCAAAAACATTATGTAACATTGATGTTGAATATTATATTGTTGGACTTCATAGTTTTGATAATGCCTTGATATTTTAAGAAAAACGCCTCATTTATTATTGGATTGAGATCATATTTTAGTATAATTTTTTTGGATATGCTTGTAGTCTTTAATAGAATAATCATGATTTTTGGAGCAATGGTTTAAGAGAAATGAGTATTTCAAGTTTGTTGGTTGGAATTTAAAATCGCTTTAAGTGATTAGTGTAAGATTCTCATATCTCTATTATTTCTTAACAAAATTTTGCATACCTTATAGTTTTGAAAAGTTAAGACAATGCCCTAAAACTCCTATTTGAACTACAATACTAAATTTAAATGTTTTTATAATCGAAACCAACTCACAAGTTGTTGCACAAAAATTGTCGTTATTTTGATAAAGCAGATTTTAACACAAACTATTAAGGGGGTTGATTTTAAATTTTTAATTTCAAAAACCTTTTAAACCTAAAATACTTTAAATGCAATTGTTAGGACATCTCTTGAGCTTAGAGAAGGGTTTCTGGGACAAGTATGCGAGTTTCAGGTGTCAGATACCGATTTAGCTTAGAGTTTGCGTTTATTATGGTAAGTAAACATATATAGCACTTCCATTTCATTCCATTTTTATATTTTATTCACAATCACTTAGACTAGTGTAGCTATATGTATTTGTGTAATTTTACTCAATTTATGAGCTTTTATCATGACGTTACATGTATATTGGTATTCTTAGACTCATATCCTTGTATTATGTCTTCTTTGCTATCATTGATATATTGAATTATTGAAATAACATGCTATTAGTGTAGAGGAGTTTTGTTTTGTATTCTTATTCCTTATGTGCTTTGCTAAGCACATTACTTTTGAAATCTTAGCTTCAGTGTAAATTCCTTATAATGTCAAAGTAGTTCTTGCATCTAGGTTCCCCGATGTGACATCTCGAGAATTTCGTAAACTTGATTAGGATGCTAATTAAGTATTTTCATATTTAATTTGAGATTTAAGTATTCGAGGTGGGACCCACGTGTTACTTGATCTAGAGATCATAAGTTAAATATTATTTTTGTGTCACATGACTAGTAGGTGTATTATACTCTATTTGATATGAAATAAGGTCAAGTAGTAATGTATACGTGTTGTTCATAAGTTTCGTAGTGCGTTGGGAAAATTTCCCAATTTTTGACGAAATTGGGGTATTTTTCAGAATTTAATTTGGACCTAAAAATAAGAGATAACCACGAAATTAAACAAAATAATTAATAAGTTAACGGGCGCCTAGTGACATATAGGGTCGAGGGTGACACGCGTGAGATGTACAATAGTGTGCATGCCTCGAGGATGGTTGTTGGCGCGCATGGAAAATTTATAGCTGCAAATATGCATAGGTGTATATATATTTATATGTATATTTATGGTTTATATATATATGTAAATGAATCCTAAAGTTTAAAATAAATTAAAAATATACATTGGATGTGCCTCGAGATACGCATAGTATAGGTATCGAAGAAGGGAATGAAGTGAATGTTAGCTATTTAAGAAGATTTATCAAACCTCGAGATGCATGTCATCCCGTCTCAAGGAAAATCAAGTAGTGAATGGTTATAAAACACTTGATCTACCTCAAGAAACATGATACAAATCTCGAGGATATTAAAATAATTGATCTTATGTAAGTCGATTAGAGTTGGTGATTATCTTGTCAATAGCCACAAGAATGACCTTAAGATACGGAACATGCATCTCGAGAAAATAGCAAAATATGATATGAAACCAATAGACCTACCTCGAGATTCATGCGATGTGAATCTAGAAGAATTTTCATATATATATATATATATATATATATATATATATATATATATATATATATATATATATATCCTAACCTACAACTAAATCGCCTTTCCCGTACCTTTATTTTGACAAAGTTGAAGAAGTCGAAATTGATGGGGAAACAGAAGATACTAGTAGAGAGAGAGGCGATGGTGATGAGGTGGTGAGTAGTTATTGGTTGTGGTGTTCTTGATGTGGTCGTTGTTAATGTTGTTGTGTTGTGGTTTGTCATCGTCGCTGAAGGAGAAAGGAGGCTTGACAAACCGCCATGGCAAGCTTCTTCGAGGAAGATGTTGGCGGGCAAGAGTCTCCCCGCCCAAACCCAACTCGGGTCAGTGGGAGCCCAATCCCAATAAAATCAAAAAAAAGGAAAAAGAATGGTTAATGTTGAAATGAAGAGAGACGAGAAAGAAGCAGGGGGTTTGATCCCCCATATTCGGTTTGGTTCAATTTGAAACAGATTGGTTCAATTTAGGAAAAAATGGGTTGGAATTTTTGAAAATTTCCATAAAATTGTAAAATAATTATAAAAATTATATTTTTGGATAAATAAACAGAAATAGGGATTTTTATAAAACATTAGTAATTTGAAATTTTCTCAAAGATTTATACTAATGGTTTTCTCGTAAAATGAGTCAAGGGGCGATACCTAAATATGTTCGAAATTTAAAAAATTATTTATAAGACTAGTCGAGTGGTTTTTGATTTCAAACCATAATTTTCAATCAAGATTGGGATCCGGACATCCATGAGTTTATTTTTGAGTGATTTTGGGTTTCTGGACTTAAGAATATTAAAATTACTCATAAATTGGTCGAAACTTTAAAAAATTTGAAAAAGAAACTTATCGGGATTTCACAATGATTTTAGGTAATGTTGAGGATTTTGAAACCACTGAATGAGCCTCGGGAATAGGATCAAAGTACATGAAAGTCGAGGAAACGTCAGTGCGTGGCTTCGTAACCAACTTTAAGTTAGTTTGGTGGTAAGTAAATCCTACAATGATCTTTACTATTTAAGAAATTTAGCTTTGTACATGTTATTGTATCATTGTCTCAAGCATTGCGCTTTATTATTTATGGTCATTCATACATAGAGTGAGCTGGGGAAAAGCTTGTTCAAAGTCCGGGTTTGATTAAAACTAGGTTTCGCCTTACCTATACGTCGTCTATTTAGACTAGCGAAGTCTAAGGCCGACAAGTTATCTCTACATTTTATGACCTCTTAATATTGTATCCATAATATTTTTGGAAGTTGACATCTCGATTATATTTAAGAGACAACGATAGAGTGGATTGCATGTCATGATGATGCATATTTCCTATTGTTTATTTGGAAATGCAATTACATGTCTCCATGTATCGACTAACATTTGCGAGTAATTACATGTATATCAATGTAGAAATTTTCTTTGCCTAACATCTTCAAGTTGTTTTTGATGGTGTCAAATTCGATATGAAGACGAGAGATGAACCGATAAGACTCCAAGATTGTGGTAATTTTTTAAAAAAAGTTAAAGTAAATTCTCGTTGTAAATTGTTTATATATATTATTTTGGGATTTTTGGGGTGAGTGTAGGACGTGAAGTTTCGTTACATAATTATGAAATTATCCTAAGTTAGTTTAAAATACGTTGAGTAGTTTATATTTCAATTTTGGTCTATTTAGGATTATATAGTTGTAATTAAACTTTTAGAGACGATAAGTTAGTTAATGAATTTGATTTTGATATATATTATGTAGTGCAAGGAGTTTTGAGTCCTTCGAGGCCTCTCCCCGATTCTGCAGTCTATTAAGTGGAGCTTTCAACAAGCCGCTTTTAGGGGAGGTGCTGCTGAGATTTTTATAAAAATATGAATGTTATTTCCTAATTTGCTCCAATAAAATAAGTTAAGAACTAAATTGGTTGAGGATCTAAATTGCAATTTGGAGCATTATTAAGGATAATAATCAAATTTATTAAGAGGTCAAAGTCAAAAGAATTAGGCTTACTAAATTATTAAGGGATTGAGGTAATCTAGAAAGGTTACTCATCTTAATGACAAAGGGCTGATTAAACTTGGTATTAGAACCTAAGGTTTAGCTCAATTGAGGATAAACTTTGGTTGAGAACCAAAAAGAAATTGAGAGCAATTAGTTGGGAAGTGACCTGAACTACAAAGATATGAATTATTATGTTTTATTTGTGTTTTATGTATGTATTATCGTCAGATATATGATAGAAAGTTTATTCTCCTTGTCCTTTCAATACTTAACTCGTAAGATACGACGAGTAAGATTTGAAATAGATAATTAAAAAGGAGAATAGACTTGTAAAACGATAACTGAGCGTGATTGGATGTGAAATGGACTTGTGAAGTCTGAATTCACAAAGGTGTTGTAAGTAATTCGATACTAATATAACTGATGAAAGTATCAGTTATGATACTAATAAGAAATTGGTTGAAAAGAAGTCCAAATGATTCAGGTACGTAATTACTAAACATATAATTCTTTGAAATCGAAAGTATCAAACTATTACAATTGTAAAACGTTTGGGAAAATGTTAATATAGTCTCGACAAGGAAAACAGAGACACGTGATTAGACAGACATAATTTGACTAGAAAATCACAATGCGATTGTGATTGGATCAATCAAGTTTTTTAAGTCGTCGCTATGAAAATAAAATACTTTGAAGCAGAGTATTGTCTACTTTCCAAAATAAAATAAAAAGTAAAAGTTGAATGGAACTATAGTTTGAAAATAATCAAATGACTTTTTAAAAAGAAGTATTGAAGTTTTTAATTGTTTAGTACTCAAGTTACTTATTCATAACCGACGTTGAGTATATTGATTCTATAAGTTGAATAGAAAATGATAAAACAAATAGAAATACACGAGTTAGAAGTAATCTTTGTTAACACCAGATTAGGTGTTGTTATCAAACAAATATCAATGAAATTTCTAACTTAAAAATAAAAAGTGTAGTGATAAGATCAACGTGTTAGAAGTTAAGGTGTTAGGGAAGTTGTTTAATAATAGCTTGGATTAGCTATTAAACAAAACACGAGTAGTTTTGCTATGAGATTCAAAGTACCCAATAGTCACTTCTAACAAAATTAAGCGATGACACTTGTCACTACAACTTATAGGGGTGTATTCAATTGAGATTTTAATAGACTTTTGGTTACTTTTTTGACTAAAAACGTTTAAGGGTATTCAATTAAAACTTTTAGAGAGTCTCTAAAAGTTTGGTGTATTCAATGTGAACTTTTAGAGACTTTTAAAAAGTCTCTAAAAGTTTTGGGGATATTCAATTAAAACTTTTGTAAACTCTCTAATTGTAAGGGGTATTCAATTTGTTTAGAAATTTTGTAGATTCGTGGGTTTCGATGACTTTTGGAGACTTTTTACCTAACCCTATATATGTTGAAAGTCTTCTCCATCTCTTAGCTTCCACGAGAAACTTTTGGAGACTTTTTTTCTTCTTCGTCGCTTCTCTCTCTCATCGCGAAATCCCTCTCGCTCTCTTTTCTCTCTCTCTGCCGTCGACGCAGCCTCGCTCTCCATCGCCGCCCCGCGTCTCCATCGCAGCCTCGCGTCTCCATCGTTTGCTTCGACGCTATCGGAGGTAACATCCAACGTCTCTCTCTCTCTCCATAATGCAATGGAACTATGGTTTGGTTAATCAATTTTTTTGATACTGTTGATGCAAAAGTTATCACCTCTATCCTTCTACGACAATGTGCTCCTTAGACCAATTAATTTGGCATTATTCTAGAACTAGAAAGTATACAAAGAAGTAAGGATATCAATTAGCATGGGAGTTAGAGAATAGAAAGAAATCAAGTAGCGCTACAAGACAAACAGAGTTACTAGTGTAACAACAAAAAGGATGGAATCATGTGCGGAAGCTTTCGTGTGCGCCGAAAATTAATTTTTTTTTTTTTTTATCTAGAAGTGCATTCATGATCTAATTCCAATAAAGGTCTTTAGGGTTCGACAAAACATAGCTACAGATCCATTGTGTCCTATATGTAACACTACGAAGGAATCTCTCGCCCATCTTCTTTTTCTTATGTCCCCATGCCATTAGATTTTGGATGGCAAGCCTTTTACTTGGATTGAATCCACCCCGTATTCTTCTCGTCTCGTGTGAATATGCCGGGAGTGGTTCTTGTGTTTGTTATGAGCAGATCGTATTTTGTTGCAAATTTGAAGTAAATAATAATATTAATCAACACTCCATTGAATTTGAAAATAAAGAAGGAACGTAGCCTCTTCGCGTGGATGGAGCCTCGCTAAGGCTAAGACGCCGTCTCCCAACGCCATTAGACTCGAAGAAGATCACTTTCAACTTACTTGCTCTCACACCTATTAGTACCATACTATACATGTCTTTGTGATCATCAATTTGTTTCTCTAAATACTTGGTTTTTTTTTATTGCATTGAAAATGTTATCTATGAGGTGGTATATTTTGAAGGCCAAATTCTAAATTATTGAAGGAGAACATGAACAAAGTTATGAATGACTCGTTTGTCCTTTTTCTTGCATTGAAAAACCTAATCAAACTAATTTTATATATATATATGATTATAGTGCGATGGGAGATTCACAAGTAATCGTTGAAAACCAAAAAAAGGAAAAGGTGTGGTAAAATATACTACATGGACCGCAAGAAGAGAGCAATGAGTTGCTTAAATTAGTCGATGCAAATCGTGGATGGCGCGATAGTAATGGTGCTTTTACTAAAGCAACCATTGAAAAAAAATTTCTCAAATTACAAAAGTCGATGGAAATGGTTCAAAGACCGTTATCAAGGCTATGTTGAGCTTATGCGTTGCAACTCTGGATTTGGATGGGATCACGTTACCAAAAACTTCACTATGAAGCAATGAAGTATGGGAGGAATACTTCAAGGTGAGATTTTTAATTATTCCATTAAGATATTTTTAATTTTTCCTTTCTTGATTACTTCTTTCCTTTCTCCCTCTCCCTCAATCACACAAACACCCGCACATACACAAATTCCTAAAATCAAAATTAATAGTCCCGTCTTCTTCTTTTTCTTCTTTATTCATCATAGGGGCGAAATTGAGAGAGAACGAGAGAAGGGATTGAGAGAGAGAGATTCAAAGAAGACAAACAATGAGGAGAGACGAAGGAAGAACGAAGCAAAGGTTGAAAATGGTGAAAAGTGGGGCACATACCCGTGTTCGATTTCGAGATTTACATGGATGTTTATCAAAAGTCATCCAAATAAAAGTTTATCAAAGTCTATCAAAGTCCTTACAAAAGTCCATTAAAGTTACTAAAAGTCATTAAAAATAAAGTCTATCAAAGTCTATCAAAGTTTTAAAAAGTCTACAAAAATCTACAAAGTCTCTAAAAGTCTATAAAAGTCATCCACTTATAAAAGTAACTAAAAGTCTATTAAAATCTCAATTGAATACACCCCCTTAAATATAATTAAGGAAGAGATAGACGCACCGATTAAGAATGAATAAGTAATTGGCATAGGACATCGTATTACAGTAGCTCTTATATTGCAAGGATTTCCATTGATAAGACTTAAAGGACTAAAACAACATCTTTTAAGAGTTTGATTAGTCGTTAAGTTAATCAAAGATTGAAAATTCAAATTTCTTCTCTCTTCACTTGATTAATAATGGAAAAGTGAATTCATTAAAAAGCAAATTGATGATATCGAATATACAATGTTATCTTACACAAAGCCTCTTGAATATTACCATTTTTTTTGAGAAAAATGAAAAGTCAAGAAATCTGAGACTAATGGAAACAAATTAAGGATATAACAAAGTTTAACTATTTGAGTCACAAAAATCTCTCTATTTTGAATGAAGGTTAGCCAAGGAAGACTTTAATTGACCGAATAATCATAAAAAATCATGTTATCCTTAGCTAAGTTTTCAAAAAGAGAAGAGATATAAACTATCTTTCTAACTCAAGATTAAGGAGTTGTAAGTAGCTTGGTTGTTGAACGAAAGTCTTGGTTTGTTTACAAAGGGACCAAGATTGAGATTAATGTGAGAATAGGTAAGATTGACAAAAAATTAAATGGAATAGATCGTGTATGAAATAAAATGAGACGCAGAGATGACTTGTGATCGATGAAAGTGAAAACAACGAACTCCTTTAATCAAAGCCGTAAATCGGAGTAGTTATGCATGAGCGAAAGTCTAAGGAACTTTGTTTCATAATCATGATTCATTCAAAGCATAGAAGATCGGCATGACTTCCACCATCTCTGAATAATAGAATTAATTGATGATAGTCCGAATAAAAGAGCTTATGAAGCTTCATTGGAGTCAATTGGAAGCTAAAGTATATATAAACAAATAGTCAATACATTCTCATATTAGTATGAAAATGAAGATTTTAGGTTAACGAGTTCCGATAAGATTTAGGATATCAAACTGTAAGTTTGATAGAATTTAATATATCTTCACAAGGATCTTACAAGAAATCAGACTCCAAATGTTGAAAGTTTTGAACCTAGGTAATATACAATTGATATCAATGAATATGTTGTATATTGGTTCAAATATAGTGATACACCATGTGACTAGCCAATGGGGTAGTTTAAAGCATTAGGTTATCTTAAATAGGAGTTTGATGTAAGATGTCTCCAAGGATAGTGAAGATATAAATGAAATAAAAAGAGACGCGTGACTTGTAGCTCATTAAGTTTTTATTATCCGTAATGGTTGAAAATGTTGAATATAGGACAAGCAGTGTATCCGACTTGATATGTTTGAAGAATTTTATATTCTTCCACCGTAATTGAGTAGAAATGAAAAAATATAATATATTTATAAACTTGTACGCAATGCAACTTAAGAGTTGTATGAGAGTATAATTATTGAATATATTGATATCTCTATTTAGAAATGTATGTATACTCAAATTAAGGATAGCTGTCTCTATTCAAGCAATGAGAGAAGTTAGTGAATAATAAATGATTAAGTGAAAGGAATGAGGTTCTTGGTGAACTCATGATTAGAAAATGAATTGACAAAGTAAGAAAAGTCATTAATTTTTTAACCAGTCAAATAGAAAGTTAGGTGAGTCGGCTGATGAAATGGAATTGGTAATTGTTTTCTAGTTCACAACTTCGATAATATTTTGAGTAGACGTTTAAAGAATGAGTGAGAGTTGCACGATGTGTCGAGTCTCATTTTTTGATCATATTCTAATTCGAGATCTCTTATCATGGGATGACAGATGTAATTGGAGATCTATAGTAATGTGATGACTTATGTAATTCCAAGTTTCTGTTGAGAAATGCCGGAATGATGATGGATCAAATAGACACGCAACTCTAGTTTATAACTAATGTCGTGCTCAAGTATTATTTGCATCACTTTATATAAATATTTAGACTAATAATAGTCTAAGAATTGATCAATAAATCAATTCCAATAAAGGATAATTAATGATGAGAAAACAAACAGGTATGTGTACCAGAGTTTAGTGAATATAGAAATAAACATTAATAGTTTATGAAGTTGTTACCTGTTAAGAATAAAAATGGTGTTGTGAAAAGCAAGATAGGCTGGGCCTTGCTATGTATTAATGCTTGAATGGGATTTAAGGTATGAAATGAGAAATGAAATTAGGTTATAAGATATTCCACAAAGTTAATTATTTAACTCGTCGTAAATTTATAAATTTCAGGATTGGCAAAATAATGGAGATAACGTTTCTTTAAACCGGAATTGGAAATGAAAAGTCGAAATGGTTATGATCTCTACCACCGAATTGTTGTATATGATGAAAGTTATTAGGTCCACTTAATGGTTCACCTTGGAAATAGTTTTACAGGTTTGGATTAAAATAGTAATATATGAAGAATCATTTTCTCATATCTCTTTTAGTTCAATAACGTGTAAGTTTAATTTCGAGGATGAGATTTTTAATTAGTTGGAAAAATTGTGACATTCGAGAATTTCATAAACTTGATTAGGATGCTAATTAAGTATCTTTTAGATTTAATTTGAGAATTAAGTATTCGAAGTGGGACCCAAGTGTTACGGACCGGAGATCATAAGTTAAATATTATTTTTATGTGTCGCTTGACTAGTAGGTGTATTATACTATATTTGACGCAAAATAGGGGAAATTGAATTATATACGTGGTGTCCTCGAGTTTCGAAGGGTGTTAGGAATATTTCTCAATTTTTGACGAAATATGAGTATTTTTCAAAATTTAACTTGACCTAAAAATAAGAGATATCCATGAAATTAAATAAAATAATTAATAAGTTGGCAGGCGCCTAGTGACACGCGGGGTCATGGTGACACACGTGGGATGTATAATAGTGTGCACGCCCGAGGATGGTCATTGGTTTGTTGTTGCCAATATACATAAGTTAATAAGTTTTTGCCAATATACATAAGTGCATATATATTTATATCTATATATGGTATATATATATTTAAATATATATAAATATAGATAAATGAATCAAAATAACCGATCTTAGGTAAGTCTGTTAGAGGTGGTGATTATCTTGTTAATAGCCACAAGAATGACCTCGAGATATGTAATATGCATATCTAGAAAGAGCAAGATATTATATGAAACCGTTAAATTGGCCTTGAAATTCATGCATTTCGAATCTCAAGGAGATTTCATATATATATACATCCTCACCCATAAATTAATTGCCTCTCCCACACCTCTCGCGTCTACGGCGAAGAACTCGTAATTGATGGGGAGACAGAGAGAGACCTAGAGATGATAGGCGATGGCAATGAGAATGTGAGTAGTTGTTGGCTGTGGTGTTGTCGTTTCGGTCGTTGTTGATGTTATTGTGATGTTGTTGTTGTTGCTTTAAGGAGAGAGTAGGCTCGTACAAACTACCATGGCGGTTCATCTAAGAAAGACGATGGTAAGGGAGAGTCTCCCCGCCTGCACCAAACCCGAGGTTGTGGTTGGGATCCCAACCCTAATGAAATTGACAAAAAATGGTTGTTGTTGAAATACAGAGGAAATGAGGAAGAAGAAGGGATTTGATCCCCCCCAAACCAGACCGAATTGAACCGGGTCCGGTCTAGGGGGATTCTTTAAAAAAAGAAAAAAAATGTGTTGGATTTTTTGAAGAAATTCTAGAAAATTGTAAAAAAGATTATAGAGTTATATTTTTGGAAAAATAATTAAAAATGAGGAATTTGAATTTTTTGCGAATATTTATACCGAGGGTTTTTCTTCTAAAACGAGCTACGACACACAAAAATGTCCAAAATTTGGAAAGTTGTTAAAAGCCTAGCCAAGGTTAATTTTCAATTTCGAACCATAATTTGCAGTCAAAATTGAGCTTCGGACATCTGGGGAGTTGATTTTAGAGTGATTTCAGGTGTTTTGGACTTGCGAATATCAAAATAACTCAAAAATTGGTCGTAAGTTTAAGAAATTCTAAAAGGGGATTTATCTAGATTTCTTAATGATTTTAGGTAAAGTCGAGGATTCTCAAACCCATGGAAATGAAGCTCGAGGAATAGGTTCAAAGTAAGTGAGATTCGGGGAAACGTTGTGTGATGCATCGTAACCAAATTTGAGTTGGTTTGGTGGTAAGTAAACCCTACAGTGATCTTTACTATTTAAAGAATTTATCTTTGTACCTGTAATTGTATCATTGTCTCGCATTGCTTTTATTATTCTTGGTTATTCATACATAAAGTGAGTGAGGGGGATAAGCTTATTTAGGAGTTTGGTTTAATTGAAACTAGGTTTCAGTCATACCTCTACACCATCTAGTGAAACTAGTGGAATCTAACACCGACAAATTATCTCTGCATTTCACGATCTCTTAATATTATCTCTATACTATTTTTGGAAGTCGACATCGATTATAGTTAAAAGACAAGGATAGAGTGGATTGCATATCATGTTGACGCATATATCTTATTGTTTATTTGGAAATGTAATTGCATGTCTCTATGTATCGACTAAAAATTGCATAAGTATAGATCAATGTATGAAATTACTTGTTTGACATCTTCAAAGTTACTTTTTATGGTGTCAGATTCGATATGAAGACAAGGGATAAATGAGCAAGACTCAATGATTGTGGTAAATATTTTTAAAAGTTAAATAAATTCTTATTGCAAATTTTATATATATGTATATATATTATTTTGGGATTCTTGGGGTGTTTCTAGGATATAAAGTTTCATTAAATGACTTTGAGAGTCTCCTAAGTTAGTTTAAAATACGTTGAAAAGTTTATATTTCGATTTTGGTCTATTTGGGATTATATAATTGTAATTTAGCTTTGGAGACTCTAAGTTAGTTAATGAATTTGATTTTGATATATATTGTGAGTCCTTTGAGGCCTCTCCCCAATTCCTCGTTGTCTATTAGGTGGAAGTTTTTCAATAAGCCACTTTTATGGGAGGTACCATTGAAATTTTTACAAGATATGGATATGATTTCCTAATTTTCTCCAATAAAATAAGTTAAGAACTGAATCAAGTAGAGGATCTAATTGTAATTTGGAGCATTATTAAGGATTGTAATAAAATTTATTTGGTGTTCAAAGTCAAAAGAATGAATTAGGCTGATTTGATTAGTAAGGGATTAAGTTAATCTCTACCGATCAATCGTCTCAATGACCAGGGGGTGATACCTAACTTGATTGAGCTAAGCGATATAGTGGCTCTATGGATTTAGGAGATGTCGACACTCACCAGTAGTATTGCGCGACACACGAGATTAGTGAATCTTGAGATTGTCTGCAATATTTAAAAGACTAATGTGGTGAGACTTATGGCCCTTTGAGAGTGGCATAATAGGTTAATGTGATGAAACTTACAGCCAACCGAACTTAGATCATTACTACTTCTTCTTGAGTCGATTTCATGTAATTTAACTGTGGTACTTTCTAGCATATTTCCTTTCAGTATTTATTTCACTACTTATATGCTTTTAGTTACCATTGTATATTTAGAAATGTGAATAAGTAGCCTCATGATTTACTCACTAGGGAGTCATTGTTTTTAGTGACAAGATGTAGATCCATCTAGCAACAGACCAGGCAAAGAGAAGATCGACGACTACCCTCGAGCCTCGGACCTTCTTCTACTACTCATTTTGTAGGTTTTAATATTTGATGTATTCTCGTACTCTATGTCCTTCATACTTTTAAAATTGCATATTATTAAGTTGGGTGACTAGTTCCCCAACTTGAGACATGCTTATTACATTGTTTATCGCCATTGCAAGATATATATATATATATATATATATATATGCATGTGATTCGTTTCCTAGCTAAGTGATTTACTTTTTTTTGCTGGTAAATTAAAACTTCCGCAAACTTGTTAAATTTAACGAAAAAGTTTTAATTGACCATGAAAATCATGAATAATTGGAAACAAAAAATACTTATCCTAACCACGAGTTATGAGTAAAATAAGACAAAAGATTGACTAATACATTGTTAAGTTCTATGTGGGTGGAATTAGGGCCTAATGACGTAATTAGTTTGGGCGGTGCCCTATTTGAGAAAGGGTTTGTCACATATACATATATATATATATATATATATATATATATATTTTTAGGTGGTGGAAAAATGTTGTAAAGATAGCCTGCAAGCCACTAGCCAAATTGTTAACAATTTTGACTATATTGAACTGCCATGTTTAACAAATGATTCAAATGCTTTATGGATATCCAAAACATATGCGAATAGGTTCGTATGAATCTTGGTATATCCTATTTCAATGGTAAAAAAAGATTTGTAGTGAAATTCATTGGTTTAGAAGTCAAAATTTAAAGTTGAAAGTAATGTCTTACTATTGAGAAATCTTCACTACTCATAATTTTACTAAGTGTTGAAGGCTTATTTCGGAGTAGTTTTGACTTGGAATGTTAATGAAAGACTCATGGAAAGGACTCCAAAAGTTGATAAAATGAGTAAATTGAAATTTGTAGAAATTTAAAAGTTGAAATTCGGAATTGAAAAGTTTAAAATCGTCAATTGAGTTAAAATCTCAATTTAAGATTCATAGTTAATTGGTAAATTGTTTTCTTCAATGCCGCTTAAGTAATTTAAGACTGAAATTTGAGACATGAATTAAGTTTGAGGCTTAAGATAAAGTTGTTGGAGTGTAGAATGGTTTAAACTCCATTGTAACTTAAAAATGGACTTTAAATCTCATTGCCTATTAGAAATGATTTTTAAATGTTAGGAATGAGTTATGAATCTTCAATATGAAATTTGTGGTTTAATAGGACTTGTAGAAATACATAAAAGTTGAGGAAAGTTGTGTGATATTTCATTAACAACATCGAGTTGGCTTAACTTTAAGTAAATCCCATAGTAGATTTTACATTATATGATTATAAATTTTGTATAAATCTCATTGATTCCTGCTATTGCATTATTTATTCTACTTGCATACATGGGGGGGGGGAGGATAAGGTCAATTCTAGTCTCCTTACAAGTGTTTACTATACTATTTTTAAATGGGAGAACACTATATTATGCTTGAGGGGCTAGAGTCACCGATTTTTTTGTATTACATGGTTATCATGAGATCATGTTCAACCAGATCGTACGCATATATTATACAGGAACGAGACTTGTTTAGCTATCCTCATATTACATGATCCCTTATTGTTGTTTATTTACCACTTCGGGAAGACGCTCATCTGGTTATGGTCAAATAATTGAAATGGGATGAATTTGTTATTGTATACTTGATTTCCTTAGAATATAGTGTTTCGTTTGAATTTAAATTCTTTTGTTAAGATTTCGTTATTATAGTTGTACTAGATAGTGTGGGATTTACTTATATGATGTTGTTTCTTTTTTGTAATTATATTATGTCTTTTGGGTTCTCTGGATTTGAGTAGGACTTCATTCAATTTTTAAACAGTTTAGTAATGCTAGGAAATCGTTTGATAGTATTGTGAGGTTGTTTATATGTTGTATTGAAGAAATATGGGGTCACCGATTCTTTGTATTACATGGTTATCATGAGATCATATCGAACAGGATCATACTCATATAGTCTAAAGGAACGAGACTCGTTTGGCTATATTCTCATTACATAATCCCTTATTACTGTTTATTTACAACTTTTGAAAGATGTCACCTGATTGTAGTCAAATAACAAAAATAGGATGAATACATTATTGTATATTTGATTTCCTTGGAATATCATGTTTCGTTTAAATTCTTTTATTAAGATTTGATTATTATATGTGTACTAGATAGTATGGGATTTACTTATTTGACGTTGTTTCTTTTATGTACAATATTGTGTTAGTGTTCCTAAAATGTCATTATCAGGTTTCGGGAGGGTGGATCATCAAAGCAAGAGAAGACTTGAAGACTTATGCTAACTCGCTTCTTTCATAATGTATGTATATTAATTTGAAATTATATTATATCTTTTGGGTTCTCGGGGGGTGAGTAGGACATGGTTCAATTTTTAAACAGTTTGGCAATGATAGGAAATAGTTTGATAGTATTATGAGGTTGTTTATATATTGTATTGAAAAATTATGGGGTGTGGAGTAGTTGGGATCATTTTAGGACGTAAACTTATGAAAATGAAAAGAATTTGGTCTTTAAACTCAGATATTATATCAAATTGTGAATAGTTGGGGAGATATGAGTCCTTTTAGGCCTCTCCCCAAATTCTAATGTCTATTAGGTAAATTCTTCAGCATACCACTTTTAGGGAAGGAACTGTTGAAATTTTTACAAAATACGATGGATAATCCATATGATTTCCCTTTTTGCTCCAATTGAATAAAACGAGAACTAAGGTTTACTTATGATTATATTTAGTTTGAAGCGTTACTTAGCATTGAAATGAAGAGCATTTCTAGGTGTGAAGTTTAATTGTATAGTTTAAATTTGCATTAGATATTGGAGATCTAATGGAATGATTTCCTAATTTGCTCCACTTACTATATATAACGGAAATTGAGACTATAATAATTTCTCCACTTACTGTATATAACGAAAATTGAGACTATAACAATGAATGAGATGCATTTTGAGGTTATTCATTTGTAAAATTAAGTAAGGAATTAATTATGGTAGTTAAAATAAGTTAAAGTTTATTGAGACGATGCAAGGAGGCAAGCAAGTAAGGGAATATGAGTCAGACTACATTAAACTATCAAATTTTGCTTCGGATTAAGTGGCCACAATGTCTGAGAAAGTCACCAGGTTTGTGGATGGGTTAAAAAGCATATCAGACTAGTGTAGCAACAGTACATGCCAGAGACTTATGAACTAGCAATGGCAAGTGCACGACACTATTTGGTGGTATACATATTAGATCATAAGAGTGAGAGAGATCATGTCCCACCCGCTGATCAATGGCTAACAATTATCGAGGTTCTACTAAAAGAAAATATGGAGGCAGTTTTCAGGGAAATCCTAATAAGAAAAACAAGATTGAAACTTATTCAGGTAAGTTCACTCATACCAATGTAGCACTGAGGGCACCGCACACTTTCGTGGAAACCACTGTGGAAACCCTAGTCCTTGAGGTCGCCTCGAGGTGTCTTCATGTCATGTGCTCCTCGCTTGGTAGGCCCAGCTACGCGTGCCCTACACTTGCCCTTCCATCTCATGTCTCAATATTCGTGTCCACTTGTGTGTTGTTAGTTTAGTTAATCAGTTATTCATATTTTTCTTAAGTTATTCCCTTAAGTCTTTCAATTCCTTAAGTTCAACTGTTTAGCTTATTCAATTCCTAATCGTGCTAGTGGTTTGTGTTTTACAAGTTAACAGTTAATTACATTTAATATTGAAGGAATGGAAGTGTTAGTTAGAGTAAGTGAAGCATAAAAGTTCATCATAATGTATAGCATCATTTATATGAGCATGTCCTACTACGAAAAAATTGGAAAAGTACTCTATATATAGGCGTCGCATTCATAATATAATATAATATAATATAATATATATACATGTACAGTGTCACTTTAGTCTCCCAAATACCGAAAATAAGCAAAATATTAAAAAAACTTACTAGTAGGTCCTCGAAGGCAAGCAATCAGATGTAGTTGCCTAGGATGCCCTTGCCCCTACAAGTATTAGGATCTGCACTCGAAATCATAAAAGGCAGATAACAAATCTAGTTAGTCAAAATCCCAAAGAAATTCACTGAGCATTTAAGTAAATAAGAAGCCAAAGAAAAATGTTAAATAAACATGCAAAAATATGAACAGACAACTATACATGGATCATCGCATGCATACATAGTCAGTCTAGACTGTAATTCGGTTCCCCAGGATACCGTCAGCAGGGGCCCCTACTACGTTTTCACCTGGTTCCTCGCGGTGATTGGCCTAAACATACCTTTCATTGACACGTGCACTAGTCAGCAACTTGGGTTGCAATTCACTAAGAGCTTGATCACACTTGCTACAGCCTAGCGTGCCCTAAACACACAATGAATATACCAGTGGGAGTGACTTTAACCAACCATCCAAAGTAGTGTGGAATAGAGTGATATGAAAGAATGGATAGAATCAACATAAGAACAATAGTTAAATACTCAAGTAATGTCCATATGGATTTTACAAACCTCAGACATACGCTCTGATCCCCGAAAACACCCCGATCCGACTCGTCACATCTTCAACTATTGTACTATAGTCCTTGAGTCCCCGGGATAAATTTCAAGTGTTTTAGATCGAGTATAAGTATTTAAAGTTAGATATGTAGGTCAAGTCTTCAAAATAACCCTTTAAGTTTAATCGATATTTGTTATTAGCGCACTAGGTTGGGCCCCTATTGTGCTATGTAGAGATAGTGCAATTGGTAAAACCCCTAGTGCGCTAATTTCTTTTATATGAAGAACACCATCATCCCAGCGCGTAGAGATAGCGCTATCTATGTCAAAAGGCCCCAACTTCCCAAATAGCTTTCCTAGCCTTATAGACCCATTTGTAACTTTATGGGGACTCCAAAACACCATTAACAACAATCGAAAAAACAATAATTCGATCGTAATTATCAAATTCATGCATTCACTAGTTTTCTCCAATATCACCTAAAATCTAGTTTCCATTAAAATTATTTTACAAATCTTAATGGCAATGTTAATTAGACTTGTAAATAATCAAAGATTCATTAAAAACAGTGATCTAGTCCTCCAATTTGAATTGACACCAAAAACCTCAATTTTTAGCTCATGTTCATAGAGTATAAAGAAAATGATTACCTTTGTATTTTAATCTCTCACAATTTGATCTCCAACCCTCAATTCCAGCTCTCTCCAAACCATCGAATATTACTCGTTGTTATCCCTAGATTTTTTATTTGCATGAGAAAGTGATAGTGGAGATGAGAAAATTCCATTAAGTCAAGTATTATATGTTATGTTGTTAACTAATGTGATATGCGTGTCTCGAGGACTATCCTAGAGCACTCATTTAAATTGTCCATACAACATTATGACTTTAATATGACATATATCAGTGACGCATCATGTTTAGTTTCTTCAATCTATGATCATTATTAAGTTAATCAAAGGTTTAAATAATTCATATCCAAACTATAGGACAACCATTTATTTGATAAATAATTTAAATAGTTAACTACGGCATACAATTAATTATGGTTGGTGTACTTAGACTCCTTTATTAATAAATTTGTGGTCTCACTAACCCTCGACTACTCGGTACCTAGTGCCTCGTGCCTCGGCACTTATCTTGAGGTGCGTTATAACCTGTTGTTCCATTTAAGTTAACTTAGTTCGGGGTTATATTACCCGTTTAATTGATCAACAAGTCATCTTACCATGAACTAGTCATGTTTTCTAGTGCATCCGTAGTTCGCCTACTCGATACCCACGTTGCACGTATTATAAAGCAAATACCCGTTACATAATCTCGCACGATATAACAAATGCAAACACAAACATGCGATGTATTAAGGAATAAACTCAAAAATACGCATCGTAAATAAGCAATCAACAAACAAATAGCTAGTGCACCTAGGTCGACATATGACTAGCATGTCCACAATGTCCATATCAGACCCCACCTAATTAGGGCATCTGATCGGCCTAGATTACCTTAATCCCTTGATAATATAATAGCCTCAACCTCTCCATCAATAAAAAAATTGAGAATAAGATCTCATAATCTTCAGTTACAAAACTTTACTAATCACAAAAGATTATAAAGTTAATCTTAAACCTTAAAGCTCCACAAAAATTAATTATATAATCCTTAAAGCTCATTTAGATTGATTACATTATCCTCAGAATTTTGTAAAATTCTTTGACAACATCTCCTCTATTTATAAGCCTACACTTGAAATTTCAACCTTCAAAAATCTTTAACGAACATGCTCGCCTTTAGTGGAAATGATAAAGGACTCACAATCCACCGATAACAATATATATTGCATCTACAAATTATATATTCATTCTAACTTGATTTAAAGTATCAAAATTCTTAAACTAGAATTACCTTAATTCCAAGATTATTTCAATTCATCCTAAAACCGTTCTAGCCATTCCAAAAGAGACCCTAATCACACTCGCACCCATAAACCCATTTATACAATATAATATATTCAAAAACAATACATACATAGATAAAAGAACAAAGCAAGTCACATACAGTCGGAAAGCTTTTATTTTCCTTTGTCGGTGTTAGAACTTTTCATTATCCAATTATAAAAATTTGATAATGTCAGATAAGTAAATCCCACACTATCCAATACACCAGTAATAATCAAATGCATAATAATCCAAGATATTAAACAAAAAATATAATCCAAAGAATTTAAATACAATCATGAATCCATCCCATTTTTGTTATCCAGCCAAAATCAGATAACGTTCTCTAAAAGTTGTAAGTAAACAATAATAAGGACTCATGCTCTGGGAGAATGATCAAATGAGTCTCGTTCTTCTAGACTATGGGAGTATGATCTCGGTTCAACGTGATCTCATGATAACCACGTAATGCAAAATATAAATGACTTCAGCCCTTCAAGCATATTATAGTGTTCTATAACCACGGTATAGTCTATACTATAAGGAGACTCATAACGCCTTATCATCCCAATCCATGTATGTATATAAAACAAAAATGCAATATCAAGAATTAATGCAATTTATATGAAACTATAATCATACAATGTAAAGGTTACTATAGGATTTACTAAATCTTACAAACACGACATCATAACTCCCTTACACTCTGAGTCGATAAACTAGTCCACTCAGAGCTCCAATCGCAGTCCTACAATTCATCTATAAGTCCAATAAGCCTCCACAACAACTTCACAAATGTTTTTTCGATTATTTACAATTTAATTGACCAAATCGCCTCTTGAAACCCGCTTAAATACTTCCAAAATAAATTCTCCAATGCCCAAATTTTGTTTTTGAATCAAAAATATTGTTTAGCATAAAAAATCACCTTGTCTAGGATTAAATAACTTTTTTTAATTTTTTTTATATATTTATCGGTCCTACTCGACCTGAAAACCTCGAAATCCCTCCAAATCAACTCCTCGGATATCCGGAGATCAATTTTGACTCTAAATTGTGGTTTGAAATTTAAAATTGCCCATGACAAGGCTTTAAAATAGTTTTTCAAATCTTAGACATTTTTGAATATCGTAGCACGCATGACGAGAAAAATACTCTGATAAATCCTCAATAAAATTCCAAATTCATTATTTTTCATAGAAAGACAATTTCAAATTATTCGACTCAAATATATTTTTTTGAATCTTTTATGAATTTCTAGCATTTTTCTCTTTGTTTTAATTGGGGTTTGACCGGACCGGACCTTGCTCGGTCCAGTCTAGTGGTCAAACCCCATCTTCTTCCTCCAAAGAATTAGTTCGGTAGCTTGCTCTTTCTTGTTTTCAAATCAATTTCATTGGGGTTAAGCTCCCAACCCCAACCCCGGGTTGGGACTTGGCAGGGGAGATCATTCCCCCGCCTTCTTCTTCCCACCTCCATCATCTTTCTCATCTCTCCATTAACACACCTCACAACACCAAATAGCATACACACACACATGGTCTCGAGATCTATTTCACCTCGCCTTTGACTCGAGATCTTCCTTCCTTTCCTGCCTCATGGTATCCCCTCTTCCAATTTCAAATTTTTTCCTCTCTTCTAGTTCAAATGGATGAAATGGGTGATAAGCTACTATTTTGCTTAAGAATAAATATTATGATTTCCTTGTGATTCACATGGCACGAATCTCGAAAAAATCTAATAATTCCATCATCATATAATTTTTTGATCTTCTTCGAGATATGTACTATGTATCACGAGGTCAATCTTGTATCTATCAACAAGATAATCACAACCACTAATTGCCTTACCCAAACTCGTCATATTTGATCTCCTCGAGATACATATCGCGTATTTCGAGGTAAATCAATTGATTTTATAACAATCCACTTAATCACTTGATTTTCTTTGAGATTTGACAACAAGTATTAGGAGGCGTGAACACATCTCAGCAACAACAACCAAATCGTCCAACCATTTCTCTTCCTCGACACTCACGCCACTGTATCTCTACCCGAATCCAAGGTATACTTTTATTTAATTCAAACCATTGGATTGATTTATATATTAATATATATGAACTATATTATATATAAATATAAATATATATACATACACCTACGTATTTTCGTGCCTATAAATTTGCCACGTGCGTGAAAGACCATCATCGGCTGTGGATACTATTATACATCTCATGTGTGTCAGCCTCAACCCCGCATATCACTAGGTGCCCACAAATTTATTAATTATTTAATTTAATTTTATGATTATCTCTTCTATTTACGTCCAAATAAAACCCCGAAAAATACCTCGATTTTGCTAAAATTTGAAGAATTTATCAAAGCGCTCCAAAACTTCCAAACAACTGGTCTCGTACACAAATCGAAGTGTGAGACCCACATCGACTTGTTAAGTCCGTTTAAATGTAGGAATTTAAATTTTTAAACTTAATTATAATTATTTTTTGCGAAATTCGAAATGATAGTTTAGGTAAACATTTGAACTATCTCGGCACTCATTTCAAAACGTATCTCAAGATAATACCTCGAAATTATCAAAATTGGAGAAAATTCTCCAACGCACTACGAAACTCACAGACACCATGTATACACTCCACTTGACCCTATTTTGCATCAATATAATGTATAATACATCAAATAGGTAAATAACACATAAAAATAATATTAAAGTTTATAATATCCGATCCAGTAACGCATGGGTTCCACCTCGGATACCTAAGTCATAAATTAAATCCGAAAATACTTAATTAGTCGCCTAATCAAGTTTATAAAATTCTTAAATGTCGCAATTTTCCTAACTAATTAAAAATCTCTTCCTCAAAATTTAAAATTACAGGTTACTGAACCATAAGAGATATGAAAAAAATAATTCTTCATATACAACTCTTTAAATTCAAAACTGTAAAACCCTTTTCAAAGTGAACCATTAAGTGGACCCAATCACTTTCGTTATATTCAACAACTCGATGGTAGAGATTATAATTATTTTAACTTCTCATTTTCCAACATTTTGGTTTAATGAAAAGTTATCTCCATTACTTCGCCAATCCTAGCAATTTATGAATTTCTGGCGAGTTAAAAAATCAAGATCGTGGAATATCCGATAAACTTACTTCATTCCTCATCTCATATCTTGAACCTCATTCAAGTATCAATACATAGCAAGATCTCGCCTATCTTACTTTTCATAACACAATTCTCATTCTAATCAATACTATTCCACAAGACATTGATGATTCTTTCCATATCTACTCAAACACCGGTACACATCTCAGTTTACTTTCTCATCAAGTTAATCATACCTTATTAGAACCTGTCGATCAACCAATTCTTAGACTATAGTCGAAATATAAAATACATAGCGACACAAATAATATTTGAGAACGACATTAGATATCGAGTAGAGTTTTTTGTCTATCTGATCCATCATCATTTCGTCGTTTCTCAACATAAACCTGAAATTACACAAGTCATCCCATAACTATAGATCTAGAATTACATCTCGTCATCCCATAACAAGAGATCTCAAATTACAATTCGATCAAAAAATAAAACCCGACACATCGTGCAACTCTCACTCATTCTCTAAATGTCTACTTACAATATTATTCATATTGTGGACTAGAAAGCAATTATCAATTCCAACTCGTCAACTAATTCACTTAACTTTTCTTTTTACTGGTTAGAAAAATTCACGACTTTTCTAACTTCATCAAATCATTTTCTATTAATGAGTTCACCAAGAACCTCATTCCTTTCACTTAATCATCAATCTCAATTATTTTCGTTCACCAACTTCTCCCATTACTCGAATGGAGACAATTAGTCTTAACTTGAGTAGATATTTGTTTCTATACAGAGATATCAACATATTTAATAATTATACTCTCATAGTAAACTCTTGACTTGTATCACATACAAGTTTATAAATATGTTATCTCTTTTTCATTCTACTAAATTTACTATAAAAGAATATTCAATTCTACAAATACATTAAGTCAAATATACTATCTTCTATTCAATATTTTCAACCTACCAGGAATAATATTGACTAATTGAGCTGTAAGTCACACATCTCTTTTCATTTCATTTGTATCTTCACCATCATTTAGGTATCTTACATCAACTCCAATTTACAATAACTAGTGCTTTAATTTAAAACTTCACAACTGACTAATTAAGTGGTGTAGCACTACAATTAAACCAATATACAATATATTCATCGATATTAGTTGTATATTAATTTGGTTCAAAACTTTCAACATTTGGAGTTTGATTTCTTGTAAGATCCTTGTGAAGATACATTAAATTTCTTTAAACTTATAGTTTGATATCCTAATTTGATTGGGACTTGTTAACCTGAAATTTTCCTTTTTCATATTTATGTGAGAATTTATTGACCATTTGTTTACTTATATTCAAGTTTCCAATTGATTGTAACAAAACTTCATAGACTCTTTTATTCGACTATCACCAATTTATTCAATTATTCAAAGACAAGTGAACGTGTTACACTAGTCTTCTATGCTATGAATGAATCGTGATTATAAAATGGAGTTACTCGAGACATTTTGTCATACACAACTACTCCAACGTTTAGCCTTGACTAAAGGAGTCTATTCGTGCACTTCTATCACTATAAGCCATCTCTACGTCTCATTTTATTTTATACATAGAGTCTATTTCGCTCATTTTTTGTCAATCTTAGCTATTCTCACATTGATCTTAATCTTAGTCCCTTTATAAACAAACCAAGACTTTCACTTAACAACCAGGCTACTTACAGCTCCCTAATTTTGACCGAGAAAGGCAATTTGTACATCTTCTCTTTTTGAGAGTTTAGCGAAGGATAATACAACTTCTTATAATCATTCACTCAATTGAAGTCTTCCTTGGCTAACCTTTATTTGAAACAGATAAATTTAGTGACTCAAACAGTTCTACTAATTGATATTGCACTAATTTGTTTCCATTAGTCTCAGATTTCCTGACTTTTATTTTTCTCAAAAAAATTAGGGAAATTTCAAGAGACTGTGTAAGATAACTTTGTATCTTGCTATTCTTCAAATTACTTTTGGAAAATTCACTTGTCCGTTGTTGCTCAACTAAAGAGACAGAAAAATTTTAATTTCCAATACTTTGATTAACTTAATGGCTAATCAAAGTCTTGAAGGATGTTGTTTCAATCTTTCGATTCATATCAACGGAAATTCTTGCAATATAGGAGCTCAAATTTACTTCTTATATAAATCACTTACTGATACTCAATCAGTACGTCTATCTCTTCATTGATTATATTTTAAGTCGTAGTGACAAACATCATTACTTAATTTCCTTAAAAGTGACTATTAGGTACTTTGAATTTTAAAACACAACTACTTGTTGTTTATTTAATAACTAACCAAGCTATTATTAGACCACTTCCCCAACACCTTAACTTTTAACACGTTAATCTTATCACTACAATTTTATTTTCAAGTTAGAAATTTCATTAATCTTTGTCTTATAACAACACCTAATTTGGTGTCAACAAAGATGACTACTAACTCCTGTATTTCCATTTTTATCAGTGCTTTATTCGATTCATAGAACCAATATACTCAATGTCACTTATGGATAAGTAACTTGAGTAACAAATAATCAAAGTTTCCATTATTGTTATACAAAAGTCATTTGATTGTTTTAAAATATGGTTCTATTTTATTTTTCACTTGACATTTTGTTTCGAAAAGAAAAAAATACTTTATTTCAAAGTGTTTTATTTTCTTAGAAACCGACATAGACAACAAGACGATCCAATCACAATCTCATTGGGATTTCCAAGTCAAGATTTAATTTGTCTAATCAATTTCTATTTTTCATTTTCAATAACCACGCGTCTCCTTTTTCCTTGATGAGATTATTTTTAAAAGCAACCCTTAATTGGTTATGAATTCCACCAAAGTATTTTATAGAATAGGTATTCCCAAGTTAACCGTGCAACCTTAGGTACTAACCATATTCTAAAACTCAAGATAATACATATAGTGTGTTTTCTATAAGTCCCAATTTCATATTACATTTCTCAAACGATTCTCAATCTATTGAGATTCAATTTAAGCCTATTTTAATGTTTTCCTAAGTGTTTCTTAATTGTAATAATTCAATACTTTCATTTTCCAAGAAATTTATGTTCAAGACTTACGTACATGAATCATTGAACTTCCTTTCCAACCAATTTACTATTGGTTTCATAACTGACAACCTTCATCAGTTATATTAGTACTAAAGTACTTACAACACCTTTGTGAATTCAGACTTCCCAAGTCTATTTCATATCCATTTACGCTCAGTTTCATTTCACATGCTTATTCCATCTTTTATTATCTATTTTTAGTCATACTCATCATATCTTACGAGTTAAGTATCGAAAGGACAAGGAGAAGCCTATCGCATACCTAGCTATAATACATATATACAATACTAATATAACACAATAGTAAAGTTTTAAAACTTCTTAACCATGTTCCATTGCATTACTTCCTAACTAATTGCACAAAATCACCCTTTGCTTCTCAACTAAAATTTTGTCCTCAATTGAGCCAAATCTAATCTCTGATACCAACATTGTTAGACCTTACCTAATTAGGGCATATGACTGGCCTAGATTATCTTCATCCCTCGATAATCTAGTAGCCTTAACTTCTCCATCAATAAATAATTAAGAATAAGATCTTGTAATCTTCAGTTATAAAACTACATTAACCACAAAGGATTCTAAAGTGAATCTTAAACCTTGAAGTTTTGTAAAAATTAGTTATATAATCCTCAAAGCTCATTTAGATTGATTTTATATCTACAAAATTTTGTAAGATATTCTCGACAGCATCATCTCTATTTCTAAGCCTACACCAGAGATTTCTACTTTCAAAAATTTTCAACAAAACATACTCGAACTTTGGTGGAAATGTCGAAGGGCTCACAATCCCCCCATAACAATATATATTGCATCAACTGAATTATATATTCATTCTAACTTGATTTAAAGTATCAAAGTTCTTAAACTAGCATTACCTTAATTCTGAAATTATTTCAATTCATCCTAAAACCGTTCCAGCCATTCCAAAGGAGATTCTAATCACACTTGAACCTGTAAACCCATTTATACAATATAATATATTCAAAAACTAATACATATATAGAGAAAAGAACTAAACAAGTCACATATAGTCGAAAAGCTTTTCCTTTCCTTTGTCGCAGCTAGAACCTGTCATTATGCAATTGTAAAAATTTGATAATGTCAAATAAGTGAATCCCACACTATCTAGTACACCTATAATAATCAAATGCATAATAATCTGATAGATTAAATAAAAATTATAATCAAGGGATTTAAATACAACTGTAAATCCATCTCATTTTTTTTATCCGACCACAATCGATATTGTTCTCCAAAAGTGGTAAGTAAACAATAATAAGAACTCATACTTGGGGAGAATAATCAAACGAGTCTCGTTCCTCTAGACTACGGGAGATGATATAGTTCAATGTGATCTTATAATAACCACTTGATGCAAAGTATCAGTAACTCAAGCCCCTCAAGCATAATACAGTGTTATATAACCACTGTATAGTCTACAATATAAGGAGACTCGTAACGTCTTATCCTCCCAAGTCATTTATGCATGTACAACAAAAATGCAATATCAAGAATCAATGCAATTTATATGAAATTATAATCGCAATGTAAAGTTTACTTTGGGATTTACTTAAACTTACAAATGTGATATCGTAATGCCCTTGCATTCCAAGTCGATAAACTAGCCCACACTAGGCATACAATTCATTTATAAGTCCAATAAGCCTCCACAACAACTTAAGCATTTTTTTCAATTATTTGCAATTTAATTGACTAAATCATTTCTTGAAACCCCTTAAATACTTCTAAAAAGTCTTTAATGCTCGAATTTCTTTTTTGACTTAAAATTATTATTAAGCATCTTAAATTACGTTGTCCAGGGTTAAGTATTATTTTTTTGATTTTTTATATATTTATCACCCTACTCAACCCGAAAACCCTGTAATCCCTCCAAATCAACTCTTTGAATGTCAACATCCCAATTTTGACTCCAAATTGTAGTTCGCAATCCAAAATTACACTTGACTAGACAATAAAATAATTTTTTTGATTTTGGATATTTCGAATATCATAGCACGTATTACAAGAAAAATACCCTAATAAATCCTCGTAAATTTTATTTGGGATTGAGGCTATGTTGTTGTTGTTGTTGTTGTTGTAAATCCTCGCAAATTTTCAAATTTCTTATTTTTATAGAAATACATAATTTCAATTTATTTGACTTAAATACGAATTTTTCTAAATTTTATGAATTTCAAGCATTTTTTCTTTTTAAAATTAGGGTTTGACCCCCGAATTGAAGTCGGTCAAAGTTCACTTAACTAGACCAAGTTCAATCCTGTCCTGGGGTCAAACCCCATTTTCTTCCTCTAGTAAGCAGTTCAACATTTGCTCTCTCTCTCTTTTTTAAATCGGCTTTATTGGGGTCGGGCTCCCAAACCCAACCCCGGGTTGGGACCTGGGTAGGGAAGATCATTCCCCTACCATCCTCTTCTTCCCATCTCCATCATCTTTCTCAACTCTCCATTAACATACCTCACAACAACCCAACACCAACTAACAACACACAAACATATACACAAACTCACCTCGGTCCGTGATCTCTTCCACCTCACCTCGACTCGAGATCTTCCTTCCTCTCCTACCTATCGCCTCCCTCTTCTAAATTCGAATTCTTTTTTCTTCTCCACTAGTTCAAATGAATGAAATGGGTGAGAAACTCTTGTTTTGCTTGAGTATAACAATTACGATTTCCTTGAGATTCGCAAAACACAAATCCCGAGAAAAATCTAACAATTCCATCATCATTTTATAATTTTTTTTATCTTCCTTGAGTACGTACTATATATCTCAAGGTCAATCTTATGCCTATCAACTAGATAATTACAACCACCTTTACCCAAACTCAATTATATTTGATCTCCTCGAGATACATATTGTGTATCTCAAAGTAGATCAATTGATTTTATAACAATCCACTAAATCACTTGATCTTCCTTAAGTTTTGACAACACGCATCATGAGGTGTGAACACATCTCACCAAAAACAACCAAATCTTCCAACCATTTCTCTTCCTTAACACTTACGCCATGCATATCTTAAGGCGAATCCAAGGTATACTTTTATTTAATTCTAACCATTAGAATGATTTATATATTTGTCTATATAAACTATATTTTATATATAAATATATATACACCTACGTATTTTCAAAGCTATAAATTTGCTACGTGTGCAAATAACCATCCTCGAGCGTGCGCGCTATCGTACATCCCACGTGTATCACCAGTCACCTACCAATTTATTAATTATTTTAATTAATTTCTTGATTATCTCTTCAATTTACGTCCAAATAAAACCTTAAAAAATTACTCAATTTTGCCAAAAGATAGAAAAATTACCTGAGTGCTCCAAAACTTCCAACCAACTGGTCTCACACGTAAATCGATGTGTGGGGCCAATTTAGGCTTGTTAAGTCCATTTAAATATAAGAATACAAATTTTTAAACTTAAATACAATTATTTTTCATGAAATTTGAAATGATAGTTTAGGTAAACAATTGAAGTATCTCGTAACTGATTTCGACATGTATCTCGAGATAATACCTCAAAATTATCAAAATTGGAGAAAATTCTCCAACACAATCTGAAACTCACGGACACTATGTAAACACTCCACTTAACCTATTTCGCATCGAAATAATGTATAATACATCAAATAGGCACATGACACAAAAATAATATTAAAATATGTGATCTCTTATCTGTAACATAAGGGTCCCACCTCGGATACCTAAATCCAAAATGAAATTTGAAAATACTTAATTAGCCGCCTAATGAAGTTTATAAGATTCTCGAATATTACAGTCCACGTGGATCTAAGCTGGCATCCTAATCTGAAATTACGTAATAAATAACAGCGTTAATAAAATAGGCCATTACAACCACTCACATCTATGCACCCTTAACTTCATATGGTACGGTGAACAAATCATCAGTACGGACACCCCAGTAAAGTCAAAGCAAAGGCAAAGGGCAGAATTCAACTGCGTTGTCATCTGCGACATTTAAAGGCCTAGAGGATTATGCTTCTTCTACAAACAAATTTCGAACATTTTAAGCCGTAGTTCCCTAATAGGAAAGAGATTTTGGTAACTAAGTTCATGATGTTCCAAAGCCGGATGTTGAGGCCACTCGATAGTTAGTGGCGGTATGGTTTACATCTGTAATAGAGGATACATACACTATTTGATTATGGATCTACTATTTCATTTGTTTTCTAGTAAAATGGTTGACGAGATAGGGTTGAGGCCAGTTAGAGCTAATACAATCTTGATTTTGAGTATTGTCGCTAGGGAAAAGGTTTATCCTAATATGTTGTACGAGGAGTGCATTATTAAAATTAGGAATCATGTCTTACCACACGATTTGCAAGTATTATAGTACTTAGAGTACGATGCCATTTAGGGATAGATTAGTTACCTGCTTTTCATGCATGTATTGATTGTTTTCGTAAGACAGTTACCTTTTGGACCCCTGGTATTCCACCATTTCAATATAGATGTTGCACACCTAATCGAGTTGCCATCTGTAGGAAGGCAGCAACCGTCACTGAGTTGGAAAATGTCATGAGTTTGACAGGTATAAGGAAGAAGGTCATGAAGTTCAACATGAAAGTATTTTGATGGTTAAAGAATTCCCAGAAGTCTTTCCCTCAGATTTTCTAGGAGTCCCTTTATCTCAGGATGTTTATTTTATCATCGACCTTATTCTTGGCACGAAACACATATTTATTCTACCATATAAATGGCACCCAAAGAATTAGCTGAGTTGAAGACTCAGTTGGATGAATTGTTAAAGAAAAATTTCATTCACCTAAGTATGCCTCCTTGGGTAGTGCCAGTCTTGTTTGTGAAAAAGAAGGATAGTAGTTTGTGAACGTGCATTGACTATCGACTGTTGAATTGGGTGACCACTAGGAACAAATATCTACTCCCTAGGATCAATGACCTATTTGACCAATTGTAGGGAGAAAAGTTCTTTTCGAAGATAGACTTAAGGTTGGGGTATCATCGGTTAAGAATACGATAGCAAGATATAAAGAAAACCTCTTTTAGTGCAAGATATAGACACTACAAGTTCATAGTGATACCATTTGCCCATTTTACTAACGCTATTATTTATCGCATAAACTCAAACTAGGACACCAGCTTAGATCCACATGGACATCGCGAATAGGCTAAGACACCGTCGACTTAAGTACAATAGCTATTTATATGTTGATTGCTTATTTAGGGTGCATATTTATGAGTTTATTCATTAATACATCACATATTTGTGTTTGCGTTGTTATATTGTGCAAGATTGTATGATGAGTATTTGCCTCGTAAAGCATGCCGACACGGGTATCTTGTAAGCGAGTAGTCGGAGGTTAGTGGGATAACAAATGGATCAATTATGTAACCAATTATATTAACCATATAATAATTGTATCTAAGTCAAGTTAATTAAATTAATTTAAAAACATTTGCATATGGTTTGATTGTAAATATAGTGACATCCAAGGGCAACTATAAAGTGGGTGGAACTAGACTTGTATGTAATTATTTTAAAAGATCGTGTGCAAAATGGTAAAATGTACTATGCCTTATGTAAGTGGACCAATTGGAGACTAATTGCATGCTAAGTGCCTCATCCAAAAATGACAAGTGGTGGATAGTAGAGATGTAGTGAGTTATGTGTTGGAAAGATACTAACCTTAGATGTGTCTTAAGATACCCACTTGAGGATCCAAATAATGAATAATTACTTAAAGTCCAAGTTTCCCATTTCTTTCTCATTCGAACAAAAAAAAAGTAGAGAGGAGAGATAACGTGGTGCTAAAAGAAGAAAGAGAAGAAAGGTGAATAATTTGGTAACTTTGTGAATGAAATTGTTTGAATTTTTTGGGATCCAAGAGAGGTAGAACAAGAGTGACGACTCCATTAAAGCCATAGGTATGTTCTTCACCAAATCTTGACAATGTATGTTCTAAGATTTTTGTTCTCCATGGATTTTGGTGTTTGGAGGGTCCATAAGAATAGATCGACCCTCAATGAGTAAGAATCTCTTGTTGGGGAATCATTTTGAAGTTCTTGTTGTTATTGGGTAGTGATTATGTAAGGAATAATATGAATAGTAACTTTATGGGAAAGTTGATTTGGTGTCGTTTGCTTATTTTTTAGCCCATTTTATTGCATGATAATGAAAAACGAGGTACAAACTAATTTCGGGTGGATTGTATAAGTATGAAGGCCGAAAGGGTCAAGACTTTAAGATGAATAATGATATTTTTTTGAGTTTTTATTATATAGATAGTTCTGCCCATAAAGCATGCTCAAAGTTATGAGCATACTCAAAATTTCTTGTATGTTCAAACTTTGAGTAAGCTCTAACATTGAGTAGACTCAACTTTTAGCTTGCTCAAACCTTTAGCATGCTCAATTCTTACTGATTAGGTTAAATGGCTTTAGCAAGCTTGTAACTAATCTAAAACACACTCTAAACACCTTTTAATGACCCAGGGGGCTAAGATACTGTAGTACGAGGGTCCGCAATGAGTAGGGGATCCATTCGGGGCGTGTTTGGTAGAGTTAGAGTGCGAGATTGAGGTTTGTAAAACTCATAGAGACATCACTCGAGTATTTAATTATTATTTTAATATTGCTTTTGTCAATTCTTGCATATCATTCTAATTCACACTATTTTTGACAGTTGGTTGAGATTACTCCAATCAGTATATTCGTTATGTATTTATGGCGCGCTAAGCTGTAGCACATGTAATCAAGCTTTCGATGAATTGCGACCTGAGCCGCTGACTGGTGCACATGTTATTGAAGCGTAGTTTTAGGCCAAATCACCATGAAGAACCAGGTGAAAGAGTAGTAGGGATCCGAATTATAGTCTAATCTGACTGGGATGAGCACACACTTTGTTTATCTACTTGTTACGTATGCATGCGATGATCCATTTACAGTTGCCTATTTATATTTCCAATTGTTTATTTAACATTTTCTTTGGCTTCTTATTTACTTAAATCCTCATTGGAGTTCCTTGGGATTTTACTCATTAGACTTGTCGTCTGCCTTTTGTGATGTCTAGTGCAGATCCTAGTACTAGTAGGGGCATGGGGATCCTAGGAGACTACATCTTACTGACTACCGTTGAGGACTTACTAGTACATTTTTATTTTGGTATTTTGCTATATTTTGGGTATTTGGGTGGTTGGAGTGACACTGTACATGTATATATATATATATATATATATATATCCTGTCTTATGGTACTATCGCCTATATACATAGTATTTTTTTCGAGTTTTCCACGGTAAGACATGCTCATATGAAGGATGCCATAAATTATGATGAACTGTATGCTTTACTAAATCTTATCAAGACTTTCACTACTTTATTGTTAAATGTGATTAACTGTTAACTTGTAAAACACAAACCACTAACACAGCTTGGACTTGAATAAGCTGCAAACAATTGAACTTAAAGAATTGAAAGACTTAAGGAAATAACTTAAGAAAAAATTGAATAACCTATTAACTAAACAAATAACACACAAGTGGACATAAACATCGAGACATGAAATGGACGGCAAGTGCCAGACATGTGTAGCTTAGCCCACCAAGTGAGGCGCACACAGCACGACGACACCCTAAGGCGGCCTCGGGCGCGGGGTCGCCACACTTCAAGTCTTGCCTAGACAAGTTCATCATTATTTTCATTTATGATATCATAATCTATTCCAAGACCTAGGCAGAGCACGAGAGGCATCTTAGAGCGAACTTACAGACTTTAAAAGATCACATGTTGTATGTGAAGTTTAGCAAGTGAAAGTTTTGGGTTTCATAGGTGAAATTCCTAGGTCACATGGTGAACGCATAGGGCATTTCAGTAGATCCAGCTAAATTCGATGTCATCACAAAATGGTTTTAATCCAACATAGTGATGGGGATTAGAAGTTTTTTGGGATTAGCGAGTTACTACTGAAATTTCATGAAAGACTTCTCAAAAATTATAGCACCAATGACAAGGCTAACTTAGAAAAATGCAAAATTTGAGTGGACAGAAGAATGCAAGAATATTTTCAACGAACTACAAGATAGGCTAATGTTGACACCTATATTAGTACTTTTGGAAATGGAGAAAGAATTGGTTTTTTATACTGATGCTTCAAAGATCGCATCGGGATGTATGTTGAGGCATAAAGGGAAAGTTATAGCTTATACTTCTAGGCAATTGCACGTGCATGAGAAGAACTACCCAACTCACGATTTAGAGTTAGCAGTAGTTTTTTTCCTTTAAAGTTTGGATCACAAGAGTTTGAAGTATTTGTTTACCCAAAAGTGAGCTGAATATGCAAGAAAGGCATTGGCTCGAGTTCTTTAAAGACTTTGACTTCACTCTTTAGTATCATCCTGGGAAGGCAAGTGTTTTGGTTCATGCTCTGTCATTTAGGGGAAAAAATAAAAGATGCAGGCATAATGATGACAAAGGAGTATAAACTACTCGAGGAAGCCTTGGTTATATGTATTAATGAAATTCACGAGAATGAGTCCAACATTTCAGGTTCCTTAGTTTAGATGAGAATAAAGCCAGAGATAATTTTCAGACTAATAGACTGTCAGAGGGTTAAGTCGGAGTATGGCAAGTACAAATCACAAGTTGACAGTGAGTAATTTTCTAATTAGAAGCTTTCAACAAACAGAGCATTAAGGTTTAAGGATAGGTTATAGATTTCATCGCATGTACAATTACGAGAGGATTTACTTTGGGAGGCTCATCGATCGTGTTATGTTATTCATCCAGGGAGCACTAAGATGTACCATGATATGAAATAAATGTAATGGTGGTCGGAGATGAGATCGAATATCGATAGGCATATCCAGGACTGTGTGACTAGCAACCAAATGAAAATAGATCATCAGGAATTTGGAGGGATGTTCTAACTCTTACCTATTCCTGAATGGAAATGGGAACAAATATCCATGGACTTTGTGACTGGATTACTGGTAACGAGGAAGAAACATGATGTGGTTTGAATTATCGTAGATCATTTGACTAAGTCTTAACATTTCATTTCAATTTCCATGGGAGTGTACAAGTTAAGCAGAAAATATCTTAATGAGATCTTGAGGCTATATGGTGTCCATGTGTTTATTATGTCGGATCAAGATCCACATTTTACTTCCAAGTTTTGGAAGGGTTTACGCAATAATGGGAACCAAACTCAATCTCAGCACTGCATTTCATCTTCATTCAGATGGTCAGACTGAGAGACTTATCCAAATACTTGAGGATATGCTCAGGGCTTGTGTGTTAGATCTCAATAGGAGATGTAGGATTATATGTCATTATGTGAGTTTGCATACAATAACAACTTTCAAGTAAGTATTGGTATGGCACCATTTGAGGCACTTTATGGGAAGCCTCATAGGTCTCTAATGTGTTGGGCATAGGTTGGTGACATAGTGTTGATAGGACCAGAGATAGTATAGGATCATACCAAGAAGATTAAGTAGATTAGGCAACGACTACACACCATACAAGACAGATAAAATATGTATGCCGATTAGAGTCTCCGAGAAGTGCACATCAAGAAGAATGATCGTATATGCTTAAAGTTTCGCCAATGAAGGGATATTGCAAATTTTGGCTAAAAGGGAAGCTTGTTCCAAAGTATATTAGACCATTTTTAGTGAACAATTAAGTAGATCCAATTGCCTATAGATTAGCTTTGCCACCTCTATTAGCGGGAGTTCATGCCACCTCTATTAGCCGGAGTTCATGACGTATTCCACATATCGATGTTGTGAAAGACACTTACCAAGCATACCCCGACCATTGATTGGAGTCAATTGGACTTAAAAGATGATATGTCATACAAGTAATAACTAATACAAATTCTTGACAGGGAAGGCTCAAAGCTTCGCAACAAGGAGATCCCACTAGTTAAAGTGTTGTGGCGGTTTCAAGGATATGGGAGCTAACTTAGGAGCTAGAGGATTATATGGTAGTGCACTTCTCATATCTCTTCGAATCTTAAGGTACGGCTTACTTTTAGTTTTGAGGATGAAACTTCCTAAAATTGGTAATATTGTGATGCCCGTAATTCCTAATTTATTAATTTGTCCCATTATCGAGTTTAATCTGGTAGATATGCATTGTTTGTGTGTATTGGTGTGAATAAAGTGTATATTATATACTATCTAGTTGACTTCTAAGTAAATAAAAATAAGCCTAAATGACTTGTGAAATAAAACTAAATAAAAGAAAAAGGGCAATTTGGTAAATAAAACATTAAGGATGGATTAAATGAGGATCTTAAGATTGTCTTAAAACTTAAAAAGACAAAGATAAGATGTGGGATTTGGATTTGGTTAACCAAACCCTAGATCCCATTAACTTAGTATTTAAACCACAATTATGGCTTTAAACCATTTTTGCTTTGAATTAGCTACCGGAGAGGATTTGAAAAGACAACCTATAAGGTTAAGGTGGTGGATTGGTAGATGAGAGGGACCAACATCAAATCTACTATGGCTAGGTAATAATCCTCCTTCATCTTCTCTAATTTTATCACTTTATTTGATTTCTCATTTGGTTTTAGGATAGGAGACGAGTTTGTACTTCTTGATTTTGATTTGAGTCATTCTACCCCGCCTATTTAGATTTACAATGTCTTTGTAGTTTCAAAAGATGTGTTTAATACTATTTTGGTTGGATTTTAACCCTTAGGGTCGACGTGAGTCGTTGGAGGTGACGAGTTCTATTCTAGAAATTCTAAATTTGCACCAAGCGTCACGCTAGCACCTTGCTTATAGGTGGTACGGCGCTGCCTGGAGAATTCTAGAATTCGATCCAGTAATTCCTATTGTCATGGCATGTAGCATACAGCACGAGCAAGTTATTGAAACCCATTTCTAGTTTTGTTGACTTGGAGCCAATGACCTCGCCCAGTGCCCTGTGGATAAACCCACGGCACTTGGAAGGCACTAAGTTTTTTTAGAATTCAATCGAATGTCATTGTTTTCCAAGATTTATCGAGTTTTATCAAAATATATCGTTGGGACAAGGGTAGGGGCAATGTTAACTAACCCCAAAAACCTTTGTTGCTTTTGAAAAGGGTTTTATATCGTTTCTAAGATATTAATGCGAATTTAGTAAACTTACCTCAAATAAATATATTAATAATACATACATGAACCAATACCAATGTACATACGAGGAAAACCAAATAGGAACTTACAAACTAGGATTGGATAGGATAGAAACGTTTCGAGGTAAGTGGGGTTTTCTTTATTCATAATCATGCCTTAATGCTAGAAATGTTAGGCTCGCGTAGCAACTTTGTGGAAATGGTTGGAATCTATCTCTATACTATTATTGATGTTGCTTGTTATATCATTTGGATTTCTTGTAATGAATGCTTGTGGAACTGGTATACAGATATTGATGAATGAATGCTTACACATTGAGTTGAAAATTGATGGCCATTGGTACCTTCTTCCATGGTTATTATGATATCTTGATGTGTATAAATGTTTAGATTTAATAAGTGTTGCTTTATTGTCCTTCACGACAGTCCGGGGTTTCCCTTTGATCAGTTATGTAGGTGTTTGGGCACAAGTGTGGCTCAATGTCCTTCATAGCAGTTCAAGGGTTATCTTTTGATGAGCTACATAGGTGTTTGGGTCCATGATGGTTGAAATATCTAGTTTCCACTCCTCTTGATTCTACGGCATTCACGTATTATTGCAAAAATTTTGGATTGTCATTGTTGGGCACTGTTTATTCTATCTTTTGTTTTATAATACTTTAGCTTTTGTACTTGTTTTTGCCCAAGATGATAATAGGTTTCTAAAAATCCATTTGTTGCATGTTAGTTATATTGCACTATGTATTACTTGATTATTGAGGATAAAGAAGGCTTTTGCTTTACTTAGCCCGTTCGATCTTTTACTCATCCCTCAACTTTCCCCCTCCTCAGGTACCTCAGTTGTTGCTCTAAACAAAGGAAAAGAGAATAGCATAGCGTAGGAGATCTCTTTCATGTGCATTGGTATGAGTAATATTCATCTATTTGATTTTTTAGATTTTTTATGTGATAAACAGGGGGATTTCGTATGGGTGGATGTTTGAACCCATAGAACTTAGTTTTAGTTTATGTTTTAGTTATTTGTAAGACTTCTACAATAATTCTGCAACTCGTTAAACTTTAAAGGTTTTTTATTTCTGCACCTATTAGCTTTAGTTTGTCTTTTGTAGAATGTCTTGGTTTATTTTCCACATGTTAAGGTTGACTAGATCATCGCCCGATTTATTTGGGTTATCTAAGGGTTCGGCAATGGTTTAGGCATGGCGGTCCAAGCCCACTAGGGTTTGGGTTATCATAGAGACTTTCCTCAGCTAGCAAAACTGTTTAGCTCCAGTGCCCTATGTTTTGGGTCAGGGTGTTGGGAGGGCGCGGACCGTTCTCCATAACGGTCCCAAGTGAGTGCCCCGACTAATGCATTACCACTTGTAGGAGAGGCATTGTGTGTGGGACGGGGGTTTTCGAATAGAGAATCCTAAGATTCTGCCTTTGCGATACCATGTCGACCTCCACGAGTCTAAATATGTCAAAAAGACAACAAATACATCATTTAGACCAAATAAATACTTCCATTCAAATACAAACTTGCATTGAAAATATGGACTCGACAACCATTTAACTCAAATCTTGGAAAAACATCATTGCGACCATAAATTCATTTGGAAAATCAAAGTTAGGTAGAGATGCCTCAAATCATCAACAAAACCTAAAAGGTCGATATCAAGCACCAAAACCCCCATGAAAACCATACTTTTTCCATTTAACCCATGCAAATGATTCAAAGAATTAAAAAATAGAGAAAAATAGACATGATTGTTACATAGTTGTTATAGATTTGATGTTGGTGCCTCTCCACCACGAATTCACACTAGCCCTTTATGTTTTCCTCCTCCCACTCTCTTGTTTGTTTGTTTGTTTAAGCCAAAGTGGCTACAAGTCTATAATTTTATATACTAAAGTATGTGGGTTATGGTTTAGATGATTGATTCAAGCCCTACATCTCATCTCAACCTCCCTTAGCTCTACGATAATCCTCAGTCCACATTAAGCCCATTCTTCTTTGTGTTTCCCATTAATCACAAACCATGTCTTTGTGTGTATTATTTAACAAAATGTTATTTTTCTTTTTTTAAACCATAAATCAAGGCCTCGTTTGGTTTGTTTTTGCCAACTTACAGTGCAAGTAGAGTTAAATCTCTTGGAGTTAACTCACTGTGAAAGATCATATTTTCATGTTTCGTTCAACTATAAGCTTGCAAGGAAGTTGCAAATTTTTAAATGATAAAAAAATATGAATTGACATAAATAACCTTCAAACAAAAGAGATGGATATGGGTAATAAAATGTAATTAATGAAGGGTAATTGTGTCCACAAACTCTTGGGAGATCACTCCCCTAAAGAGGGGGTTCGGGGAAAGATATATCTCACCCTTATGTGTAAATTGGGAGATAACTTGGAGAAAAGTTTGACAATCAAATAATATTAGTTCCAACTCCCCTCCAAGTTATTTCTGAAGAGTTAACTCCGCCTCTAACCAAATAACGCCCAAGTTATTTTACATTTATCTCTATTAACTTAAACCTAATTACCTACCTAACTCAATTAATATACACGCATTAATCACACCAATACACAAGTACCATGCGTATTTATCAAAACACCTTTGATATTAAGACTAATTACTAGATTTGGGAATTAAGAGTGTTACATGTGTTTAGCTATAAGAGATCATCTCTAATGGTTGTCATAAGGTTCTTTCAAGCACTTTTAGTCCTCTCTCTTTGATTCCTCCAACTCCACTCTTTTTTGCTTGGTCAATGTTTCGCACTCTCCTTTCGTTTCCCTCTCTCTTTCTTGTTTTCTCTTCTCTTATTTTGATCAAAAAACAACAACAACAACAACAACAAAAACTCCTTATCAAACTAACTTAAATACTAAGTAAATCTCATCTCATTAAGATGTTGTGTCGTGCATCTCAAGAAAAACCTAATTGCTCTCTAAGCAACAACACAACTTGCTTGTATGCTTGCCACCTCAAGCTTCCATGCTTGCCATCTAGCTTGCTTTGTGTTCATTAGTTCTTTATTTCATTTAATCCAATTTTTAAACTTTAGATGCATCAACAACAACACCACACATTAAACAATACGCACATGCTAATCGATAAAAGTTGAGCTTAACCATGAGTCTAACTCAAATTAGTTAAGATTTGCATTAGCACTAATTACTCAGTCACGAATACGGGCTGCTACATTGAGAGTTCATATTTACTTTTTATTTTAGAAAATGCTAATGTGACTTCGATTCGACATGCAAAGTCGGGCACGCACCTGTACGCATCCTTTCGATGAATCTCAAAATGGATGCATGCATGCAACTCGATATAAATGAAGGGACACGCAAACCTGTGTGCCCTAAACCAAAGTTACACTAATATTTTCCTTTATTTTATAGATTTTTTGTAGTTAAATAAACCCCAACTCGAAATTGAGTTTTTTAAAATTTTGGTGAACTAAATTTCAAGATCTTTCCTAATTGTGCTCATATGACCCATTTGATGTATTATAAAAATTTAATATAAGTTTTACAATTTGTTCCTTAAAATGACCTTTCAAATTGTATAAACTTATTTTATTGATTTTCATTAAAACAATGCATTTCGTCAACTTTGATTACAGTAAATTCAATTAATCGGTCTCTCATTGTCAAAAAATTCAATATTATAGTTGGATTCAAAACCAAATGGATTACAATTCTTTTGAATAGAGATATATGGGTTTTAACAAGTTGCCATGTCTTCAAGAAACCCTAACACTGCCTTGAGGAAACCCGCCAGATCTGTCATTCTTGGGGCTGCCAACGCCGCCGCGACCTGCTCCGGCGGTCGTAGAAGTTGCCAGTGGCCCCATGTTTTTCCCTTTTCTTTTTGTTTTCTTTTCTTTTCTTACTCCTTGATCTTCTTCTCCATCTTCTCTTCCCCACTTCTCTCCCTCCCTCCCCTGTTCTTCTCCTATGTCCTCCTACTCCTACATTCTTGACCTTCTACCCACTTCGCTCTCCTCCCTTTGTCTCCTTTTATCTCTGCATCTCACTAACCTTCCCTCATTTCTCATTTCATTTTCTCCATCTTCTCATCTCCTTTTCTCTACCCCTCTTTTTTTGACAACTTCTGACTTCGTCGCGTTGTTAGTGGGTTTTTAGCATAATCGATGACCCTTCTTTTGTCCAGGTTATGGAACGGAATGAGAAGATGCAATGAGACATTATGGATTTTCAACTTCAGTGGTAGCGAACGTCGATGTCCGACACTATAAAGTGACAACATCGTCACAGGTGGCGCACAGTACTGCGGAGGAGAGAGATCAGTGTGTCTTGTTGTTTTTCTTTTATCTGAGCTAGTGATTTAGAGTGTCCTTGTTCCTTTCGAAGTTAGGTTCCTCCTAAGTGGGGTTGTTGTCCTCCTTTAGGAAGTTGTTGTCCCCCTTGTACAGTTGTTGCCCTTTTATGTGGATGTTGTTCCAAGCTTTAGTTGGGTTGTAATATCTATTATCCTGTTGTAATAGATTACATGTGCCTTTTTGGGGGTTAGGAACATCAATGCAAAAAATTTGACAAAAAACAATTCTTTTAAATAAATAGAATTAGCAAATAAATGTACTTTTATTAAGGTAGTCGATTCTATGTCTGGTCATGTATGGAGCCATTGATGATTAATAAAATTTGTATTCTACTTAAAAAAAAGTGACTTTACCAAATGTTGTAAAGAGATTACAGCCATACAACACTATTTAAAATAAATTAGTAAAATAAGTTAGCGTTTCTTTTTATTCGTTGAATAATGTATTCCATTTTTTGAGAATGCGCATTATGGGGATAATTTGCACCCTTACGTGGTCACACAAATAGCGCATTCCATGCGCCATTTGTGTAACCGTATCAATCAATCCACGTGTATTGCCACGTGGATTAATCTAATACGAATAGCGCGTTCTCCGAATGAGCTATTCGTGTTAGTAGTTTCAATGTCCACGTGGAAGGATCACCACTTACTGTTACATGAATTGCACATTCTCAATGCGCAATTCATGTAACATGATGCATAAATGGATTTACGTGGATTAGTCCTTTATTTTTTGTCCTAATTGAGATTTAATTTGTCTAATTAATTTTTATCATTCAAATAAGATTTTATTAGTAAAATGTACATAATTAATATTTTATTTTATTTTATTAACAATAATTTTAATTTAACTTAACATACTATATATATACTATTTTACTTTTTAAAAAACTAAATTATAATACATTACAAAAAAGTGTATACATCAATACTAAAAAACTATATACAAAAATCACAAATAATCACAACAAAAACTAAATTAAAATCACACATGCATTTTATTTTTCACAAAATTTTAAAAAATGATACATATCAACATAAAAAAATCATTATAAAATTTTATTTTTCACTAAGAAATTATATAAATACACATTTTTCATATAAACCATCAAAATTAACAATTTTATTTTTCACCAAAAAGATTTTTGGTAAAATCAAAATTACACACTTTAAAATAAAAAAAATTAAAATCGATTCACAAACAAAAAATCACATTAAAATAAAAATAAATAATACCTAAGGTACCGCGTTATGCGGCACTGAAAAAGGCAGGCGGGGTGGCTCTTAAAACATCAGCGTAACGACCCGCGGTGATGGACGGCTGGACGGACGGCGAGGGACAATCGATGGCGCAGTGATGTAGAGAGAGATAAAGAATATCAACTGAAGGAGACAGAGAGGGACAAAGAGGGCTGTGATGTTGAGGGAGAGGAAGAAGGTGGGAGGCCGAGAGAGATCGAGAGAAGAAGATGGGGGATGAGGCAGCAGAGAGGATCGAAATGAGGGAGAGAGGGAGAGGGAAGGGTTTGAGCATGGGTGGGGTCCAGAAAATAGTGAAGGGATTTGTGATGGGGAAAGCTTCGTCGCTAATCCACCATGCGGCTCTCGCAAACACAGATATGTGGTAGGGCAAATTATCACGAGGGCGCATTTGGGGAGGATTTTTTCTGCCCAAAGATTAGCGACGGGGGCGTCACTATCCCCACCACTAATCAAGTCGATGGGTCAGACTACCGGCCGCGTCGCTAATCCCTCACCCTTTAACGACGGGAAATATCCCGTCACTCTTTCCCGTCGCTATGTTGGGCAATTTCTTGTAATGTTAAAGCAATAATAGCGATTTTAGTTTTTATTCATCCTCTTATTAGTCTCTCTATCTCCATCTTGGTGTCCCCAATTTTTATAGTTTGCATGGGGTTGCATGAGGTTTGCATGGGGTTGCATGAGGTTCGCATCGCAATTGTAATTGGTGTGCGAGTCATCCATATCCACCTCGAGATACGTTTGGATCAAAACTTGTATCCACCTCGAGATATGTGCACGAATAAGTTTCGGTGCAAGCCTTAGGATCGCTACAAATGAACAAATAAATCGTTCTCAAAAAGAGTAATTAATACACTTTTGGGGTTAAACAAATAACTCCCTAAAATGAGTAATTCATACAAAATAGACATATAAATTAATTACTCTTTATGACAATGGGTCATCGATATACATGAAATCCACGTCACCTTAAATGATGCTTTTTCGAAACAAAGAATACTTTACTTTTGTAATTTTAATAAAATCATCCCTATTTGTTGAATAAAAAGAAAATCCACCTTTCTTTTTGAAATAGACGGTGTGCGTGCATCATATGGACTACATCATGTTTCAACGTTTGTTTGTCATTTTCTTTCATTTAAAAAAAATGAATAAACGAGTGGGTAAAGGAAATCTAATTTTGTGACTACAAATGTGTCCACCGACGATCACCAAAATGCCTGTGAAGCGAGAACCACTAAGCCAACCAAGCAAAAAAAAAACCCTCCCACACCACAAGTCCCTAGTCAATCTCCACAACCATCATCACTTCCCTCTTGATGAATTCTCTAGTCATCTTCTACTGAAACTCAAAACCCTTCTTAGATTCAGTCCCAGATGATGATGAACCCCCCTCACAAGAAACCCACATTTCCAGTTTCTCCCACTCACTGTAATTCATGGTCCGTGTTTCAATCTCTTCACTAAAACCAGCAAAATCAGGGTACTTGTAATCTTTCCTCATCTAGGCTTTCGTTTTTCAGCACAACATGGCCTTTTCAATGCTCAGTGGAGCAGAACACCTCGCACTGACTTGCAGGGACATCGCTCCAAAAGATTTTGGTTTTGTGTGCTTAGACTTCAATGGGGTGTCAGCGTCTTTGCCCCGAATGGCAATTGTGCCTCACAGGAGGAACTCTAGAGTTGCAAAAACTCTAGTGCCTAAATGCAGTGTTTCTGCATCAAGACCAGCTTCCCAGCCTAGATTCATACAGCACAAAAAAGAGGCCTTTTGGTTCTACAGGTTTCTCTCTTTGATTTATGACCATGTTATAAATCCTGGGCATTGGACTGAGGACATGAGAGATGAAGCACTTGAGCCTGCTGAGCTCAATGATAGGAGACTGTTGGTTGTTGATGTGGGTGGTGGAACTGGGTTTACCACTTTGGGGATAATTAAGCATGTGGATCCTAAGAATGTGACGATTCTTGATCAGTCGCCGCATCAGCTCGAGAAGGCGATGCAGAAGAAGGAGTTGAAGGAATGTAAGATTATTGAAGGTGACGCAGAGGACCTCCCTTTCCCCACTGATTATGCTGATAGATATGTGTCTGCTGGCAGGTATTTTTCAAACTTTTGTTGAATAATTATGTTGAATCTTCAATTTATGCGCAAGAGTTTTCTAAGATTGATTGATGATAAGAAAGATACAAATTCTGAATTGCATAAATTGAATCGAAAAAAATCCAAACACCTAAAGATGGATGGACTCAAACACCCATTTGCAGATATACACCAATAAACCTAATTTAATCATAATCGAGCTACAAAAATAAGACAACCCGATTCAACAATGAGCTCTAACATTTTATGTTGATAGCTTTATGTTAAGACTTTTGTATTGAATCGAGGGGGGTGGAAAAGTTAGATCCATGTAGCAGACCCCAACTAATTTTGGATTGAGGCTTTGTTGTTGTTTGCTTTATGTTAATATTTGTAGAACTAGAACTGCTTGTATGCATACTAGCTCATGTGGTAGTATGAATCTTTAGAGTATGGTAATAAGGCTGTTTGTATCTTATGAAGATGCTATGGTTAATTTCTTCAGCATTGAGTACTGGCCAGACCCGCAACGCGGTATCAGGGAGGCGTATAGAGTGTTAAAGCTAGGAGGGAAGGCATGCTTGATCGGTCCTGTTTATCCAACACATCGGGTGTCTCGCTTCTTTGCTGACGCTTGGATGCTCTTCCCTAAGGAGGAAGAGTATATTGAGTGGTTCACAAAAGCTGGATTCAAAGATGTGCAACTGAAAAGGATTGGTCCAAAATGGTACCGAGGGGTACGTCGACATGGCTTGATCATGGGATGCTCTGTGACGGGCGTGAAACCTGCATCTGGAGACTCTCCGCTGAAGGTGAACTATCTCTTCAATCTCATTACCCTTATGTGGTTTATGATTGGTGGTAGCAAACAATATTATTTGCTAGTTAATTTTACTTTTTTTCAGTACAATAGTATAATTTTGGTCTCTTTGAAAAATAAAAATTGGACCTCAAAATGAAAAATAAATTAATTAATAAGAAACTAAGTTTGGATGATGCAGTTGTATGGAACATCAACTGTACTGTATGCAAATACTGCTGAATGAAACATAGCCATGATTACTCATGCTGATACCTTCCCTTTTGTAAAAAAATATATTGCATAAGCAGCTAAACAATCTTATTATGTTCTTTCTAGAGTACGCTAATTTTTGGTAGCTTGGTCAGGTTTTTTGTCATATAGTTTATCAATTCAAATGTCATAGAAATTGGAGAGGGGAGGGGGAGGGTCATTTTCTGAAATGAGAGCATCTCCATTGAAATGGTAGAAGTTTTCTTTTCTCAAAGTTAACAAAGAACAAAGGAATACCCCATCATAAGTCATATCCTGGAACACCTCAAAAAAATGACTATGATGTACAAATCAACTTGCTTTTTATTTTTGCAATCAAAATTTATTTACTCGGCTTCCTAATCTAAAGTGTTCGTTCAAGAATTACTTCAGAGCTATATTTTTTTTTATATAAGAAAGAAACAACTTGTCTCCACTGGAGTATGACCCCATGACCTCTTACTCCCAACCATTGGGCTACTCAATCGGTTGGTTTCAAGAGCTACATTTTTAAGAAACGGGCCCTACTTGTCTGCATACGATGATGCACATTTCTCCAAGTACTCATTTCATTTGATTTTGGAGAGTTCACAAGGCCAAAATCAAAGTTACCTATTGCTAAACCAAAAGTCCTCATATTCTGTCGGAAAAAAAAGGTCGTAATTGTTTTCCAATAGTTGTTCATTAATTATTTAAGCTTGGGAGCATTAACATTGTTCTCTTGGTTGTTGTTGACTCTTGGATGGCACTTTCTCCAAATAGATATCCTGTATGCATTTTACACCAACTTGTTTATGGGAATTTATCTATAACAAGCGGCACAAACAACCATTTTAAGCTTTATTATACCTGTATAGATATTCAAACCACATCCAATTGATATTTATTGCTCATAACACAGGATACAAGTAGCAACATGTACAAAGGCTTGAAAAATCGATAAACTTCGCCGAATTTCGGTGGATGTTTTTGTTGATATTGAAAATGGGGAAGCGAAACTATGTGGCGATGTGAAACTTGCAAAGTTTCACTTGAAACTTCGACATGTTTCCCCAAACTTCGATCGACTTCGATGTTTTTCATTGAAACCATTAAAAAAGAGAAAAAAAATGCAAAAATTTGAATAAATCAACTAAGTTTTTAGGGAAGTTATCGAACTTACCCCCTACATAAAATAAAATTTGAAAATTAACTTCTTTTCACATCAAGTAGCAAATAATGTCAAAATTTATCAAATAAAGCAAATATAAAAATGAATATTAATGTCGTGTTTGTTGCGAATTGGGTGTATATTGCAAAATAACTATTTTAAACAATTGCATTGTGATTATTATGCATTATTGTTGTATAATTAAGTATATTTCTAACATCTTTGAGGAGAAATTTGAGTTTTCTAGCATTTAAAGTGAAATTTCATAAACTTCCATACACCGACGAATTTTTGTAAAACTTCCTTTGTCGAAGTTAACTTCCTCGAATTACTTCCGAATTTTAAGTGAGCGAAGCTTAAGACAAATTCGAAGTTTCGAACGTTGACATGTACTATGATACTTTTCAAGCATGGTTCATATTTATTTCGTTGTCTTCATAAATACTAAAGATGACGTCTTTAAGAACTAAGAATCTAGTTTTCTATAGGATATTTAGGTCTGTAAGCACTTCTTCCCTTTTTTTTTTTTTGAGTAACCGCGGGTTTCCAAATACTTTGTCTGACTACTCCCACTGGCCTTGGGATTGCGGAAAGAGACCATCAGTGACCCGACGTTTGGCTGTCGTGGGAAATTAAAACCGAGGTTGTGCACCTAACCTACACAACCTCGTCCTTACCCTTACCACTGGGCCACACCCGTCCAGGTTAAATTCAAATAATCAAATGAATTGAAAAGAAAATCTTTTCTGGATTAAGTGAAATTGAAACCGAGGTTGTGCACCTAACCTACACAACCCCGTCCTTGCCCTTACCACTAGGCCACACCCGTCGAGGTTAAATTCAAATAATCAAATGAATTGAAAGGAAAAGCTTTTCTGGATTAAGTGAAATGGAAAATGATTTGGTGACGTTCCTGGCGACACAAACCGGTCGCAAGGCCCACATGGCGTGTCGATATTTGCTTCCTGGTGGGACCCACATATGAGAAAAGTGCGCAACGTAGTGCCACATGGGACGTGCGACCGATTTGTCACCAGGAATGTCACCAAATCATTGTCCAAGTGAAAGAGCCTACTTGTTTGTGTAATCCTTTTTGCAAGTAGTTTGTTCATGGAGGATATTTATAGTGAGCAGCAAAAATTTAGTTATTTATTTATTTTGAATTGCAGCTAATTGGAAGTGAAACATATTTAATTGATTATATGAACTCAAGCCTCTCTTCAAAAGTAGCTCGGGTGGTAATACTTAATGCAACCCCTCCTTAAGACGCTCTATTCTTCTAACAATGCATTTAAAATCAGAGATGCAGTGTTCTCCTAACCAATTTCTCGTCTTGTAGATACGCTGAAAAATGACATCTTGTAGTATTATTGGAGATAATTTATGCTTGGAATGTTTGCAAGTTCAGATCTTTCATTTATATACCATATTTATCGCATACATATTTTTCCAATTTTCGCACTCTGATTATTTTGTCCACTCTTCTCTAAGATTCATGCAAGAACTTAATGACTCTTAAAATGGTTGATGGAGTTGCATGCCGCATTACAGAATGCATTGTATAGCTTTGTTTATTGAAAACAATTGCATGTTCTATAGGTTATCCAAAGTCATTGCACTTGGCGTTTCTGAATTCTCATGGATATGCTTGTTTATTTGGTTTCGTCTTTGAATGGTAAAAGCAGATAAGAGCTATAATTTTAAAGCCTATATTTGTTGTTTATGCAGCTTGGTCCAAAGGCAGAGGATGTGAAGAAGCCTGTAGATCCCTTAAAGTTCCTTACGCGACTCATTCTAGGAGCCTTGGCCGCGACATATTATGTTCTGGTTCCTATTTACATGTGGATCAAAGACAAAATTGTTCCGAAGAGTATGCCAATTTGAAGCTGTCAGAAGCTGCTATCGAAGGAGACACCTTCTCATTTCATGAATAACGTCGAGGATCCAAGTCTAAACCACTTGTGTTGCAATTTCTATCATGAAATCAAGAAATCAATTGTTTCATGTGGTCATCCTTTAAAATCATCTTGTTTTTTCTCTTAAAATTGCTGCACGTACGGAATTAGATGTGAAGCTTTGCCTGTAAGAACAAGTGGTAGGTTGCGAATTTGTCTTCACAATGATTTGTTTTTTAGGTGCATTTTTAAGGTTTCTAATAAAAGGAGACAATTACCTAGTGTTGATGTTGGACACTAACACTATAACGTCTCTTCCACTCGCAATGGTTTTTTTTTCTTTTTTTTTAGCAGAGTCGAAGTGTAAACCTTATTTTTTAAGTGATGCCATGGAGATGCTGTGGCCTCAATTCTCAATGTTGAGCAGTGAAAGTGAACAAACAGTGACGTTTTATTTCTTTGTAAGATGGTAATACAATGTTTTTGGTAATACAATGTCTAATTAGAGCTTGCTTGATACCTCATGCTTACAACAATCCTACTAGCATCTCTAGTGAGATGGAAACTTGTCGAAAGACAATGTTTTGAGAGATCGCAGATTCATCTCCAGTTGAAGTCGAAAAATATAATAATAATAATAATAATAATAATAATCCTACAACCTTTGAGACTATTCTAAGGTGGACTACTATTCTAAGGTGGGGGCCGTCCCAGGGATAACTTAGGCCTCACATGCACTTTTATGCCAACCAAATATGGTATTTTGATTTTCGCAATGCCAGTGCTGAATCACACAAGACGCTACACCCCAAGGACAGTACTATGAAATGCCTAAGCAGCCATTTTTCTTTGTTTCCAACGCCTTGTGGTATCCAACGTAAACTGTATCGGCTAAGCTATGTTGAACGCTGGCTTATACTACCATTTTAAAAATAAAATGAGGAAAAAACAACAAAACCTCAATTTCAAATTAGTTGAGATCAACCACATGAATCAAACTTTTCCATTGTGTAATTGATGATGTTTTCTATAACATGGAAAAAAAAAAGAATAATTTCACTAAAGTAGGAAATTGAGCAAAAATCAAAGACAGTAAAATTAGAAAATCCCAGATATTGAATTGTGTTGTAAAAATGAAAAATTACCAACTCAAAATATGAAACACTGAACCGTTATGCATCCCAATCAGAACTTAACATAGTGAAACGCACTCTAACCAAAGAGAACGCTTACAGAAAAAACTCAGTTCTCCATCCAAATCAGAACGATCAACAAGGCATCAGCATTAATTATAAAGCTACCTCGACTCCATTAGGGTTAGGGACAGTTGAAAAATGGCCAGAACAGCACAAGAATTCAGTGTTCCTCTTGACGAACTCTGCCGCATCGAATAGTGAAACATATAGATTTTTAGTAGATTTAATTGAGTCGAAATAATGTCGCGATACTATATAATTTAATAGCATAAGGTCTTATAGTCGCATTAATTTAATTAATAGCATAAGGTCTTATAGTCGCATTAATTTAATTTAATTGAGTCGAAATAATGTCGCGATACTATATACTACACGTCGTAGCGTGCTAGACATAATTAAAATTATTTTATGTTTCTTTAATAGATATTTGAGCAATTCAACTACCGGGACTCTTGATCAAGTTTCGGACCACTAATAACTCTTGATTAGCGATTTAATTATCGATTTAAAAATATTCATTGTTACACCGTAACTCTTATCGGTGTGATTTATTCTAAATTGAGGCATATCAATCTAATACATCAATTCACAACAATCCCTACTAATTTCTATTAAAACCCTGTGAAAAAAACTAAGAAATCACGAGAATTCAAATTGAATTGAGGAAAATGTCATGAATTGAGAATTTACCAAATTGCAAGCCGAATACCTTATTTTCATCGTGGTTACTTAGCTCAAACTGACCGTCTCGCGATGCGTTATTGTATTGCTGAGAGAAACCCGATGAAAATTGGATGTAGAGAGATCGCGGAGCAAAAAAAAAGGGCGGAGGGTTAGGATAAGAAACTTGGTTTCGTTCGGTTTGGAATGAAAAATGTTATATATATATATATATATTTATATTAATATGTAAACCGTCAACTACTTGTCAGCAGCTTAATTTCTTTTTATTTATTAATTTTCGAAACTCTTGTTCTTAAGTGTTTTAACTTTCAGTGCTCGTTTTGGATCAAATTTTTCACCAAATTGAGCCAAACTCTTGACAAAGTAATCCAACTCCATCAAACATCCATAACACAAAATTTGGTCCTACTAAACCTCCAAAAATCTTAACTTGGTCTACGACTTATTAAACTCTTATTAACCTATTCTCTATCCATACTCGATCAAACTTACACCAATTTGGACCCAATCTTAACTTTGACCACACGCAATCGACATAAAACTCGATGCAAGGTCTTGCACGAACTTTGTTCTCATTTTACACTGTCACCAATCCCGACTTGCACACAAGCTGAAGTAAAATCACCATGCGATACTTAACATTTGATTTACGAGTTTTTGAGAAACCAATCATTTATTTTCACTCGTGCTCTTCATACACGGACTTGCAACCATGATAATGAAAAATTGAGGATACACCTCAACATACTCCGACGTTGCAATAAAATACCATATAATACATACACTTGGCATTGACCAATAAAAAATAATATTAACCTAGTGATTCCTTTTTTATTGATCCAACTCCTAATCTACAATGCATGTCATGATTAAGTCCACTAACCTTGTAATTAAATCTAAATACTACTTTATTGAAATTAAGGCGTGGCCCTTCACATAGTAAGTATATTAATTTTTTGAAATACAAAATATATATATGTTTATTGGTTTTGAGAAAGAATCTATCGTTGCAGTTTGAAAGGTTCTTTTATTGGTGTTTAATCAAAGTTCGTAATAGTTGTATCCTGAAGACAAAACTCCAAGTGCAATTCAACACCAAATTGCAAGAAATATTATTTCTTAAGAAATTTCTTCACAAGCCTCTAGTATAACTTATTTTTATGATTTTCTTGTTCATTTAGATCAACATGTTTGGTTCTTAGTAAAAAAATATTTAAATTGCTTGTTCCAACAATCTAAGACATAATAACTTTTTATTTTATTTGGTTTTGAATATATATATATATATATATATATATATATATATATATAGTGTAGCACCTTATTGGTTTCTGATTTGCATATGCTTGTCATTTTTGCATGATTTCAAATTCAAACATGACACCAACTCATATTGTTAATAAGAAGACGACAACGACCACTACGTCCAATCTAAAGGATGTGAGACCCGAAAAGCTTAAGGGTCTTGATTTCTAAAGATGGCAAATGAGAAAATTATATTTTGGCTAACCATGTTGAAATCGGCCAATATTGCCAAAGAGGAGATTCCTAAAACAGAGATGAGAATGCTACCGACTGTGGAAACCATGCGAACCATTATGGCATGGAAGAATTCTGATTTTCTTTGCATAAATTACACTCTAAATAGGCTAGAAGACACTCGTATGATGTCTATTCAAAATGTGAGATTGCGATGTTAGGGATTTACTTGAAAAGAAATATAGAATTGAAGATGTTGGAGCAAAAAAGTTCATTATTTGCAAGTTTTTGAAATTCAACATGCTCAACTCAAAATCTGCTATGAAGCAAGTAGAAGAATTGCAAGTGTTGATTCATGAGTTACATGATAAGGTATGCATTATGAATGAACATTTCCAAACTAGTGTTATCATGGAGAAATTACTGCCTTCTCAAAATAACTTTAAGGTGTATATGAAGCATAAACATAGAGACATTTCAATTGAAGACTTGATCTTGAGGCTGCGTGTTAAAGAAGATCACAGAAAAAGAGACAAGATGGAAGTAAATGACATCGATGCAAAAGTAAACATGGTGGAAGGAAGCACATCCAAAGCTCAGAAATCCCAAGAAAAGAATTTCAAAAATTTTTACCAAACAATTTGCGACTTGGGGGAAGAATTTTAAAAAATATAAAGAACCTACTGGGTGTATGGAAAACAAGGTCATAAGGTTCCAGACTATCGTCATAAAAAATATCATGATTCTGAGAATTTTGGTTTAAATATCTAAGATGTCAAAATTGATGAAATGAACATCAACCTCATTATTGTTGTGTCCCAGACTAATATGGTATCTGACACTTGGGGTTGGTGGATTAACACTGGTGTAATACGACATATAAGCAAGGACAAAAGTTTGTATTCAGAGTTTCATCCTGCTTACAGTGAAAAAAAGCTTTATGTGGGAAATCCATCCTCTTCAATGGTTGAAGCTAATGGAATTGTTATGATGAAGTTTACGAGTGGGAAAGTAGTCACTTTATTCAATGTGTTGTATGTTCCTGAGATAAGGAAGAATCTTGTATATGGCCTATTACTTGACAATAAAGGGTTTAAATTGGTGTTTGAGTTTGACAAGTTTATTCTTACTAAGGATGGTATGTATGTAGGTAAGGGATACCTCACATAAGTGACTACTTTAGTAATAACAAACTTGTTCGACTTAATTTGTTAAATGTTGTAATCGTTAACTCTAATGGAAATAGAATGGTCATTTCTCGCATACATGATTGATTCATTTGATATAAGGGCGGGCTAGATTAGAAAACGTGAATGAAAGATCTATTTATACAATGGTAAGATCAAATTTATTGCCAAAGTTCATTATCGATTTAATTCATAAATGCAAAATCTGTGTTGAATCAAAGTTTGCAAGACTAACTTTTAATGATGTCCAAGAAAGGTCAAATGAATTATTGGGACTAATTCATAGCGATCTTTGTAACTTTAAATACATTCCTACTAGAGGTGGAAAAATTAGTACATCACCGTTATTGATGATTGTACTAAATATTGTGAAGTCTTCTTGATTAAAAATAAAAATGAGGCCTCATTTATGTTTACAATATACAAGGTGAAGGAGAGAATCAACTAGACAAGATAATTTAGGCATTAAGGACGATAAAGGTGGAGAATATGAATCCTCCGAATTTGCCAAATTATGTAGTGAATATGGAATTATACAAAAAACTATTGCACCTTATACACCTCAACAAAATTGTGTAAAAGAGAGGAAAAATATAACTCTAAAAATATGATTAATTCTATGTTGAATGATTGTGGACTTTCCCAGAATTTATGGGGGCGAAGTGCTTAGTCATGCAAATTGCATCTTGAATAGAGTTCCTTTCAAGAAACTGGATAAATCTCCATTTGAGATACAAAGATGAAGTAAATCCACTTACAAGACTTTGAAAGTGTGGAGTCGCTCGACAAAAGTCCAAATTCCCTTACCAAAGAAAACTAAGTTAGGACTTAAAATCGTAGATTGTGTGTTCATTGGTTTTGATAAGAATAGTGAAACATATAGATTTTTAGTAGTTAAATCACATATTTTGGAGATTATTGAAAATTTTATTATAAAATCTATTGATGCTGAATTTTTTGAACACATTTTCCTTTCAAGGAAAAAAATGTTTCATCACTTACAAGAACATCCAAAAAAATTCTACATGAACCATATATTTCTATGGTTGAAGAACAAGAGTTAAAACCTATACAAGAAAAAATAGTTAAGGTTACAAAAAGTTTTAGACGTGACTTTGTTAACAAGTTGACTTAAAATGAGCCATAAACCTATAAATAAGCTATGTCTTCACCAGAAGCTCCATTGAGGATGGAAGCTATCAATATTGAAATTGAATCCATTCTACAAAATAATAAATGGGAATTGGTTGATCTACCATATGGAATTAGTCTAATTGGATATAAATGAATTTTCAAAAAGAAGCTAAAAACTGACGACACTATTGATAAATATATGACACGTTTGGTTGCGAAAGGATATATACGAAGTGAAGGTTTGGATTACTTCGACACTTATTCTCATGTTTCAAGAATATCTTCCATTAAGATGTCAATTTCCATAGTTGCTTTATAGAACATGAAAATACATCATATGGATGGTAAAACAACATTTTTAAATGAAGAATTAGAATAAGATATTTATATGGACCAACCCGAAGGGTTTGTGGTGGAAGGCCAAGAAAATAAAGTTTGTAGACTTGTTAAGTTTTCGTATGGACTTAAACTATGACGACCCAAAAACTCAAATGATACATAGCAGGGGTATATTGGTAATTTCACATATCATTATTGTTTGGTACGCCTATTTTAGATGTATTATATGGTATTAACTAACTTTGGTGAAATTATTTAGTTTTAAAAAATAATTTAATTTGAAATAATTAAAAAAATCCGAACTTGAGTGATTATAGGCTAAAACTAAGCCTAATGGTAAATAAACAATTATGCAAACTCTATACTAATTAGACCTGAGACTAATAAGCTCACTATAAGCCTAGCCACCACTTTGGTTTAAAACCCTACAATAAAAGAGAAAGTTGTATGAGATGTAGATAGAGTGATTTAGTGAGTTTGAAGTCAAAATCAAGGAAAGACCATATTTGCAAGGTAAATTCATCATCTTTACACTATATTCCCATTGTTTAATTGTTGGTTCATGCGTCTTGTTGGATCTACAATGTTGAAATCATGATTTGGACTCCTTTTGAAAGGATTTGAACAAATTTGGTGAGTTCTAGGGAGAATTTGAGAGTGTCAGCAAAATTTTGGCAATAGAGAACCCCACGATAGGGCGATGCCACCATGTTGTCGCCTGCGAAGAACAATGGACCACCGCCACCGCTGGAGGGGCCTTAGAGTGGAGGCCCCATAAAGGCAAGGCACTACAAGGAAAATGAAATTTAGAAACGGAATTAGCAACAGAATTAAGTTCCGTTGCTAAAAAATTAATTAGAGACGGAATTGAGACGAATCAGAGACGAAAATATAGACGGAATTAAATTCCGTCTCTAAAAAACGGCGCCAACATTCCCACCAAAACATTGTTTTCTTATAACCATTCATCAAATCTCAAGATTTGTGCATCAAATCTTGAGATTTGATGAGAGCCCCCCCCCCCTCGCACCCCACCCCCACCCAAAAAAAAAAATTCGTTCTTTCTCTTTCTCGGTCTCGTTCTTTCTCTCTCGCTCTCTTCTCGTCTCGAGCCCTAACCTTCTCGTCCCTCTCGCCTCCGTCAACGCCGCAGCCGTTGCCGACGCCGGAGCCCTCGCATCGCCATCTCTCCTTCAACCTTCGCTCGCACCGCCATTAATCTCTGCCCTTTCTCCTCTCAAACCAACCAACCAACCATCTCGTTCGCCATCAAAGTGTTCTCTCCATCAACACAGAGTCAGAGATTAATCGGTCTATTAGGGTTTCGCTGTAAATCCTCTTTTCATCCACCGAGCGATGGCGATGCAGGCGGTCGGGATGAGCTTCTCCAAGATCGTGCTCCTTAGCGGAGCCAGTAATCTCAATCATTCTAGAAAACTTGATTATTTTTGTTGATCTCTTCGCGATTGTTGTCTGATTTTGATTGATTCATACAATTGTTGTTGTAGCTTACACTGCTTCGATCATGGCGATGAATGGCCAATTGGCGGATATTCTGGGCAGACTTCAGGTACCTCACTTACTGAAACAGTTTGTAGTGATTTGAGAGTTTCGAAGGATTGAAAATCGCCGAAAATTGAATGAAAACAACTCTTTCATTGTCCGCATTTGGTTGCTACTTAAATTGTTAAGTCTTTGGTGGTGATACTTGTAGCGGACCCTAACTATATTGAGCATGTATCATTTCCAAGAGTAGCATTCTTTGGTCATCGGCATTGCCAAGTTTGGATTTATCCACAGAAGATTGGAACCTGAAGACAAATAATAGGGTGGGTTCAAGCTTTTAATTGTATCGAGGACAAATATGACATACTAACAATGACCTTCGCAGTGAGATTCTTTACTGCTATGACAAGTAAATTCATGCTTGTTATAATCTCTTGTTGTAGTCGCAATTTTATTTACTTGAGGGGTTTCAATTTGTGCTCCAAGTATATCTCTTAGAAATATTTTATTAAGTTGTTCCATTAATTTTTTCTCACTTACTTGACTTATAGTTGTGTTCTAGCAAGTTGTTGTTCATTAATATATATATATTTTTTAACCAACGTGTTCAATAGGACTGGCATCAAGCCTGCTTCCCGCTTCATTCAAATTTACTGCTTTTAGTTGTATCTGGCTGTTTTTTGGGTTTGTCATTGTTTTAGCAGTTTGAAGATGATACTGTTTGGTTTTAATGATTGGAAAAGGGTAAAATGCCGAGTTGTTTTTCTTTTTTGGTCTACATTGAAGTAGTATAACTGATCTGGTTGCAATTCCTTACATTTCAATGTTACATATATGATTCTGAACCTGTTTCATCTATTGACTATACGAAGAAATTATCACGCGGACTTGAAATGGTTTAGACCTTTGTAATGGAAAGATGAGGAATGGCCGCAATCTTCGATCATGCATTTTAACATGTTGCATTCCATACTAGGATGTTTCTGATTTGCATGCATGCTATACGCTCGTACTGTCTAATTTTTTTGTTGTAGGCCCGTTCTCTAAGATATCCAAATCCGGTCCAGCTCTGCTCAGAAAACAAATGTGACTTTCCCACCTAAGGCTCACTAGCTTGGTGGCATTTTCAAAGAATAGCAAGCTCCCCGTGCTTGTGTTGAAGCCTCTCTCGGTATGGAAACTTTTTTTAATCGACTATTATGTATTGGTAGTGTTGATTTTCCTTCCCTTGAACTTCCAGTTTCTTGACATTCTCCTTCATACTTTGAGAAAAGAAGAAATTAAAACATTTTTTACCTTGCATTCGCCATCATATTAACTACCATTTATTCATTAGGTAGGCCTAAATGTGCAAGCAAGTGTTTTAATTTTTCTATGAAATGAAAAGTCAGGCAACTTCTATTCTTTGTTCCTGAGTACGACTTGCATCTGCCATCATATTAAAACATTCTTGGCTTCCTAAGCTGTTGTCCGTGCAAGGTTCTGCTATTTCCTCAAACCTTAAAGCTTTGTTTACATTCTTCTTTATTGTTGTATATTTTCAGTTTTCAATCGGTTAATCTCTAGCATTTACAGAAAACTGTATGTAGCAATGTAGCATATATTTAGCCATTGTGTTGTGGCTAATTGGAGCTTTAGGTTTGTGAATTTTTTAGTGCGATCTTTGATAGATTGATGAGTACAAAATTTAGTACAAATTTGTCGAGTCTAATCAAGCATGCTCCGAGCTAGACATGATATAGATCAAGTTTAGTACAAAATTTAGAAGGACAGATCAATTATCGCAGAGAAAAGCATAGTAAAGAGTCATTTTTGGTAATTAAAATTCCAAACACTAGTGAATCCATGATGTTACAATGTGAAATGAATATCTCCTTTGTTCACCTATCAATTATAGTAGATAAAAGCATAAATTGTTTGAGAAAAGTAGCATCTAAAAGCAGCTTAGCTTCAAGAATCATGCTTTAGGTGAGCCCTTTAGTCCTAGAGGAAAATGGAGCATTTCAGTTCAAAACACACTTAACCAATCAACTGAGGTAATACATATAAAAGAGTATCTTTTGTGTGTTCACTTTTTTTTGACTGAACCGAATTATGTTCTAAACAGGTGTATCAAGCAGAGTTTGTGATCTTATGTGTTGGTAGGTTCAGTGGTCTGCCCAAGCTACCCGATTTCCCTATAAACCAAGGTCCAGAGGTCTTCAATGGAGTGGCGGTACATTCACTGGACTACTCGGCCATGGAGGATGCCATTGCAGCAGAACTCATAAACGGAAAGAGAGTTGTCGTCGTGGGGAACCAAAAATCAGGAGTTGACATTGCAGTTGAATGTGCATCCGCAAATGGTATATGTAATACGTATAAATATAATAGTCTTCAACTTGGTCGATGCATGGTGCACAATGTTATTGGTTTTACCAAGTAAATTAATCCGATTTCATGCAGGAGCAGAGCACCCTTGCACATTGATATATAGAACTAAACATTGGTCAAGGGCCCTTTCGAGCTCTCCTGGCTGTTCTTCTCTCACCTTTGGTAATGTACCAATTAATATTTCTCTCACCTTTTGGCTTGTTTATGAGTTTATTCTTGATTCATTGTTGCTTAACACAAAAGTCTATTTGTGTGATTGCAGGTGCTGAGGCAATGTTTGTTGATCTTGGTCCTTTTTATGTGCTCTCGATTCCGGTATTTACTGTGCATTTGCTTTTACAGTTCTGAATTTTTTTAAATTGCTAAAAATCTCACTTTCACTATAAAACTCAAAGACTTAGCATAATTATTCAATCTCGCTTTCACTATAAAACTCATTTTATTTGCTGTTTTTGTTGATGTAGAGTGTGACCGAGTTGCAAGATGGATCAACATTATTCATACAAGTAGCAAAATACTTATGTGTGTATATTTATATGTAAATTGCATTCTGCGATGGGGAATTCCCCAACACAATGATTAGTTGATGAGGACAAATGTTATACTCAAAATTTGTTGTTGATATATATTGTTGATTTGTGTATATATAAATCCTTTTTAATATCGAATTTTATGTTTTTTCTCAATTGAATATTTGTTGATTTGTGCATGTATGTCAAATTTTGCTTTTTTGGGGGATGTTAACACCCCCAAGGAGTTGTTGGAGAGGGTGCAGGCGATGGAGTATGTCCTATGGTTTTATTTTCAAGTTATAGGTTGGAGAACCAATTGGATTGAGTTTATGTTTAAAAACTAAACAAAAATGAAAATTAGAGACGGAAATAGCAACGAAATCCAGAGATTCCGTTGCTATTTCCGTCTCTAATTTTCGAGGAACAAATACATGAATCAGAAACGGATCAAATTCCGTCTCTGATCCGTCTCTGATTAGCAACGGAATTTATTCCGTCTCTAATCAGAAACGAAATTAGAGACGGATGATCCGAAACGGAATCACATTTCCGTTTCTAATTGAATCAGCGACGACGATTTTAGAAACGGAATAAATTACGTCTCTATTCCGTTGCAGATTTCAATTAGAGACGGAATTTATGCAAATCAGAGACGGAAATTTCTATTTCTGATCTGCTGTTTTTTTGTAGTGAGGGTAGGGGTGGCCAAGAGGGCCACCCTACTAGCCTGTCACAACCCTCGGTCTTTTGCCATAGAGGAGTGATGGGGGACGTCTCCCCCCTTGGTGCATGGGCTCCTAAAGGCCGAATTGCCCCCTGGTCCTTACACCAGGGGCCAGTTTACCCTCTATCCTTAAATTAAGGGCCAATTTGACCCCTGGTCCACCTAAACAAGGGCCAAGTTTGACCTTTGATCTGTTTCAATATATATACCTAAACAATATTAAAATAAAATAAAAACAAACAACAAAACTAACAAATAAATGAGAAATGTCCCTCACCTTTAATAGGGGTACAGTACCGTGTTCCCAAGGAAAAAGTTAGGCAAGTCCCACCTCTCGACCCTTGTGTTGGGCATACCGTGCTCCCAAGGAAAAAGTTGAGCAAGTCCCACCTCTCGACCCTTGTGCCGGGAGATGGGGGCCCATGAGACCCACACTAGTGTACCCCTAAATAAACCTAAAAATAAATTGAAATTAATATACGACTTGTTGATGATGTGAATGCGTCTTGAGTTTTCTAGACTCGTAAGGTGGTTCGCATAGGACCTTAAGCATGCGAGGATAAAAAATTGGATGCGTGACTAGAAGAGGTAAGTGGGGAGCTTGCTCATCTATCAAATGTGGCATGTTATTAGTTATATTAGGACACTGGTTTTTAAAATTGGAAACTTTAAAAATGAGTTGCATCTTGTTATTGACTTGATTTTACTTATCGAAGGTGATAAGTATGTGATACAAACATTTTGTTGCTTGAACAAAATAGATTATGCTTAAGCTGCCAAATGAAAATAAGAGGTTTGTGCCACTATAAATCTTAATATCTAAAATATTATAATATTATAGTTTGTACCACTTAATTTACACATTTATTATCAAGCTCACAAATAATCACATATTGGTGAAGGCTTTGGAGGAACTTACTATTGACTTGATGGGATTAACTGGAGCACACATAAGGCCTTTGTGTCATTTTATGGTCACTATCACCTCCAGGGTAAAAGATTCGGTCACGAGTTTTCATCAATAACTAGTATTTATTGAATGAGACCACAAATTTATATTATTACTATGTTTTTTGGTAATTCTCTTGTGAACCTTTTGCATGATGATTTCGGTTTACATATGTTTTGTTCATCTTGTTTTTCATGCTAGTCTTTAATGTTTCTTTACTTGATTTCAATTCATGTTAGTCATTGCATGCTTATTAAGTATTACTTGCATATTTGATGGTTGAGCGATTTTTTTGTTTATTAAGCTCCATTGACCTTTTTAGCTCACCCCACTTACATTTCACGACCATCCACTTCAGCGTTAGATCGAGACAAGGGAAAGGCGATTATTTGCAGTCTTCTCTTGTTGTGAGCTTTGTAATATTAATATCTAATTATTTGATTTTGAAATTATTAAATGCGGATTGTATTTAAATAGGTCTTTAGGGTATAATGAACCTTACTCTCCTTTAGTCTAAACTACTTGGTTATATTTGAATGAGTTAAGTTGTTTTAAGGATTTGAAAACCCAATTATAATTTTATAGCATGGCATAAGGAGTTCTTTTTATTTAATTCTGCAATTGTTTATCTGTATGCACTAGTTTGATATTCCTTAGGTTGTTTTAGGCGAGCCATACGACTTATCTGGGCTCGATTTAAGTATCGAGCTCAAGACGCGGTTTGGACCAAGCGATCCCACCCTTGCTCAAATGAGGTTCATTATTTTTGGTAGCAAAGCATAGGTATTAGAAACTTGGGAAAATGGTTAGATTAGTGAAACCTAAGTTTGTAGAGCCTTTAAGATACAAAGGTCAAGATTAAGTCAGACAAATTAATGGTACGGGACATTGGTTCAAAGTCGAATTAACATATACACTGATAAATCTTAGGATTGGATAGGATAAAAGAAATTTGACAAAAGATTTATTATTATCATAATTTGCTACTTTGTATATATAAATATATTATTAGAAATTTGGATAGTTGTTTTCCCTTACTAGTTTGATTGTTTAATGGTTTTCACACGTAGATAAGGAACTTGAGTTCCACTAGACAGTAAGGAGGATGGAGATGAACGACGCAAGGAAGTCATGGAAAATTCTTTGGGAGATTCTACATGCGCTTTAAGGATGTCTGCAATGACTGCTGTTAGAGTGAATAAGCTTTGATTGGAAACTACATTGTGTGATGCGCCTATACTTAATGGTAGTTTAGCAAATAAAAGATTTAAGCAAGAATCATGAAACTTTAAATGGCAATGTGTCACCACGTTAAATACGTAAATGGAAAGTGGCGACGTGGTCAACCTTCGAGACGTAACTCTAACACTTAAAATTTTAGGAAAATGGTTAAAACTCATGATACTTTGTTTAAATAGAAGTTATTGATCATAGCAAAGAGGGTGATGAATCTCAGTCACAAACATTAAAAATTAAGCTAGTTTGGCTATGAAGCTAAACTTGAAAAACGTAATTCAAGATAGGAAAGACATGTGTAATTTATTTTCCTTGAATAATGATTTTTTCTACTATATTAGACTGTGATCTTTGTTGAGTTTTGAGTTTTCGCATATCACGTTTTAATAAAACCTTCAACGGAGAAATCTACTTATTTATATAAAAAATGAAAGTTAAATCTAAACCAGTTATTAATGGGTTGAATATCAACATTTAGGATCTCAAACCATATATTAACTCTAAACATAAGTACATGGCATATAGGATAGCGAATGAGAAGTTAAAGAATACCTCGAGACAACCCAATGAGCAAAATCAAGTGAATACAACTTAAATGGTGCACACTTTGGCAAGTGTTGCGCTAATATACTCGAGGAGTTGAGTTACTAAAAATTGGAGATCTCAAGTCAAAGACTATATTTCACCACGTGTGAGGATCATGTATTCAAGTTAAAAATTTGTAAATGTTGAAGGGACCTAAGATCTAAGATCAAAATATTACAAGTAAAGGTAACTATCACAAAAAAATTGTCCTATCTTAATTAGAAGTGAGATTAATCATTAAAATTAGGGATACCAACCTGAAAAAATACATTTGGTATGATTGTCCAATAATCTGACATGTGAACTAATGAACATTGAGTCAAAATGGAACCTAACGTGATTAGTAGGGAATGGTTGAATGAAAATCAATATTGAGAAATAAACGAAGGAACTATTGCCACCTAACCTAAGTCAATGATGAATTGATTCTTAAAATCGAGATCCTAAGATAGGATAACCCGTGGAAAAATGAATAAGAAAACTGGATGTATGGAAAAATGCGAAATCAAGAGAGAAAACACTTACTACAATAGCTTTTCGTAGCCATAAAACTTGCAAGGGGGAGTACCCTGTCTAAAAAACTTAAATTTCTATTCGAAATGGTAACTTCATGAGAAATTACGAAAATCACTTATGGAAGATGATAAGTCACCTATCGTGCTATATTTTAGGGTGATATTACTCTAAATTCTAAAACCTTTGTCTCCATTTATACTCCTAAACTTTTGTTTTTATGTTTTTAGGGTAAATATAAGCTATTGGACAAAAAAGAGCGATTTCCCATAAAAATCAAGTCAAAAATCTGAACAAAGGCCTAATGCCTTCTAAACACCTATGGGTGTGAAGAAATTGCCATGGAATCACTGGATGAAATCTGACTGTATTATAGGAAACTCACTGGAAATGTTATGGATGAATCCTTATTAAGACTCAGAAGGAAGTCTGAGCTCAAATTCCAAGAAAAATCCTAATGCCTTGATAGCGCCTTGGCATCAATGTACAACGCTGGCACGACACTCAGATCGTATCTAAATAGAACCAAATGAAAAGCAGAATGTCGTAGCGCCTCCTCAGCATTTCCAGCGCCTTAGAGTTTTCAATGTATAACGCTGAAAAAAACTAAAGATTGGCAGTATCCAATTTTGATGTTGTACAAGATGAGGGATTATATTTTCTCTTATCACACTCCTACTATAAAGAGAAAACACTAGAATGACTTAGGAGAGCTGGGGAGAGACTTTTGGTTTTCAGAAACTTTTATGAGAGCATGACGTATTGTTCATAATTTGTAAGTTTGGATTTTGTTTTTAAGATTTTGCATTGGTTTTCTATTATTCGAAAAAAAAGTAGTGTTGATTTCATGTTGATGAGTGGCTAAGTTCCATGTTTTAGATCAAGGTGATTGAATTCTAGGGATTTTTAGGATTCAAGAGGTCTTTGTTCTTTCAGTTCTTATGTTGTTCAATTCTGATTTCATATTCTTGATTGTAATGACATTATAATGTTTTTGGTTATAGTTTTGAATCTAAAGTTTTTCCCCTATCATTGTGTAAGTGCACGTGCAATTCGATTTCGGTCAAAAACTATTGTCAGTGATCTTATCGTCGCTTAGCAGTGTATTGCAATTTCCATGTGATAGAAGGAAGAAATGCTTAGGATGGGTGTTCTCATAGAGTGTAATGATACTAGCTCATTGCAAATTTGCAGAGCATTTAAGATTTTGCGGGTCTAGTTAGTATGTGGTTGTATCACATGTTCCCTCCACTGACATGAGGAGAACGAGGAGGCGAGAGTCACTGTAAGCCTATCTATGAAATTAGTACTAAAGCTTTCTTTTAAAAATCGACAAACGAATATGATCTCATGAATATTAATTCAACTTTGGTCTAGAGTTTCCCATTTATTGATTTCCGTTTTCTAAGTAATCGAGTTTTTTTTTCTTCGCATTTAATTCTTAGTGTCATAAAGTTTTTGTTTTTTAAAAAATAATCGTTTTTCTTAAGGCCTAAAAAGGAACATCCTACCACTATTACAAATCAATAGTAGCTCGATATGTGGGACTATTATTGGTATCATTCAATGTGTCACCAATCTTTGGCATCGTTATCGGGGTTTGTGCTAATTTGTTTTCTTTTTAGGTCTTTTGTTTTGTTTTATGGTTGCAGGTCACCAACGTTCACTTTTTGCCCATTATTTGGTTTCATTTGATCTGAAAGTTGACTGGACATATTGAAAGATGAATAGGGATAACAAAAAGAGAAGAAGTTTGCATATGACTATGGAGGAAAATGGAAGTGTGACATCGAGTCACCGACCAGATCGGACTCATCCCGATCAGACCGGATTGGAGGCTCGGACTTAATTCGACTGGGTAACGCAACCGTGCTCGATGGTAATGTACCATAAGTAATGCAATAATATTTTTGGTGTGCATGTAATATTTAATAAATAACTAAATAATTAAGAATACACACGTGACACAAGACTAGGCGAGGCATGAGTTTTACCTTAGGATACATGTTGGGCAAAAAATACATGACTTATGCTAGTATCATGATCTCGATTATTAATTTGATTTAATTTGGCCTAAGCGGTGTATTAAAATTGATTAACTTGCCTATAGTATGATTGTAAATATAGTGAAATTCAAGTGCAACTTTCAAATTCGTGGAATTAGACTTGCATGTAATTAATTTAAAGGGCATGGACAAAATGAGAAATATTTTTTGACATTTGTAAGTGGACCAATAGAAAATAAGGTGCAAGTTAGGTGTCATGCGAAAAGGGACAAGTGGTAGTTAATTTTGACTATGTGTGATATGATGGCTTAAGTCTGAGTCTTTGATTCACCTAAAGATTTATGGGTGGGGTGAGATTTAAAATCAAGGACTATGTAAGTTTCATGGTTTCTTGTTCAGCATGCAAAATAAACTTCAACACCATTAGAGAGTTTGTAAGAAAATTCGGAGATTAAAGAAATTGTAGAAAATCTTGCATTTGCTGTTGAAATTTTTGAAGATCCAAGAAGATTGATGCTAGAGAGTATGAATCTGACTTTGTGGAGCTCATGGAATAAAAGAAGACGACTCCGTTAAAACTCTTGGTATATTTTCTTCACCAAATCTCTAAAAAAAATTATGTTCCAAGTTGTTGTTATTGATGAATTTTGTTGCATGTGGGTTCATAAGAGTAGATCAACCCTTAATTAGTGAAAATCCCTTATTGGGATCATTATGAAGATTTTTATGATTGTTGAGTTGTGTAATGCGAATAAGAAGAAGAATTGTAACTTTACTTAATAGTGATTGGATATTTACTACATGAAATTTGATTATAAATGATTGCATTATGATGTTGGAACTCAATGAAGTTGCTTTAAAGCCAAATAGACCGAGTATGAGGTTATTTGAATATTCTTATACTCAAGAATCGAAAGCTTTAGAGTTTCATGAAATTCATTCTGTGCAATTTGAGTGGAGTCAAAAGAGGAAAAATTTCTAATTTGTTCGATAATATTAAGACTGTTAGACGGTTATGGATTTTCGATCTTGCTTATTTGGATTAAGACTGTTTGACTTAGTTTGAGTTTGCTGAAAGTTCAAATGTTAGTATTTTAAAGTATGATGAATGTTATTATTTAGAGTATATTAAATCTTATAATTAAGCAAACTTAAAGATAGCTTGAAATAACCTCAATAAAAGCAGTTAGCTAAACTATTATTACTCACAAGTATTCGAATAAGATCATAACACACCTAAATTAATACAAGACGATACCAGGAACTGAGGGAACTGGTGTCGGGTATTAGATGTCCGGTTAGGCTTTGCCACACCACACACGAGGTTTGTGAACACTGGGAATTTATAAACTTTATTATGCATCATACGAAGAATTGCATAATTAGACGTGCACCACATCATAAATTACCTATGGCCATGTATCTAGACATTTTGGACCATTAGAACCCGTCTCCGAATATTAGATAGGGTGCCTTTGGCTATAAAGAGTCTCCCCTTTTGGCCAGTCGGGCAGCTTTGAGGGTTGACTATATAGTTATCTTCTACCCTCCAACCAGTATGGCAGTTGGAGAATGTTTTTCGCCCTCCGGCCTTTGCTATGATGGGGTTAGAGTACGTGAGTGTTGCTCGGGTTCACGAAGTCGATTTACGAGACCTCCCCGATCATCGATATTGAACGCCATCAAGGTGTCGGGATTATGGCTAGGTCCATGCCTATGGGTTTCATGTGAACCGCCTGTTCATATTAGAAAATGATTGAATCATGTTTAATTCATGCAATTTACTTATATTATTCCTTGTTGAATTACAATATCCTGAAACTTTTATAAAACCCCGGTGTTCAATTACTCGGGGGACCTTTAGAACCCAAATCTAACCTCTAGTAATCGAGGGAAGGGCAAGGCACACCACTGAGACAACGACTTCATACTGCCATGATCTTCATTATAGGAGTGATATCTTTTGTGTATATATTTTGTTTTATATATCGAACTTATTTTTGTTCATGCATAGATTATGGGATACTTTTGGATATGTTCCTTGACTTGGATTTACTATACTGATGATATAATATGTGTTTTCCCTACTTAGGTTCTCGTTTACTTTCTAGTATTTTATTATATATTCACCGAATTCCATACGCACTTGAATTTAAAGTAATGGTAAAAAAATACGAACGGGTTTGAAACGTCTTTTAGGGTCGATGGTATGATTAGATGCCTCAGGAGATGGTTTGGGCTAGTCAAATTGCCAATTTACGGTACGGGTGCTGACAGAAAGAGATCATAATCTTCCAGTTGAGCAGGATGTTGGGTAGAACAACTAGCAGAATGTTAGGTAGTAACCAAGGCAAGAGAAAAAAAGCTCACATTTAGGGAGGCGAACCAACACCATGGAAGGTTATTATCTATATGTAACGAGTATTTAACACGTGTCGAGCGTGCATAATCATCTTTTTGTATTTTCTTTTGATTTGCAGTAGTTGTAAATGAGACATCTTCTCCACAGAGATTTAGCAAATCTCTTTAAAATTAAGGCTACCCTAATATTTTATTGGATATAATTTGCCTTAATTTAACTAATCTAATTAATAAGAAAATTAAATACTATCAATCTAAAAACAAAACAATTGATTAATTAAAATAATTAAACTATAAACAATTTAAATTCAATAAACTAATCTAATGCAATTCAAACAAACAATTAAATAACCAATATAAATTAAATATCTAAACAATACATCTTATACAATGATATTTAAACTGTCATACCTAGAAATCTTCATTAAAGCATAGTCATAGTCAATCATCATATTTATATAATGATCCTAAATCATTAAACTCTAATTACAATAGGTTGATAGCTTTGAGAAAACTATGGTCTTTTCTATATTCAATGGAAATAAGTCATATCTTTATCTTTGTAACTCTACTTATTGGATAAAACACAATAAAATATGAATACGATAGCATTAACACTCAATAAAAGTCATACATAATCCAACTAAATAAAAACCAGAATTATGCTAGTCATTAAATAACCTAGAACACAATCACCTAGAACATCCACTCGAGTAATTTTCCGCCATATTGATTAATCTTAGTCTCTACTTCTATAATTGTTGTGAATAATCATATATATAGATTTAGATACTCCATACTAAGAAACATATTAGCCACTATCCACTCAATATAAAGAATCATTAGTCGTAATACGCAACTTATTAAACTGTCATTGACGTGTGTGATTGGTTTAAAGCATTAAACAATGAACTAAACTAAAACTTAATGAATGGTTTTACAATCATGTCCATAGTATTGTTGAATAATAAACTATTCACACATATTAATAAGAAATATTGCAAGTAAATAAATAATTGAAAGACGTTAATGTAAAATACCTTTATTAAATAAGTCTTAAATCTCTAAAGAGTCTCCAAAAGTAATAAACAATGAACTTAACTAAAACTTAATTGAAAAGACTTTAAAACTAAAAATGGCTAATTGAAGGCTCAAAGATAGGTTCCAGATAACTAGTTTCAAAGCTCTAAGGTCCTATTTATAGTTTTCCTAACTATACATATTATAAATATACTCAAATTCCTTGTTCTTATCTAAAAAAATTGTCACCGATTTATCAGTGAATCCAATATTGTACACAAATTGCTAAGTTAATTATAGGAAATTGGTCTCTGTGCTCATTCAATTCATCTAGTGAATCATGTATATTTCCCAATTCGCTAATGATTCGTTGGCTCTTTTCTGAGTCGATTTAGAGAACAATTCCTTTTGTAACTTTGTATCACCGTCTAATCACTAGCTTTATTCTCTAATTGACTATTTTGCTCTTCTTCCACTTTTTCATCCATTTCTTTATTTTTCCTAATTAAATCCTAAAATCATAAAACAAGAGAAACCTTATTGTAATATCATCATTTATATCTAAAATCAATCTAAATTACACTATAAAACATGTTTAATTATTGACTTCTCAAATACCCCTAAACTCAACACTTTGCAGTCTCGAGCAAAGGAATACCCCCAATCATTTTTTTCATTCTTTATATCATGATTTCAATCTAATTCATCTTATCTTTAAATAATAAATGTTTTCCAAATAAATGTGATATTCAAATAGAAATATCGTGACGACCCCTCTCCTAAATCTAGGGCACCGCCAGGCCTAATCCCGTAATTAAACCCTAGTCCTATCCACTCAGGACTCAACTACATATTAGTCAGCCTTTACAATCTAAACGTCTCCTTTCTCGTGTTCAGGATAAGTAATACACTAGTCCTACTAGTTTATAAAATCTAGAGTTAATTAAAACTTTTTATTAAATTAATTATTTAGCAAAAGTCTTATTCGTTATACGAAAGCAATTAGTAGATTATGCGGAACCCATTTATAAAATCTTAAGTGTTGAAAACCAGGAAATGACATCATATATATAAATATATAAAGTCATCAAAATGCAGTGAAATAGTTAAATAGTCTAAGTCAAGTCGGGGAAACTAACGCTCAACCCAATATACAACCCGAATAGCATTTGAAAGATATATAACTAGGGCTGACAATTCGTGTCAATGAGTCGTAAACGTGTCTTGTCGTAAACGAGTCACGACCCACTTATTGTAAATAAGGACACGACACGTTTATTAAACGAGTCACCATTTGCAAACATGACACACGACACGTTTAATAAACAGGTAACCTGTATATGAAAAGTTTAACACATTTATTAAACAAGTCATGTTTAACCTGTTTAACTCGACTCGTTTGTGTACATGTTTAACCTGTTTATCAACCTGTTAAACATGCTACTAGATTAACGATATCTCACTACAAAAGTACAAAATTAATACAAACAACATAAAATATAAAATTATAATATCAATGTTGTCACATAGAAATGGACAAAGTTTAAGTTTAACAAGGAAAAATTAAAAATACAAGTTTTCAACAACAAGGTTATATGAAGAATGGAGTTAACATACATGCAATAGCCTACAAGGTTATATGAAATTAACATAGAAGTAAGAGATAGATTCAAGGTTAATAAGCAGAAATGACTTCGAGTTCTCTAGTTTCCAATAGAGTTTGAGCAAGTAGTTGACCCTGGATCACTCACACTCAAGTTAAGTACATATTCTGTAATACTCTCCAAATCCAGCTTGCCATCTTGCCCTACAACAAATAAAAAAGTGGAGTTTATTAATAATTATAAACCTTAAGATACTAAAGATAAATAGCAGTAAAAAGTCAAAAATAATATAACCTTCTAATCCTGCACATATCCAATTGTGCAAGCAAATAATTGCTTCTGCATTCGCTGGCTTAAGAGAAGATTGATATTGGTCAAGTACACGTCCCCCAACACTGAAAGAAGCTTCTGAAGCGACAGTAGACACCGGGATGCTCGATATATCTCTAGCCATTGAAGCTAGATTAAGATAACGAAATTGATTTGACTTCCGAAAGTCAAGGATATCCAACTTCACATGTCTTGGCATCTTTGGTTCATCTAAGTAAAGCTCCAATTGACACTTTTGTGAATTGCATCTAAATTCATTGGATGACACTTCATCGAATTCCTAAATCACATAACAAATAACATTTTAGAGAGAAATAGAACCACTTTCTTGTGAAAGAAACAACTGACTAATATCATGATGTTTTCTTTTAAGACAAGAGGCAGTGTGTCGTGGCAAGTTACCTTTGCCGAATCTACTATCATGGATGTACTCCAATTTACAGTAGTTACACTTTGCCCTTTTCCTCCCATCTATGCATTTTGGAAGTTCTTCAAAATGACGCCATACAAGAGAAGTTTTCTTTCTCTTTCGCTGGAGCTTTGTATCTTTATCACAAGTATCATTATCATCATCATTAGTACATTCAAGTTCAACATCATCAATAGTGTTGGTGTTAAACTCATCATTGATCTCATCAAGAATGTTGTCCAACTGCAGCACATCAAAATCAACAACACAAACACAATATTTATAGAAATTAGTCAAAATCAAAATTTTGAGACCTAAAAAAAGAAATCTTGTGTCTACATTGACCATTACCAATTCGATGCAATGCAAGGGAAGATCTAGGAAAAAATCAACGCAACCGCATCATGTAGCATAGTTAGTAGCAAAAACAGTTGGTAGGAAAAACAAAAAAGCCAAAAACAGTTGGCAGGAAAATAGTTGACCATTACCTAATTAAAAATAGTTGGTAGGAAAAATAAAAAAAGCCAAAAAGAAGCCGATGGTGAGGTTAGAAAAGAGGGAGTAGGGGCGAGAGATGGGTGGGGGATCGGAGGCGGAGATAGGTGGGGGACCGAGGGGGAGAGATGTATGGGGGATGACCTCACTGAAGCCCGATATGGGTGGGGGGAGAGATGGTGGTGAGCAGAGGCGGAGATGGTGGTGAGCAAATGCGGAGATGGTGGGTGAGCAGAGGGCGAGGCAGAGATGGTGGTGAGCAAAGGCGGAGATGGTGGTGAGCAGAGGGCAGAGGCGGAGATGGTGGTGAGCAGAGGCGGAGATGGTGGTGAACAAAGGCAGAGGCGGAAATGGTAGTAGAGGCGGAGATGGTGGGTGGGCAGAGGGCCGAGGAGGAGATGGTGGTGAGCAGAGGCGGAGATAGTGGTGAGCAGAGAGCAGAGGCGGAGATGGTGGTGAGCAGAGGCAGAGATGGTGGTGAGCAGAGGACAGAGGCGGAGATGGTGGGTGAGCACCGAGCAGAGGCGGAGATGGTGGGTGACTGGGTGAGCAGAGGCCAGAGGCTATCGATAGAGAGAGAGAGTGAGAGAGAGTTTTTGTTACCTGAGGTTGAAGCTTAGGCAATCTCCTTCTTCCTTGTTGAGTCACAGTGGAGCTCTTGCTCTTCCTCGTCGTCACCGACAGCGGCGATGGTGGATCGCTAGGTCAAGATGGACTCGTGGAGGAAGAAGACCCGAATAGTGGTTGCCTGTGTAACTATGTTAGGGACCTTAGGGTTTTGAAAAGAGTGGAAGACTTGAAGAGAAATAAAAAGTTGTATTTATATTTTATATGTGATTAATTATATGTAAATTATAACTTTATGTTTTTATAAGTTTATAAGTTATATAATATATGTATATAATTATGCGAGTCATAAACGAGTCACACGGGTTAACCTGTTAATGACTCGTTTATTAATCGTGTATAAACAGGTTAACCTGTTTATGACTTAAACTCACTTATGTCAAACCCACGACATGTTTATCACCGTGTCGTGTCGTGTCGTGTTAAACGTTTCATGACCCAAATTGTCAGCCCTATATATAATATATACAATCAAATTATCAAAAGAAGACCTACAATCAATGCAGTGACGCGCCGCGGGCTCAGGGATAATCGCCGATCTTCTCCTTGCCTGGCTTGCTGGTAGATGGCTCTGCACCCACCATCATAAAAAGGACGGTGAGTACAAGAATAAAATAGTAATCCCCGATGACAAGTTTAATTTGCATTTCCAAATATTCAAATGGTATTTAAAAGCATATAAATAGGAAAACTGGAAAATAAATCATATGCGAGTAAATATCAGAGTTAAACAAGTGATACTGACACAAGGCTAAGTAGTGGTGGTTTAGGTCACGTTGGCAGTGAGACATATCACTCCGACTCAATAATCATATAGCACAAGGGACTCTAACCCAAGTGTTAATAGGGACTCTAACCCCGGTGTGTAGATCACCTCAGGGACTCTAACCCCGAGTGTCATACAGTGTCAGGTAACATGTGCCTACATCCCCAGGGACTCTAACCCCGTGAGTCGCGCACACCTCGATCGAGTACGGGACCTAAATGCGAAAACTACTTTTTTAAATTTCAAGAAATACCAAGCATGGATTGTCAAGGCATATGCACATCTACACACCTAAACAAATAATGAATACAAGTCTTCTTAAACATTTAGAAGATATTCACTAGCCTAATAGCATGTTATTTATCATTCAATTTACATTTAAAACAACAAGAATATACATAGCAGGGATAGAATCAATGAATCAAATCAAATGTATGGATATCATGCAAACTATACTCATCAAGTGAGCATAGACACAAAGAGCACATGATATAAGAATACAAAGGCAAAATAGTCAAAAGGACTATGCAAGGACAATAATTTATAGAAATGAAATGCCAAGTAAAGTTGCCATTTGGTATACTCGCAACAACAAAGTAAAGTCCTAGCTTTACCAGCCTCCCGATACTCCAAATCTATTATTCGCTCTCCCGTACCCTTTTCATAGGTTCATGAGTTTGGTATCTCATTAGTTTAAATATAGTGTATTTAAGCTCAATTGAGTAGTGTTTATTGTGTATTTAAATTGGTTCAATAGACTTTAAATCAATCTTCCTAAATCAGTCCCTAAAAATTAAATTAAGTCTCAATTTCGGTCCTACATTTTAATGCAGTTTTTAGGTATGAAATGGTCAAAATATCAAAATCCTCCTCTAATACAATTATTGTTGGTCTCTCTCTTAGCTTTCCAGAAAGGCTTAGTTTGCAAAGTTTTGATTTAGAATGAAGGAGATATCATGATTTTACTAGACATAAGTCTAATTGAAATATAATCCGACCAGTGAATTTAGAAAATCTATTTCTCACAATATATAGTTTCTAAAAATGTGATTTTTTGGTCACAAGGCAGATAATATATCCAAACACAACATATTAAGAGATCAGCTCATTTGGATACATATTTAGGGAGTTATGCCCTTAATTGATTTAGTTCCAAAACTTTCCTTTTTAATTCTAGCACCTACTTGTAGAGCATGTTTGGACATAGAAACATTTGAATCAAAGTATCTTCGGTTAAGCAAATTTATTCCTCTTTAAATAAGCTTTCATATGCCTCTAGTTTGGATCAATTTGGATCTAAAATAGGTATATTATGACCAAATTACCCAGGTTGATTCCTATGTAGAATTCTAGTTTTGGTGTTGCAACTTCAAAAATTCATATCTTTATGATTTAAAAACCAAATTAAGAACTTCAATAAAGCTGGATTATCAGTTTGAAATGAGGAATCCAAATAAATGAATTAATTGCAAATACTCAATCATCTACTATCTGAAATTAGCTTAAAACTAGAACTAGTTCTAATTTCAACTAAAAAGATGTTTACCTAGTTGATGTAGCACCCTAGCTTGAGAATTTCTCACCAACTCTAATGGATTCCTTCAACACCTTGATGATTCACTCCTCTACAGCAATTCCTTCTTCTTCTCCAGCAAAAATGAATGAGTAATTTGGTTTGGATGTTGTTTGATCACTAATAATATATATTTAGGTGATGTTCCTTCCTAGCCCTTAATTTTCATGGATTTATGTATCCCTAGGAATATCTAATGGTCCACCTTTGTCATATATCCCACTAACGCCCACTAAATCAACCTCAAGTGACACCATTTCATTACTCACACAGTTCTTAGATGTGCCAATGTGCATCTCTAGACCAATCTTATGCTTTCCATTTAATTTACTCAACTATAGGCCTTTAATTTGATTTACATTAACAAACACAACCATAGGCTTATAAGTTATTCCTTATTTCATATTAATATTAAATAAAACTTACCAAAATGCTAACTACTCGGTTCCCCGGCTCGTACGCTACTCGAGGCGTGTCCCCGCTCTCGTCTCGACACTTACAACTATACAAACCGACTTAGTAAGTCTACACAATACATAACACTAGGCACAAATCAATACAAAAATACGATATACCTCGGCCACGTGCCTCGGTCGGTGCACGTATCATAGTGTAGGTCGCATGTCAAGGGTCAATGATCCTGATTAAGGAATTAAAACGGGGTTAAAGATTTGGGTCGTGACAAATATATTAACCGTAAGTAAATATAAGCTATGATAGGATAGAGTTATTTAGAAAAAAACATCTATCCTTAATGATAGCTCAACCACCTAATGCAATAACTCTTAGAACTTAATGTTCAATACCAAGTCTAGTACACAATATAGGTTTGCTCAATCTCCACTGATAAGCATCAAGCTTACGATGAATGGTGAAGAATCTCAAAAAATAAAAACCACTAGATTAGTTTTAGTTTTAGAAAATACTTTATAATATCACCACAATCAAAATCAATAGGAGTTTTACCAAGATTCCAATGAATATATCGTTTAAAACATGTTAGATAAAAAATACTTCACTCAACCTTAACTTCAAGCACTCGAGTTAAATCTTTTCTTCGAAGAGTCTAAGAATATCCATATTTTTCATCTAATTTTTTTCTACTTCATTCTGATTATTTTCTTTGTTATATATATTTTCATTTCATTTGACTTATAAGTCCCTGCTCCATTTCCTATGAACATTCTTACATTTTCCCACTAAAGATTCCTCGCCTATTTCCTACGGAATCTATAAGACTCTCTATATATTTGTAAACTCTTGTTAGCACTTCTCTCTTGTCCACTAAGGTTGAATAAAGTTTTCTTTCTGACTTATAGAAATCATCGATTTGCAACCCATTTCTTTTTTCAATTATGACATAGTAATTTTCTATATATATATATACTATAAAAATATTGAATCAATAGCCTTTATATCACAAGATTCTTAGAAATCTATCTTATTCATCTTGCACTATTGTTTCGGTCTTCTACCCATTCTCATTACTAACACAAGATAATCAATCTAGTGTATATATCAACTAGTAAAGTTCTTTGACAAAAAACTAGTAAAGTTAATGAAAAATGGTATAAAAATTGATTCATTCTATCATAGAATTCACTTGGGTAATAAAAGTATCACTTTCATTAAAAAATCTATTATATATTCCTTCTATTTTTTAACTAAAAATAAAGTAAAATGAAATTCATACTAGAATTCGGAAGAAATTTAAAAAAATTTATCAACTCACACGAATATCGGATTAAAAGTTTAAACTTTGCATTAATTCTAAACTTATCTTCTACCTTTCGTTTATTTCTTTGCTTTCTTTTTTATGCTTGCTATGCTTTACCTAAAATACCCCAAACTCTTTCTAAACCTTGTCCTTGAGGATTAAAAATTAAGTTGGGTTTTCAACAAAACAAATATACCTCGTGAAGCATAAACGAATTGATATGTGTAATAAAAATGTAATTAAATAGACAAATATGAAATTTTGCAAACTTCAAATGAATAGAATTCAAAAGGAACATAGTTCATTTATAAGCAAAAAAATTAAGCAAGAGCAATACATTTAATCATTTATTCATTCATTTCATACGAAAGAAAATAAACTATACATGATGGTGTCTAGAAGTAAATTTATCGTTATCCTCATCATTTTTGTTAGAGGTATAGAAAATCAACGTCCGCCAGAAATTCCTAATTCCCCTAATCTCAATAGTCAGGAAGTCCGCCACTAACTATTTCCCTAATTAATGTATAACCCTACACATCCACTAATCATGTTTAACACACTAACCGCAGTAATTTTGGATCTGTGGTAATGTTAATCCTAAATAACCGGATCGCATCCGTTCCCGATTTAACCTAGATTCAATTGTTGCACACTCAAGAACTAGAAGGGTTTAACGGGAAATGGGTGAATGTTTGTCACTTTATTGGTCCACAAGCACAATTACACGGATACTAATAGTCCGATTAACTATAAATTGTCCACCTAAAAGCATGCACTGACCACATACATACCCTAGATCTAAATCATAATAATTAAAATCAACAACAATAAAATAGGAGAAATTAAATTAAATTAAATAAAAATCATTGATCTCACATAATATGCCATAAATCCATCATCCCGACTTAATTCTGTTGGGTTTTGGGGTTCATATGCAGCGGAGATTACAAAAACATTTTGACAAAAACCCTAACAGGATCCGAATCTAATTCCATTAAAATGTATAAACTAAGAAAACTTAATCATACCTCGGTCGCAAAATACCTTTCTGAAGGTTGATCGATCTCAAAGGTGCTACCAACGACGAACGCCCTCTACCAGCAGTCCACACACGAACGGCAGCCGAGATTCAAAGTGCTAGCTTCAAGAGAGTGCCAAATCTTTTTGTTTCTCTCCAAAACGATCCAGAGCGTACCAGTAAACCCTAATTCGTTTTTAAACGAAAATAGAGTTTCGGCCCTAAAAATTTCATCCGTGTGTTCTAACTTAAAGCGTCTATTTATACGACCCTTGACGGTTAAGTAAATTACACATATACCCTTACTTAAGGAAGTATAAGTGTAATACACCACAAAAACGTTTCTGTCATGAGTTTTATCATATGAAATTCATTTTTTTGAACCATCTTAAAATCTCACAAAACCATTCTTAGTGTGCGGCCCAATAGGCTCATACAACGTTGGCAGTGTATGAAAACACATTTTGGTATACAAGTTATAAGCGGCCTCTAGCAATACATTATGACTACCCAAGTTATACAAATATCAAATTGATACAACCTAATCAATAGTGTATATAACATCATTTTGTTACGCGATAACCTTTTGATCAAACATAAGGAATGGAATTGTCATCCAACATGTTCAATCGTACTAGTCTCGATCTCTAGGTAGACTGAAAACACCCAAGTGACATTGATCAATATCAATTCATGTAGACAAGGCCTTTTAACAGTCTAACACATCGAGGGATCCACTGGATATCTCTCTTTATTTGCGAGAGACAAATTCTATCTCGATTACACAACTTCATCACATTGCTCACACGGTAACCAATCACAACCTTTACAATCGTCCGGTTAAAGACACCGTTTGGTTGTGTCAAATCACTATGTTCCTAATGTTGAAGTCTCTGGTAATCTCAAGTCAGAGGACTGAAAAATATACCTATCATGAGAAATAACTATGACTTAATCCATTTGATGTTCTCTTAGCCGGTCCTTCCAGTACTTTGTTCCCTAACAAGTACTCGTGATCTAGATTTGTATCCATATACGTATATTCATGATATGATAAGCAATCAAGACTCACACTTGTCTTAATTCATTATAGTTTCCAGTATAATGATCGACTAGAGACATTTAGGATATTTCTGCAAATACCCATGTTTCTTATTATAATGTAAACATGCAAATTAATTATAGTAAACAACAAATGAAATCCTCTATTTTATTAACTAAAAGTATTCATAAAGACAGTTAATGGATTGACCTAGGGCATATGCCTCGACAGCTTCCCCTTCGACTTAGGCAAAGAGTTGATTAGTCGAACATCAACATCGAAGAAAGTCGATACCAAAAAATAATAGTCGGTGTTCCTCTCAATAATACCTAAGTTCCTAATATATAAAAATACTAAAAATTAGTCTCAAGAGGTGAGAGAAAATAATTTTAGGGGCTAGGGAGGTGACTCGTGCGCCGAGGAGCATCATAGGACTATTTTTGGCTTTTCGCCATGTGTCAAAACGCTATTAGCTCGTGTCCTACTGTCGCGCTGATGTGGCAGCACTAGATTGGTCGAAATAGCTGTTTGTGACGCGCTGGACATGGTTTAGAGAGCCACATGGTACGTTTTGATTGGCTGAAGACCCCCGCAATGACGCGTTGTGCTAATGTGTGAGCGCCATATGGTACACAAAACGTGGAAAGGAAATTGCGTGAATTCGGCAAAAATCTAGGAGTCCGTGTGAATGCGCATCTCGAGGCAGATCGAAGAGCAGCTAAAGCGAGGAGAATATGTGCGAGTGTGACGTGGCCTGTATGATGCTGATGCCGCAACTCCTGATTGGTGGAATCGGTCTGTTGACACTACGTGGCGACTTTTGATTGGCCGAGCTATTGCCTTGCTTGCAAGCTTGCAGGATTGAACATGACGTGGCGCTCTCCCATTGGCTGAACCGGCTGTGATGACATGCTAGTATCCAATGAAAACGCACCACATGGCTGTTGTTGTGATGCGTGGCGCTGACGTGGCATCGCCTAATTGGCTGAACGCTGACGTGGCAGCTCAATATTGGTTGAAATATGTTGTCTCCTATTCTACTCACTACGGAATGTGTAATTCGAGGCAAACTGTTCGGCATCCGATCACTGCATGTAAATGTTCCATTTTGAGTATTTTTCCACAACAAATTCAACCGCGCACTCCGTTTCACTTAAAAACAACCAAAAAATATAATTAAAAATATAATTTGGATACTTTGCATAATTAAATATACTAAAATAAACTACTAAATATATATAAATACTGACTAATCATTAGGTCAATAATCCATTGCTCTAGGAGCCATTTTTCATTGTTTTAATTATTTGCTTTATTGTTCATTACTTTCGGGGAAGATTTAAAGATTTAAAGTATTTATTCCAAAGGTATTTATCAATGTCTTTTATTTATATTATTGTAATGTTATTTATGATTATGAATGAATAGTTATTTGATCTAAACAAAGTCCTAACGTAAACCAGATCCGTTTTGCAATGTAGTTATGATGAGAAGATTATCTGTTTAATATTTTGAACCAATCGTATTCTTTGATTCACTGATTTAATAGGTTATTTCTATTGATTTTAATCATGAACTTCGTATTGCATGCATAGTCTAGAATGTGTATTGTGATATTTGGTTTCATTATCTATTCAAAGTAGTAACTAGGACTGTTTGAAAGACAACACCGTTTATATGTCCTATGTGAATTTGATATTGAGTTGGCTTTCAGAAGATGTTAGATTAAGTAGTTCGAAGTTCTAATAAACTTTAATGCGGTTTTATTACTTGAATTCAATGTCTTTATGCATTCAAAGGGGTTAGCTCAATAAAATTAGAACGTGACTTTTCCACCAATATAAGAAGAACTAATGTCAGGGTAAAGGCTGTTTACTTACTTATGATTAGAGCTTAATGATCTATCTTACTTTATGAAGTATGCCCATAACTATATGGTAGGAATAACATGTTTGGAATGCAAAACAGGTTTACGTTTCATTGTTCTGGATGTATGCTTAGATATTTATTTATTATTGAACTAAATCTATTTGATTTATTATGAATTTGGATTATGATAGTTAATAAAAAATAGTTAGTCAAGTATTATTATATTATATTTAATTATTAGTTATTTTAATTACTATTTTTAATTAAATTAAGTAAAGTAAAAGTAAAAATAATAAAACCTTTAAAATTCCTTTTTGTAGAAAAGTTTGATATATCTCTGTAGAGGCGATTCCCACATATCACTACTATAAAATATTTAAAGTTTAATATAAAGGAAAAATTGTTGTACATGCCCGACACGTGTCAATTTTTCTTAGTGACTTATGTAGAACAATGAACATGAACCAAAAACTAAGAACCAAGGTCAAATTACCTGACATGTACAAAAAACCAAGGTCGAGGCACTATATTGCAAAATGGAAGGATGTTTATGAGAAACTCTCTAAATAATAGACTTAGCTCAAGTGTTTATATTTAAGTTGAGTAAAGTATATCTTGATCTAACATTTAAACAAATGGTTATGAAATGATGATAAGTGGTGAATAAGATTTCCTATCGACTTTGATTGTGGTGATAATTTAAGTATTATTCGAAAATGATATTGATTTAGTGATTTTTGTATCTTGAGATTCTATATTAGTCATAATAAGCTTGATGCTCATCAGTGGAGATTGAGAAAACTTATATAATGGCTTAACCTTGATGATTGATTGACTTTGAGTTCTAAGGTGTGTTTCATAACTAGAGGTTGAGTTGTCATATAAAGTGTATTATTATTTAATTCTTTCTATTCTATCATAACATTTATTTTTGAAAGTAATATGAATTTTAATTAAAGATCATTTTTGTTTAAGAATAGGAGTATATAATTATGAAATCAAAACGAGGGAAGAACAAATAATTTAATTGAAAGTATTTCTAATTTGCTCGGAACGACAAAGTACTAAGTTTGGAGGTATTTGATAAGTCAATAGTTAGACATGTTTTATTGTACATTTTAGGACGACTTTAGATGTAAAAGACTATATTATGCAAGATTTTTTCTTGTTTTTGATATTTCAAGTGATAAAATAGAATATTTGAAGAAATGAATGAAAAAAGTAAGAAAATGAAGGAATTGACCAAGTGAAAAGATTGCACAAAAAATTATCACCAAGAAAGGAAGAAAGAACTGTAATTTTGTACTACTGATTCCCAACGATTCCTATAGCACCTAGAATCACTGGCTTAATTAGTGAAAACAAAAACCTCAAAATTACGAATTCTCTCAACGAATCGATTTACACACAAACTCGCTAGGAATCGCTGGCTATGAATTTATGGATTTTGAATTAAAATAAGAATTTTGAGTCAATGTAGGATATGTATTACATAATCTACTATAAATATAAAACCTAGACAAAGAAATTATGGGGCCTTTTGTTAGTTTTACACTTTTGTTTTAGTTTGGAGCCCATTCTTTATTGTTTTGCTTTTAGAAAAGATTAAAACTTAAGTTATCATTAAGGTATTTTTAATTATGTCTTTTAATTCTAATGTAAGAATGTTATTTATTATCATGAGTGAGTAGTTTGTTAATCCAAACAAAACTCTAAAAATGAACTAGATCCATGTTGTAATATAGTCATGATAAGATAAATGTGTACTTAATGCTTAAAACTAATATAATTCTTTGATTCAGTGTTTTATAAATTGTTATTTGCGGATTGCAATCATAGATTTGAGTATTATGTGCATAGTGGCCAATATGTATGTAATCTTTTGATTCATTTTCTATTTGAAGTAGCAACTAGGATTGTTTGAATGGCAAATATCATTTAGATGTCCTTGTTGAATTTGAGATTTAAATCTAATATCGAAGTGGCTTTCGAAAGGTTTTAGATATAGTAGTTCGAAGTTTCCAGAAAGCGTAAGACGGTTTTATTGCACGAAGATAATATTTTTATGTATTTGAAGGGGTTAAGTTAATAAAATTAAAACATGACTTTTCCACCGATATAAGGAGAACAAATGGCTAGTTAAAGGCTATTTACTTATATATGATTTAGGTTTAATAATCTAGGATACTTTAGAAAGTATGTTCATGACTATGTGATTGAAGTAACATGTTTGAATGCAAATCAGATTGAGGTTTCATTGTTTAGAAGGATTTTTTAGATGTTTATTTATTATTATGTTTTTTGTAATTGAATTGATTTTAATTTAATGACCTTAATTTATGTTATTTAAGTAAGTTTATTTAGTCTAATTGATTCTACATTTAGGAAGTATTAGTTTAAATTCTATTTTTATTAACTTAAAATGTAAAAAATAAAACTTCTTTTCTTAAGGAATTTGCAAAATTCTTGTGGAGACAATTTCTACTTACCACTACTACAAAATATTAGTAGTATAATAAAAATGGGGAATTTATTATACACGGTTGACACGTTTCAATTTTAGGAGTCGTTGCCAGAGATTTTCAACTAATTTTATAAGAATCTTTCTCGTTACATGTCATACAATATGGCAGACTTTGGCAAGAACTTACTTTTGGGCAAACAAATAAAAATATCACAGCTTACGAACCTATGTGTATTGCTTTTCCGTGGATTTCTTTGATTTTGAGTTAAAACTAGGATTCGTCAATTGTTTATCTCATATTCAAGGTGAAGGTGATAAAGATCCTCAACAATTTATTAGGAAATGCACATATATAATAAGTGTGGTAAAACTCAAAAATATAGAGTTAGATTATGTCAAGCTAAAGGCTTTCCTTTCTTTAAGAGGTCAAGCTTAAGATTGGCTATTCTATTTCCTTCATGATTCCATAAATACATTGTTCGAAACGTTAGAAACCTTCTTAGATCAATATGTTCCAGCTTGTAAAATTAGTTCGGTTAGGAAAAGAATTAACAATGCTAAGATGGAAACTGAGGAGACTTTTGGGATAGATACCAATGATTAATATCATTATGTCCACAACATAGATTTTTTGAGAAAACTTTATTAGAATACTTTTACGAAGGACGAAACTATTTAGAGTAAAGATTCCTAGACACAGTATGTTGAGGATCTTTATTAGATATAATGCCAACATTAGCAAAATATACTATTATCAAAATGATGAAACGATCAAAACAATATTACGAGAAAAACAAATTTATGAAAAACCATTATTGTGAAATCAATAGGAATATAGTTAAGAAATTGGATAATAAATTTGATAAATTAAAAAGCATGGTTGAATTACTATTAAAAGATAGTTTATTCCAAACTAAAACTTGTGCTTTTTATAATGAGGTAAATCATTTATATGATGAAGGTCTATTGGTGCAACAAAATCAATTTAAAGAAGCTAACGCTATGATGAATCATTATAATAATCTTAATCAACCTACTTACACTTCTAGTAATAATGCTAATTACCTAAGACTAAATATAGGTAATGGTGTAGACAATCACAATTTTCACAGGAATAAAATATTGACATTAACCAATAGAACAATAACATTAGAAAATTCATATAAGATAAAAGATCAAAAGATTCACGTCAAACAAGATGATAAAGTTGAATTAAAAAATCAATTAAGCCAAATGGCAATGCAAATGAGTCCATAGGTCAACCAAGGAAAATTACCGTATCAACCTTACCTTAGTTTGTATGCAAAAGCGATAACTTTGAGAAACGGTAAACAAATGGAAGGACAAAAGATGCCAGAACAACTAGTTCCTAAAAAAGAATTAGAGAGTGAATTAGAAAAAATAAATAGAAATTAAAGATAACAAAATTGAAAATGAAAATGATTGTGATTTTGAAAAAAATTAATCGAGTATAGTAAGACTACCATTTCCCCATCATTTAGGAAACAATAAGAACGTCAAGAAATTACAAGAATAGAAAGAAATCTTAAACACTTTGAGGAAAGAAGTAGTAAACATGCCTTTATTCAAAGTCATACAAAACGTACCTAAATATCAACAATTTATAAAAGACTTATAAACTAATAAAATTAAACCTAATGATAGAGTAAGCCTATAAGAAGTTGTGTAAGCAATAATTCAAAAGAAATTGCACCCTAATGTTTTGACCATAGAATGTTTTTCCGTACATGTAGAATAGAAAATATAGGGATATTTAAAGCATTATGTGATCTAGATGCCTCAATTAATGTTGTGCCTTTGTCTATATATTTGCAAATGACAAAAGTACTCTTAGAAGAAACTAGAATAGTGGTACAGTTAGCAGATAGATCTACCATCCAACCTATAGGAGTATTAAAGGATGTACTTGTTAGAGTTAATGACTTAATTTCCCCAGTCGACTTTAATGTCATAGACATGAAAGAAGACCACTTTTCTGGTAAACCTTTTTATATTGGGATGCATGTTCTTAAAAACAGCAAAAGCCAAAATAGATGTTTCTAATGGAACACTAATAATAGAAGTAGATAATGAAACATTGGACTTTAACATCCATGTTGCTACAAAATATCCTTTAGATGTTTCATCAGTGTGCACCATAGATATATTAGATCCTCAAATAGATAAAACTTTTAGATATGATAAGTCAGACAAACATGAAAAAAATGATAGAGAATTTAAAAGATAACGATGATATAGATGAAAAGACATGGGAGATAATCAATGCCTTAGAATCTTACAATGCACTCCATGAACTCTCTTACTATATGGATATGCTGATAAATCATTTGAAATTTTTACCCTTTATACCGAAAGCTCCTAACTTAGACTTAAAAGTTCCACCATATCATTTAAAATACATGTACTTAGAAAATAATAATGCCTTACCAGTTATAATTTCTAATAAATTATCAAATTTAGAAGAAGAGAAATTAGTGAATGTTCTCAAAGAATTCAAAAACGCAACTAGACAAATAATAACTAATATTAAAGGAATAAGTCAAACCACGTGCATGCATAGAATTAATTTTGAAACAGACACAAAACCTTCTAGACAAATAATAACATAGATTGAACCCACCACTGATGGAAGTAGAAAATAAAGAAATATTAAAATTAACATATACATGAATGATATTCCTAATAGACCATAGTAATTAGGTTAGCCCAGTAAAAGCAGTTCCAAAAAATACGGGGCTCACAATTATAATAAACGAATAAAGAGAACTAGTACTAACTAGAATCTAGAGTGGTTGGAGAGTGTGCATAGATCATAGGAAGCTAAACGCCGCAATTAGAAAAGATAACTATCTACTTCGTTTATAGATCCAATGTTATAAAGACTAGCTGGACGAACCCAAAATGTTTCTTAAATGGATACTCAGGATTCTATCAAATTCTTGTACCTCTAAAAAATCAAGAAAACTACGTTTACTTGGCCTTTTGATTGGCACTCTATACATTCTAAATATGTATAATTAGTATTTTCTCAGATTACGTTGAACATTTATTAAAGTTTTCATGTATGACTTTACTATATATGGTAATCGTTTCGATGAATACTTATTTCAGTTAACTAAAGTACTTCGAAGATGTATAGAGAAAAATATAGTATTCAACTATGAAAAATGTCATTCTATGATAAATTAGGGACTTAAATTAGGACACATTGTGTTAGCTACGGGAATAGAGGTAGACCCAGCTAAAATCCAAGTTATAAAAACATTATCTCACCCTACTATTATTAGGGAGGTAAGATCTTTCCTTGGCCATATAGGATTCCACAGACATTTTGTGAAATATTTTTCCAAAATAACACAACCCTTGTGGAAACTATTGCAGAGAGATATTACCTTTGAGTTTGCACCTTAATGCAAGATAGCTTTTAATAAGCTAAAAGACGCCTTGATTACCACACCGTGATAAAATTCACCAGACTGGTCACAATCTTTTGAAATAACGTGTTATGCAAGCAACTATACAAGAGGACTATTTTAGGTCAGAAGTTAGGAAATGATTCTCATGTTATATATATTATATATCAGGAGCTTTGGATACCGCCCAACTAAACTATACCACTACACAAAAAGAACTCATAGCAACTGTGTTCGCATTAGAAGAATTCATACCATATTTATCAGGAACAAAATTAATAGTTTACTTAGATCATGCCGCATTAAGATATTTGATTGCAAAGAAAAATGCTTAACCAGGATTAATAAGATGGATCTTATTGTTACAAGAACTCAATATCACAATAAAAGACAAGATTAAGCAAGATTCAAAACATTATTTATGCGATGATCCTTACTTATGAAAATTTTGTTTTGACCATACCATTCAAAAATGTATTCCACAAATAGAAATACAATCCATTATAGATCATTGCCATACTTATTATGATGACCCAAAACCCAAAAATTTGCCAAGGAAAATAAGTAATTATGTGAACCCTAATATAAATTAGATTAAAATGAAAACCCTAGCCACCACCATTGATTTACAAAGCCCTAAATCAAAAAAAGGAGAAAGAGCAAGAAAGGGGAGATCTATTAGGGTTTGTAGAGATCAAGGTTAATATCCATCTCCTCTCTCTTTTATTAAGTCTTATTTTGGTTATTTGTGGAAAACAAAAAAATGAGTTGAATGGGGAATAAGACCAAGAGGGTGGTAGTGCCACGATAGCACCGCCGATGGCGACGACGACGTCGTCACCAGTGAAAATAGGTGGGGCCCACTGGGGAGCCCCACCACTGCGAGGAAGAAGGAAATGGTGCTACCCCTCATGCTGTGGCAGCTGGAGCTGCGACTAGTAAGAGCGCTCTCGCATCCTAGGCAGTGATAACGGATAACCCAGAGCCGCACTGGGACGTCCTCGGCAAACAGCCAGGAGTCAGAGCAGTTACCCCCTCTTTAGGATTGACGAACCAATAGCCAATTGCTCCTAGTTCAGTCAACCTTTGGTTTACCGATCCTGGTTCGGTCAACCCAAGGTTGACCTGTCTTAGCTTGGTGAACAAAACATGGATCAAATAGGTCCTTGGTCAACTAATAGGGACCAAATTAATTCTTGCAATAAAATTAAAGGTCAAACAAGGCATTGACCCTACCCACGATGTGCACCAGCACCCCAATGAGGGCATGTATAACACCAAACATGCAGGACCCACACTAGTAGACCCAAAAGAGCAATGATGAACGATTACTTAACTTTAAATCAAAGCATTTATTTATGAGATGTGTTATGGATTTTATAGTGTCCCACAAAGGTTCACTTCAGTCCCTAAGTGTAGCAGGAATTGTTATTGGCATCGTAGCGACTCAAGGTAAGTGGGGAGCTTAGCTCATACGTTAAATATGTTAAATATGGCTTCAATATTAGATAAATTGCATGTCATGTTCATATCAAAAGACTTGGGATTGGGTTGCATTTTGAGAAATAAGTTTGACATTTGAGACTCTATTTAAATGGTTTAAAGTCATGATGACTTATTTGTAAAGGAAGATCATCGATCCTAGTAAGGATACAAATGAATTTTGGTCTCAAACAACAAAATTAAGTTTGTTCGGCTATGAAGCTCAACTTGAAAACTTAATTCATGATAGAAAGGATGTGTGTTTTATTAGATGTCTAACTTTTTATTAGAGATGCAAGATATTGGTGTATAATATAACTAGATGGTCATTACTCTTATTTAACACATGTTGCTACATATAATCATTTTTTTTGTGAAAAATGATTCTTTTGACTATATTGGATCATGATTTGGGTGGAGTCGAGTTATTGCATACCATGTTTTGTTAAACGTTTTAAGGAAGAACTCTACTTATTGTTACAAGACTTGAAAATATAAACAAGTGTAAAAGGAAACTGACTTATTTTCCTTAGTGTTCAAAAATGAAAATGAAGTGAATAAACTTCTATGTATTTTAAAAACTCATTGTTGTGATTTTGCTTGAAATCTATACTAAGTGATTTGTATGATTGAAATGGGATGAATCTAACTTATGAGTTTTCAACTTGTCGTGAGAATCTGAAAGGCTATTTACATAAAATGAAGTATCTTGAAATGTGTTTTGCAAAAGTGATTTAGATTTCTTCAATGATTGAGTTTAACACGGTTCGAACCTAATTATGGTTGTACGAAAGAGTTTTACGAAAATTGAAATTTTGACTTAATGAAATGCAAAGTAACTGTTGGGACCTAAACTATCATCCCATGAACAGAAACAAAAACCTTTATGCGGTGTTATGATTTATTCTTTCAATTGCATTAACAAAGTTGATTTAAAAAAGTGTTTATAGTCGCTCGAAACATGACGATAGTTTTATATTTTTTTGTGAAAATAACTTTATTTCAAGAATATGGTTTTTGATGAAAACTCTATTTTTGATCAACCTTATTTAAAAGAAAGTTAAATCTAAACCAGTATTCAATGATTTGAATATCAAAACTGAGGAATTCTAAAATGAGGGTTAGTACGAAAAATAAGTACACGATGTACTTATTAGTAATTGAGAAGTTAAAAAGTACCTCAAAATAACTCAATGAGAAAATCACGTGAATGCAAAATGTTAAATTAGTTCACTCGAAAATATGCGAGATACTAAAATTGAGAAATCCCGAGTTAAAGACTATTTTTTTGTGAAATTGCCACGTGTGAAGGTCGCGTTGCCAAGTATAATTTTTAGATGTTGTAAGGATTCCGAGTCCCAAATTAAGATGATACAAGTTAAAGGCAACCGACACAAAGATAAATTGTTCTAATTTGACATGAAGTGGGTTGACTATAAAATTGGGGATACCAAAATTTGATAAATCATTTTCGAAATGAATATTAGGTACACGGTGGCGGTATCATAATTAAGAAATTAAGGAACACCTCAGAATTGAATGCTTTATGAGTCAAAATGTCTACAACTTAAAGGGTGTACACCACTGTTAATGATATTATAATAAACCTAAGGATAGGTGAACCATTAAAATTAGGGATACCAAGCTAAAAGAATATCTTTGGTATGATTGTTAGATAATGGATACGTAAACTAATGAACATAAACTAATGACTATAAAGTCAAAGCAAAACCTAACCTGATTAATAGAGGACAGTTGAATGAAATATAATGCTGAGGAATAAATAAGGTTACTAATGCCACCTAACCGAAGTCAATGATAATCGACTCTTTAAATTTGGGGATCCTAAGATAAGATTGACTCATGTAAAAAAGTAAATTGGTCATATGTATAATTGTGATCCCAATAGGGAAGTCACTTATTAAGATAGCTTTTCGTAGGTGTAGGACTTCTAAGTGGGAGTACCATGTCCCAAAAATTTAAATTCTTGATCGAAATTGTGACATCACAAGAAAGCTTGCAAATCTCTTATGGAAAATAACTTGAAGTTTCTCAAAAAGAGTGAGCCTTACCTTAAGAACTTGGACTATCAAATTAGATAATTTTGGGAAGGATAAAGGATCAAACCAATGATAGGTTAAAGATTGAAATTAGGGATCCTTGGCTACGATCGACTACCAATAAAGTTCTTACAGGGTAACATGAACAATACGATAACTAGGAAAGATTAGAAGATATCTTGAGCTAGTTATGAAACATGTATCTTTAGGCGGAGATGAGATCTTCTTAATTTGACACATTTAGGAATTGTTAAACAAAGTGTTGCCATCACTTGGGAGCCTGACGGCTTACTGTAAGTTTAAAAGTGGAAATCCAAATTGAATGGTGTAAGAGAACTTGAAATGTAACCTAAAGAGGAAAGTAATAGGTGTATGAAGACAACAAAGTGTTGAGGATATCGAAAAATGGTGAGATGCACGAAATATTAAGGTCGATATCATAACAAGTAATAAAAGTGTAAGTAGTTTATATGACATGAAGGTTTGACTAAGGTAAATCTGAGTTATGTAGAGAGGATTTACACCAACTAACTTTGCTAAAGTACAAATTATGAAGAAATGGATGTACATTGTAGGATATTTGATGAATTAAGGGGTGTGAACCTTATTCTCATCGGAAGTTAAATCAATTGATAAGTGATAATGACAATATAAAAGTCTAAGACCATAATCATTCATGTTAGTGAAGTAGATTCGAAAACTCTTTCTGATGAAAGTTGAGTTTGTAAATGTACAACATCATGGTGTTGGGGGTACCCTTGAATAAAATCTTGTTTTAAATGACATGATGTGCAAGTTACGCTCTAGCTAGAATGCATTGAATGGAACAATGCCTTATATGTATTACTATTTCTTATAGTAAATCTCTTGTTAGACTCTGTTGCATGAATAAATGAAATTTATTTACAAAATACTAATTCTTTTTCATGATGTATTGTCAAAAGAATGCTCTCTTTCTTGCTTATTGAATTATGAATCTTACCATTATGTTTTTACATGATAGGGAACTTGTTTACACTCCCTTTATGAACAAGAATCATGTCTCCATTACTTTTGATTAAATGCTTTACAATTCGGTTTACTACTTCATATGTAGAATTATTTTGCTTTATAGGTAATACTTGAATGTTTAGTGTTTAATCGAGTCTTCTATCTTATTGAACTCTGTTAGTTCTTTAGCTCACCCTACTTACATCTCTAGTATCCATGTTGGCGCTAGATCGAGAAAAGGGAGAGGCAATAGCTTGAAGTCTTCTCTCTTAATGTGGGCCTTGTATTGTATGCATATATATATGTTTTTGAAACTATTAAAACTTGATTATATATTTAGTTTGAACACTATATCCTTTGTAGTTGACATATATAGGAGCTTTTGGATGACTTTGCATGGCTGTACAAAATGAAAACCTATTTATCATTCTTTTTTGTTCTATATTTTATTCTCCATTTTTATTTCCATATTGTCTTAATGATTATTCCACAAGTTGTTTAGGCGAGCCAGATCGCTTGCTTGGGCCTGATTTCGTTGTTGGGCTCAAGTGGCGGTCTGGGTCGGGTGACCCGATCCTAAGTCGGGGAGGGTTGTCACACTTAAGCTTATGGAGGACATTTTGGTCCATGTCGTACATCCCATAAAATATTAGTCTTCGGATTCTTTTGGCCTACTTTATTCCATAATTGTTACGTTTGCATGAAAGCTTGTCCAAATTGTCAAAGAACTGGAAATTTAGGACGAAGGAGCCAAATGCCCCTGCGTCCTATTATGTTTTGCAAAGTATTTGATGTTTGGAGAATATATTTTATGGGACCTTCTCCACCATCAAATGAAAATATTTACATTTTAATAGTTGTAGACTATGTGTCTAAGTGGGTAAAAGCTATAACCACCAAATCTAATGATTCTAAAATACTAGTTAATTTCCTAAAATCAAGGATCTTTAGTGTTTTGGAGCACTTAGAACATTGATTAGCGATAGAGTTTCACAGTTTTGCAATAAAATTGTAGCTACTCTACTTTACAAATACAATGTTACACATAGAACATCTACTGCATATCACCCATAAACTAAAGGGCAAGCCAAAACCTATAGAGAAATCAAATAAACTTTAGAAAAGACAGTATGTCCAATACGTAAAGACTATAGTCTTCGTTTAGAAGATGCATTATAGGTATATAGGACTGCATTTAAGGCACCCATTGGTATGACACCTTTTAGACTAATTTTCGATAAAACATTCCGTTTACCAAACAAATTAGAGCATAAGACATACCGGGAAATTATGTCATTTAATATGAATTATGATAATGCAAGAAAACAACGTAAACTTAGTATTCAAGAGTTAAAAGAATCAAGAAATGATACATATGAAAGTGCTTCTATTTATAAAAATAAAACTAAAGCACTTCATGACAATAAATTGAATATTACGAATTTCGAAGTAGGAATAAAAGCTTTACTCTTTTGTTCGTGTCTTAAATTATTTCCTAAAAAACTTCGCTCAAGATGGACAAGACCTTTTATAGTTACACACATGTATTTACATATGGTGTTGTAGAGAAAGAACGTAGAGACACATGGATAATCTTTAAAGTTAATTGTCACACATTCAAACCGTATGATAAAGATTTTGTCTCACCGGATATGAAGATCATTAGCTTTGGCCTAGTGGACAACTCGTTAAATGAATTGAACACCAAGGAAGGGCATATTGTAACCATTAATTTCAATGAAAAAATCAAGCTATTGATGGTTAAGATACTAAGAAGAAGAATAATAATAAATCACAAAAGGAAAAACAACTTGCTAGAGACCCATACGAGTGTGACATTGACCACTCAAATTATGAGGAGTTTGGTGAGAATGACAATCCTTCCAAAATCTTTGTAAATGATTTAGGGCAGACCTGCCTTAACATACAAATCAATGAGATGTCTTTCTATGGAGTTCAACTCGATATGGGAGCCTATATGAACCTAATGCATGAACAGTGGTTTCTTTTAACAAACCTAAGCATTCATTACAAACCTCCTATTACGGTGTCGAAGCCAAATGGTACTTGTACATTCGCATTAGGAGTATCAAAGAATGTGCATGAACAAGTGTGTAGGCTCACCACATTACAAGTTTCCTAATCATCCCAATAGCTACCCCAGATGATCAGATATTATTAGGTGTACTATTCTTATCAAATACTAGAGCTATAATCCACATACATGATTGTATAGTTACATTAAGGATGGGTGATGAAGTATTATCTTTTAAAAATGGGTGAGAGCTCTGCGACGATATGGAAGAAGGGCAATTTAATTTCGATGGTGAGATCTTTGGTGACGGAGTTTTTCAAGCCCCAGTGAAGACATTATCAAGGAAAAAACACTTAAAGCGAAGATTGATTCACTTACGCTAAATAAAAATTGATCCCTCTATCAATTGAGCAAATGGCTATAAACAACGGTGCACTATGGAGGCAGCCCATATTTGTTATTTCTTTATATTATTTCAAATTTTAGTGAGATGCCCAGCTTTAGAATAGTTTTTTTTATTCTCTCTTTTAGACTCTCTTTTAGATTTACTTTCAGAAGTTACGCTCCCGAGTAACTTCAAATGGGGGGTGATCAAGTACTTTTTCTTTATTTTTATGGCATTTATGCAAGATCGCATTGTAAACTTGCTTATTAGTTTATTTATATATTTCATTAAAAAATAAAATTACTAGTTACATACATATCCCAATCAGATTTATGAAATTTCTGAATTTTTTCAGCCAATCCTACCTTTGCATTCACCTTAAGGAAGGATATATAAGATAATTATGAGATAAAATTGCAAAATTAATAAAATTTAGGCCTAAAGATTCTTAATGATTCCAAATAACATTAGGAATCGCCAAAAAAATTGATGCAGAACACAAGGAATTTTAGTGTAAATTTGGAGTCCATCGATTCCCAACGATTCGTCTTACATATGAATCGCTAGCCAAATCAATGAAAACAGTAGCTCATTTTATATCAAATTACATAGCGATTCCACTAATACAGGAATTGCTGGGCACAATTTATGATTTTTAAAACCAAAACCCAAAATTGCTACTGACACCACCCCATTTACACCACCAAGCCATTGCACCCTTTCATGAAAATTCTAATTTCTTGCTAAGATTTAACCTTCCTAAGCTCAGTCTTAGTCAATTTAAATGATTCTCACCTTTACCTACCTTCATTCGACACAAAACATATCAAATTTTAGAGAGTCAAACCAATTTAGGGTTTAGGAAATTCGAACTCGAAGCTTAGAAAAGCTCAAGAGCACATATCTTGAGATATTCACTCTCAAGAAGGTAAACATCACAACCTTAGTCCATTCCTTTAATGACAATTTGATTTTTGTTGGATTTGTGGAAAATTTTTCAATTGATTTCATAACTTTTTTTGTCCAACTCTATTTCGATAAATTGAATGAATTATTTTGAATTAGCTTATGCAATAATAGTGAGTATTGGTTTACAAATTCCATGATTTTGAATAAAATATAGAGGTTTTGAAAGGATACTTGAAAATATTTGAGATTAAACTTTTCACGAATCAAATGCGTAAGTTGCGGATTCTTGAAAGACCATTTGAATGTTCAATGCATTTGTTCTCATAATTTTGACTCCCATGATTTTCAAATACGTTTTATCAAAAATCTACTTTTATTCATATTTTTTTGAAATTCTTGGAAGCAATTTGATTTTCAACAAATTACCTATATTAAGTTCTTTTTCAATCAAATACATGATTTTGATTCACCAATTAATAGTAGTAATTTGATTAGTATGACGAGACGAGGTAGTAAAAAAGGTAAGAGTAGTGCATTGGCGAACATAAAAGGGATTATGATAACAAAAAAACCCAAGAGAACACTTAATCCACCTAGTTCTGATAAAGATTCTAACAAACTAGACCTAAACTTACAAATCCCCTATGATTCCATGAGTTTGTTAGTCTTAAAGTGCAAAATATATATTTTCAAGATATGAAATAGTCATTATACCCAAGAGAGAACTCCAAATCCAAAATATGAACTAATATGAAGATAAAACTTTGAGTGTCATACGAGAAAAAGAATGGGAACAACTTCTTAGGGATTACGAAGGTACATAAGAGAGAGGATCCTCTAAGTTAATTTGTCAATTCTACGTGAACGAATATGTGAGTGAAAATCTTAAGGAAGTGATAGTTCAAGGAAGGAGGATTGATATTTCATTCAAGGCACTTAACATACATTATGAACTTCCATAGTTTTGAGTTAGAATGGATTTTATCGACTATCACAGCATGCATTACCTGTCTAAGGAAGTTTACCCATCCATGCAAATCCAGGAAGCATTAGAAGTAATTCCCAGATGGGGATTTGCTCTCAATACATATGGTCATCCAAAGTTCATCGAAACCTCCAATTTTAGGAGAACCACCAAGTATTGGAACTACATCGTGGACGTGCCTATACCTCACTAAGCAACATTACAAAATAAATAACCATAAAGCCATTCCATTCTATAATATCTTTACGAAGACGAGGTATATCGACGTGGGATATGTAATCTACGAAGCAATGAGCTAGACAACTATAAATCATGGCATCATGCCATTCCAAAATCTAATCACTCAAATGTAAGGCTAAGGTTGGTTCCCTTGATATGGTCGTTGAAGTGCTACCTTAGAGGACTATTACAAATGATGCAATTAAGAGGATGATAGTAGTAATGGATACAACAATTTCGAAGAAGAGGGGGAGACGAATGAGATAACGATGTCCATAATTGAAGACTGAACTATTCGGCAGAGACTTCATGCAAGCACACAAGAAGAAGCGAGGCGAGTAGCGAATCTGATGATTAAAATTTATATTCGGGTTGTAGAGAGCAGTTCTACATTTACGGAAAAAGCTAAAAGGAAAAGATTTTTCAAATCCTTATTTTTCAGCATTTTCGGCTCAATGAGAAGTAAATTTTGAGGAATAACAAGATGTTAGAAGCAAATGAAAGAACTCTGGAGTGCCACCAGTCAATGCCCGAGAGAAGGATAGAACTTTTATTAGATCATAAAAAGAGCATCAACATTCCTTCGATGCAGTAGAAATTACCATCGAGAGTTTATAACTCCACCGATAACTATACTTCTTAACCCACTACTCGTAGGAATAAATATGAAGCTGAAGAGAGTGATGAGGAATTTACTTATGTGCAAAGTACTTTGTAATTTTTTAGAAGTATTTGCTTCTATGAGTGAAATGTGAAATCTTTTTGAACTTTAATGAGAAATGAATGCTTTACTCCATTATGTATCTCTTATATATAATATTTATGGTTTAGTCGTGAAAAGCAATTTAAATTTCATATTCAATTCTCTTGTGTTTCACAAGGTATATTTGTTTTATTTTGTTGAAAAACATGACTTTAGTTTAAAACGTAAGGAAAAGGTTTGGAATGAGTTTGGAGGTATTGTAGGTGATGTGAACTATAAAGAAGCTTAGTATGGAAGACTACAAAGAAGCCAAGTATGGAAGACTTGAAAGGTAGAATTTATTTGACCGAAAACTCGATTTGAAACTTTTTCCGCAATTCAGGTAATATTTATTCACTTTCATTTAATTTAGTTAGAAATGTGGATTGAATATAATTTGGATTTAAATAGAAGCGATATATCATTATTACCTATGAAAATAAAAATTGTATGATAGAAAGGAATTGTTATACCCTACTTGACTTAACCTAATTTATGTAGACAATAGAGGTGTTTAGAATAGAATGATTGCTTTGTGTTAGAAATTATAATGGGTAGAAGATCAAAATAATAGTGCAAGATAAAAAAGATAGATAGCTAAGAATCTTGTTATACAAATGTTATTGGTCAAGTTTTTATATATCTATATATGTATTGAAAAAGAACTTATACCACAATTTAGGATAAAAATAAGAAATATCCAAAAACCTTAACTTAGTTGGTAAGAGTACTTTCTTATATATAGTGAAAGTGAGAAAAGCTAACAAGAGGTTTAAATAAAAAAATAGAGAGATACACAAATTCCAAAGGAAAAGGAGCAAGGAATCTAGTGATGGGAAAATGTTAGAAATAATTTCTATATAAAAAGAATAATGGCATCCAAAGGAAATGGAGTTGGGATCCATAATAATACAATATGATAAATGAAAGAGCGATACGTAGAAAAATGGAAGGATGTTTATGAGAAACTCTCTAAATAAAAGATTTAGCTCGAGTTCATAAAACTAATTTGAGTGAAGTATCTCTTATTCCAACATTTAAACAAATGGATATGAAATGATGAGTATTAGTGAATAAGATCTCCTATCGACTTTGATTGTAGTAATAATTTAAGTATTTGTTAAAAATGAGATTGATTTAGTAATTTTTGTATCTTGAGATTCTATATTAGTCATCGTAAGCTTGATGTTTATCAGTAGTGATTAAGAAAACCTATGTATTGGCTTGACCTTGGTGATTAATTAACTTTGAATTCTAAGGTGTGTTGCACAACAAGAGGTTGAGTTGTCATATAAAGGGTATTGTTCTTTAATTCTTCCTATTCTATCATGACTTTTATTTTTCAAGTAAATATGTTTTTATTTAAAGATCATTTCAATTTAAGAATAGGAGTATATAATTATGAAATCAAAATGAAGAAAAAAAGATAATTTAATTGTAAGTATTCCTTTGCTCGAGATAGCAAAGTGTTGAGTTTGGGGTATTTGACAAGTCAATAAGTAGACATGTTTTATAGTATATTTTAGGACAATTTTAGATGTGAAAGACTATATTACATAGGGTTTTCTCTTATTTTTGATATTTCAGATGATAAATGGAATATTTCAAGAAATGAAAAAACGGAAGAAAATGAATGAATAGATCGAGTGAAAAGATTGCATGAAGAATCATCACTAATGAAGCAAGGAAGAACTAGGATTTTTTACTAGCAATTCCTAGAAATTCTTGTAGCACCATAAATTGCAGGCTAAATCGGTGAAAATAGAGACCTCGAAACTATGAATTTTCCCAACAATTCCACATACATACAGAATCGCTGGGAATCCTTGACTATGAATTTGTGGGTTTTGAATTACAACAAGGATTTCGAATCGGTTTAGGATATATAGTTGCTAATATACTATAAATATAAACCTTAGACTACAAGATTATGGGCCTTTTGTTAGTCTTACAATTTTGCTTTAGTTTGGAGGCTATTCCTTATTGTTTCGCTTTTGGAGAACATTGAAGATTCAAGTTATTATTAAGGATTTTTAATTGTCTTTTAATTATAATGTTATGGTGTTATTTACTATCATGAGTGAGTAGTTTGTTATTCTAAACAAAAAAACATGAACTAGATCTATTTTGCAATGTAGTCATGATAAGATTAATGTGTACTGAATGCTTTAAATTAGTCGTATTTGTTGATTCACTTTTTTAGTGCATAGTATCCAATATGTATGTGACGCTTTAAATCATTATCTATTTGAAGTAGTAAATAGGATTGTTTGAAAGGAAAACATCGTTTAGATATCTTAGGTGAATTTGAGATCTAAATTTAATGTTGAAGTGATTTTTCGAAGGTGTTAGATTTAGCAATTCGAATTTTTCATAATGTGTAATGCGATTTTATTGCAAGAAGTTAAATTCTTTGTGTATTCAAAAGAGTTAGCTTAATAAAATTAGAACGTGGCTTTTCCATCGATATAAAGAGAACAAATGGCTGGCTAAAGGCTATTTACTTACTTATAATTAAGGTTTAATGATCTAAGATACTTTAGAAAGTATGTTCATAACTATATGATTGAAGTAAATGTTTGGATGCAAAATGAATTTAGGTTTCATTGTTTATCAAGATTGTTTAGATGTTTATTTATTATTGTGTTTTATTGAATTGAATTGATTTTAATTTAGAGTCCTTGATTTGTGTTATTAAAGTATGTTTAGTTAGTTCAGTTGATTCTACATTTAGAAATTATTAGTTTAAATATTTTTTTACTAACTTAAAAAATATATAAAAAAAATAAAACTTCTTTTTTAAAGGAATTCGCAAAATCAATATTAAGACAATTACCACTTATCACTATTACAAAATATTAATAGTACAATAAAAGTAGGAGATTTATTGAAAACACTCGACACGTGGCAATTTAACTATAGTATAATAAAACTTAACTAACTATATTATCTTAACTATCACAACTCAAATTCACAATCAATCAAATAGATTCAATTTAATAATAAATAAATTTCTAAACAAACATCCAGAGCAATGAAACATAAGCCCATTTTGCATTCGAAACATGTGACTCCTACCATATAGTTATGAACATACTTCATAAAGTGAGAGAGTTCATTAAACACTAATTATAAGTAAGTAAACAACCTTTAGCCAGCTATTTGTTCTCCATATATTGGTGGTACAACCATGTTCTAATTTTGTTAAGCTAGCTCCTTTGAATACACAAAGACATTAACTTCACACAATAAAACCTCATTACACTTTATGAAAACTTTGAACTACTAAATCTAACACATTCGTAAAGCTACTTCAATATTAGATTTAGATCTCAAATTCACCTAGGACATCTAAATGGTAATAGACTTTTCAAACAATCCTAGTTACTAATTTAAATTAGATAATGAATCTGAATATCATAATACACGTTAGAGACTATTCATGCAATATAAAGTTCATGATTAAAATCCACAAATGATAACCTATTAAATCACTGAATCAAAGAATACAATTGGTTTAAAATATTAAACATATAATCCTCTCATCATAACTACATAGCAAAACAGATCTAGTTCATGTTCGGATTTTTTTTAGATTAATAAACTACTCACTCATATTCATAAATAATATTGCAATAATGTAAATAAAAGACATAGATAAATACCTCTAAAATAAATACTTTAAATCTTTAAGTTTTCTCCAAAAGTAAAAACAATAAAGCAAATAACTAAAATAAAAAAGAATGGTTGCTTAAGCAATGAAATATTGATCTAAGTGTTCAATGACAACTAATTTCGAAACCCTTCGCTTGTATTAATAGTATTCTAAGTAGTAATCATCTCAAACGAGCTCAAACAACTTATAGTTATCTTAAATTCTCAAAATCAGGTGTCCTAGGAATCGCTGAGAATCTGTAGTGCAATTCTCCAATTATTTCGTGCTTCCTTGGTGATGATTCTTCTCATACTTTTTCTACTTGATTAATTCTTTCATAATCTGCCATTTTTTTCATTTCTTCATATTTTCCATTTATTATCTGAAATAATAAAAATAATAAAAATATCGTGTAATATAATCTTTTACATGTAAACTCGTCCTAAAATGAACAATAAAAAATGTCTAATTATTGACTAATTAAATACCCCCAAACTTAGTAATTTGTCGTCCCGAACAAAGAAATTCTCTTAATCATATTCTCATTTTTTTCCCTCATTCTGATTTCATAATTATATCTCTTAATCTTACCCAGAAATGATCTTAAAAATAAAAACATATTACTTTCATAAAAAATAAGAATCATGATAGAATAAAAAAATTTAAAGAACAACCCCTTTATTTGACATTTCATCATCCTAATTGTGCAATACACCTCAAATTCAAAGTCAAATCAATCACCAAGGTCAAGGCACTACATAGGTTTTCTTAATCTCCACTGACAATCATCAAGCTTATTATAACTAATATAGAATCTCAAGATACAAATATCACAAAATCAACTTCATTTATAAGAAAAATGCAGAGAAGTCATAGCGCTATGGTGGCATAGTCACATAACATAAACAATGTGGATCACTTACATACAACGTCAAGACATAAAAATAGAAAGTTTTAGACTTCTAATTCATTTGGAATTATTATTTAGGGTTTCTAATTGTATTTTTAGTAGTCTAAGGAGTATAAATAAGTATTAAGACGCAGTAAACATGTAGAATAGAGCACAATATAAAACATTAGCAACATCCCCCATAGTTTACATTAGTTTTGAGTTTTAGAGAGACTTATTTGAGTATTGAGATGAGCTTTGAAGGAGAAGACATTGAAGAATCCTATTTGCAATTCAATTTTTGTTTCATTAATTTAATTAAAGTTATTATTTAGTTTAATATCTGATATCAATGATGTTTATGAATTATATAATGTTGATTTCAATGATGAGTTAGTAGTCTATTTATTTTATGGATCAATGGATCCTATGGTATGAATATTATGAAAAGTTATGAATTGATCATAATGTTTTAGATGTGAAATAATTAAGATTTGTGTTTGATTCTATGTCTAATACTATGAGCATTTTGATCCCATGTTTATTGATTAGGGTTTTTAAAAGTTACCATGGCCTTAGAGCATTTAAGCCAGATATGAACAACAGAACCATAAAACATTGATAGTTAGTTGTTGATTAGGGAGACATGGATAGTAAACTTAAGTGTGTATGAGTCTAAAGATTTGGTACTTAATGCTATGTGAGACTTATATTATTCACGCCGATAGGTGGAGTTCTAGTTTGCACATTAAGATCTTTTTCACCACGATAGTGAGTTGAAGTAAATATTAAGTAAATATGTCTATACTAATTATCCAATGCACACACATAAGAAAGATTAAAGAAGTTAGATATGGGAAGCATAATGATTTATTACCTAAGTGAAGTTGTGAACTAGAAATTTTCTTAATATAAGAATTCTACTTGATTTACATTACTTTTATAGAATATATTAGTTTTATTTTAAATCAAACAAAAATAAACATTCTTAGCAATATGGTAAACGTGACTAAGTAATTGTGTCCATACACACATTTTCCCAAAGAAACAATATCCATAATTAACTTTTATTTGTCACAATATTACTATAATTGAACTGTTATACTTGCGGTTGCAATTACATTTTTGACGTCATTGCTAGGGATAGGTAGCCCATAATTAGTTTTATTTACATAATTGTTAAGAATTTTATTTAAAGTAATTTACTTTTAAGTAAAAAAAAAAGTTTTAGTTTCTAGTTTGACAATCTACACTTGGTTTTTTTTTTGTTTTCTTTCTCAAGGAACAAGTAGTGCATGCGTAGTCAAGGGGATAAGGACTTAGTACCTTACGATCCGAAAATTGGTAGAACAAAAAATTGAAAGAATAAAAAAGGACTAAGATGGCGGATGATCAAGCGGGAAATCGAAAACAAAATCAAGGCTAAGGGAAAGAGAAAAAATGTCTTCGAGATAGCTTCAAATCTAAAGTGCAAGAGGCATACAATGGAGTGATGAAGCTTCCAGCTAACACCACTAAATTTGAGTTGAGATCTTATTTCATCAACATGGTGTAGAATAGCCTATTCAATAGGTTATTAAGCGAGGATCCAGTTGGACATGTGGAGAATTTTATGAAAAAATGTGATACTATTCACATTACTAGAGTTACAAAGGAAGTAATTAGGATGAGAGTTTTCCCATTCTCATTAGGTGAAAATAGCCAATTCTTGGTTTCAAGGACTAAATGCAAGAAGTTTAACTTCATGGGTAGATATTAATGAAAGATTGTTAGAAAAATTCTTTCCCCCGATAAAAGTCAGTAAAAGGAAACTGGAGATAAGCGAATTCAAGCAAAATGATATCAAGACTCTTGGTGAGGCTTGGAGAGATTTAAAGGGAAATTGTGAGGATGTCTAGGATATGGATATGTTAAGTGGGCATAATTACAAATATTCTACTATGGAATGAATCATGGCACAAGGACATTAGTAGATGCCACATCAGGTGGTTCTCTACTAATTAAGAATGAATATGAAGCACTAGATCTTTTAGCTCTGAAGTCCCAAAATTCCATAGTAGGAACTCGTTCCACAATTAGAAAGTCAGCAGGAGTTTTTGAAATTGGTTCTGAAAAGTCAATAATTAGACATGTTTTATAGTATAATTAAGGTTGTTTTTATACATAAATAATGATATTACACTAGGTATTTTTTTATTTTTGTAATTTCAGGATTTAAATAGGCAAACAAAGAAATAGTAGAAAAAAGGAAGAAAAATAAAATAATCAACCGGAAAAGAAGGCCAATTATTAGCCAGTAATTTGAATTTACATTGAAAACCACCACCTAAATCAACGGTAGGAAAAGCCAATTAATCCACGACAAATTAGAGAATATAATAGAAATCATTAGCTAAATCGATGGAGCACAGAGAGCTCAACTCAGTGATTTACTCAGCGATTTATGTAAAATTTAAGAATTGCTGACAAATTCCTGAGGCCGGTGACTGATTTTTTAGAAAAGAATGAGTGATTTGTATTTAACTAGGATATTTACTCTTAAGGAAACTTTATAAAGGACTAGAGAATTTTGAACTAACTCTCTTTTTCTCTCTTATTCTTTTTTAACTTTCTATTATTTTTTTTCAACTTTTTGTCTTTTAATTTTAGTTTTATATGCGAATCAACATTGGGACTTTGATTAAAATGTATTTATCTATTTATTCATTATGTCTTTTAATTATATGTTTTTATTGTTTACTTCTACCATGAGTGAGTAATGAGTTAATCAAAACAAACTCAATATATGTAATATACTTTGGACTATTATGTAGTTATTATTATGGCATCACATATTTAATTCTTTAAATCGATTCAAACACGCCAATCGAAGATTAAACAAGATTTTTTTTGTATTACAACTTGTTATTCTTTATATTGAGTGCATAGTGGCCAATATGTTCCTTCATATAGAGTGTCCAAATCCATGTCTATAGTTATTGACAACAATTGTAAAAGTAGCAATTAGAATTAATCTATAGGGCTTTTATCGAGTGGATGTTCTAAGTGATTGTGTTCTAAGTTGTTTATTATGCAGCTTTGGTTAATATTGGTGTAGATTAGGCATGATTTTTATTTAGTGTAATGCTATTGTATATCTACGGTGCTGCGTTTTATAAGATGGGTAGATTGACAATGATAAGAATTCGACTTTTTCATTTAATTTAAGAAGATTGGTGGTTGGCTAAAGGCTATCAACCTATTAAGAATTATGATTTAATGATTCCAAGATTCCATGTGATATAATTATAACTATGATGCGAAGTGATACTATATTATAGTGTTTGAAAACAATCCAAGTATATTACAATATTTAATGGGAATTAGATGTTTGTTTAGATATTTCATTTATTTTGATTTATTGATTATTTGAATATTAGTTTAAATTATATTAGGTTTGTTTGTTTAATTTTGATTTTTTATACTTTAGTTATTTTAATTAATTAGTTATTCATATTATTAGTGTTTAATTCATGTTTAATTAATTTAATTTAATTTAAATAAGTTAAATCAGGTAAAACTTTAGTAGCCTTAATTTTTAAAAGATTTGAAAAATCCATGTGAAGACGATATCCCATTTACCACTACTACAAAATAAAAGTAAAATATGAGAAATTATGTGCACGTTCGACACATGTCCATTTTTGGCACCATTGTCAGAGACTTTAAAAATAATCTCTTGGAAACCTTCTTGTTGAAAGTCATATAACATAGCTAAAAATGAGGAAGAATTAACTTTTAGGCATCTTATAGGAATGTCACGGCTTATGAACCTATGTGTATAACATTCACAACATAATTTCTGGAATTCGAATTGAAGTTCGGACTAATAAATTTTTCATGTGTTTCTATGGTGAAGATAATGAAAATGCACAAAAGTTTATTAGAGAGTTCATCCACAAATTAATCACGTTAAAACCTAAGGATATTGAAATAGATTATGTTAAATAAAAAGCTTTTCGTTCTGTATTGAAAGGCCAAGTTTTAGATTTGTTATTTTACCTCCCTCAAAATTCCATAATCAGTTAGTTAGAAATGCTACATGTCTTTATTAATCAATATGTCCCAACAAGACAAATTAGTTTGTATAAACAACAAATTAGTAATACTATGATGGAAATTAGAGAAACTTTTGATGAATTTTGGGATAAGTATCAAAGATTAATTTTGTTTTGTCCAATGCCTAGATTTATAGAAAAAACTTTAATGCGACTTGATAAATCAATAACTAAACACATTTTATAGTGCAATTTAGGTCGATTTTTGGTATAAATGATGACATTACACAAGGTATTCTCTTGTTTTTGTGATTTCAAATTTTAAATAGGAAAATAAAGAAATGGAAGAAAATAGAAATATAAGCAAAACAGTCAACTCTAAAAATGTATCAACGATTGGCCAGAGATTTGGAATAACACTAAGAATTGCTAAATAAATCAACAACAAAAGAAAGCCAGCTAATTGGAGAATGTACTATAAATTGACAGCTGAATCGGTGGAGCACTGAGAGCTTAACTCAGTGATTTACTCAACGATTTGTGTATAAGTTAGGAATAGCTTAGAAGTCGTTGAGGTTAGTTACAGGTTTTTTAGATCAGTATGAATGATTTGAGTTCATCTTTGATATGTATACTTAGGGAGACTATAAAAAGGCCAGACAGCTTCGGAATAACTTACAACTTCGAAAGAACTCTCTCCTACACTGCTAGTTCTCACTTTTTGCATTCCTATTGTTCTAGTTTAGTTTTATTGTCTATGTTTGAATATACTTTGGAGCTTTGATTTATATTAAGGTATTTATTCATTCATTACGTCTTTTAATTATATTTATGCATTTTTATTTCCAGCATGAGTGAGTAGTTTATTAATCTAAACAAACCTTAGGCAATGTAATATATTTTGGATTACTAACTAGTTATAATTAAGGAATCATGTGTTAATGCTTTAGATCTATTCATACGCATCAAACAAGAAATTATCAAGTTGTTTTTGTATATTACAACTAAGGGAGATTAGTATTACACGCATAATTCCAAATGTGTTATGTGGTATTAAAAATCTGATTCTATGTCTATAGTTATTGAGAACAATTATAGAAGTAGTAACTAGGATTAATATATAGGGCATTTTCTGAATGGATGTTCTAGGTGATTATGTTTTAAGTTGTTTATTATGCGACTTCGATTAGTATTGGCTTGGATTAGATATGATTTTCATTGAATTTAATGTTATCGTATTTCTATGGTGTTCTGTTTTATCGAATTAGATTGACAACGATAACAATGTAGCATTTCCATTGAATTAAGGAAAATTGATGGTTGGCTAAAGGCTATAAACCTATTATGAAGTGAGGTTTATTGATTCCAAGATTCCATAGATTTTATAATTATAACTATTGTATGAGTTGATATTATGTTCTAGTGTTTGAAAATAATCCAAATGTATTATATTATTTAGTGGGGGGTTTGTTTAGATATTGGTTTATTTATATTAAATTGCATTTGAATATTGTTTAAGGTTAGTTTGAATTGGATTTGTTTAGAGTAATTTAGTTTGTTTGGTTATTTAAGTTAGTAATTATAATTGTTAATTTATTTAGTATTTCAATTCCCATTTAACTATATTAATTAAGTGAACAAAAAAAATAAAAAGTTACCTTCCTTTGAGATTTCAAAAATCACTGTGCGGACAATATTGCATTTACCACTACTACAAATTAATATAAAACATGGGAAACTATTGTGCACACTCGACACATGTCGATTTTTGGAACTGTTGCTGGGGAGTTTGAGGTTATTTTACAAGAATATAGACATTGTATGGTCTATGTACTTCTTCGTGTTAATTCAACAGGATCTTTACATTCGTTTGATCCATAAATTGATAAAACTTTTAATTGAAGTTTAAGACAACAACAATTTGGGGAAAGTTTAGTTAATAGGATGGAAGACAACAATAATGATATGGATGACAATTTCGTTAATAACAATGATAACAAAGTTATCAAAAATAATAGAGAACTCACTTTTAGACAAGTCAACCAAAATGTTACAGCATATGAGCCTATATGAATAGCATACCTTGATGAATTTCCTGAGTTTGCACTTAGATCAGGATTTATTAGTGCATTACCTAACTTTTACAGTAAAAATAATGAAGACCTACATTAATTCATAAGGGAGTATCGACACAAAGTTAATGGGATGAAACTAAAAAAGAAACTTTGAAAAAGTCAAACTTAATGTTTTTTCTTTTGCATTGAAAGATCATACACAAGACTGGTTGTTTTATCTTTCGCAAGACTTGATAACTAACTACATGGAATCAAATGTTAAAAGCTTTCCTAGATGAATATATGCTTGCTAGAAAAATTAGTTCCAATATAAAGCAAATCACACTTGCCATTCTTGGGCATGTCTTTAAACTTTGTTGTTTCTGCAGGAAGGTGATATGTCCATGGAAGTCGACGAGGTTACAGATCATCATCAGACGTACAAGGACAGACTTATCAACAACAAGAAACAACGTTTTATGGGCAACATCTCACTAGAAGTAGGATATTTCAGCATCACGAGGGATGACATTGGTCCATGAGCCAAGTTTTCTCCAAATATGCATGAGAAGATGGAAAAACAAATGGAGAATGCAGTGGTAGTGAAGCTTATGGGGAGATCACTGAGATACATGATGCTTTGTGATAGGATCATTGTGTAATGGGATCCATAAGGGGATTATAGGGTGATGGATTTGGCAAAAAAAAATTTCTTAATGCAATTTGTCAATAAGAGCGACATGGACAAAGGGCTTATCTGTTGGGTATTACAAAATAAAAAGCAAAGAAGCTAACAATGCAAAGAGTGAGAGAGAACTATTTTTATTTATTTAAACCCATACTACTACTCTCTCTATCTTTCTCAACACACACATTACATACTTATAGACTATCACATTGACTTGGTCTCAACCCACTAACATAACATGCACCACTTTATGTGTGCACACCACCAAGTCAATAACTAAAACTACCCATTAATAACTACCACAACTTAATTAATAACTACCCATTACACATGACTCTACATGGACACATGTCCCACTAATTTCACTACTAAACCTTAATCAAATTTGAATCACATATTTCAACATTCTCCCTTGATTCAAATTTCCTACAAAAGTTAGATAAACATAAATTAAAACTTTAACTTTGCAAAGCACATCTCTTTGCGTAATTCGAACTCATAATTTTGAAGCACATCTCTTCAACCCACTTGGAGCACATCTCTCCATAAAACTCATATGATGCACTTCTCATCACGTATTAAAACATATATTCTTCAATCGTCACCAGCTTTCACCTTCATCTTGTCACACACGATCAAAAATCAATTCATCATTGATGGCATCGGAGCACTCACACTCTCATGCTGGAGCTTTTTGATATCACCATTATCTTTTTCTTCACTTTCTTAGCAACACTTTTTCACGATCTATCTTCGCAACACTTCTCTACGAACTAGCTTCGACTTCTCGAATCGAACATGCCTCGGGATTGAACCATCGGCTCTGATACCAATGTTGGGTATTACAAAATAAAAAACAGAGAAGCTAACAATGCAAAGAGTGAGAGAGAACAATTTTTATTTATTTAAACCCATACCACTACTCTCTCTCTATCTTTCTCAACACACACATTACATACTTATAGACTATCACATCGACTTGGTCTCAACCCACTAACATAACATGCACCACTTTATGTGTGCACACCACCAAGTCAATAACTAAAACTACCCATTAATAACTACCACAACTTAATTAATAACTACCCATTACACATGACTCTACATGGACACATGTCCCACTAATTTCACTACTAAACCTTAATCTAATTTGAATCACATATTTCAACATTATCGAGGGGCCATGGTTGATTATAGGCCATGTTCTCTTAGTACAATAGTGGTCTCCATCTTTTCAGGCTATAACAGCAACAGTGGCAAAGGCAGCGGTGTGGATTCATTTTTAGACCTTCCACTGGATTATTATCATGATGCTATCGTCTGGGAACTTGGGAATGTAGTGGGTCGTACCATAAAGGTCGATATAAACATAAGTATAGAAAATAAGGGATATTTCGCAAGAGTGGCAATAGAACTGGATTTCTTCAAACCTATGTTGTCTAGTTTTCATGTGGATGATTGTTGGCTGGATGCGGAATATGAAGGTGTCCCACTTGTTAGGAATGATATTCGGGACTCTAGGACACAGGATCATGGCTGAGTGTTTTAATCATGGTTAGCTAACTCTAGTTAGTTAATCATCTTCTAACATCCTTGGTTAGACACTTAGATTGTTAGACTATTTTATCCATGTATATATGTATTGCACTATCGTTTATATGTAATTAGAATCACTTCTTGTGTGAGAAATTTTTCTACACATTGTAAAGTTCTCATTTCTTGATTTGTGTTTACAGAGTTGTGTTTGTGTTCTTGTTCTGTATTGACAAAATTAAAGAATCAATATCATTAGATTGATTTCACATGGTATCAAAGCTGATGGCGTCTGTTTAGACTAGCTCATCTGCTAATGGAGATAGTAGTTCATTCACTCTTACACCAAATGTGACTTCTATAGCAAAATCATTGAATTTCAGTCTACTTACAAAGCTTGATGAAACCAATAACATATACTGGAAGGTTCAAGTTTGATCAGCAATCAAAGGTCTTGGTCTGATACGCTTAATCACTTATGATTTCTTGCCATCATCCTCAACAGACAAGAATTCTTCATCTTTTTCATCTTCTTCATCTGTTGTTCATATCGATTAGGTATGGAGTAGATCTAATTCAATGTTGATGTGTTAGTTGTTTGCAAATATTGATAAGAATATAATTGGTCATGTTACTGAATGTATTTCCTCCTATGAGATCTAGAGTGTTATTGAGAGTCTTTATGCTCGGTTTTTCAACGTCAAGAGAACTGCAATTGAAACAACAGTTGAATACTTTAAAGAAGGGTTCATTTTCCATTTCTAAGTTTGTAGTAAAGATCAAGAACATTGGTGCAGAATTGAGGTCAATTGGTAATTAATCAGATTTGATTCAGTCGGTTCTAAGTGGATTAGGACATGAGTTTGATCCAGTTGTTATTCTTGTGTCTTCTCAGTAGAAGATAATGTTTCTGCAAGAAGCACAATACTTGTTGATGACACATGAACATAGAATTACACAATTGAATCAATGTCCCTCGGTGGATTTATCTCTTTTATTTGCAAATCTTTTCACAAATTCTGATGACAAGAAAGTTCAGTACAATAAAAATGGAAATAAAAGTGTTGGTGGATCAAGAAATGGTTTAACTAGATGAGGTTTTGCTAGAAATAGATGAGGTAGACATGGAGGTCGTTGTAGGAATAAGGTGTTCTGTCAGATCTGCTTTCGAACTGGTCATATGGCTTTACAATGTTATCAAAGGTTTGATCAAACCTACCACGGACCTAATCAAACTCGCCAATAGATTATTCGGTTCAAATGATCATCCTAGTTTTCTAACTCTCAGTCTTCTCCTCCTCTATTTGCTCCACAAGCTCATTATCATTATTATCAGGGTTTAGTTGCTTCTCCAATCTCAATTGCTTATTCAAATTGGTACATGGATTTTGGAGCCTCTAGCCATATGACTGCTGATTCCTCCTCTTTGATGAATAAAGTTGATTACACAGGTACATAGAGTGTCACTATTAGTAATGGTGAATCATTAGCTATTGCTTCTGTTGGCAACAGTGTTTTATGTTCTAATTCATCTTCTGCTCATCCATTATCCTTAAACATGTTCATCATGTTCCTTGTCTTGCTAAAAATCTAATTCGCATCTTCAAATTGACAAAGGGTAATGATGTGATTACTGAATTATCTTTTGATTCTTTCATTGTCAAGGACAAAGTCTCGAAGAGAATTTTGTTACAAGGCAAGCTTAAGGATGGTTTGTACCATCTTCCCAAAGATCCTCTCAATCTTCTTGGTGAAGCTCTACCTACTAGTTCCTCTGGTTCTTGTAAGCAAACTTGTCTTACCAACTTAACTGCAGCTGTTACTCCTGATTGTAACATTTGGCATGTTAGACTTGGCCATCCTTCTTCTTTGGTGCTCCAAAAGGTGTTTTAGAGTTGTAATACCATTTTTCACAAATCTGATGTACATTTTTGTGATTCATGCAAGCTTGGCAAACTTCATAAGTTGCCTTATAATACCTGTTCTATTATTGCTACTTCTCCACTTGAGTTGGTGTACTCTGATCTTTGAGGTCCAGCTCCAATTGTTTTTCTACTATTGGTTCTTTATATTATGTGGTGTTTTTTTATGCCTATAGTAGAATTACATGGTTTTATCCTTTCAAACTAAAGTCAGATATATTTGCAGCTTTTGTTCATTTTCATAAATAAGTTAAACTTTAACTGGGTACCAAATTGAATTCTTTTCAATCAGACATGGGCCTTGAATTCAAGCCTATTGAGTCTTATTGTCACAAGCTTAGAATTCATCATCGTTACTCCTGCCCTTATACACATCAGCAGAATGGTGTCCATGAAAGGAAACATCGTATTATTGTTGAGATGGGTCTTACTCTACTAGCTCACTCTCAAATGCCTTTGTCTTACTAGGAAGAAGCTTTTATTACTTTGTTTCTCATCAATAGCTTGCCCTCCTCAGTTTTGGAGTATAACAGTCCTTATTACACTTGTTTTAAGAAACAACCTCATTATCAGTTTCTTAAAGTGTTTGGTTGTTCATGCTTTCCCAGTCAGACATCTTATTTTACTCACAAATTTAATTTTCATTCTACCAAATGTGTGTTTCTTGGTTATAGTCCTTGTCATCATAGTTATAGATGCTTACATCCCGCCGGAAAGGTCTATGTGTCCAGAGATGTTGTCTTTAATGAGACTGAGTTTCCCTATGTAACTTTGTTTCAATCCTCAACTGCTTCTTCTCCTGTAATCTCTTACAAGTTCAGTCCTATTTCACTTTTATAGCATATGCAGCTTTTACATGTGCCTTCTATCAATACCTCAGTCTCCAGTGGTTGTCCAGTTGAGGTTGCATCTCTCCAAAGGTCTTTACCCTATTTTTCAAATGTTACTCCAGTCTCTACATCTACATCATCAACTTCTCCTATCACACTTGCACTTGTGCTTACACCTATACCATCAATTGTCACTCCAATACCTATTGTAACCCCTGTTCTCATTGTTCCTATCGACAACATTCATCCCATGCATACCAGAAGTAAGAGAGGCATTTCTAAACCAAAGGCGTTAATCGCTCATTCTCCTCATTCTCTTATTGCTCAACTAGAGCCTACCACTGTGAAAGCTGCATTGCAAGATAGTCGATGGTATTCTGCTATGGTTGATGAGATACCTGTTTTGGATCGAAATCATACTTGGACTTTGGTTCCCCCTACTAAGTCTATGAATCAAGTTGGTTGCAAGTGGGTCTTTAAGTTGAAAACTTCTCCTAATGGTGAGGTTCAGAGGTACAAAGCTCGTTTGGTAGCAAAGGGGTTTCACAAACCCTTGGCTTAGATTTTGTTGATACCTTCTTTCCTATTATGAAACCATATTCCATTCGAATTCTCTTCATTTTGGTTGTCACTACAATTGGCCTATTCATTAGGTTGATGTGAATAATGCCTTCCTGAATGGTGTGCTCACTGAGGAGGTTTATATGTCTCGGCCTCAAGGTTTTGTGAATCAGAATTTTCCCAATTATCTTTGTAAAATTAACAAAGCTATGTATGGACTCAAACAAGCACCTCGTGCCTCATTTTCTAAACTTAAAGGTGCTCTAGTTGATGGGTCTGCAAAATTCTATGTCTAATGTTTTTCTTTTCTTTAAGAGATCAGAAGGTTCTCTTTCTGGTGGTTCTTGTATGTGTTGATGATATATTGGTCATAGGTTCTAATACTAATCAAGTAAACCAATTGATTTCTTGGTTAGACTCTCAGTTTTCTCTCAAAAATCTTGGGCAGATTTATTACTTTCTTGGCTTTGAGGTGTTTCTTGATTCCTCTGGTCTTTATCTTACTCAGCAGAAGTTTCTCTTGGAGCTTCTTCACAAGACTGGTTTGCAGGATTCCAAACCTTTTGCCACTCGTTTCACTATTGGTCAGAAACTCTCTCGTTTTGAAAGCAGGCCATTCTGATCCAACTTTGTATAGGAGTACTCTAGGTGCCTTACAATATCCACATATTCGAGACCTGATATAAGCTTCATCGTTAACAAGCTTAGTCAATTTCTTCAACAACCTTTTGAGACACATTGGTTAGCTTTTAAGCGTGTCCTTTGATACTTGAAGGGTACTTTATATTGTGGTTTGTGCTTTCGTCTATCTTCTTCTCTGGCTATTGAAGCTTATACTGATGCTGATTAGGCTGGGGATTTTGATGATCGTTGTTCTACTAGTGGCACCTGTGTGTACTTGGGTGGCAATTTAATCTCCTGGTCTTCCAAGAAGCAAACTGTTATTGCTCGCTCCTCTACTGAAACTGAATACAGAGCCTTGGCTAATGGTGTTTCAAAGATCATTTGGACTTCTTCCTTGTTGACTGAGCTTGGATTGTCTTCTCCTTCTCGTCCAGTTCTGTGGTGTGACAACACTGGTGCACAGTCCTTAGCCTCCAATGTTGTGTTTCATGCTCGTACTAAGTATGTGGAGATTGATGCTCATTTTGTTAGGGAAAAACTTGCTGCTGGTTTTTTATTTTCGGTTTGTTCCCTCTTTTCATCAAACTCCTGATCTATTCACCAAGATCTTACCTGGTCCTCGTTTCTCGTTCTTATATATCAAAGTAAACCTTGTTTCTTCACCCAGGTTTACTTTGAGGGGGTTGTTAGGAATGATATTCAGGACTCTATGACACAGGATCATGGTTGAGTATTTTAATCATGGTTAGCTGACTCTAGTTAGTTAACTCATCTTCTAAGAGCCTTGGTTAAACAATTAGGTTGTTAGACTGTTTTATCTATGTATATGTATGTATTTTACTATCGTTTATGTGTAATGAGAATCATCTCTTGTGTGAGAAGTTTTTCTACACATTGTAGAGTTCTCATTTCTTGCGCTGTGTTTACAGAGTTATGTTTGTGTTCTTATTTTGTATAGATATAACTAAAGAATCAATCTCATTAGATTGATTTCACACCACTTATTTGTTTTCAATGTGGAAGGGTATGACATAGCAGCACTGCTTGTTCTCTGAATCAACCTAACGAAAATCCAGCAAAGGCTAATGCAGAACCAACTACGTCGAAGCCACAAGAGACCGAAACCCAAAAAAGTGGGCACCCTACTGCCGAGAATAGAAATTTCACGCCATGGGTGGTAGCACAATCGCTCCGGTGGCAATATGAAAAAGACAGTTTCGATGATGAAGGAACGAAATCTCGGAAGGGTCGCAAAGAATCAGGGGAATTGGGCTCAAAGAAACTATAAGTTTCCAAACAAGGCAATACGAAGAATAGTTTTGATGTGCTGGCAGATTCGACTGGCCAAATCGAAAAGGATTCGAATAGCCTAAAGGCGGGAGTGACCATGATTTTCTTCACAAAGAGAGGAGTACCAGTTCCAAAAACAAACATTCCAAATCAAGTTCAACAAGGTCGAAGGCAAGAAAAAACGTACGAAAAACCAAACGGTGGCACAAAAGCATGTTCCGAAGTCAACCGGGCCCGAGCCTGCTGTAGGCAAACCCTCCAGTCCTAGTTCCAATGGGCTGAAGTCCATAGGTTTTACTCTCGATATCAACTATCCACAACAAAAAAGAGGACGTGGGAAAAAACCACTTCAACACATAACAAATAAGGAACGATCTAGACAAAAGCTCAGCTTCGTGTCCATACCAGCATTAACAATGGAGGAAATCGTTTCTGAGATAAGGAGGAAAAGAAGCAGGAATGCGACCATGCAATGGGCGGAGAATCCCGGCAGAAAGATAATGGAGGAGGTGGGGTCGAATACGAAGACCTCAATGGAAGAGGAATCGACTTAGGCATCTTTCCCGTCTGAAGGGTCGTCCAAGGGGAAGGGAGGACAGACATCCTAATATCAGGGCCTCCCTTTTTTTTCGCCTCTTTTTATAAATGTTAGTCATGTTGTTGTTATCTTCGAATTGTCAGGGAGCCCTTTGTCTCTCACAGTGTTTAAGGAACTATATGAGACAGAATAAGCTGGATGCGGTTGCAATTTTTGAACCTCGTATTAGGGGAGATGAAGCGGATAAGGTCATCAGAAGAATGTGATTCGCTAACTATTGGAAGAAGGTGCGACGGGCTTTTCCGGTGGGATATCGTTGTTATGGAACGACTCGTCGATATCTATTGACGTGATCGTAACTAATAGACAATGGATTTACTTTAGTTGGAGATAAGGTACGGATGAGGGGCTCGGAACGGTGGTGGCCTACGCCTCCCCAGTCCAAACTGTTAGAGATCAAGGTTTAGTCAGTGACAAAGCGACAGTTGGTGACAAAGCAACAACATGTGGACAGTTCGATAATGGTTAAGCTGTTGATGTACTGTGATTAATGATTGTAACAAACTGTTAGTTACTTTTTTTATGTCAGTTGTAAGTCAGTTAGATTAGTTAGAAGTTTGTTGTATTTCTGTTGTGTCTGTTGTAAGTTAGTTAGGAAGTTGTTATTACTGTTAGTTAGTTTGTTTGGTTGTTGTGGAGTGTCTATATATAGCACTCTCACTGTATTGTAATAATGGGTTATTCAATCAATACAATTTTTGTTTCTTCGGTTCTGTGTTTGTTTCTTCAATTCTATTTTTCTTCTTAACAGAGCATTCTCTCATTAGAGAATTCTCACGTGGTATCAGAGCTTCCTACAATGGCAGAAGCTAGTTCTTATGAAGGAGATTCTGGTGGTCTCAGCACATTTGCTGATGTTACCACAATAGCAAAGTCTCTCAACTTCAATCTACCTACAAAGCTTGATGAAGGTAATTACATTTATTGGAAAGTTCAAGTAAGAGCTACAATTCAAGCTTTAGGATTAGATTTTTTCATTGAAAACAAGAGATCATCAGTTACATCAGATTCAGCTGTAACTGATGAAGTTCTGAGTAGATGTGACAACTTGCTTATGGTTTGGTTGTTTTCAAACATAAGCAAAGATGTCATTGGACATGTCACTGAATGTGAGTCCTCTTTTGAAATCTGGAAAACTTTGGAGAGCTTGTTTGCTCAGTCATCAATGGTACGAGTTCTGCAGATCAAGAATAAGCTAAACAACATAAAAAAAGGTTCTTCTTCAATTTCTGAATTTGTTCTCAAAGTTAAAACAATAAGCTGTTGAACTGAGGTCAGTAAGTCAAGTGGTTACTGAATCTGATATGATTGATCAATACTAAATGGTCTTGGTCATGAATTTGATCATGTTGTGGTTTTAGTTTCTTCTCAAATATCAAATATGTCATTGCAAGATGCACAATATATGTTGATGATGCATGAACAGAGAATAGAAGATTTGAATCAAGCTTCACAAACGGATATGAACAATGTTTCAGCAAACTTTGTTGAAAACAGTGACAAGAAGTCATAAGGTATGAAAGTCGGTTCTACATCTTTTCAAAATTGATCTAACAATGGTTTTCGTGGTGGATTCAAGAATCGTGGAGGAAGGTCTGGAAATAGAGGAAAGGTGTTTTGTCGGTTGTGATATAAACATGGACATATGGCTCTTCAATGTTATCATAGATTTGATAAATCATTTTATGGTCCTCAAGGTCAGTCCTCAGGTTCAACAAGTTATCCTAATCAGAATCGACGTCCTCTTGCACAGCTTCATTATCCAATACCTCACAATGTTCAACCAACTGCACCTCAAGCTTTGATCAATCATTTTCAAGGCATGATGGTGACTTCTGAGAATGTTGTTGATCCAAATTGGTACATGGACAGTGGAGCATCCAGTCACATGACTTCTGATGGATCTGCTCTACTCAATAAAACTGAATATGAAGGTAATCAGTTGGTTACTGTTGGTAATGGTGAGTTGTTAAAAATTTCTCATACTGGTAATGTTGTGGTTAAATCTAATTCAGTTCCTTCTCATTCTCTTCAACTACATAATGTTCTTCTTGTTCCAAAGATAGCTAAGAATCTTATAAGTATTTCAAAGCTTACTCGCGATAACAATGTCATTACTGAGTTTACTCCATCTTTTTTCTCTGTCAAGGACAAGGATTTGAAGACAACATTGCTTCAAGGAGTGCTCCATAAGTGCTTGTATTGTCTTCAGAAGGTTGATTTATTTACATCTGGTTTAGTCTTCTCTGTTCCAACTATTTTTTCTTCATCTAATTTTTGTACTACTTCACTGCTTAGCTCTGTTAATAATGATGTATGGCATGCTCGGCTAGGACATCCATCTAATTTTGTGTTGCACAAAGTTTTATCTTCATTGAACACATTTACAAATAAATCTTGCATATCTTTTTGTAACTCTTGTAAAGTAGCTAAGATGCACAAACTTCCTTTTACTTCCTGCACTATAACTGCTACTAAGCCATTGGAGTTGGTTTATTCTGATCTTTGGCTCCATTATTATCTTCTCACGGTTCAAGGTATTACATCGTGTTTGTTGATGCTTTCAGTCGATTTACTTGGTTCTATCCTCTTAAATTGAAATCAGATGCATATGCTGCTTTTATTCATTTTATTAAACAAGATGAACTTCAACTTAACTCCAAGTTGAAAGTATTTTAATCTGATATTGGCCTTGAATATAAATCTATTGAAAAGTTCTGCAATGCATCTGGTATTGTTCATCGTTATTCTTGTCCATATACTCATCAACAAAATGGTGTTCTTGAAAGAAAGCATCGTTCCATTGTTGAAATGGGTCTCACTCTTCTTGCTCATTCCAAACTACCTTTCTCATTTTGGGAAGAAGCATTTCTAACAGCTGTTTTTCTTATTAACAGTTTACCATCTGTTGTTCTTGCTTTTAAATCTCCATATGAGGTTTGTTTTCGTAAACTACCTGATTATTCCTATTTTAAAACTTTTAGATGTGCCTGTTATCCAAACCTTACTGCCTACTCTCACCATAAGTTCAATTTTCGATCTTCCAAGTGTGTCTTTATTGGTTATAGTCCTAGGCATCATGGCTATAAGTGTTTAAATTCAAATGGCAAGATTTATATTTCTCGTGATGTTATGTTTAATGAAGATGACTTCCCTTATCCTAGTCTTTTTTCATTTATTCATTCTTCTTCTTCTCCTTCGTCTTCTAGTCTTCCTTTATCTATTTTTCAATACTGTCATGTTTCCTCTTCTTCAAAATCATACGTTTCTGTTTCTCCTACATTTGATTCTTCTAATTCTCTTCCTTCTACTTTACCACCATCAACTTTATGTACTAACCTATCACTACCTTCTTTACCTACTGAATTACCATAACATATCATTACCAGTTCTAATATTAACACTCACCCTATGCAGACTAGAAGTAAGACTAGTGTTTTCAAACCAAAAGCATTGGTTGTTACTTCTCCATATGCTTTGGTTCACTCTCTTACTGAACCTAAGTCTGTTAAAGATGCTCTTGCTGATCCAAATTGGAATTCTGCTATGAATGATGAAATTGAAGCATTGGACAACAACAACACTTGGACTTTGGTTCCTCCTACTTCTGATATGAGTGTTGTTAATTGTAAGTGGGTTTTTCGAGTTAAAACTACTCCTACTGGGGAAATTCAGAGGTATAAGGCAAGACTTGTGGCTACGGGATTTCATCAAATTCCTTGTCTTGATTTTGGAGATACTTTCTCACCTGTTATTAAGCCATCTTCTCTTCGTATCGCGTTTACTCTTGATGTTACTTATCAGTGGCCTATTAAACAACTTGATGTGAACAATGCTTTTCTCAATGGTGAACTCTCTGAAGATGTGTTCATGAGCCAACCTGAAGGATTCATTAGTAAGAAATATCCTAAGTTTGTATGTAAACTGAACAAAGCCTTGTATGGTCTAAAGCAGGCTCATCGGGCTTGGTTTTCTAAGCTTAAAATAACTTTGCTCACTTGGGGATTCACTAATAGTTCAGCTGATGTTAGTTTCTTCTTTCAGAGGTCTGATTCTTCTATTCTACAACTTTTTGTGTATGTTGATGACATTCTCATCACAGGGTCCAATCCTTCATTGATTCAGCAACTTATTACTTGGTTAAATTCTAAGTTTTCTCTAAAAACCTTGGGTGATGTTGATTATTTTCTTGGTTTTGAAGTCTATCGTGACTCTTCAGGATTATATTTATCTCAACATAAATACATTCTTGATCTCCTCAAGAAGACAAACTTGTTGGATTCTAAGCCACTGTCTTCTCCTTATTATGTTGGTGCTCGACTCAGTGATGTTGTTGGTATTCCTTTCTCGGATCCTACCTTGTATAGGAGTACTTTGGGTGCCCTGCATTATCTCACATACACTCGTCCTGATATCAGTTTCATTGTTAACAAACTTAGTCAATTTCAACATCCTACTGATCTTCATTGGGCAGCTGTCAAAACAGTTCTTCGCTTTTTGAAATCTTCTCTTATAACTGGTATTGTGTTTCGTCCTGCTACTTCTTTGTCTCTGAAGTTTTCGTTGATTCTGATTGGGCTGGTGACTTGATGATCGTCGATCTACTAGTGGAGTGTGTGTTCTTCTTGGTGGCAATCTTATTACTTGGTATTCTAAAAAGCAATCAGTAGTAGCACGATCTAGTACTGAGGCTGAGTATCGTGCACTGGCTTTGGGTGTTACTGATATCTTATGGACTTCTTCTCTTCTTCGTGAACTTGGTTTTGCTTGTTCTTCCAAACCTATACTGTGGTGTGAGAATACTAGTGCCCGTGCTTTAGCCTTAAATCCTGTTTTTCATGCTCGGACTAAACATATTGAAGTTGATGTTCATTTTTTGAGGGAAAAACTTGCTGATGGTTTGTTTGATCTTCTTTATGTTCCTACAGAACATTAGTCTGCTGATTTGTTTACCAATGTTCTTTCTACTCCTCGGTTTCTTTTCCTTTCTTCCAAACTGAATCTAATTTGTTCACCTAGATTCAGTTTGAGGGGGCATGTTAGAGATCAAGGTTTAGTCAGTGACAAAGCAACAGTTGGTGACAAAGCAACAACATGTGGCCAGTTCGATCATGGTTAAGCTGTTGATGTACTGTGATTAATGATTGTAACAAACTATTAGTTACTTTTGTTATGTTAGTTGTAAGTCAATTAGATTAGTTAGAAGTTTGTTGTATTTCTGTTGTGTCTGTTGTAAGTTAGTTAGGAAGTTGTTATTACTGTTAGTTAGTTTGTTTGGTTGTTGTGGAGTGTCTATATATAGCACTCTCACTGTATTGTAATAACTGGTTATTCAATCAATACGATTTTCGTTTCTTCAGTTCTGTGTTTGTTTCTTCAGTTCTGTTTTTCTTCTCAACAGAGCATTCTCTCATTAAAGAATTCTCACACAAACTAACAGACACTCTCTATGGAATGATCTCTGCAATTTTCAAATTCCTGAGGGTGTTCCGCGGTTGATTATAGGAGATCATAATATTTACTTAGACGCCATAGAGAAATGGGGAGACGCCCCTAGCAAATCAATCAAAATGCAAGGAATTATATGGACTCTTCCAGAACTGTTCGCTGGAAGACACGGGCTTTGAGGGGCCCAAGTTCACATGGTTCAGGGGTTTACAAGAGAGATTGGACCGAGGATTTATTGGCATGGAGGTTGCGGATCCCAAAGAGTACAATGAGGCACCTCCCTAAGGGGAAATCTGACCATTGCCCCATTATTATGTCAACGACGAGTCCAGCACTCCCTTCACCATCAATTAGACCTTTTTGATTTTTGGCAAGCTGATAACACATGAAACTTTTCCCGCACTGGTCCAATCAAGCTGGAATAAGGAGGCGACTTTTGAGGTGGATTATAACTCTTTTTCGAAGTCAATACAGTGGTGGAATTCAAATTGTTAAGGAAACTGAATATTGTATCCAACTGATAAGGAAACTAGTATCCCCGATATCTCGTAGGTTCCTTTTGTGATTATTTTTTTTATTTTTATTTTTTTTAGTTTTTTTTTTTAGTTTTTTTTATCGGGGGATACTAGTTTCCTTATCGGTTGGATACAATATTCAATTTCCTTAACATGCAGCGGCGGAATCGCGAGGGCGAGGCTAGCGATGGCGGGAAGTGGGATCTCAATGGCGAGATCTGGGCGCGGGATCTGCACGGGGTAGGTGTAATGTGCGGCGGCGGCTGGTGGCGGATCCGGTGGGGTGGACGAGAGAGGATTTGGCGATGACAGCGCGGATTCATTGATCGGGTGGTGGCGGGGGTGCAGTTGCTGCGGCGCGGCGCGGCAATCGCGCGGGTGTGGAAGCGCAGAGCGGCAGCGAAGGAATTCGGTGGCGGGTGGTGGCAGATCGGGCGGCGCGCGACCGGATCTAGCGACGTGGACTGGTGGCGGCTCGAGCGGCTTGCGGTGGTTCTTGAGAGAGGCAGCGGAAGTTTGGTCTGTGCGACGGAGTAGACAGAGAGGGAGATCTGGCGGATCGATGCGACAGAGTGCTCTGCGGCGACCGGCGGAAGTTAGATCTGACGGCCTATGGGAGTGCAGGCACGAGCAGACACGACAGAAACAACCATGAAGCGGTCGTCGACTCAAAAGTCGACTGACCTAAAACTAGAAACCGAGCTCTGATACCATTTTAGTTTCTGAATGGAATGAGTTTATTGTATGTTCTCTTATATACATAGTACCCTATTTATATAGGCAAATCTAAAATACAAGAAAGGAAAATAATCACAAAAGGAACCTACGAGATATCGGGGATACTAGTTTCCTTATCAGTTGGATACAATATTCAATTTTCTTAACATGGTATCAGAGCTTGATTTCAAATTTTAGGTCGGTCGACTTTCGAGTCGACGACCGCTTCATGGTATTTTTCTGTCTGGCTGAAGCTGCTGTTCTCTTTATGGCGCACCGCCGGCTGTCTCTCCTTGCCACCTGCTAGCCGCTGCTCCGCCGCCTGCTGCTGGCTGTCCATGCTCACTGCCAACCAAAATCTTCATCTGCCCGTCTGCACTACCCACAACTGCCACCGTCCGCACCTCTGCGCCGTCCAGATCCGCCGCAGATCCGCCGCCGCCCGCTTGGCCGCAGATCCGCCTCTCCACCAGCCCGCCACCACCAGATCCACCAGATCCGCGCCAGCCGTCAGCCCGCTGCTACCACCACCGCCGGATCTGTCCTCCCGCTCCTGACGCTCCCCCGCGCCTGCCGCTCCCCTGCACCGCCACCGTCCAGCACCTACCCGCCGCCGTCCGGTCCAGATCTACTCATCCGCCTGCCGCTGCCTCTCCCGCGCCTGCCGCTCCTGCTGCTCTCGCGTCTGTAGCACCCGTCCGCGCCATCTAGATCCCGCCGCTACCGCTCCCTCACCGAGCCTGCTGCTTCCATCCGCCGCCGCCTGCCTGCGCCGAGAGAGAGAGAGGGCGGAGCGGTCTCTAGAGACTAGAGAGAGAGAGCGAGAGATCCGCCGCTGCCGCTTCGGAGACTCTCCGCCACACAGATCCGCCGGCTCCAGCGCCTTCTTGTTCGACCCCGCCTCCGCCTTCCTCACCATCCACCAGATCCGCCGCAGCTCACGCGCTCCGCGCCTCACCTGCTGCTGCCGCCGCACCTCCACCTCCGCCTTCCACTCCTCCAGTCGCCTCTCCGCGTTCACATGCCGCAACCGCCGTCCGCTCATGTCGCGGCACGCGTCGACGTAGTTCGTCTTCTCTTGTCCCGCCTCAGTCGCGCGAAGTGGACATTTATTCTCGGAGTCTCGATCGCCGCCTGATCTCTCGTCTGCCCTTTATGTCCAGCCACTTGTACATTGTCGTTACCGCTCAGTCATTTTTCGAACTCACCTTGCCGCTGCCTCGCCGCTACACACCACTTCCGTTGCTCTGCCTCTACCGCCGCCCCTGCTACGCCGCTGCTCCGTCTGATACCTGCCGCTAGTGCCATTGTCACCATTCAGCCTGCCCCCAGTTTATTCAATCTGTCTAACCTCTGGTTGTGCGAGTCACAACAATCTGTCTAACCTCTTGTTGTCATCTTCGGTGGTCGTTGATCTGCTCCGCAACGAAACTTAGATTTGTCAGGTTTATCGATTCGATTGACAACCTCAAGTTGAATCAACTTGAGTTCGAGGGAGGGTGTTAAGGAAATTGAATATTGTATCCAACTGATAAGGAAACTAGTATCCCCGATATCTCGTAGGTTCCTTTTGTGATTATTTTTCTTTCTTGTATTTTAGATTTGCCTATATAAATAGGGTACTATGTATACAAGAGAACATACAATAAACTCATTCCATTCAGAAACTAACACAAATGTCTTCGGTAACATTTTTAAGAGGAAGAAGAAGCTCCAACAAAGATTAGGCAGGGTGGAACAGAAACTCGGAACAGATCCCTCCGAAGATCTTTTTGTGCAGAGAGACAAGTTACAGAGAGAGTGGGAAGAAGTGCTTGTTCAAGAAGAATTGATTTGGTTCCAAAAATCAAGATCCAACTGGCTAGAATATGGTGATAAAAACACTAGATACTTCCCCCTAAGTACCTTGCAAAGAAGGAAGACTAACCGAATTGCAGGGTTGCTCGATACTAAGGGCAACTGGGTAACAAATCAACTAATTCTTCAGACAATGCTCACCAGTTCTACAGCGACCTATACGCAGAGGAGGCTTTCACTTTTAATGGGGTCTCCTGGCCTATCAGTTTCTGAAACCTGACGGAAGAGGAGAGCGCTGAACTATCGAAGAATGTATTACCAAAGGAAATTCATGATGAAATTTTTGGCATGGGTGCATTCAAGGCCCCCGGCCCTGACTGATGGAGCCCCATTTTCTTCCAAAATCAGAGGAATGTTATTGGGGACTCGGTTTGCGCCTGTGTGCAGGACTTCTTCTCATAGGGCAGTTTACCGAAGCAAAAAATCTGTTCGGACTTTTTGAGTTGACTCAAAGATTTTTTATTAATAATTTAAAATATTTATTTAAGTAAAATACGTAATTATTCTCTATCTCCAAACACTAATAATAAATTTAAATTAAGAGTCTTTACGCCTTTTTGGTTGTTTGAGTCTGAACTTTTTAAGTCCATCTAGCACTACCCTTATCGAAGTCCTTTAACACCACCCTAATTGTTCTTATTCAGAAAATTAATGCCCCAACTACTTTTGCAGTTTCCACCCAACAAGCCTTTGCAATATGGTATATAAGGTGATAGACTCAAAAAGTCCGGACTCAAATAACCAAAAAGACATAAAGATCATTAATTCAAATTCATTATTCGTATTTGGAGTAAAGCGTAATTATTTCTTTTACTTAAATAAATATCTTAAATTATTAATAAAAAAATCTTTAGATCCAATCAAAACAGATTTTTTGAAGGTTGATTATGAAACTCATTGCAAATAGGCTTAAAACGCTGATGGATATATGAATTTCATTCACTCAATCCAGTTTTGTCCCAGGGAGGAGCCTTACAGACAACATCATTGTTGTTCAGGAAGTGCTTCATTCTATGAGGTGAAAAACAAGGAAGGCAGGCTGGATGGCGATAAAGATATAACAGACTGCGTTGGTCCTTTATTCAACAAATGCTAGGGCACCTTTAAATATGGAATGGCGAGCTGCCGGAGTCTTTACTCCCCACACGAGGGATTCGGCAGGGGGATTCGCTGTCACTCTACCTATTTGTACTGTGTATGGAGGTATTATCTCAGGGAATCCGGAGGCCTATGTCGACAGGGAAGTGGAAGGGAATTCGAATGGGGAGACAAGGTCCAGTTTTATCCCATCTTTTCTTTGCCAATAACATGTTCCTTTTTGTGGACGCATCTATACAACAAGTGGGTGCAATTAGAGAATTATTGTAGGAATTTGGGGATTGCTCGGGACAGAAGGTGAATCATCAAAAACACCAATATATACTTCTCAAAAAATTTCCCTGAGTCTCCACAAAAGCACGTCTTTGAGTAGTTTGGCTTTGGCAGGACCAACAATTTGGGCAAATACCTTTGTTCTGCCTTGTTGCATACTCGAATCACTAAAGATATATATAGTGATCTTTTGAATAAGTTGAGAACTAAGCTGTCGAGTTTGAAAGCTAACCAATAGTCATTGGCCGGACGTATAACGCTGACAAAGGCTTGTATTCAAGCTATCCCAAACTTCCAGATGCAATTGACCAGACTACCAGTGCACATCTGCGAAGAAATAGATAAGATGGCGAGGCATTTCATTTGGAGTTCTACAGAGGCGAAAAGGAGGATGCACCTTATCAACTAGGACACGGTATGTGAGTGAAAGGAAAGAGGGGGTATCTTCAAACTCTGTTGGGAATTCCATATCGAAAAGGCAAGATTAAGGTGCAAGTACTCGGGAAAGTACTGCAAGGGTACTGATATTGAACCATCACAAGCACCGGCAGGGGCGGTTTCTGTGACATGGAGAAATCTGAGAACCAATTGGAAGAGTTTCAAAGCTGGAATCACATGGGGCATAGGAGATGGAGAAACAACGCACTTCTGGAATGATAGATGGATTGAAGGGTTGGGGACACTGCAAGAATATGCAGTAACTCCATGTCAACCCCTCAATAATGTGACCAGAGTTAGCTGGCTAGGAAGCGGAAAAATCTAGCAATATCCGGGTTTTGGTGGACTCGGAAGGTTTTGTGGAAGTTAATTGCGGGACAGTGTACCTTGGAGGGTTCGCGGCATTGCGCGCGCGGAGGCTCGCGTAAGCGCAAGGGAAATTACACGGATGAAGCAGCGTGTACGGGCATGGGCAAGGTCGTGCCTTGGCGTGTGCTTAGGCGCGGAGCCTAGGCGTAGCACAGAGGCGCCTTGGCACGGACCTTGGCACGGGTAAGGTCGCGCCTTGGCGCGCGCCTAGGCGCGGAGCCTAGGGGGAGCACAGCGGCGCCTTAGTACTGACCTTCTCACAAACACGGGCGGAGCTGGGCACGCGCCTTGGCGCAGGACATGCGAACCTTGGCACGACGCCTTGGCCCAGGGACGGACGGACCTTTGCACGGCACCTTGGCATAGACGCAGGCACGCCTTGGCACAGATGCGGGCACGCCTTGGCACGAGCCTTGGCACAAGCACGGGCAAGCCTTGGCACATTCCCTGGCACAGCCCTGGCACAGGCACAGGCACAGGCGGACTTAGGCAAGTTCCCTGGGCACGAGTTAGGTCGCGCCTTGGCACGAGCAAGGCCGAACTTAGGCAAGTTCCTTGGGCACGAGTAAGGCGATACTTTGGCGGATTTCTTGGCACAAGCAAGGTCATGCCTCGGCACAAGCAAGGCCGCGCCTTAGCACGGATAAGGTCGCGCCTTTGCACGGGCAAGGCATACCTTAGCAAGGGTTGACAAATCTTGACTCGGGCGTTGACCCAGTCAAAGTACGCTTGGTCTCATTCAGGGATGTTTCCTATTGGAGCTGAGGAAACGACTTAACATCTACTATAAGGAGAGGTCGTCTCTCCTAAGGGCGACATGGGCACGGTAGCAAGGAGGACCTTTGAGCATGCATTGGGCACCATGCCAAGGCAAGACCCATGGACGGACCATGGTGTCGGCCACCCCGAGTCGGTGGGACTCTGACGGACCGAACCCCGGCTAGCACTTAGGGTGCCCAGGCGTGCAGCTAGGCACCACGAATCAGGCCCTGTCCCTTGAGCAAGGCGAATTATAGGCTTGGACGGACCAAGTCAAGTGCAGTTACAGACGGTTATGTAACTACCTTGGTCATGGCTCATTGTATGACTAAGCCACGTCCCAACAACTACCAGGCACTATGAGCATGTGCCTATTGACTAGGTGGTCAAGACGGTTGTGGAACCAGTTGGCAGCAAAAGAAGGAAGCAGTTAGGTGGCTGTTTTGAGCACTACATTGGTGTAGTGGTTTACTTAGTCTCGAGTAATGTACATAGGACAGGTGTCCTAGACATATGTAACCAACTTGGCTGTTTTGCTATAAAGCCAAGGCATGGGAGCTTGAGAGAGAGCAGGAGTTCATGCATGAGTGGCATGAATGGATAGAGTTCCAGTGTTGTATTCCCAATTGAGAGCTAGTAAAAATGTTTCCTTGTTGTTATTGCTTGCTGTCCCTTTCATTTGAGTATTGGTGTGCTGAACTAAGGTGACCCTTAGGCACCACGGGTTTGATTGAGCGAGGAAAAGTTTCCTAGAGAAAAACCCCTCTTTGATTGGCCTCGTCACATTCCACCTAATGAGGATGGCATAGAGGGCCGAGTTAGTAGCTTCGCTACAATAGACAGTAAGTGGGATTAAACACGTCTGCAATAGCTACTACCGATGTCGATTTGTGAGAAGATTAAAGCCCTGCCAACACCTCACCAGAAACGCGAACATGACCAATTAAGTTGGATGTTCAACAAACGGGTGAGTTTTTTCGTGGCCAAGGCTCATGAGCTGATTTCGGAAGGGGAGGAACAAGCATTAACGACGCAATGAAACTATATTTGGAGATGGCCCGGTCCCAAAAGGATGAGAACATTTCTCTGGCTTGCCTTGCATAAGAGATTGCCCGCCAATTCATTTGTTACCAGAGGAGGATTCGGGATGATGACATATGCGATGGGTTAATTTCACTCAAGATTATAGTTCGTAACACTTTGGTCACTAAATTGACATTTGTCTAAAATATATCACTCAACTTTACAAAACTTTTCAACAAAATAACTCCAACCACTATTCGATCAAGAATCCGGCGACCCTGCTTACTTGGCGCCACATGGGATTTATGGGAGGTCACTTAACTTTTAAAGTGATGACATGGCATATACTACCCAACCCACCCCTTTTACTTCACATTAGGGTTTAGGGTTCGATTTTCATGTGGGCAGCACCGCACCGGAACTCATCTTCTTCCTCGCTCTCTCTCCCTCGCGCCAATAATCAAGTTCGATTTCATGTGGGAAGCTCTCACCCATGGACGCGCCAAGGCAGGAATCGGTAGAACACTCCCACTCGCGATCGCACCAAGCGAAAACAGAGAGAAATTGATCGGCAGCAGCTTCGATCTTGTGTAGCAGGCTTTCAGGTAAATGTCAGGCATGCTTAGATTCCTGGTTTGTTAGGGTTTTTAATGGTTTAACTGATTCTACTGTGATTGATGGATTGATTGTTGTTAAGTGTGATTGAGTCGCTTAGAGTCGATTAATTGAGTTTTTAAGGTTAACAAATTTGAGATTGAGGATGAAGTTGTAGAGTTGTTAGGGGCGTCAGATGATTGTTTGCATTTTGCTTCGGGTTGATTTTAATTTCAAACGACGGATTTTAAAAAGTTGTTGGAGGAGGTGGTTGCAAAGGTCAAGGCTAGTTCATTTTCCGTTCCACAGAATCATGTGTTCTTTTGATAATTCAGGGAGGCGGTCTGGGTGTGTTTATTTCCACGACTTGCTACATTAGTGACACTGCCATATTCTAGAGTTTTGATTGCTTGCAAGCTTATGCATATCGTGGGCTGTTGACGTTCCACATAATCGTGTGTTTAAAAGTTGTTGGAGGAGGAGATTGCAAAGGTCAAGGCTAGTTCATTTTCACAGTTAATGTCTGAGTTGAAGCTTTGTTTGTTATTTTTCTTGATATCATGAATGTAGTTTTATTGACAAGAGTTTGTTTGTTTGTAGCTATATTGTTATATTGGTATCTTGGCTAAAGATCATGGAGTTCGTCAAAGGACACGAGTATTGTTATCGCGGTGTGCCAGCAGTGGTGTTCACCTCGTGGACGGCTACAAATCTAGGACAACAATTTTATAGATGAAGAAAATATACGGTTCGTATGGAAATTTGAATATTATACAAATTTGTAAAATTTTATTCATATAAAGGGAATTGTTGTTATGCATCATAGATGTGGATGCGAATACTTTAAATGGCTTGATTTTGAAATGACTAACCGGACAACGATTGTTTGAGGAAGTTAGACCGAATAGAAAGCGAGAAGAGGTTGCAAGATGAGTTTTACTGGCGAAGGAAACTCAACAGTTGTTCACTTGCATGTTGGTTATGCTTGGTGGTCGTTGTATTGCTATTTGGTTTCATTGTATGCAAGTAAACACTACGCTTGGAGAGAAACGTAATAGTCATCTTCAGTTGGAATTGAAGGCAAAAGTTGTTGTAGTGTTGTTTTTCTTAGACAAGTTGTTATGCTCGTCTTATTTAAGTGGAGCTTTCATTTTGTGTAAAACTTAAGCCAAACCTTGTATTGTGATTATTTAGCTTATAAATGAAAAAAGAAACTATGTGTTGAATTCATTTTGTGTAAAACTTAATGTATGAAAGTTTCTTTCCATTACTAGCTAGTGTTTTCTTGTAAATCTTCAACACCGAACAATGTATATAATTTGTTCAGAGGGAGTCATGCATGTTCTTCTAAGTCGAGACAAATAAAATAACAACAGACAAAAACCTCAGTAATATTAAAGTCGGTGGGCGAACAGAAATATAGCATAGAAAAACAGAAAATGAAGGACTTAAATGTTTTTATAAGAAACAAAACCCAAAAAATCTTCTTGACCAAGCTTTCTCAATAAGAGCATTGAAGAAGTTTCACAAACTCATATCCTTGTTTACATTCACATCCCTTAATAAAAAAAATGTAAATTCACATCATAAAAAAAACACAAAAAAATGATACGGTATTTCAACTATTTCATAAAAAAAAAGAATTCACCAAAATAACCAAAAAGTCATATCTTTTTCTACATGATGATATTTCATATTTCAAGTATTTCGTCCACTATGAAAAGTTTCATCTAGATATCAAAAAAATAGTCACATCCTTTGTCTTCAAGAAGAAGACGTAGTTTCCAAATTCGTACATCTTCTACCTCTACCACCTCTTCCAATTATTCCACCACTTCTACCGCCACGACGTCGAACAATTGGAATCTTAGCTCATAATTTTGGAGAAATCATTGGAATAGGTTGCGAAAAATTCATCATACTTGGCATTGCAGGAAGGGGTTGGGAAGCACTCGCATTTATTGCATTGGTTGTAAAAAGGTTGTGCTGTCAAATATTTGAAATACAGTATTATTATTAAGAAAGTAAAACCACATATTATTGTAGAAATCCAACAATAATTATAGAATTCAATTAGCTAAGTTTGCAATTGATAATGAGTTTTCCAAACCATTCAAATCCCTCCAACAATGTAACATAAATACCTGCTCAAGAGGTGCCTCACCACATGTAGAATTCCCATCGACTTGAACTCCTTCATTTGACCTTTTTCTTTATCTATATATTATATAAATGCAAAGCCACATTACACAAAAATAAAACAATTGTTTTAATAACATCTACACTTTCATAATCAATAAATATATAAGTTGTTTTGACCCTTAGTATGATGAAGTTTGTTATGACCTTCAACATGACAAGTTTGACAAGTCATACGTACTGTGCCCTTCTTAGACATCGTTTTTTGCACTGCTGCAATCTCTAATTCCTCAGGCTCCTTTCTCCTTGCTGTTACTTTTCTTCCTATCATTTTTTTGGACTTGTGTTGGTGGATTGATTGGTTGGACATCTTCCACTGCTTTAGGCCATAGTTCCTCACGTTATGTTAGGTTGATATAGTGTGAGTACACATTCATGTAAGTGCTTATATAGTAACACTCATTGATGTAATCCACTGGGTCCCCATCATTTCCCATAATAGCAGCTACCCCATGCTCGCACGGGATGCCTGTAAGCTGCCATTTCCCACAATCATAATACAAATCCATCATGTTTACCACATATGTATTCTCGTGCCCATGACATGACACAGAAGGGCCACCCGAATACTTAACAACATAGAAAATGGACTCATCTTTAAGTTTCTCAAGCTTTTTTCAGAATCTTAGGACATATTCACTGTCTCGCTTTAGCAATGATTTTCTGTATAGCCTCCTTTTTGCGCCTGAGCCTCCACATTAACTATAACTTTATCATCTCTAGCATGTGAGTGATTCCTCTGTCCTTGGCATCTAAAATGTATCGATTGAAACACTCACATAAATTATTAAGCAACATATCACACTTAGGGCGTGTTTGAAAATTGGCCCTACACCAAGATTTGATGGGAACCTCGTTCAACCACAATCTTGCATCTCTATTAACCTTCTTTAACTCGTTTAACCAAAAGATCATTTTTTCGCGATGTGTGGCCCTAGCTGCACTCCAAAAATTTGCTTAAGTTCCATCCCCTTAAACCTTGTTCTGAAATTTGTGTACAAGTGCCTCACATAATGTCTATGTTCTGAATTGGGGAAAACAGATTTGACAACACTAACAAGTCCCTGTAGAAAGAGTAAACTTGAAGGATTAAAAATGAAATCGAACATGCATTTTGATAAACAAACATGAAAATAAAATGTACCTTTTGCCTATCCGACATGAAAGTAACGCTATAGCTATTGATAATGTTTAAGTCATCCTTAAGTAATTCTAAAAACCATTGCCATGCGCCTTTACTCTCAAATTGAACCAATGCATAAGCTATGGGAAATATACAATCATTTGGGTCTATCCCTACTCTATCAAGTAATTGTCCCTTATATTGACCTTTTAACCAACAACCATCAAGAGAAATCAAAGGCCTACGTCCTGATTTAAAAACATTTTTCAATGGAGCAATATATATATATATATATATATATGCCTTGAAATATCCCCAAATGCCGCGTTATTTTGACTGTTATACCCGGATTTGTTTTTTGCAGCTCAAGTGCAAGTGCATACAAATTAAGTTTGAGGTATTGGCTCTCCTCGTTTCCATTCATCATCTCCATTGTTTTGTTCTTTGCTCTCCGAGCTTTCATTTGACTCATTTTGAACTTCAAGTCATCCTTGACTCCTTGGATAATACCCGATACTGACCAATTTGGGTCCACTGGAAATTGTTCAATATATTTTTCCGCAAGCCAGTCAGAAGTCACGTGATAATTATTGTTCACTTTGGTACATGAGTGGGTCAAGTTGATTGACTTGATTTGAAACGTTAAGTCGTCTTTACCCATGTGAGAAGCAAAAATCCGAAACTCACAATTGCTAGACTTGAAGCGCTGGCATTTACATATGCACATTTTTTTTATCATTCGTAGTTAAGCGTATTTGTCGCTTATTTTGAATACCTCAATTTTTGCATGCCAGCTTAAATGTCTTGAAAAAAGAGAATCTCATGCCTAATTCGAGATATGGGTTTGCCATGTCTTTGAACTTATCAAACTCTAGATACCTCATCTTCTCAGATCCATCAGAATCATCATCTGTGTGGATCTCATCTAATGCTGCATAGTCCGAGTCTTGGTCATGCACTTCAACAATCGCAAGTGCACTACTACGAGGTGGAGTAATAACCTTAGGCCTTCCTCTTTTTCTACCATGTAGTTGTTCGTCAACAACTTCTTGATAGTCATCATCGTCCTCAACATCATTGTCACTCTCGAAAATATCATTACCTTCATCCTCTTCTAATTCTTCTTGTTGAATTGTTCCATAGTCTTGTTCTTCCAGAGGTTCCACTTCTTCCACTTCTTCTTGATGACTAACCTTTAAGTCCATTAATTCTTGCTCTCTAATATCTGGAGACCCAAAATATCTTTGTTCTAAGTCAGGCTCTAATTCTTTTTGACCACCAGCTCCACTGTCAAAATGAATCCTGCAATGATAAAGATGTTAAAAATGTCCCTTTACATGAACAAAAACCATAAAAAACATACAATTAAATATATTCAAAAGGTCACAACCCTAAAATGACAAACATGACCCCAAAACCCTTTAAAACCAAACAAATAATAACACATAACAAATTATGATGGCCAAGCTCTTTCCATTAAAGAGCTGACATAACAAATCCTAATCAAGGGAAAACAATAAGTTACAACAACACAACAGCGATCCCAATTAACCATATACATTAATCGCTCAATCACTCAACAAAAATCAATTGAGATTCTCAAACCATGTCATAGCATCACCAATCCATAGGACTCTACAACGAAACTAAAAAAAATAACTGTAAAACCTCTATTGATGAAGTTGCATCTCTAATGAACAAAACTTGCCCACGAAACTCCCAGTTTAATCTATCTTCATTCAAAAAAACCAACGCAATTAAGAACCATTAACATTTACACAAGAATAAATCTCTTACCTTGAAATCTTGTTTTGAATATCCAAACCAGAATGAGCACCTTCTCCTTCCTTCACTATCAGCGATTGTTCGAGGTTGTTGGGTTCACTTTCTTCCTCCACTATCCGTGAGGGTTTGAGTTCAATAGCTTCACCTCCTTCTTCCATTATCAGCTATCACATCTGTTAAACCTAAAAACCAATTCAATCAACAAAGAATTATGAAGTTAAAAATAACAAAATTAAAAGGAAAATTACAAGACTCGCCCCTTCCACTGGCTGGTAATAGTTCGCAACTGATTCAATCGACGAAGCAAAATGCAAACAATCATCTGACGCCCCTAAAAACTCTACAACTCCATCTTCAAGCTCCTTCACCTGCACATTACAAAAAAACAGCAAATCAAAAACGGAAATTTCCGTATCTGATTTGCATAAATTCCGTCTCTAATTGCAGTAAGAAACGGAACAGAGACGGAATCAATTCCGTCTCTAAAAACGTCGTTGTAATTCAATCAGAAACGAAAATGCGATTCCGTTTCTGATTTAGAGACGGATCAGAAATGGAATAAATTCCGTTTCTGATCAGAGATGGAATTTATTCCGTCTCTAATTCCGTTTCTGATTAGAGACGGAATAAATTCCGTTTCTGATTATTTCCGTCTCTGATCCGTTGCTAATCAGAGACGGATCAGAGACGGAATTTGATCCGTTTCTGATTTATGTATCTATTCCTAAAAAATTAGAGACGGAAATAGCAACGAAATCTTTAGATTTCGTTGCTATTTCCATATCTAATTTTCATTTTTGTTTAGTTTTTAAAGTCTTATATATAAGTCTCAATCCAAGCACATTTAACCTGCCAATATATAATACAAATCATAGCTAAATAATATATTGATATTGCACAGTTTTATATAAACTTAACATATCCATAAAATTATCTTTTCTCAATGTACTGTACACGAAACAAAAAAAACAATCTAAAAAGTTTCTATATCGTATCTTTCTACAAAAGTAAAAGGAAAAATTGTTTTAAATGAAATTTTCGCATATTGTTTCACTAGTCTTTGCAGCTGAAACCAAGTCAGGAACAAAGCTTTGCCACCTTGCCGACCACTCATGCTTTAAAATCTGCATTTTCAAAATTATACATTCGGTAGTAAGTAGACAAAACGAAGGCGAAGAATGTAACCAATTAGTCGAGCATATAGATAGCTATTAGTCTTACTTCCTCTATGACCTATTTTTCCACAAATTCCAGTTTCAAATAAGAATCCTACTAATCTCTATTGGGACATTATTGTAATATAATGGCGTAGTAAACCATTTTGTACCGCAAAGATGGTAAGATAACATTAACAAAGCAAGTTCCACTAGATATATTGCATATAATGAATTTATGATGGAAATTTAGAGAACTTAATCAAGCAGTCAGATAAGTCTATACCTGATTGCCCTTCTTTATTGCCTTGGATTGTTGAATACTGTTCAAAATCCCGAATGGGAAGTTAAGTCAAAAATCCGTAAGCAAGGAAATCAACAAAACTAGCAAAGACAATATACCATCAGAAAATAAAGGTTGCCAATCATAATCAAAGAACAATTCAGGATATTCCTTTCAGATGAATAACTATTACCGCCAAATTATTAGAATTCTAATCAAAATGGTGGCTCCTATAATTTCATGATTTGATCCAACCCAAATCAACCTGAATTGCAAAACATGTGAAAGACAATCAATCTGAATCACACTTTATTTAAACTGAATAAGTAATGAATTGATGTAAAATGTCAAATAGCTAAAAAAACCATTACTTTTAATCATCAAAAAAAGATAAAAGGAAATAAATATTATAAGAAACACTCAACTATGCAACTTCTCCTAAGTTGTTCACTCGCGTTTAAAAAGGCAAAGTCAAACAAGCAGTTTGTTGTTTTAGTTTTTTTACTTTCTTGCTAGGAAGATGGAAACCGAGAACACAACATTAGTATAGAATACAAGAACAAAAGGAAGTATCCAAAAAGAAAATAAGATGCACCAATGCACTCCAATGTAATTATGTAACATCACATATGTTTGAATAGAGCAAACAACATGCAAGCCTTAATATCATAGGTTCAAATCCCAACTACTTGACCAACTCATGATATAATATTCATCAAAGAACAACTACAGCAGTTACTATTGGATGAACAGACAACTACTTCAGTCAAGAGAACATATAGAGAATACCGTGATGAATCTGCCACTATTATGCAGTTTTTTTGAGCTTAAAGAGGGAAATGTTGATAATTAGTCGAATAAGCCAGAATAGATAACACAAAGTATGCTTGTGGGATGCTATATTAAGCACATTTCAATCAAGCTAATAGCACGCGTATTAATTAAATGGACTTGGAAATTTAACCATGCAATCAGTGTCAAAGAAAAGATTACAAAGTGAATCGCAAATTATGACCTGCACGATCATATTAAGAAAATTTAACGTCATATTATCATCCGAGATGGTGGTAGGTGCAGTGTTTCTTAACTTCATCGTACATACATACATACATGTATATGATGTTACTTTACCATGAACACCATGAAATAAATAAAGGAATTGAATATTTGAAATAAAAACCAAGCTTAATAGCACCAAAACAGTAGCACAAACAAAATATAGGGTAGATTGTTAAATGCAAATGAATTTAACCTTACTGACAATAGCTAAAACAACTAAGGTATCAAATTATTTTCTCACTTTTTTTAAAAAAAATGAATAAAAAAATGAATCAACATATAAAATGAAGCTGGTTTACTAGTAAATGGCAACATATAATAAGAGAAGAAATAAAATAGGAAATTATATGATTCAGGTACTTCAAATTAGAAGTAACTTAACCTCTAGCAATCAAGGACATTCATGTCAAACTGCAATGTGATTTTCCTAGATTCAAAGGTGCACCAGACACTTTCAAAGTACTTCTTCAGCATTCATACTAATACTAAATGTATACCTTGCGACGTGTCTCGTGGTGCAATTCCTCTTTGTTGGGGGCCTTGTGGAAGTACAATTCCTCAATCTGTATACTCTACTACTATTTGCAAAATCTGAAATTTTTAATCAACCGCAAGCCAGGAAGTAACAAAAAACATGCAAAACAAAAATGGAGGCCAGACTTAATGGCATTGCAGTTCAGAAATTTGAGACCCGAAACCTAAATAATCAGAGAAGTAAGATACTTTACTTTTTACTTAAGATGTCAAATAGAGTGAGCAGATAGCACTTAATGCCAATACATCAGAACATAAAGAAACATGTTTAAAAAAAATTTTGCAACCAACTTATTCATGAATCATCTCCCATGCAGAGAAAACAATTAATTACACAAACTGGAAAGATATTCCGTGACAGTGAATTTGTCATGCACCCTAAAACTCTAAAACATCAGTAAGAGACATGATTTCATTTTCAGAAGCAATAGTAATCAAGTTAATAATCATCTATGATATGCAGTTACGCACGGATCCCTTAATGAGCATCAAAATTTGTGAATGAATCATGTCAAAACATGGCACATCCAAAAGCACAATCAGACAGTGACATTTGAACCAAGCTATAGCTATGCATAAGATGGTTCGTAATTGCTCCCATGGTACGCACTCACAATCAATCACAATGAAATTTTTTCAATGTGCATGTGAGCAAATCAATCCATTAATAGTAGCCCTAGAATATTCAAAGCTTTTAGGTGTGATGGTACATACGGAACTTTCCTAGCTTCCATATCTAAATAGGTTGTTAATTAGGAAAAGATAGTTCTCGACAGTTGTGATCTAGTACTGAAGCTCTTCTAATAGAGATTTACCTTCCAGTGACTCGAGATAATTTTGTTAAGATGGAAAAAAAAATCTTCTTAAAAAAATATAAACATAAACTCACCCTCATATTTGATAAAATCCCCGTAGGTACAACCATTACTTTTAATCATCAACAAAAGATAAAAGGTTTTCCATAATGTAATCAAATTTTAACCTGCCTATTTTGTAGCAAATGGTGGAGCACAAAGATCACCTCGGATACAAACCTCTAGAATTGGTCAAGTAGATGGGCCGATTGTTTGATGGTTCTATCTTACCAAGAATTCTGGCACTTTTCACCCCTTTAAAGCCCTTGATCAATCCATTGAGTAATCCAGAGCTGTTGGCCTGTGGAGGAAGACCAAACGGTAAGCAACATACAACTATTACTTCATACAGTGCTTGAAACGAGTCAAGATATCTATAATTTCTAGCAGCTCTCCAAAAAATTAAATGCTAAAATATTGAACCAATATATGAAAGACATTATGGTATGGGAAACCAATATATTGAAACTATAAATTAGCATGATTGCGCTCAAGTTGAAGCTGAGATGATATTTTGTAGGAAAATAGGATTAATAATATTAGAAAAAAAATAGAAAATGGCAGACAAAAAGTTAGAATTTTTGGCTTCTATATTTCACTCGTCTCCGAACTTCACTGAATTACCAGACCTCCACACAAACTGAAAAAAGCACAAACAAAACGACTTACATTACTTAAGCAAAGAAAAATGAAGAAGAAAATAGAGTAAACCAAATTTGCACATTTGAAGTACTGTTCACATTTTTTTACAGAAATCCACCTTCTCTTAGTCTTAGGGAACCTTTCCAGCTAAAATCACCTTATGTTACTAGAAAGAGTTAAAGAAAAGTTGCAAACAGACATTTTTCGACATTGAAAAATAACTTCATAAAAGTAAGATTCAAATTTAACTCCCGATTCACAATGACGGCAAGATTACAATCGAAATACATATAAAGATGCCTAGTTCAAACAACAATTACTAAACCAAGTCCACCATATTTATATATGATGTTGATATATAATTAAAATATACATGTATAAGAGAGTAATATGCACATCTTCGGCTGCGAAGAAATAAACGGTGCATCAATAGTCCAATAGCAGGAAAAATCACAGTCAAGTCTGCGCTTATACTTACAAGTCACGCAAACAAATCATTTATTAAAATAATTTTGCATCTTTGTTCAGTGAGACGGCGTAAGACAACACAGAGCAGTGAATCAATACATGAATACCTAACAATCAGTCATGACACGCGATGCATGAATCCTATTTCCATGAATTAAAACAATTAAACGAGAGTCTAAGAATCAACAAAAACGAATGTACAAGGAAATAATACATAAAAGGCTTTCCTTTCAACCTTCCAAGAATCAAAGCTAAATGTAGAACCAGATCTATGAACAACAAAACAACACTAAGAAGATCCAAATCTACACAAAACAATAATCAGTCAACACAACATGATAATCACTGACTTTGAAGCCACAAACGATTCAAATCTAAAATCCAGGACAAGATCAACCACGATGCTCAACATCGAAAAGCAAAGAACATCATCACAAACGAATTGAATCCAAGCTCGAAAGGAGAAGAGAAGATAGAATCTCACCTCGGCCGTCAAAGAGAAGGAGATTCCTCTCGCAAATAGCCGCAACAAAACCCTAGCGAAGCGAGAGAAGAGAAGAAGACTTGTGGCACTAGGGTTTGCTAGTTAGCACCATATTTTATAGCAACAAAACCCTAGCAGAGAGCGGTGAGAGAGAGGGTGAGAGAATGAGAGCAAAGAGCAGCGAGAGAGAGAGAGAGAGAGAGCGGCGGTGAGAGAGAGAAAGCGGTGACGGTGAAAGAGAGAGCAGAGAGCGGTGACGGTGAGAGAGAGAGAAAAAGCGGTGACGGTGAGAGAAGCGGCGGTGACGGTGAGAGAGAGCGGTGAGGGAGAGAGGTTTCGTTGAGAGAGAGAGAGAGAGCGGTGAGGGAGAGAGATTTTAGGGAGAGAGAGAGTTTTGGTCCCCATTTTTGAATTATCGAGATCGAAACACGCACGAATCTCGAGACGTAACGGACGGTTGTAATAAATGAAAATTATGGTGAGAATGTTGGCGCCATTTTTTAGAGACGGAATTAATTCCGTCTCTATTTTCGTGTCTGATTCGTCTCAATTCCGTCTCTGAATTAGTCCGTCTCGATTCCGTCTCTAACTAATTTTTTTAGAAACGGAACTTATTTCCGTTGCTAATTCCGTTTCTAAATTTCATTTTTCTTGTAGTGGCATAAACTATCAAGAAAGCGCTGCATATCAATTTCTCTCTGTTCTTTGCTTGGTGCGACTGCAAGTGGGAGTGTTCTACCGATTCCTACCTTGGCGCGTCCATGAATGAGAGCTTCCTATATGAAATCGAACCCGATTATTGGTGCGAGAGAGAGAGAGCGAGGAAGAAGATGAGTTCCATGAAAATCAAACCCTAAATCCAAATATGATGTGAAAGGGGTGGGTTGGGTAGTATATGCCACGTCATCACTTTAAAAGTTAAGTGGCCTTCCTTGAAATCCCACTTGGCGCCACGTAAGCAGGGTCGCCGGATTCTTGATCGGAGAGTGGTCAAAGTTATTTGTTGAAACGTTTTGTAAAGTTGAGTGATATATTTTGGACAAATGTGAGTTTAATGACCAAAGTGTTATGAACTATAATCTTGAGTGACCATCTATGAAATTAACCCCATATGGGATCACTGCCGAGGGGGAGGAGTCGGTGCTTCATGTCCTTGGTGAGTGTCGCGTAGTCAGTCATGTGTGGAATCAAATTATCCCGGGGGTGGCGGAATACAAATTTCTTCAATCAGAGTCTAGAGGAGTGGTTGACCTCAAATTTGAATCATAAAGACCACCGAAGGAAAATCTTATTCGGAGTCGCGTGTTGGAGCGTATGACATTAGCGTAACGATTACATGTTTGGCAGTCAGGGTATCTCAGGGCAAGAGTTAGTGGGATCAATCTAATGCAGGGTGGATGAGGTTGTTAGAGCGTAGGGATTACAAACCAATTCCTTAATGGCCCAGGGACTGAGAAGAATTTGTCCCTGGGAACTGCTGGAGGAAGGATGGATTAAGCTAAACTGCAATGGTGCTGTACGACATGAGGGGAACCAAGCTACGTCAGTCGGTGTGTTCCGAAGCACGAAAGGGGAATTTCTAAATGCTTTCTAGGCGAAAAGTGGAAGATGCTCTCCTCTATATGCAGAGTCGTGGAGGGTGCTCTATGGGTTTTGAATTGCATGGGAAATAGGTTATAGGAAGTTGGTGGTCGAGATAGACTCCAGAGAGGCGGTGACTCTAATCGTAAACCAAGATCCTAGCCAGTTCAGAGACCAGCTAGTTGAAGATATCAGAAGGGAGTTGGAGAGGACATGGGAGGTGATGGCATGACACACATTCCGTGAGAATAATGCTTGCGCTGATCATTTGGGGAAGGAAGCTTTTAATAATGTGATATATTTGCATGTTTCAGAACAAATACCCAACTCTACTGTTCTTCTTCTTCTATAGCAGTATAGTCTGCATCTATGCTAATCTCTTGGCCAACTTTTGTCTTTTTTACCAAAAAAAAATACACCTGCTAAAAAAATTAGTTCCTATAAAAAGTAAATAACAATTGCTAAGATGAAAGATAATGAAAAAATTAATGAATTTCGGAATAAATCTCAAAGACTAATTTTTTCTTGTCCGCAATAAGGATATACTTAAAGAGCTTTATTAGAATATTTTTAAGAATGACTCAATCACTTTGAACAAAGACTACTAGACACAGTATGTAGTGGATCTTGATTTGAGATAACACGTACTTTAGCGAAAGAAACAATTACTAAAATGACAAAACAAAATAAACAATATGGTGAAAAGGTTGAATCTTCGAAAACGAAACTCTATGAAGTGGATAGTAAGAAAAATAATGCAACTGACGATACAATTGTTAAATTATCTAAGATGGTTAAGTTATTAGTAAAGGAAAAACAATCAAGTTAAGGCTCGCGGATTCTATAATGATGTTACACATCATACGGATGCGTGGCCTACTCTATAAGAAGAAAATACTGGAGAGGTTAATGTAACAATGAATCAATTTTTTGGTCCCCTAAGAAATTAATATAGTAATAATACTTATTATCCTGGAAAACCAAATCCAAATCTAAGCTATGGTCCTCAAAATCTGAATTATAACACTTATAGTCCAAAAGTTCAAATGCAACTTGCACCTAATCAGTAGCCTCAACAGAACACTCAACCTATAAATCCAAATCTAGAATAAATACTGCACAATTTTATGAGTCAAAGTCATCAAAATTTCACATTAATTTCTCAAAATTAAGTTAAGACTGATAGTACTATTAATGAATTGAAAAATCAATTAAGTCAAATGAATTTGCAAATAAATAGATTAAATACTCAATAGAGTAGTCAAGCTAAAGCACCTTCTCAGACCAATGTTGCTCCTACTAATCAAACACAAGTTAATGCTATATTCAATGATAAGAAAGACACAACTATAATTGGCAAGACACCCAAACAAAGTAATAAAAAGAAGGTTCAAAAGACTATTGAAGAAGAAGAAGTGATGACTAATGTCATTCCTACAAGATAATGGATGGCTTAACAATGGAAACTTACACCTTTTCCTGGAAGGTTGTACTTATGGTCTTTAGCCAGAGTTGAAGCATATGAAAAGTCCTTATAAAAGTCTGAATTAATTGATAAGGATAAAAATGATAAGACTTATGATAATATGAATGAAAACATGTGCCCATAATCTAACATTCCACAATGATTAGCTGATGCTAGCGAGGAAGAAATCAACGAAGACATTCTTGAATCATTTAAGAAGATAGAAATAAATGATTCAAGAATCTAAAGAAAACTTTGGACAAAAGGTGTCTTCTTTAATTAAAAAGAAGATACCCGAGAAATGTTTTGACCTATGGATGTTTTAACCTATGGATGTTTTGAATTCCTATCATAATAGGAACCTCTTTGATAGATTTTGCTATGTGTGATCTCCGAGCATCAATAAACGTTATGTCACTCAAGTTATATAAATCAATGAAAATAGATTCACTGATAAATACACCTATTAACCTTACTTTAGCTGACAATATCATTGTTAAACCTGTAGTTTACTAGAAGATGTTTTTGTCAAAGTTAATGACTTTTTATTTCCCACTAACTTCTGTGTCATAGAAATAGGAGACTCAACATTAGCTAAGTCCCCATTTATACTTTTAAGATCATTCCTTAAAACATCTAAAAAAAACTAGATATCATTGAAGGAACAATGTCTATGGAGTTTGAAAACAAAATTGTCACTTTTCATTTGAATAATGAAGATATCTATGGAAAATTTGATGAAATTGATGATGAACAAACTAAAGGTAATGAATTGTTAGAATTAAATCATCATGAAGCTGAAATATATGCTATTAAAACAGTAACATTGGAAGATGGAAATGCTAAATCTACAAACAAGCAAGGTGAAGAAACTGCTAATTAATAGACGATAACCCAATAATGGAGGGTTAAGCAATCAAACAATATTTAGAATAATAACATGGAGGAAATTAAATCTATAAAGAATAATAAGAAGAAAAAGATAAATCCAATAATTGTCAAGCTTGATGATCCGGAAGATATATACATAAACATAAGGTCAAATGAGCTTGGTACTTTAAAGCTATATGTAATACGGGTTCTAGGGAAAATTACATGCCAATTCATTTTTTCCTTCACACTTAATTAGAATTAGATGTACTTGCTTCTGAAAAAAGTTGCCCTACCAAATGAGTATTCAGTGAAACCAATAAGTGTGGTTACTAATGTACAATTTCAAATTGGCAAGTATATTATTCCCTCAGACTTTTTGATTATGCCATACTTCATTAATGAAGATCCTCCATTAATCTTAGGACTACCATTCATAGCCACTTCGCAAGCTGTCATGGATACTCTAAATAAGACGATTACTTTTCGAGTACATGACTGAGCAATTACTTTTTGGAATAGCACAAGAGAGGATAATCCTACACTTAAGTTCATAGAACAAGCATAGAACTACATGGTTTAGTCGAGCAACCGACAGTAAACAAGAGCGCTTTTTGGGAGGTAGCCCATATTCTATCATTATTTTTCGCTTTAGTATTAGGATTAGTTAGTTATTTTTACATTCTCTCAACTTTTGAATTTTATAATGGGGATATTTTAGAAATTCAATTCCAGAATAGTTTCATGTAAAGGGGTTGATTGAGCCAATTTATTTCCATATTATATTATTTTATGAATTAGCTTTATGTTAATTAGTTATTTATGGAAATAAAATAAATCATTTATTACATATCTTAATTAAATTCTAGAATCTTGAATATTTCTACCTTTGTTAATATATATGTGTGATAATTAAATGGTAAACTTAGTTTAATTGGAAAAACAATGATATTAAACCAACAATTTCACAGTGATTCAAGTCTGTACTGGAAATTGCAGGGTAAATTGATAGTAGTATGTCAAATCTTCAATTTAAATTTGAAGCCAACGATTTCTCACTGAATCATATTTACAACTAGAAATTACTAGACAAATCGCTAAGTCATTCAGGCCCATTTTTAGCAATTAGCGATTCTTCAGCAAATCCATTTCAACCCTGATTCACTGAGAACGAATTCAAGTTTAAGAAAAACATAACTCTAATTAAACCATTCCCGCTCCATTACCACTCACATCCATTGTACCGTTTCGATCAAAAGACCAATTTTTGCTTAGATTCAACCCTCATAACCTTAACTTTAGTATATTTAAGTGATTCTCACCTCAATCCTTACATATTCAACTGAAAAACATAGTGAGTTTTGAGAGCATAAAGCCATCTAGGTCTTAAGAAAGGAGTTCAAATATGAGTTTGGGAGAGTCTAGAGAAGCAATATTTGATTTAATACTTGAAAGAATCACTTTTAAGAAGGTAATCAACTAAAACCTTAACCTCTTACGGATTAAATTTTGTGGTTTTTAGTCGATTTTGATTGATTATTTGTATAGAAACTCAATTTTGAAATTTTTACATTAAGATTATTTTGATATCTAATGTTTTCTTTTATAATACTAGGATGAGAGTAATGTAATAATTTGTTTATCGCTATCATATTTTTGAACTAATTTTTTTATATGGTGAGTAAATTGAATTTTATAAGCAAACTAATTTGAGACTAAGTTTCAAATGAGTTTGGGATTTTGTCAATATTTTATCGATTGATTTGAATTACTTACAAAGCTTGATTTCCCTAATACTATTTTATCCACGACCTAGACTTGGAGGATGTCCCTAGTGAACGGGGCTATGAAGCTTAGTGCGAGAATTTTACATCAATGCATATGGAAGTGAAAGTAAGATTGAGTTTTGAGTTAGAGGGAAAATAGTGGACTACTCTGCTACTAGAATAAACTGATATTTTAGATTATCATATTTTCATCAAAAGCAAAATGAAGGGTACCCAAAACTTGAGTATGGTATTAAGTACCATTTCCCCACCAAGATAATAAGGGGAGGTTAAGAGGCAATCTATGGAGATAGATTTATTTTTGACATAGACGGGTATCCCAAGCACATAACCATAAAATGTTTTAGGAACACCACTAAAGCCTGGTTATTTCATCAACGCCACCTTACAGCCTAGCCTGCAATACTACAGAATAGTGAACTACAGGGCGGCCCCTACTTTATCATATTGTCAAGGGGTTAGGATACTTGGATGTTGGCAAAATCATTTATAAATCTATTAGGAAGTATTGTCACCACTAAGAAGAACGACTGCCTACCTTTTCCCTTGATGATTACAACCTTATGTTGGATAGACAAAGTGAACATGACAGGACTCAAGTTGGATGTTTTACTGGAAAAGTCCATTTTTGATAGGTAATAGAGAGATATGGTAGAGTAAATGGTTATGAAAACAAAAAAAAAAGAGAGAGAGAGAGAGAGAGAGAGAGAGAGAGAGAGAGAGAGAGAGTGTGTGTGTGTGTGCGTATGTGTGTGTGTGTGTATGTGTGTGAGATATAGAGTGTGTGTGTGTGTATGTGTGTGTATGTGTGTGAGATAGAGTGTGTGTGTGTGTGTGTGTGTGGTGTGTGTGTGTGTGTGTGTGTGTGTGTGTGTGTGTGTGTGTGTGTGTGTGTGTGTGTGAGTGTGAGAGAGAGTTGAGATAGTAAGGAGCGAAACTGAGTAGAGAAAGAAAACCAGAGATGACACAAGGAGAATCTTGGAGGAGATGTTGGAAGCTTGACATGATCAAAACGTGGAGCAACCTACTTGGGACTGTGACATATTATACATGGAGGATTTAGAGTTGGCTTTCATAGGTGTTATCTTATGCAATCAGATGACCACTCTTCATAATCAGGAGCTAGTATTCGAGAATCAAAGAGCCTTAACATGGAACATCTACATAATGGAGCATACGATGTTCCGGGGACACATACATCAAGGAGGCACATCGGTTCATGTACCGTCTATATAGATGAGATTACCGCTTACTAGTAATCTTAATGTTTCGACATTGCCTGGTCAGGAATATCACCTTTACAACCTTGCTTTGAGCTACAAGTCCTAGAGAATTAATCAAGTGGAGGATGATAATGATGTGACTTCTAGACGTCGACATTGATTTCCTTATTTAATTTATTTTATGTCTTTGAGTGATATTGTGAGATTCCTTCATGTAATTTCGGTAGTGGTTATATACTTTATGTGTTTCTTAATGATACCTTGTGTTTATGGCGGTATACTATATGATACATTCTATTAGTGCTTAAGTATGATATTTATTTCACTTATTATATAATGGTGATGTTTATTTATTAAATTTTTATGCACTCTATCTTATTATAATTAACTTAATTTCATGATTGTCAATTTATTTTTATTTTATCAATTCTTTTATACTTCACATGGTATGTTTGCTATGATGAGAACTGGACTTCATTTTTAAACCTTGAGGACAAGGCTTAGAATGAGTTTAGGGGTATTTTAGGTGAAGTATGGAATTGATGGTAATAAAAGGTAAGAAGGTAGAAGAAAAGTTCAGAATAACTTTTAATCTGATACTCGAGTAAGTTGACGAAGCTTTTTCAAAATTCTTCCAAAATCAAGTAAGTATGAATTTCATTTTTTTATTTTTAATTAGAAAAAGAATGAAAATGAATATATGTGTAATAGATTTTGAATGGAAGTGTTATTTTTTACTACCAAAGTGAATTTTATTATAGAAGGAATTAATTTTATACTATTTTTTATTAACTTTATTACTTGATGAACACTAATTGAATGCCTTGTGTTAGTCATAATAATGAGTAGAAGATCGAAATAATAGTGCAAGATAAACAAGATAGATTTCTATGAATCTTTTGATAAAAAAGCTATTGATTAAGTATTTTTATAGTATATACATAAAGCTATTATGCTAGAACTGAAAGAAGAAATTGGTTAGAAACCGATGAGTTTTTATAAGTTAGAAAGAATATTTTCTTGAATTTTGATAGAAAGTTAGAACTACTAACAAGAGTTTATAAAATAAATATATAGAGAGTCTTATAGATTCCAAATGGTGGGAAAAAAAATAAGAATGTTCAAAAGAAAATAAGCAGGGACTTAAAAGCAAAAGTAAAAGAAATATACAAAAAGAAATAATTAGAATGAAGTAAAAAAGTAAGAGAGATAAAAAGAAAGATGGATGTTCTTAAACTCTTAAAAAGAAAAAAATTAACTCGAGTTCTTGAAACAAGAGTTGAATGAAACAGTTCTTAATCTAACATGTTCTAAAGGATGTATTCATTTATGTCTTGAAAAATTCCTATTAATTTTGATTGTGGTATTATTGTAAAGTATCTTCTTAAATTAGGATTAATCTAGCAGTTTGTGTGTTTTAAAATTCTATATTAGTTATCATAAGCTTGATGCTTGTTAGTGGAGATTAAGAAAACTTATATTATGCAATAACTTTGGCAATGAACTTTAAATTTTAAAGAAGTGTTATATTGGGTTGTCAAGTTATTATTAAAGGATATTTTGATTTGACTAAATCATTCTAATCTATCATCACTTTCATTTACTTATAGGTATTATATTTTCATTTGCAAATTATTTCTATTTTAAAATTTTTATTACTTATAGTTAAGATGAATTAGATTGAATTCTGCTTATAAAGAATGAAAAGAGAATATGATGAGAGTATTCCTTTGCTTGAGATAACAAAGTGCTGAGTTTGGGGGTATTTAACAAGTCGATAATTAAACATATTTTATAGTGTAATTTAGATTAATTTTCGGTATAAAGATGATATTACATTATGTATTCTCTTGTTTTTGTGATTTCAGGTTTTAAATAGAAAAATGAAGGAATGGAAGAAAAAAGAAAGATAAAAAAATAGTCAACCGAAAAAATGTACCAGAGATTAGCCAATGATTTGGAATAACACTAGAAATCGACATATAAATCAGCAGAAGAAGAAGGTCAGTGAATCCAAAGTTAATTATATAAATCGCCTACTGAATTAGTGGAACATTAAGAGCTAAACTCAGTGATTTACTCAGCGATTTGTGTATACATTAGTAATCAATGAGATTTCGTTGAGGTTGGTTACATGTTTTTTAGATTAACATGAAAGATTCGAGTTTATCTATAATATGTATATGTGGGAGACTAAAAAAAGACCAGAAAGCTTTGAAATAACTCTCTCCTACTCTGCTAATTCTCTCCTTTTACATTCCTATTGTTCTAGTTTAGTTTTATTATCTATGATTGAAGATAATTTGGGTTTGGGAAAATGTTTGGAATAACTCTCTCTTACTCTGACTAAGGGAAAATGTTTGGAATCTTGACTTAGATGCTAGTACAATGTGGCTAGAAATGAGTAGTTGCATAAGGAGAGTAAGATCAAACGTATTAGGTATATCTAAGGGCTTGGGACCTCCAAAGAAAGAAACATGGTGGTGGAACGAGGATGTCCAACGAGCAATTAAAACTAAAATAGAGATGTATAGGAAAATACCTAAGTGTCAAGATGAAGATGTGTACAATCAATATAGAGAAGCTAGAAAACAAGCTAAAAAAGTAGTTAGTCAAGCTAAAATAAATTTCATGGAAGATCTATATACAAGGTTAGGTAATAGAGATGGCGAAAAATATATATATAGGCTAGCCAAAGTAAGAGATAAAAAGAAACAAAACCTAAGTCATGTAAGATGTATTAAGGACAAAAATCAACATGTTTTAATGCAAAAGGAGGATATTAAGGAGAGATGGAGAAGTTACTTCGATAGTTTATTTAATGATGGCCAAGTTGATACTATAATAGATGTACCAAGAAAGAAACGTAAACTATACATGCAATATTAGAATTTCAGAAGTTAAAGAGGCATTGAAAAGAATGAAAATAGGGAAAACATGTGGCCAAAATGAAATACCCATAGAGGTTTGGAAATGCTTAGGTGAAATTGGATTGACTTGGTTAACAAAACTTTTCAATAAAATTTTAAAATCAAAACGGATGCCAATGGATTGGAGAAGAAGCACGCTTGTGCCAATCTTCAAAAACAAAGGAGACATTCAAAGTTGCTCAAACTACCAGGGAATTAAACTTATGAGTCACACAATGAAACTTTGGGAGAGGATAATCGACAATAGGCTAAGGAGAGAAACAACAATATCGGAGAACCAATTTGGTTTCATGCCTGAGAGGTCAACTATGGAGGCAATTTTCCTTGTAAGACGATTGTTAGAAAAATATAGAGAAAAGAAAAAAGATCTTCATATGGTATTCGTAGATTTAGAAAAAGCATATGATAGGGTCCTTAGAGATGTTCTTTGGTAGGTTTTAGAAAGAAAAAAGTGCATGCTAGATACATAGACACTATTAAGGATATGTATGATGGAGTAGTAACGAGTATAAAGACATTTGGGGGAGCTACAAAAAAGTTTCCCATTACGACAGGACTACATCAAGGATCGGCATTAAGCCCGTATCTATTTACTTTAGTTATGGATGAACTAACTAGACATATTCAAGAGGATATACCATGGTGTATGCTATTTGCAGATGATATTGTCTTAGTGGATGAAACTAAAGATGAAGTGAATAGGAAATTAGAACTCTAGATGGATACATTAGAATATAAAATCTTTAAGTTGAGTAGGACGAAAACCGAATAAATGTACTGTGAGTTTAAAAACACTAGACATCGAGATGATCGAGTGGTAAAATTAGGGGAAGTAGAAGTTTCTAAGGTAAACCACTTTGGATACCTAGGATCAATCATACAAAATGATGGTAACATTGAGAATGATGTAATACATAGAATTTAAGTCGGATGGAAGAAATGACGGAGTGCAACTGGGATGATTCGTGATTGAAATGTTTCTACTAAGTTAAAAGGAAAATTTTATAGGACCGCAATTAGGCCAGCTATGCTCTATGGAAGTGAATGTTGGGCGGTAAAGCAACAACAATTACATAAAATGAACGTAGCAGAAATGAGGATACTTAGGTATATGTGTGGTAAAACACGTAAAGATAGAATACGAAATATAGAACTTCAAAGACAAGTAGGAGTAGCACCATTTGATACAAATATTAGGGAAGGGCGGTTGCGATGGTTTGGTCACTTGCAACGACGGCCTACAAATGCCCCGACTAGAAAACTTGACTCAATAAATATTGTAGAAATTCGACGAGGTTGGGGCATACTAAAGTTAACATGGGATGCATTAATTAGGAGGGATTTGAATGGTTTGCAAAGCTCACCATCAATTGCACTTAATCGAGTACAATGGAAAAGTTTGAACCATGTAGCCAACTCCAATTAATTTGGGACAGAGGCTATGTTGTTGTAGTTGTTGTTGTTTGAAGATAATTTGGAGCTTTAATTTATATTAAGGTATTTATTCATTCATTACGTCTTTTAATTATATTTACGCATTTTTTATGTCCAGCATGAGTGAATAGTCTATTAATCTAAACAAACCCTAGGCAATGTAGTATATTTTGGATTACTAACTAGTTATAATTAAGGAATCATGTGCGTAGATCTATTCATACACATCAATCATGGAATTAACAAGTTGTTTTTGCGTATTACAACTAAAGAAGATTAGTTTTGCATACACAGTTGCAAATGTGTTATGTGGTATTAAGATTTTGATTCTATGTTTATAGTTATGACAACAATTATAGAAGTAGTAACTAGGATTATTCTATAGGGCATTTTCCGAGTTGATGTTCTAGGTGATTTTTTTCTAAGTTATTTATTATGCAGCTTCGATTAATATTGGTTTAGATTAGGCATGATTTTTATTGAATTTAATGCTATCGTATTCGATGGTGTTGTATTTTATCCAATGGATAGATTTACAATAACAAGAATGTGACATTTTCATTGAATTAAGGAAAATCTGCAGCTGGCTAAAGACTATCAGCCTATTATAAAGTGGGGTTTAATGATTCCAAGATTTCATATATTTTATAATTATAACTATAGTATGAATTTATATGATGTTCCTGTGTTTGAAAGTGATCCAAATATAATATATTATTTAGTGGTGTTTAGATGTTTATTTATTTATATTGAATTGCATTTGAATATTATTTAAGTTTAGTTTGAATTTGATTTGTTTAGATTAATTCATTTAGTTTGCTTATTTAAGTTAGTAATCATAATTACTAAGCTATTTATTATTTCAATTAAAATTTAACTAGATTAATTAAGTTAATAAAAACAATAGAAAGTTATTTTCTTTTGAGATTTCGAAAATCCATGTGGAGACGATTTCCCATTTACCACTACTATAAGTTAATAAAAAGAACAAAAAACTATTGTGCACGCTCGACACGTGTCACAATATTTTTATGAAAGATTAGATCAGTTAGAATGAAGATTATTAGATACCATTGCTCAACAAAACACAAACTTTAGCAAGAGAAGCTATAAATAAAATGGCTAAACAATCTAAGAAATATGGTGAGAAGAGTGAACTAATTAAAGAAAATGTAAGCGAAATAAATAAGACATATAAGAAATCACACGATAAGATAGATGAGTTAAAAGCCATGCGTGAATTATTACTTAAAAGATAGATCAAGCAAAGTAAAAATTTTAATGAATTAATCTATTCTAATGATGAATACCTTTGACACGATAAACCAAAACGGAAGAAGCTAATGCTATAATGAACAAATATGATTGGTTTTGTTGATCCCAATTATAACTTTAATAGGTATGCAAATTAATCACAACCAAATGCAGGTAATCGTATTAACAATCAGGGTTATCAAAGATCTAAAATATTGAATAATTAAGAAAGAGAAAAAGATCAACTAATTCAAACATTACAAAATGATATGACAAAATTGAAAAACCAATTGAGTCAAATGACAACACAAATAAGTGAATTTGTAAATTAAGAGAAATTACCATCTCAACCTTATCCTATTTTATTTGAAAAAGCACTAGCCATAATATTAAGAAGCGCTAAGCAGATGGATGAACCTAAAATGTTGAACCAATTAGTTTCTAGAAAAGAAATAGAAACAAAATTAGAAAAAGAAATTAAAGTAACAAGTTACAAGATTTCCAATAAAAGGGTAGTGAATCGGATAGAGACAAACCAATTAATATAAAACCACCATTCCATCATCGTTTGGAAGATAATAAAAATGCTAAAAAATTATAAGAAAGATAAAAAAAATATGTGATACATTAAAGAAAGTAGTGGTTAACATACCTCTATTTGAAGTAATTTAAAATGTACTTAAGTGTCAGAAATTTATGAAAATTTATGCACTAATAAGATTAAGGCTAACAAAAAGGTGAGTCTAGAAGAACACATATCAACACTAATTCAAAAAAAGTTACCTCATAAACGTTATGACCCTAAAATGTTTTTCGTTCCATGTACGATTGAGAATATAGGAATTTCTAAAGGATTGTGTGATCTGGGAGCCTCCATAAATGTTATGCATTTATCTATTTATTTACAAATGATAGATATACATTTAGAAGAAATTGTTATTGTCATACAATTAGCAGATACATCCGCTGTTAAACTAGTAGGGCTACTAGAAGATGTACTAGTCAGGGTTAATAATTTAGTCTTCCCAGCATATTTCTATGACTTAGATATGAAAGAAGATAATTTCTCTAATAGGACTTCTGTAATCTTAGGAAGACCATTTTTGAAAATAGCAAAAGCAAACATTGATGTTTTGAATGGTACATTAATAATGGAAGTAGACGATGATAAATGAATTTTAAAATATATAATGCAATTAAATATTTAATGGATGTTTCTTCCATAAGCATGGTAGATGTGATAAATCCGTCAATAGACAAATATTTTAGAAAAGATAAAATAGATAAATCAAAACTGGTAATTAATGATTTAAAAGTAGATGATGATAGAGATGAGGAAGCAAAAGAGATAATAGGTACCTTGGAATCATATAATGAACTACCATAACTTACTTATTACTTAGACTTATCTAGATCTCATTCAAAACTTTTACTTTCTATAGTTGAAGCCCTATAATTAAATATAAAAACCTTACCAGATCATTTGAAATATGTTTATCTAGAGGGCCATGATAAATTACCAATAATAATTTCTAATAAAGTGATAAAGTCTAGAAGAAAATAAGTTGACAACTGTATTGAAAGAATTTAAAGGAGCAATAGGATGTACCATTACTAATATTGAAGGAATAAGTCCAGCTACAGGTATGCATAGGATAAATCTAGAAACTGATATAAAAGATTCTAGACAACTTCAACATAGGTTAAACCCACCTATGATTGACGTAGTAAAAGCTATAGGGTTTCGGGGATCAAGCACATTAGAAATTTTTCAAAGCTTTAATATCTGCAAACCAAGATCATATTGATTCCATTAAACTGATGTACTAAAAAAAAACCATACCTTAATAAGAACAAATTCATATATGCTTTGTTTGGTGTTGATATATTCTTTCGCGACGGTGCTAGAGACGAAAATCCTCTATCATAAATCCACATACCAATGAACGATTATGATTCGGAGTGCTAGCGTCAAAAATTCTAGTGCAAAAATTCTCGCGAAAACTCTATAGATAAACCTTTCTACCACAGCTGACTCTAACGTCTTATTTATAGTACAACAGGTCGAGTTGTAAGAGAACTCCATCTTGTAGTCATATTCCAAGAGTTTTAGATAAAGTCCAACTCTAAAAAGATTAGAGTAGTAGATAATCTAAAATTACTAATTTGACAAGAGTTATAATTTATCTAAAACTTAAATAAGAATTAAAGACATACTTTGAATCCAATTAGAGTCCTATTCAAAATAGGATTTACTAAGAGATAAATTTCTAGTCACACTAGAAATGTAGGAGAGTTTTGAATCCAAGTCAAACTAGGACACTTAATGAGAATCTCATAATAAATTTAATCGAATAAAATTCATCAACCCATATAATATTAAATTGTGCAAATTTGTTCTTTGTGTGCGACTCAATAAGTTCATACAATATTGGCAGTGAAGCAAAAACCTTTTTTCAGCACACAAGTCCTAAACGGCCTATAGCAAGACATTATGACTACCCAAGTTGCACGAAGATCAATAAATTGATACAAACTAATAGATAATGTATATCATATCCTTTTGTCACGATATCTTTTGATTGAACATAAGATATGGAATGTCACCCTTTATAGTTCAATATACTAGTATCGATTTCCAAGTAGACTAAAAATGTCAAGTGACATTGATCCAATCAATTTAGAAGACATGACCATTTATCAGTCTAACATATCAAGAGGCCCTATAGATGTCTCTCTCTAAAAGAGATGGAAAAATTCCATCCTGATCGTATATAATCTACACATTAATCGCATAATGACCAATCATGAGTTTTATAATCATCCGGTATAGACAACGTTTAATTATGTCAAATCCTTGTACTCTTAATGTTAGAGTCTCTGGTGATCTCAAGTTAAAGGACTAAATGATATAACTATCATTAGAAGCACTTATGACATTGATTTTTTATTATTCTCATAGCGGGTTGGTCCAACATTTGTTCCCAACAAATACCCATGATCTTGATCCGTATTCGTATACATATAATCATCACATGATTATCAATCAAGACTTATACTAGTCATAATTTATTAATGTTCCCATAGTAATAACTGATTAAGGATGTTTAGAATAATATAATAATTATTCAAGGATACTATTATAAACAAAACATACATCTACTTATAATAGTTAAACAACCCTTACAGAATTGGCCTATGGAACATACCTCAATATTTCCCACTTGCACTAGGTCCAATCCTATACATATCCAACACTGCGTGACCTTAATGCATTCTTAGTGGAGGAAGTTTATTTGTGTATCTGTTACATTGCTTAATATTGATGTTCAGTAAATCTTCACGTTTTTTCACTAATAAGATAAAACACTCAAGTGATTGTTTATATATATAGTATGATTTAGGTTCCATAACCTAAATTTCTCCATTAATTTTACAATAAAAGCCAACATTACTTTCAACACTTAGAATCACACCTTATTAAATCATCAACATTATGATATAAAAATTTTCTTTGGCTACATCAAATACCGCTAAAAAATTGAGTTTATGTTGTAGAACTTTTTAAATTAAGTTTAGAACGTTTCCAACTCATGCATTTTCCTACGATGTTAACACATAATCATTGATCATTTGTATTAGCTTGAAGTTTGCATTTTGTAACCATTTACATGACTCGTACCTTTCAAACCTCCGCAAATCCAATAACATTTCTCAAGTGCTTTTGAAGTACTTAAAAACGTTATCAATAAATATCCAGTGACCTTTTGTGGAATCTATGAGATATACGTATGTTTTGCCCAAAACATCTGACACATCAAGTTGAACGCAAAGTATAAAATATTTGATGATTATCTTAGCTAATGCGTATAGAATCATATTCATATTTTACTGCTCATTATTTGTCTTAAGACTTTGAGTCTTGCAGAGACTTATGTTATAAGACGTAAGTATGAATTCTTTTAAGAACCTCGCACACTAAAACCTTTTCAGTTATTAGTCTATATAAGCACACTAATTTAGACCAATTGGCCTGTTAAATCTATCTTTATAGATCTATATCACAAGGATATAGGTGTAGTTGTCTAAAAATTTCATTAAGAAACTTTTCTTTAACCAAGACTTGAAATTATGCAAGGCTAGAACATTCTTTTCCAATTAACATTATATCATCAACATACAGATTCTGATAATTGCGTTCCCACTAACCGTTGTGTATACACAAGGTTTATCTTCAATTAAATGGACATAGTTCATTTATTATTTCATCAAAACAAAGACCGTAACTTTTATAAGCTTACTATAATCCATAAATGGATCCTTTAAGCTTGTATACCTTTTTAAAATTCTTATGATAATCAAAAACTTTAAGTTGTGTCATAAACATCTATAAGGAGCATAGAGCAATGCTATTTTGATCCTCGTTTGTCATATTTTATAGTGAAACTATATTATATTTCAAATTAGAATTCTAGAACTTGAGCTTAGCTACTAGTAAGAAATCTTATCATAATCAACAAATTGATTTAGAATGAAATTTCTTGATAAGTCGTGCTTTTAAGTATGCCCTTTTTTGTTTTGCTTGTCATTTTAAATTATTTACATCCAACGGTCATAAAGCTTTCAAGTAAATAAATCAAGATCCAAACTTGAATAACATACATGAATTAAAACTCATAGTTCATTAACAATTAATCTCTTAATCCATTCTAGACGAGAAATGTCTCTTGATAAGAAGTGATTTATTCTGATCTAGTATCAAAAATATATCACGACTATTAATAATAAGAAGTTCCAAATTTCTTTGGCCAATTTCTTTTTATTCTACATTTTCAAGAGATAAATGTTACTAATGTATACTCTCTAGTTCAAAACTTTATTGAGCATTCTAAAGTGGTTCAGTTCTCATTTGTGGCTCTTGATCATTTCAAGATTTAATTTATTCCCAATAGTGTCTTTGGAATAAGTGTTTAATTTAGAAAGACATCATTTTGAGCAAAAACAATTTGTTCTCAATAGTATAAAAAGTATCATAATATTCAATCATAATTAGACACAAATCACTTAGGCATCAAACTTTATGTGACTTAGCATCTTATGCAAGTTGCACCGCCTAAAATTTCATGAAAAGACAAACTAGGTTTTTTATTCTATATCGTATAAGAAGTTTTATCAACCACTTGAAAGAAAATTGGGTTTAGTGTGAAGTGCAGTGGTTTCTAAAGTATAGCATCAATAGACACCGTAGGAAGGTCTGTGTGATACATCCTATATAGTTTGATTTCTCCTCTTAAAACATTATTTCTTAAATAACGTTCCTAGTGGAGTTAATTATAAGGCAATAACATAATTTCAAAGATGGTCGTTTAAACTCTTAGCTCAAATATTATCCACCCTAATCTCATCAAAATATTTTAATATTTTTCCAAGTTATTTTTTTAATACTAATTTTGAAATGTTCACAACAATTCAGAATTATGCTTTCCAGATAGGATTTGTAAATCATTATAAAATGAAAAATTCCATTCTATGAATAACTAAATCTATTCTTTAAGGCTTATCTTTAGAACTGGGTAAAGTCTAGCTCACCACTAAGGTTTTTATGTCCGACGCAAATACCTTTGGTAGATTTTACCTTCCTTTTATCTTTCTCTATTAAGTTCGTTTAAGTTACGAACCATTAAAATATGTTTAGGCCTTTTTTCAATATTTTGTCTTACAGTTTTAAACATCATATGCAATTGTAAACATATTTCTTCATGCCATTCATATTATATAGTTCAAAACTATTTTGATGAATTGTAGATCAAATCTACTGCGAATTTTTGGCACATAAAACTCAAGCTTTTTGAGACAATAAATATAATCCTTTCATGTTTCAAACATAAAGATATGTTAATAGGTTCTCAACCATTTCACAAGAATCCAAGAATTCTTGTAATCTTATACATTTTTCCACTATGACTTACTATTGGAACATTTCCTTCCGTGTTGTCACTGTTATGTTAACATGACATATAATTCTTGTACTAACGGATGGTAGTTTAGAAGGAACCATTAATGTAAGACATACATCATTATTTTTATGGTTGATAGCATCTATCAATTTTCCAATCAAATTAGAAAATTACTCTTACAAAAATTATATCATTTTTAAGGATTGATCGCAGTTACTCTGGATTTATGTTACAAGGATTCTAATATATAAACCTAGAAGATTATGCAAAATAATTTATTATTGAGTTATTAAACTCCCATTAAATCAATAATCCTCATAAATACTAATTTAGTGGCCTAAGATCCAAATTTCACTTAATTTTGATATTAGGGCATGACATTCAAAATCAAGTTATTTAGGTAGCTAACAGTTACCAATTGCATCAAATGCAACTTTTAGGTTCTTCATGACATCTAAACATTATATGTCACAACATGTTATGTCTCATCTATGCCTAAAGCCCCATAAGTATTTTGATAGCTTTATTAAGTCAAACAAATTTAAAACATACAGGTAACCATTACCCGGTTTGCCTCACCAAGATAACAAAATACACTATATGGAGGTAGGCCTATATTGATGTTATCGAGGCCTTGACTAGTGTTTTAAAAATAGGTGGCATTAACAAAATATAACTCTAACATCTCATCGTGAAGTATCCAATATATCAAATTTTGTACAGAATAAAGATCATAAATAAATAGGAAACAATTTCACATAAAGGTAAAACATCATATAACAAATTTAGGAAATAAAATTATATACACTAATAGAAAAATTCCCATACGCCCTTAAAGATTATATTTTCATTAGTGGCATTAACTAAGTATTTTTCAATGTAATATTAATCAAAATCTATTTAATTAAAACACCTTTTTAATTAAGTTATCTAATCAATATTAATATTGAGCACCATTAATTAGTTCAACTTATCAAACTCTATTGCCACAAAAATGATAATTAAATGTGACTAAATTAGTGTTGTATTAGTAACAAAATTTGTTTCCATATACAATTCAATGACACATCATTAAAATGTAGGACTCTAATCTATACGACTTATAACACATGCACTATTTAAATTTGTACCCATCTTCACCTCATTGAGGCTAAAAACCAACTTGATCTAGAAGATATTATTTCTTTAACTAAAAAGCATCCTAATATTATTTGAGAATATACATTAGCATCCAACATCATTCGATTAATTTAAAATGAAGTCTCATGGTCATACATATAGGATAAGGACAAATACTAATTTGGGTGATATGTTTTACATTGTCTATCTACCTATCTGGTTCAAAATGATGAGTTTGTAATCAAATCCCCACAAGGACGAATGTGGCTAGGACAGATTGTTAAAATAATAATTTTCACGACTATACACCAATCAAGTTCATTCAAGTCGTGATACCCATAAAGTTATACCATTGTACACTAATATGATCTATCAATGTGGGATTTTGACCATATGAAATAATAGGTAATCACATTACATAGCAAACACAATGAGCAGGGTAAAAAAATTTCATGTATGGCACCAGTGCACGCAAAGATACACTACTACATGCACAAACAATTCAAGTGAGTGCAGTACTAAATTCCCACACATATATAATATAATATATATATATATATATATATATATATATATTTAATGCATGAAATTCATTAATATATTGCATATATAATGAACAACAAGCAATGATTTTAATGGGATCAAACCCTTGCTCTGATACCACTATTAGGTTTCAGGGATCAAGCGCAGAGGAAATTTTAGAAACTTTTTCGAATATCCCCAAACCAAGATCATATTGATTCCATTAAACTAATGTACTAAGAAAGAAAATCATACCATAACAAGAACAACTCAATGTTAGCCTCGTTTGGGGTTGATCGATTCCTTTAAGACATCGCTAGAAAAGAACATTCTCCATCAGAAATCCACACACGAACGGACGATCACGATCCTGTGTGCAAGTGCAAAAAATTCAAATGCAAAAATTCTCAAAAAAAATCTCTAGGAAAATCTCTCTACTACAAATGTGACCCTAATGTCTTATTTATAGTACAATAGGTCGTGTTGTAAAAGAACTCCATCTCATAGCATATTCCAAATAGAGTCTTATATAAAGTCCAACTTTAAAATGGATTGATTCATAGATAATTCTCAATTACTAATCCAGCCAGAGTTTTAATTTATATAAATCTCATATAAGAATTAAAGTCATACTTTAACTCCAACTAGAGTCCCATTAAAAATAGGATTTACTAAGAGACAAAATTTCTAGTCATACTAGAAGTGTAGGAGAGTTTGGATTCCGATTCAAACTAGGACACTCAAAGAGAATCTTCAAAATGAATTTTATCAAATAAAATTCATCAACCTAGACAATATCAAATCGCGTAAATCCATTCTTTATGTGCGACCCAATGAGTTCATGTAACGTTTGTAGTGAACCGAAAACCCTTTTTTGGCACACAAGTCATAAGTGACCTTTAACATGACATTATTACTACGCAAGTTGCACTAAGATCAATAAATTGATACAACCTAATAGAAAATGTATATCATATCCCTTTGTAAGTCGATATCTTTTGACTGGACATAAGACGTGAAATGTCACCTTAATAGTTCAATCTACTAGTATCGATCTCTGAGTAGACCGAAAGTGCCAAGTGACATTGATCAAATCAATTAACTAGACATGGCCATTTATTAGTCTAACATATCAAGGAGCCCAATAGATATCTCTCTCTAAAAGAGAGGGACAAATTTCATCTTAATCACATAATATGCACACATTAATCGGATAATGACCAATCACAACTTTTATAATTATTTGGTTAAAGACGACGTTTAATTGTTTCAAATCATTGTGCTCCTAATGTTAGAGTCTCTAGTGATCTTAAGTCTAAAGATTAAATGATATAACAATCATGAGGAGCACTTATTACATTGACCATGTAGCGTTTACATAGCAGGTCAGTACAACATCTGTTCCCAACAAATACCCATGATCTTGATCTATATCCGTATATGCGTAATCATCACATAATTATCAATCGAGACAAATACTAGTCTTAATTTATTATTGTTCCCATAATAATAACCGACTAGGGACACTTAAAATAATATATTAATTATTTATGGATACTATTATAAAGAAACATGCATCTACTTATAATAGTTAAATAACGTTAATAGAATTGGCCTAGGACACATACCCTAACAAAAGATGAAATATTAAAACTACTAGACGCAGGAATGGTATTTCTAATAGCTGATAGTAATTCGGTAAGCACAGTCCAAGTAGCCCCTAAAAAGATAGGAATTACGGTAATAACAAATAAGCATGGAGAATTAGTACCAAGTGGAATCCAAAACAGTTGGAGGGCATGTATAAATTATAGAAAGCTAAATACCTCAACTAGGAAAAACCACTATCCAATCCCATTTATATATCAGATGTTAGAAAGACTAGCTGAAAAACCCATCACTACTGTTTAGATGATTATTCAAGATTTTATTAAATACTTGAAGCCCTAGAAGATCAAGAAAAAAACAACTTTTACTTGCCCATTTGGTACATTTGCTCATTGATGTATGCTTTTTGGTTTATATAATGCACCAACAACATTTCAAAGGTATATGGTTAGTACTTTCTCTGATTATTTAGGAAATTTTGTTGAAGTTTTCATGGATGATTTAATGATTTATGGTAGTTCTTTCAATGAATGTCTATTTAATTTAACTAAAGTACTTAAAAGATGCAAGGAAAAGAAGTTAGTACCAAATTATGAAAATGTCATTTCATGATAGATCGAGGACATATATTAGGACATATAGTGTCCCATAAAAGAATAGAGGTAGATCTAACAAAAATCCAAGTAATCAAAATGTTACCTTACCTACCACGGTAGGAGAAATACTTTTATTTCTTGGGCATACAATAATCTATAGAAGATTTGTAAAAAAAATTTCAAAAATTACACAACTTTATGCAAACCTTTACAAAAGACATTTCATTTCAATTTACCAATGATTGCAAAATAGCGTTGAATAAATTAAAAGATTCTTTAATAACTACACCTGTGATTAAATCACCAGATTGGGTGTTACCCTTTGAAATAATATGTGATGCAAGTAATTATGTAGTTGAAGCAGTTTTAGGTTAAAAAGTAGAAAAATAATCTTATGTTATATATTATGCTTCTAGCACACTAGATCCAGCCCAACAAAATTATATGACCACTAAAAAGAAACTTTTAGTAGTAGTGTTTGCCTAAAAAAATTTAGACCGTATTTATGAGGAACAAAAGTAATAGTTTATTCAGATCATGCAGTTTTGCGATACTTAGTGACATAACAAGATGCAAAACCTAGACTAATTAGATGGATAATACTCTTACAGGAATTCGATCTTACTATATAAGATAAGAAATGAGCCAAAAATCAAGTAGTAGATCACTTAAATAAGTTATAAAAATGAGAAAAACCTATACCATTAAGGGACGAATTTTCGAATGAATATTTATATAGATGAAGATTGATGGCCCATGTTATGTCGATATAATCAATTATCTTACCATCAATATGTTATCACCTTACTTAACGAGAGCTCAAAGAATAAAATTAAAAAGTACTCTAAAAATTATTTATAAGATGATCCCTTTTTATGGAAGTTTTGCACCGACCAAATAATTAGGAGATGCCTAACATATTTTAAAGTACAATCAATTATATCTCATTACGATACTTATTCATGTGGAGGGCATTTTGGTTCACGTAGAATTGCTAGTAAAATCTTGGATTCCGAATTATTTTGGCCCACTCAATTTCATGATTATTTTCTCTATAAAATGTTGTCCAAATTGCCAACGAACTGGATACTTAGGACGTAGAAATAAAATGCCTTTAAATCCTGTTCTATTTTGTGAAGTGGTTGAAGTATAGGGTATAGATTTCATTGGACCTTTTCCAATATCAAATGGCTATGTTTATATTTTACTTGCTGTAATTGTGTGTCTAGTTAGGTAGAAGCAAAAGCTACTAAAACTAATGATTCAAAAATAGTGGTTGATTTCCTTAGATAAAAAATTGTTATAGTTTTTGGAGCACCTAGAGCACTTATAAGTGATAGAGGTTCACATTTTTGCAATTGATTAGTTGCTAATTTAATTGCTAAGTACAACGTCACATATAGGAAATTCACTGCATATAACCAACAAACTAGTGGACAAGCTGAAACACACAATATAGAAATTAAGTTGTACTAAAAAAATAGTTAGTCCAACATGTAAGGATTAAAGTCTTAGATTAGAAGACACATTATAGGCATATAGAATAACATTTAAGACATCCATAGGCATAACACCTTATATGTTAGTATTTGGAAAAATATGTCATTTACGAGTACGTAGAACTAGAATATAAAGTGTATAAGGCAATAAAAACATGTAACATAAATTACAATGAAGCAGGAAACCAACATAAATTAAGTATTCATGAATTAGAAGAAATTAGGAATGAAGCCTATGATAATGCATCAATTTATAAAGATAAAATCAAAGCATTTCATGATAAGAAATTAGTTTCAAAGATTTTCAAGTAGGAGATAAAGTTTTGCTCTTTTGTTTAAGACTTAAATCATCCCCTAGAAAACTTTGTTTGAGATGGATATAACCTTATCTAATTGTCTATTTACTACCTTATGGCACAGTAGAAATAGAAAGCTTTAACACATGAAAAATATTTAAAGTAAATGGTCATATGTTAAAACTTTATTATGAAAATTTTGTTGAACATGAAAATATTACACTATGGATGTATAAGAAATCGCATAATAAGAAGAAGAAATTGAGGAATAAGAAGCTTGAAGAACTGCAACCCGAAGTTCAACATCAAGACGAGAAGTGACCGGCGGAAGAAGAATTCACTAATGATTAATTAAAACTTCAAGATTTAGGACATACGATTGAAATTTACAATGATGATCCAGGGAAACTGTTCCTCCACGTGATGATCAATGACATCAGTTGCCCTGGTGTTTTACTTGACATAAGAGTTGATATGAATATCTTACCCAAAAAATGGTGCAAAAAAGTCAAGTTGAAGATTAATTTTATACCACCTTTTCTTGTCCATAAAGCAAATGGTGATAATATATTCCCATTAGGAATATTGATGAATGTGCCAGTGCAAATGAGACAATTCTAGTATCTCACCAAATTTTTTCAAGAAGTCCACAAATGATGCGGGAGTACAATGAATGAAAAAAGTGGTAAGATACAATGACTCGGAGGATGAATGAAAATCATTCAATGTGAGAGAAGAAAGAAGGCGAAGCACAACTAAAAATAAGAGAAAAATAAGAGAAAAGATACAAAGAGTGGAAAGATTAATAGCTAGAGTTAACGTACCAAATGTTGCTATAAGTTCGGTACCATCTTTGTCAAAGCTTAGGATGGGAGGATTTTTTCGAACCATATTTTCTTCACTTATATGTAACTAGATAAAAATTCGTCGCAATGAAGAAATGATAGCAGCAAACGAAAGGACTTAAACGATACCATTCTATGTCGGAGAAAAGGCATGATAGTCGTTTGCAGGACTCGAAGAGAAGTATCAACATTTAATCTCTGCAGTTGCAATTTCTAAATAGGACTTACAACCCACTTGATAGTTATGTTTCCCAACCTTCTACAGAAATGGATGAAGATGATGAACCTGACAATGAATTTACTTATGGAAATCGTTGTATGTAACTTATTTTCTCTTGTATGCGATGAATGCATGATACAATGTATTGCACTTGGTGAAATTTTTGTTAATGAATGTATTATGTTCCCTTTTGCATTTCAATCATTTGAAAATTGTTGAATTCCACATGTGACTATTTATTTCCATTTTTATTAAAAATATAAAATCATTTATGCTACATGTTGTATGTTTATTATGTTGGAAACTTGACTTAATTTTAAAACCTTGAGGACAAGATTTAGAAAGGGTTTGGAGGTATTTTAGGTGAACTATGACAATGAAAGTAAATAAATGAAAGAAATGTAGAAGAAAAGGTTCAAAATTAATCCAAAAAGTTCGAAATCTTGATTCGATATTCAAGTGAGTTGATGAAATTCTTTAAATTTATTTCGAATTCAAGTAATTATCAATTTTATTTTACTTTATTTTTATTTAAAATGATAATAAATATATAATAGATTTTTGAATGGAACTAATATTTTACTACCGAAGTGAATTTTATGATAGAAGGAATCAAATTTTATACCCTTTTTGATTAAATTTACTACTTGATATGTACACTAAATTGAATTCCTTGTTTTAGTCATCATAATTAGTAGAAGATCAAAACAATAATGCAAGATGAATAAAACAAATTTCTAAGAATCTTGTGATACAAAAGCTATTGATTATGTATTTTTATAGTATATACAGAAAGTTATTATCTCACAATTAAAAGAAAAAATGAGTTGGAAACCGATGAAATTCTAGAAGTTAGAATGGACACTTTCTTCAACTTTAGTTGATAATGAAAAGTGTTAACTAGAGTTTACAAATATAGACTACAGATTCCAAAAGAAATGGAGCAGGGACTCAAAAGCAAAATCAAAAGAAATATATGATAAATAAATAATTAGGATTAAGTATAAAAAAAAATGCAAGATGGAAAAGATGGATGTTCTTAAAATGTTTGAAGAAAAGATTTAATTCGAGGACTTGAAGCTAGAGTTCAATGAAGTATTTCTTAATGTAACATGTCTTAAATGACATATTCATTGGTATCTTGGTAAAACTCCTATTATTTTTGGTTGTGGTATTATTATAAAGTATTTTCTAAAATTAAATTTAATCTTGTAGTTTTGTGTTTTGAGATTCTATACTAGTTATCGCAAGCTTGACGCTTGTCAATAAAGATTGAGAAAACCTATATTGTGTACAGGCCTTGGTAATGAACTGTTGATTTATCATTAATGGATGTTTTATTTTGTTTAAATCATTCTATTCTATCATAACTTTAATTTACTTGAGGGTAATATGTTTCAATTTGGAAATTGCTTGTATTTTAGAATTTCTATTATTTAAAGTTAAGATGAATTAAATTGAAATTAGCTTATAAAAAATGAAAAGAGGAAATGATTAAGAGTATTCTTTTGCTCGGGACAACAAAGTGCTAAATTTGGGGAAATTTGACAAGTCAATAATTAGACATGTTTTATAGTGTAATTTAAGTTGATTTTATACATAAATGATGATATTACACAACGTATTCTTTTTTTGTGATTTCAATATTTAAATAGAAAAATGAAGATATGGAAGAAAACATGAAGAAGTGCAAAACAATCAACTGGAAAACAAGTCCAGCGATTAGTGAGTGATTAAAATTTACACAAAAAATCACAACCTAAATTGGTAGTGGGAAAAAGTCAGCGAATCCATAATGATTTAGAGAATACACTAGAAATCGCTAGCTGAATTGGTGGAGCATAGAGAATTAGAACTAAACTCAGTGATTAACTCAACGATTTATGTACAACTTAGGAATCGCTGACAAATCGCTAACGTCGGTGATAGATTTTTTAAATAAGAATGAGGAATTGGTATTTATCTAGGATATGTACTCTTAAGGAAACTATATATAGGACCAGAGAGCTTCGAAATAACTTTATTTTCTCTCTTATTCTCTATTTAATTTTCCATTACTCTTCTTTTCAACCTTTTCTCTTTTAAGTTTTGTCTTATATGTGAAGAAATATTGGAGCTTTGATTTAAAGGTATTTATTTATTTTATCATTATATATTTTAATTATATGTCTGCATTGTTTATTTCCCCATGAGTAAGTAGGTAGTTAATCTAAACAAACCCTAAACATCTAGCATACTTTGGATTGTTATGTAGTTATAATTATAGAATCACATCTTAACGCTTTATATCGATTCATACTCGTCAATCACGGATTAAAAAAGTTATTTTTGCGTATTACAACTAGTGATTTTTTATATTGAGTGCATAGTGGTCAATATGTTCCTTAATATAGTGTCCAAATCTATGTCTATAGTTATTGACAACAATTATAAAAATAGTAACCATGATTAATCTATAGGGCTTTTCCCGAGTGGATGTTTTCGGTGCTTGTGTTCTAAGTTGTTTATTATGTGGCTTCAGTTAATATTAGATTAGAATATGCATCACTTTCATCGAGTGTATTGCTATTGTATTTCTATAGTGTTACGTTTTATGTAATGGGTAGATTTACAATGATAAGAATGTGGCTTTTCCATTGAATTTAAGAAAATTGGTGGCTTGCTAAAGGTTATCAACCTATTATGAATTAGGATTTAATGATTCCAAGATCCCATGTGATATAATTATAACTATCATGTGAATTAATATTATGTTCGAGTGTTTAATGGGGGTTTGTTTAAATGTTTCTGTAGTTATTCCATTTAAATTGATTTATTGATTTTATTTTAATATTAATTTGAGTTATATTAGGTTAGTTTATTAAATCTTAAATTGTTTATAGTTTTGTTATTTTAATTAATTAGTCATTTCGTTTGCATATTATTAGTGTTTAATTCCCATTTAATTAAATTGAAAGAAGTTAAATCCGATAAAACTTTAGGGTATCCTTAATTCTTAAGAGATTTGAAAAATTCTTGTGGAGACGATATCCCATTTACTACTACTACAAAATGAAAGTAAAATGTGGAAAATTATTATGCACGCTCAACAAATGTTATATTCCCAAGCAACGATCATGGTACAATTATGTAACTTAATTAGTCAGATGGCTAAGCTACAAATGGGAAAATCAAGTCCACAAGTGTAAGCAATTTAACGATATGTTAATCACCTAGCGATGGTGGTTAATCCATTGTATATGCAACAAGGGATGGAGTTTGATGTTGTCAACTTCATTAAAAATCAAAATTTTGGAAACAACTCAGGTAGAGAGGAATGGCTCCTCAAAGATTCTATCAAGGATACAACAACCATAACGTTTCATATGGAAACGCTGATAGTTGATTGAAGCTACCTCTCGATTTTAATTAACAAGTCCAACAAGGGAAGCTAGGCTAAAGCACAGAAATAACTTCATTGAAGTCAATTGAGAGACTTTTGCAAGCCATTGGCATCAATAATAGAGAACACTATGAGAGGAATGAGAAAGATATGGAGAATGTGAAGCAAACTCTTAAGTGAATAGATGATGAAAGAAACCAGTCCATTAAGAATTTGGAGAGACAAATCAGTCAGCTAGCAATTGCATTGAATTTGAGGAAGGAAGGAAAATTTCCAAATAACACAATTATGAATCCTAAGGAGGACATAAGTTCTATAAGAATGGTGACTAAGCAAGAAAATGTGAATACGATAGCAATCAAGAGAGGTGGGGAGATTGAAAGTGTGAAGGCACCATAAATAAAAGTGAGAAATGAAGAACTTGAAAGACCAAAGCAAACAAAGATCAATACTTTGAGAAGTAAAAATAAGGGAAAAAAATAATAGATGGCTAAGAAACCTAATGAAGGAGCCTCTGTTGAATCATTCAAAGAAAATCTGATCAAGGTGGCATTAAAGAAGGTGGAACACAAGTTCAAGTTCATGCTAAAACTCCAATTAATCATAAAGGAAGATCCGGGAGATATATACATCCCTATCAACATTAAAGGAATAATATTCAAGGATGTTTTATGTGATTCAAGAGCATCGTGAACGTGATGCGGCTTCATTTCATGTTAGAGCTGGATTTGAAGATTAACTATCCAGAGGGAGCACGCTCGCAAGTGGTAGATGGTAATTTGGTACCAACGATAGGGCGTATCTTGAATGTGCATGTCAAAGTGGGGAAATTCAAATTCATCGTTGATTTTAAAGTCATGGACCACAAATTGATGGATGATGTATCTATGGTACTTGGATGAACATTCTTGACTACGATAAATGCTATCTTGGAAGCTGAAAAGAGAAAGATCACAATAAGTATTGACTCTAATAAAGAGAGTAAGAAGATTATTTTGTGGAAGGAAAAGAAGTCCATCCTAATGGATGAGACATCATCATCTCAGATATGAAGATGGAGTTACTTGATCTAGACTCAGACTAAAACTAGCAAAAAGGCATCTAGGTAAGGAGGTTAAATGCAGCGCTACTAGGAGGCAATCCAGGGTTTTTAAAATTTAGTTTTATTTCAGTTTTTTACTTTTGAGTAATAAGTATAGCAATTCAAACATTCTAGTGGCCTTTTTTTCTATCTTAGATGAATTTTTATACAAATTTTGCAGGAAGAACCATTTGTTAGGTGATTTTTTCATCGGAATGGTTAAGTCTGAACATATTAAGCATATTCATACGAGAATCAAGGAGTTAGAGTGGTATTAGATAGGCACAACAATGAGACAAAGGTAAATTTTTTTGAAAACTTTTCTAAACAAGGCAGTCACTGTACCATCCCTTTACTCAATTAGAGCAATGCTCGGACTGAAACTCTAATTAAGCCTAAGTACGCCAACCAGACTTAAGTAGAGTAATGAGACATTCATTATTCTTACCTGATTAACACAATACAATTCATCTTACATCGAATAAATAATTGAAAACATAGAGAAAATTAAAAAGTCTTCAATAAAACATAAGACACACACAAATCGGCATAAACCTCGATCATAAAACCATATCCGAACCCTATTTATTATAAAATAGTAATTCAATACAATATATATACACATACACATACACATACACATACAGTAGGGAAATCAATTCACCGTAAAAAAGGCTATAAACTTTTAATCTTCTCCGTTCCTAAGTCCAAGTGCATGTCGATAACCTGAAATGTTAATTAGGGAATGAGCACTCCAACTTGCTTGGTAAGTGATGATTGTAAACCGATCAGCTATCATCTTATATCAATGATTTAATGAGTAGCAATATGAATTCAAAACATACCTATTTAGGTATTAAAATGATATAAATAATAGATAATAGAATGCAAGTTCAAAGGTCAATTGCAACCGTATTCTTGACTTGTAAATTTGACTTTAGTTACGAAGTCATACTCTCAGTCACTCGAGAATACAACCACAGATCCCGTGTTTTGGCCGATAAGGGATTTTATTGGTTTAATGGATAGTGAACAACTAAGGTAAAATTTAGGCCTACGAGGATGGAATGGCATAATCCATTTCCAGGCTAACATTTTTCCATTTATTAGGATAAAAGATAGAATTCAATTCCAACTTACCTTCACATCCCTTCAGTCTCGACCTGCCTTATCGACACTTCCAAGGATTTTCACATTTAAAACAAATGCAGTCAAGTCATGGTATATTGCCCCATTCCAAGTACATAATACTATATGAACTAAATGCACTAGTTTGCGATGCATAATCGATAAAATACAATTATCACTTATATGTACCAAGCGTTTTTAACTTTATACGGACTTACCCAACTCCAAAGATCCATAAACCTTTCCCTGTCGACCAAGAACCTAAAATAGATTGATTATTATCAATTTTAGCCTAATACTCATTAACCTAGCTACATCTGAAACCAATTTGTCACTTTTTACGTCAATATGACCACTTCACGCTTTTCAAGATAAAAACCCCAGTATAAAGTATCGAACGAGTTTCAAATTTTCAATTTTCATAGAAGCCCAAAACTTGTATTGATATGGCCAAAATATATTTTCTTTGCTTTTTTTTTCCTTCTTTTCAATTTTTTAAGAATTTTCCAGCATTTTCTTTCTTTTCTTTATTTTTTTAGGAAATGGGTTTGGGCATGAACCGCCTTAACCAGGTTCGCCCCCACCGAGCCAAATCAGCTTGGTTCAAGGATCAACCCATTTATTCCTCATCGAGCTCCTGCAACTCAAAATTAATAATTCTATTTTTTATTTCTTTTTGATTTGTTCACTCAAGACTCTTTGGGAGGGGAGATGACCCCATGTTGTCTCCTTGGTCGGATAGGCTGGGCCTCCCATCCCCATCTCCACACAACAACCCAACGAACAACAAAAATATCAACAATTCAAGAACCACAATGACTTCAATGACTAATGACACAATGACCTTAACACAACAACAATGACGACCAACAACAACAACGAATCACCTTAACCCAGGTTGTTTGATCACCTTTATTATGTCTCTCCATTATTTTGATCTCTCTCTATTAATTTTCGGTTTCAAAACCATTTTGATGAGGCGGTGTTTGTGTGCGTTTTGGGATTAATACTTCGTTTTCTCAAAATTCTACATACGAATCTCGAGGCAAAATTGATGGTTCAAAATCATTTATTTTTCACTTTTAATGTTTTGATCTTCTACGAGATAAGTGTTGCATATGTTGAGGTCAATCTTTATAGCTATTAGTAAGATCATTACCTTTTGACTGACTTACATGATATAAATACAATTTTCTAGAGATTTGCACACACGAATCTCAAGGATGATCTAAAGGATAAGAGTTAAAAGGAACTTCCTTTAAGTGATACGAATTTAAACACATGCATAGACTTGCACATTGATCTTTCTTGAGATATGTTTGCACGCAACTCAAGGCGTAGAGAATCTCTCCAAATTCTAACATTCAACATATTCACCTTCTCGACTCAAGTGTAACACGTATCTCGAGGTAAATCTAATGATTAACACAATTCAATTCAAAACTATAGGCTTCATTTTATACATATATATATATATATACTTTATATATAATTAAATGGTTAACAATATATTTACACGCCTATAAATTCACTACGTGCGCCAACGACCACTCTCGAGCGCGTATACTACTATACGTTCCATGTGTGTCACCCTCAATGTCGCATGTCACTAAGCGCCCATCAATTATTATTTATTTTCAATATATATACACTATATATATACGCCATTATTAACATATTTATCATTTCCTCATACGTACCAACCAGTACACTTAGGTGTGCACGCTACCCCACGACCCATATGTGTCACCCTTGAACATATATGATATTAGGCGTCTCATAAATTCTGAATTACTTAATTATAGGCCAAATAATCCAATTATTTTTTATAATTAATAATACGATCCATACAAAAACAAAATAACACGCTAATCCACGCACACGTTAATTGGGACAAGCTGAGCTTAACACGTAGTATAATCAGGTTAATTAACTTTGAGATTAATTTTAGTAACCTCCTTAAGGTAACAGATCGTTACAGTCTCCCTAATGTAGGACAATTTCATCCTTCAAATTAAAGGAAACGTACAAGTTACTAGTACTTTTAAAGAGAAATGGAAATTTCTCTTCCATTTATAACTCTCATTCCCTAGTTATCTTTTCATTTTCATGAAACTATTATTTTCCCTTAATCTAAACCTACAAATCCCTTTCATAGATGAATTTTTCAAAATCATAATGAAATTTCCTTTTAAATTCTCCAACAACCAATTATGCTTGACTCCTAAATATTTTTATCTTAACAAAGTTGTAGTTATATATTACCAAGCTTGCCATGCCTACTTTGTGTAGCTTTTAACTATCTCATTTTCTGTAAGAGCTATGTATTTATTCTTCATTCTGTACATCAACATACAACAAGATTTAACATATTCAGCTTTATCATCTGACACTGTAATCCACCTAATTAATTTTATTATCAAAGAGCTCACATAAATGATCTATTTTCTTTCAGTTGTCATGCTGACAAGTGTTGAGCATGCACAATAATTTCCTGTATTGTACTATTAACTTATACAAGGGGTAAATGTGATATCGTCTCCACAGAGATTTTTGAAATCTCAAAGGAAAGTAATTTTTATTGTTTTTTCTAAATTAGTTAATCTATTTGAACGAGAATTAAAATATTAAATAACTAACAACTATGATTACTAACTTAAATAACCAAGCTAACTAAATTAATTTAAACAATTCAAATTCAAACCAAATCAAACAATATTGAAACTCAATTCAATATGAATAAACAAGCATCTAAACAAACCCCCACAAGACAATATAGTATATATTTGGATTGCTTTCAAACACTAGAACGCAACATAACTTTATACTATAGTTATAATCATAAAATGTGGAATCTTAAAATCATTAAACCTTACTTAATAATAGGTTGATAGCCTATAACCAACCACCAATTTTCCTAAATTCAATGAAAATGTCACTTTCTTATCATTGTAAATCTACCAATTGGATAAAATGCGACACCGTAGAAATACAATAGTATTAAGTTCAATAAAAATCATGTCTAATCTAAGCCAATATTACCTAAGTCACATAATAAACAACATAAAACACAATCACCTAGAACATCTACTCAGGAAATGCCTTATAGATTAATCCTAGTTACTACTTCTATACTTGTTGTCAATAACTATGGACATAGAATCAGAATCATAATACCATGTAACACATTTGCAACTACGCATGCAATACTAATATCCTTTAGTTGTAATACACAAAAACAACTTGTTAAATTTGTGATTGATATGTATGAATAGATTTGAATTATTAAGCACGTGATTCTTTAATTATAACTATCTAGCGATCCAAAATATATTACATTGTATAGGGCTTGTTTAGATTGATAAACTACCCACTTATGCTAAAAATAAACAATATATAAATATAATTAAAAGGCATAATGAATAAATAAATCCCTTAATATATATCAAAGCTCTAATGTGACTTCAAACATTGACAATAAAACTAATATATAGCAAAAGTAAAGCAAAAAGAAAGAATTACGAGAGTTATTTCAAAGCTTTTTGGCCTTTTTTATAGTCTCCCTACATATACATATCTTAGATAAACTCAAATTCTTTATACTAATCTAAAAAATTCGTAACCGACCTCAGCGATTTCTTAGCGATCCGTTCCTTATATACAAGTTGTTAAGCAAATAATTGATTTTAGCTCTATGTGCTCCACCGATTCAGCTAGTGATTTATAGTTCATTCTCCAATTCGTTATGGATTTGTTGCCCTTCTTATGCTGCCAATTTATATGGTGATTCCTAGTGTTATTTCAAATCGCGGCTAATCGTTGGTGTAATTTTCTAGTAACTATTTTGCTTTTCTTTCACTTTTCTTCCATTTCTTTATTTTCTTATTTAAAACCTAAAATCACAAAACAAGGGAATACCTAGTGTAATATCATCATTTATGCCTAAAATCAACCTAAATTACACTAAAAATGTGTCTAATTATTGACTTGTCAAATACCCCCAAACTCAGCACTTTGTTGTCCTGAGAAAAGAAATAATCTCAATCATATTCTTTTTTTATTCCTTATAAACTGATTTCAATCTAATTCATCTTAAATTTAAATAATATAAATTTTAAAATAGAAGTGATTTTCAAATGGAAATATATTACCCACAAGTAAATGAAAGTGATAATAGAATAGAATGATTTAGTCAAATCAAAACACCACTTAATGATAACTTAACCTCCTAATGTAACACTCTTTAGAATTTAAATTACTTAGGTTTGTGCACGACATAGATTTTCTCAATCTCCACTGATAAACATCAAGTTTATGATAACTAATATGGAATCTTACAACACAAAACTCACTAGATTAATCTTAACTATAGAAAATACATTATAATAGTACCGTAATCAAAATCAATAGAAATCTTGCCAAGACACCAATGAATATGTTTTTTAAAACATGTTAGATCAAGAAATACTTCATTCAACTCTTGCTTTAAGTATTCTAGTTAAATCTTTTCTTTTGAAGAGTTTAAAAACATCCATTTTTTTATCTCTCATCATTTTTTTTTCTATTCCATTCTAATTGTTTCTTTTTAACTTATTTTTCTACTTTTGCTTTTGATTCCCTGCTCAATTTCCTTGTGACATTCTCACCTTTTTCCCACTATAGATTCCCTGCTTCATTTCCTTTAAGCATTTTCACCTTTTCCTACTATAGATTCCCTGCTACATTTCCTTTGGAATTTATGGGACTTTATATATACTTATATTTATAAACTCTTGTTAAACTTCTCACTATCTATTTGTGTTGAAGAATGTATTATTTCTAACTTATAGAAATTCATCGATTTCTAACCCATTTCCTCTTTCAATTATGGCATTATAACTCTTTATATATACTATAAAAATACTTAATCAATAGCTTTTGTATTATAAGATTCATAGGAATATATCTTGTTCATTTTGCACTATTGTTTTCATTTTCTACCAATTATCATGACTAATACAAGACATTCAATCTATTATTCATATCAAGTAGTAAAGTTAATAAAAATGATATAAAATTAATTCCTTCTATCAAAAAATTCACTTGAAAAATAAAAATATCACTTCAATTCAAGATCTGTTATATATTAATGTTTGTTCTTTTCCTAACTAAAAATAAAGAAAAATGACATTCATACTTTCTTGATATCGAAAAAAATTAGAAAAATCTCATCAACTTACTTGAATATCAGATTAAAAGTAATTTTGAACTTTTCTTATACCTTTGTTTCCTTTCATTGCCATCAATGTCATACTTCACAAAAAATACCCCTAAACTCATTCTAAACCATATCCTTAAGGTTTAAAAATGAAGCTTGATTTTCATCATAACAAACATACCACGTGAAGTACAAAAAGATTGAGAAAATCATAAATTTAATAAAACAAGAAATTGTAGTAGAGTGAGATAGAGTACATAAAAAATTAATGAATAAACATCACCCTTATTTTTTAATTGTAATAAATATCATACATAAGCACTGAATAAAGTGTCACATAGTATATAGCTATAAACACAAAGTATATAAACAATACTGGCATCACATAGAGGAATTCTCACAGTATCACTCAAGGATAGAAAATAAAATAGAATAAGGGAATCAATGTCAGAGTCTAAAAGTTGCGTTGTCATCATCCTCCACGGATCAATCATCTAGGACTGGTAGCTCATAGATTCCTGACTTGGCAATGTTGGAACATCAAGATTATTGCTAAGTTGTAATCTTGTTTGTCTAGATGGTACAAGTTCCTCTATGCCTCCTTGAAGTTCGTTTCTCCTGAACATTGTATGTTCCATTCTCTGGATGCTCTTTGCTAAAGCTCTCTAGTTCTCAAACACTAGTTCTTAGTTATGGAGAATGGTCATCTGATTACACAAAATCACACCCAAGAAAGCCAACTCCGATTCTGCATATATAATTCATCATAATCTTTAGATGGCTACTCCATGTTTGGATCATTCCTAGCTTCTGACATCTCTTGTAAGATTCTCCTTGCGTTGTCTCTGATTTTTCTTCTCTGCTAGGTTTCTCTTCTGGCCATCTCGGCCCTTTCCTTTTTATCCTCTGTGTCTTCATAACCATGCACTCTTCCATATCTCTCTATAACCTCATTAGTGATGGTCTTCAATGGTAAAACATCCATGTTGAGGCTTGCCATGTTCACTTAATTCATTCTACAAAAATTCGTAATTATCAATGGAAGAATAAGTCCATCGTTCATCTTGGTGGTGATGGAAATCCTAATTGATTCATAAATGATTTTGCTAACATTTAGGTATCCTAATTTAATGAAAATGTGGTAAAGTAGGGCGGCTTTGTCATTCATTATTTTGTAGTACTGCAGGCTCATGTGTAAGCTGGAATTAATGAAAAAACACCAAGCTATAGTGGTTTTTCTAAAATGTTTGGTGGCTATATGCTTGGGGTACCATTCTATTTCAAAAATAAATCCATCTCCATGGATTGCTTTTAAACCTCCCCTTATTGTCTCGGTGGGGTACTGGTACTTAATGTTATACTTGAGTCTTAGTTACTTGTCAATTTATTTTTGGTGAAAATTTGGTAATCCAAAATATCGATTTATTATGACAGCGGAACAATCCAATGTCGTCCCTCGAACTAGGGACTCAGTCTTACTTTCACTTCCATTTGCGTTGGCATAAAATTCTCTCACAAAAGCATCATAACCCCGTTCACTGGGAACATCTTCTAGGTCTAGGTGACTGTAATCTCTAGTCAATAAACCCAAGTTTCATGCCTCTATTATATCTAGGATCCTACGCCTAAACTTCAATTCGTTCTTCACATTAATCCCCTCTTCGACAACAACTTTCTATCCTTAATTATATGATTTATAAACTTTTCATAGGCTTTCTCATTGATAAAATTTTCTTTCCTCGATTTATAGTTTTTCTCTCCCATCGGTATCTTTTGTTTAACTTTCTATATGTCCTCCTCTTCCACATAATCATCCTCAGTGTTGTAACTAAATGAATAAGGTGGAGTTGGGTCTTTTCGTGATCTAATCCTATATGTGTTGAAAGATATTGATGTGGGTTGGATTTGGGAAACATTGAATTTTATTTTTGATTTCTCTACTAAATTTCCCTTTCACTTCTCTTCTTGTGAACTTCTACCTTTACCAATTCCAGCCATTTTGGAATATCGTAAGTAAAAGAATAAACCTATAAAATCATTAGGGACTAAATTTGTCGAAAAAGTATTCGAAGAAATTCAACTTATCTATCGAGAGTAAGAAAGCATCAGGAAAAGCAATTTGAAATTTATTTGAAAGTTGTTGATAAAATAGTATTGGGAAAAAAACTTTGTATGTAATTCAAATCAATCAATAAATATTCACGAAAACCCCAAACTCATTTGAAACCTAGTTTCAAATTAGGTTGTGTATAATTTGAGCTACTCGCCATATATGAAAAAAAATTGTTCCAAAATTCGATAGTGAAAACAAATCATCGCATCAGTCCCATGTTAGTATTGGAATAGAAATTATTCGATATCAAAACCAATTTAGAGTAAGAATTTTGAAATTGAGCTTCTAACCTAATAATCAATCCAAAACCAACAAAAACCAAAATTTTAATTGATAAAAGACAAAGGTTTTGTCGAACACCTCCTTAGAATTGATTCTTTCAAGTATGGAATTCAAAATTCCACTTTTTGACACTCCTCCAAGCTTCAATTGGAACTCCCTTGCTCAAGCCATAGATGGCTATACACTATCAAAACTCACCATGTTTTCGGTTGAATGTGAGAGGGATCGAGGTGAGAATCACTTAAATACACTAAAACTAAGCTTTGGAAGGTTGAATCAAGTCAAAAATTGCTTTCTTGATGGAAAGGTTGCAATGGTTTATGAGTGTGAAGGGTTTATTTGTAGCAATTTGGGGTTTCTTTTTTTTTGTAAAGAAATTCATTCTCAGTGAATTGAGGTTTACATGGATTCACTAAGGAATCATTTATGAAATCGCTGGAAATGAGCCTCAATGGCTCAACAATTTCTAGTTGTAAACTTGATTCGATGAGAAACCACCGACTTAAATTTACACTGAAAATCCTACAAACTGCTACGACTTACTCAGTGATTTCCAGTGCAAACTGGAATCATTAAGAAATCGCTAGCTTAATTTACTGTTTTTCCAATTAAATCAATTTTCTATTTAATTATCACATATATGCATCCAATAAAAATAGAAATATTCCAAATTCTCAGAGTTTAACTATGATAAGTACTAAATAATCTATTTTATTGCCATAAATAACTAATAAACATAAAATTAATGCATAAATAATAGAGTACAAAAATTAATTGGCTCAATCAACCCCTTTTACATGAAACTATTTTGGAATTGAATTTCCTAAAACATCCCATTGTAAGAGTCAAAAGTTGAGAGAATATAAAAACAACTAACTAATTAGATAAAGTATGGGTTGCCTCCCACAAAGTGCTTTTACTTACTGTCAGTGGCTCGATTGAACCGTGCAGTTCAAGGACGGTTCTATGAACTTAAAGTGTAGGATTATCCACTCTAGTGCCATTCCAAAAAGTGATTGCTTAGCCATGCACTTGAAAAGTAATTGTCTTTTTTAGAGTATCCATGATAGCTTGCGACATGGCTAAAAAAGTTTTCCTAATATTAATATAGAATATTCGTTGATGAAATATAGCATAACCAAAAAGTCTATGGGAATAATATACTTGTTCATTTGAACTGGTACATTAGTAACCACTCTTATCGATTTTATTGAATAACCATTTGGTAGAGCAACTTTTTCGAAAGCAAGAACATCCTATCTCAATTGAGTGTGAAGGAAAAAATGAATTGGCATGTAGTTTGATTAAGAACCCGTATCACATATATCTTTAAAATACCAAGCCCAATTAACGTTTATGTTTATAAATGTATATCTCTTGGATCATTGAGCTTAAGAATGCTTGAATTCTTATTTTTTTCTTCTTATTTTTATAGATTTAATTCCTCATTGTTATTATTCTCAACATTGTTTGATTGCTCGATCCTCCATTCTTGGGTTATTGTCTCTTTATTAAAAATATCTTCACCTTACTTGTTTGTGGTCTTAGCATTTCCATCTTCCATTGTTACTGCATTAATAGCTTTTATTTCAACTTCATGATGATTTAATTTTAAAGATTCATTATCCTTAGTTTGTTCATGATCAAATTCATCAGATTTTCCATAGACATCGTTATCATTGAAATGAAAAGTGACAATTTATTTTCAAAGTACATAGACATTATTCCTTCAAATATATCTAGCTTCATTTTTGCTATTTTAAGGAATGATCTTCCTAAAAGTCTAGATGGGAACTTAGCTGATATTTAGTCTCCCATTTCCATGACATAGAAGTCAGCTGGAAATATTAAAACATTTACTTCAACTAAGACATCTTCTAGTAAACTATAAGGTTTAATAACGGTATTGTTAGCTAAAGTAAGGCTAATAGGTGTATTCGTCAATGAACCTATTTTCATTGACTCATATAACTTGAGTGACAAAATGTTTATTGATACTCAAAGATCACACAAAGAAAAATCTATTAATGAAGTTACTATTGTAATAGAAATTCCAAATATCCCCGGGTTAGAACATTTCTTAGTTATTTTCTTTTTAATTAAATTAGACACTTTTTGTCCTAAGTTTTCCTTAGATCTATCTGAGGATTTGTCTTTTGATTCAGAGAATTCTTTCGAAGCTTCATCATAATTAGAAAATTGTGTAGTTGATTCCATCAATAATTTAATGATTTCTATTTTCCTAAATGGTTTGAGAATGTATTCATCGATTTTTTCCTCCTTAGCACTAGCTAATCGTTGTGGAACGGTAGAATATGAACACGCACCTTCATTGAAATTATAAAAAATCTTATTGTTTTTATCCTTATCAATTAATTTAAATTGTTGTAATGATTTTTCATATGCTACAACTCTAGCTAAATGCCATAGGTACAACTTTCTAGGAAAAAGTGTATATTTCAATTGTTCAGCCAATAATTCCCTAGCAGCAATAATACTACCCATAATTTTTTCTTCTTCTTCTTCAATAGTTTTACAAATCCTCTTTTCATTACTCTATTTAGGCATCTTACCAATTATAGTTTTATCTTTCTTATAATTGAATATAGCATTAACTTAAGTTTGATTAGTGGGAGCAACATTGGCTTGAGTAGATGCTTTAACTTGACTACTCTATTAAGTACTCGACATTGGTTTTCAATTCATTAATAGTATTATGAGTCCTAATTTGATTTTGAAAACATGTAAAGTCTTGATGACTTTGACTCATAAAGTTATTCTGTATTTGTTTCAAATTTGGATTCAAAGTTTGAGTGTTTTGTTGAGGTTATTGATTAAGTGCAGGTTATATTTGAGATCTTGGTCCATAAGTGTTATAATTCTAATTTTGAGGACCATAACTAACACTTAAATTTGGTTTTCCATGATAATAAATATTATTATTATATAGATTTCTTGGGGGACCAAAAAATTGATCCATCATTGCATTAACCTCTTCGATATTTTCTTCTTGTAAAGTAGTACATCAACCGTATGATGTGTAACCTCATTACGGAATCCATAAGCCTTAAATTGATTAGAAGTATCATTAACTAACAACTTAACCATGTAAGATAATCCATCAATTTTATCGTCGGTTTCATTATTTTTTTTACTATCCACTCCATAGAGTTTCTTTCTTAAGGATTCAACCATTTCCCAATATTCCTTATATAGTTTTTCCATTTTATTAATTGCTTATTTCATTAGAGTAGGTGTCATTTCAAATAAAGATCCACCACATACTGTGTCTACTAGTCTTTGTTCAAAGTGATTGAGTCATTCACAAAAATATTCTAATAAAGCTCTTTAGGTATATCTATGTCGTGCACGAGAAGACATTAGTCTTTGAAATCTATCCCAAAATTCCTTAAAGTTTTCATCATCTTTTAATTTTGAAATCTATCCCAAAATTCCTTAAAGTTTTCATCATCTTTTAATTTTCACAACTGTGATTTGCTTTCTAGAGGAACTAGTTTTTCTAGCAGGCATATATTCATTTAGGAAGATTTCTAACATTTGAGTCTATATAGTTAGTAAATCTTGTGAAATATAGAACAACCCGTCTTATGCTTAATCTTTCAATCCAAAAGGAAAAGCCTTAAGTTTGACTTGTTCCAAAGTACCTTCTTTTCGTTTCATTCCAATATCTTTATGTTAATACTCACTTACCGAATTTTGTGGGTCTTCATTGTCTTTACTGTAAAGGTTAGGTAAAAAACCAATAAATCCATTCTATGTTCAAATTCAGGAAATCCATCGAGGTATGATATACACATAGGCTCATATGCTATAACATTTTGATTTACTTGTCTAAAAGTAAGTTCTATGTTATTATTGATAACTCTATTATATTTTTATTATTATTAATGACATTGTTGTTAATATCATTATTATTGTCTTCCATCCTATTAGCTATGTTTTCCCTAAGTTTTTGTTGTCTTAAACTTCGATTATGAGTTCTATCAATTTCAAGATCAAACAGATGTAAATATCATGTTGAATTAACATGACAAAGTGTGTAGACCATACAACATCTAGAATCCTATAAAAAAGATCTAAAAATCTCTGGTAATGGTGCCAAAAATCAACGCATATCGAGCATGCAGAATAATTTCTTGTATTTTACTAGTAACTTGTAGTAATGATGGTAAATAAGATATTGTCTCTACAGAAATTTTTGAGATCTCAAAGGAAAGTGATTTTTTCTTGTTTTTATTAATTTGTTAATCGAATTGAACGAGAATTAAAATATTAAATAAGTAACAAATTTGATTACTAACTTAAATAACCAACAACAACTACAATAACAACAACCACAACATAGCCTCAGTCCCAAATTAACTGGGGTCGGCTACATGGATCAAACTTTTCCATTGTGCTCGATTAAGTGCAATTGATGATGAGCTTTGCAAACCATTCAAATCCCTCTTAATTAATGCATCTCATGTTAACTTTGGTCTGTCCCTACATTGTTGAATTTCTACAGTTTCTATCGAGTAAAGTTTTGTAGTTGGGGCATTTGTAGGCCGTCTTTGCAGGTGACCAAACCATCGCAACCGCCCTTCCCTAATCTTTGTATCAATTGGTGCTACTCCTACTTGTCTTTGAATATCTATCTTATTCTATCTTTATGAGTTTTACCACACATCCACCTAAGCATCCTCATTTCTGCTACATTCACTTTATGTAATTACTATTGCTTTACCTCCCAACATTCACTTTCATAGAGCATAGCTGGCCTAATTGCGGTCATATAAAATTTTCCTTTTAACTTAGTAGGACCATTTCGATCACAAATCACCCTTATTGCACTCCGCCATTTCTTCCATCCAGCTTGAATTTTATGTGTGACATCATTCTCAATGTTACCATCATTTTGTATGATTGATCATATGTATCTAAAGTGGTTTACCTTATGAACTTCTACTTCCCCTAATTTTACCACACCATTATCTCGACGTCAAGTGTTTCCAAACTCACAGTACATGTATTCTATTTTCGTCCTACTCAACTTAAAGCCTTTATATTCAAATGTATTATTCCAAAGTTCTAATTTCTTATTCGCTCCATCTTTAGTTTCATCCACTAAGAAAATATCATCTGCAAATAGCATACACCATGATATATCCTCTTGAATATGTCTAGTTAGTTCATCCATAACTAAAGTAAATAGATATGGGCTTAAAGTCGATCCTTGATGTAGTCCTATCATAATGGAAAATTCTTTTGTAGGTCCTCCAAATGTCTTTATACTCGTTACTACTCCATCATACATATCCTTAATAGTGTCCATGTATATAACATGCACTATTTTTCTTTCTAGAACCCACCAAAGAACATCTCTAGGGACCCTATCATATGATTTTTCTAAATCTACGAATACCATATAAAGGTCTTTTATCTTTTCTCTATATTTTTCTAATAATCGTCTTACAAGAAAAATCGCCTCCATAGTTGACCTCCCAGGCATGAAACCAAATTAGTTCTCTGATATTGTTGTTTTTGTCCTTAACCTATTGTCAATTATCTTTTCCCAAAGTTTCATAGTGTGACTCATAAGTTTAATTCTCCGGTAGTTTGAGCAACTTTGAATGTTTCCTTTGTTTTTGAATATTGGCGCAAGCGGGATTGGCATCCGTTTTGATTTTAAAATTTTATTGAAAAGTCTTGTTAACCAAGTCAATCCAATTTCTCCTAAGCATTTCCAAACCTCTATGGGTATTTCATCTGGGCCACATGCTTTCCCTATTTTCATTCTTTTCAATGCCTCTTTAACTTCTACAATTATAATATTGCGTGTATAGTTTACATTTCTTTCTTGGTGTGGGTTTTCATCAATTATAGTATCAACTTGGCTATCATTAAATAAGCTATCGAAGTAACTTCGCCATCTCTCCTTAATATCCTCCTCGCGCGTTAAAACATTTTGATTTTTGTCCTTAATACTAACTTAAATAACCAAACTAACTAAATTAATCTAAGCAATTTAAACTGAAACCAAATTAAATAATATTCAAATTTAGTTCAATATAAATAAACAATCATCTAAACAAAGCCCCACTACACAATATAAAATATATTTGGATTGCTTTCAAACACTAGAATGTATATCACCTCATACTATAGTTATAATCATAAAACATAGAATCTTATAATCATTAAACCATACTTCATAATAGGTTGATAGCCTTTAGCCAGTCACTAATTTTCATAAATTCAATAAAAATTCCACATTCTTATCATTGTAAATGTACCCATTGGATAAAACGCAACACCGTAGAAATACGATAACATTAAGTTCATTGAAAATCATGCCTAATTTAATCCAATATTACCAAGCCGCCTATTAAACAACTTATAACACAATTACCTAGAATATCCACTCAAGAAATGCCTTATAGATTAATCCTAATTACTACTTCGATAATTGTTGTCAATAACTATAGACAGAATCATAATCATAATACCACATAACACATTTGCAACTATGCATGCAATACTGATATCCTTTAGTTGTAATACGCAAAAATAACTTGTTAAATCCTAGACTAACATATATGAATAGATTTAAATAATTAAGCACATGATTCCTTAATTATAACTATCTAACAATCCAAAATATATTACATTATTTATGGTTTGTTTAGATTGATAGACTACTCACTCATGCTGGAAATAAACAATTCAGACACACAATTAAAAAAATGTGTTGAATAAATAAATAACTTAATATAAATACAAGCTCCAATGTAACTTCAAACATACATAATAAAACTAATATAGAGTAAAAGGAAAGGAAAAAAGAAATAATTACGAGAATGATTTCAAAGCTCTCTCGCCTTTTTTATAGTCTCCCTACCAGTACATATCTTAGATAAACTCAAATTCTTCATAATAATCTAAAAAACTCGTAACTGACCTCAGCGATTTCTTAGCGATTCCTTACCTGTACATAAATTGCTGAGCAAATCATTGAGTTTAGCTCTCTACGCTCCATTGATTCAGTTGGTGATTTATATTTCATTCTCCAATTCCCTATGGATTAGCTAGCTTTTTTCCTCTGCCGATTTTGATGGTGATTTCTTGTGTTATTACAAATTACTGGGTAATCGATAGTGTAATTTTTCAGTTAACTATTTTGCTTTTCTTTCTGTTTTCTTTCATTTCTTCATTTTCCTATTTAAAACTTGAAATCACAAAAACAAGAGAATACCTAAAGTAATATCATTATTTATGCTTAAAATAAGGTTAAATTACATTATAAAATGTGTCTAATTATTGACTCGTCATTTGTATTTTCAAGATGCAAGCTCTAAGATTTAAGTTTTGAATAGACAGTGAATGTTTAGGGTGATTCAAGGTAACTTATGATAAAGGACGGAGTTTCTCTCCTGACTAACCTTTTACTCATCAAGGCCCAATCTGCCTTATTACATCCTACTTCAAAATATTTCAGATACTTTATCATCACTGACAAGGAAAAATACAGACTTTGATCAATCTATTAGTTACAATTCATACATTATTGTGCTGATGCCAAGATCATGCTAAATTTGTTTCATAACTTACAATTATTTTATTTTTATTACTATCAGATATAGATAAGAATTTACCTTAACCTTTAAGTCCTCTATATTCAGTCTTAACTTACTGTAATAGATCTCATATCTCTCTTTGAATTTCATAATGTAGATCGTCATCTAATACAATTCAAACTTTTCATCATACACTTCAATACCACATGACATTACCTGTACAAACAATATAATGAGATTTATGAGATTATTGAAGTAATTCTTACCTAAAATTCTTTGCTGAACTTAGATTTTCATTTCAACAACTAATTCTTACAATACAATTTCATTAGAAAATCTAATCTAGATAATAACCATTAAAAACCAAATCTTGGAACATCAAAAGTTCCAATTAGATTTCTTATTCACCATATCACCCAATTAATAACACTTTTTGTCCAACTCCAATCTTAACTTTGAGGAACATATTTTCAATTATCAATTCCAACAACTCAGTTGATGACGTGCCTATAATACTTCATTTCATCATCATTATGACACTTCTCTTCCAAGAGATAATACTGAGGAGTTCTTATTACAATTACATTTTCACTTTTTTTCTCTACCACAAAGTATTGATCACATCAATCATGTTGTGTGGGGGATTTCTCATAGTGAATTCTTTATATTCATGAATTTAGGTTACTTCACCTCTAAATTTTTTCACTCTGACAACTACACTCTTCAAACTCTCATGGCTTGAAGATCTCCGAATCATAATTCACCAACTCTTTGGTTTTCATAATTCTCATTTGTATTATTGTGTTTCCTCTAAGATTCTCTTTACTAAAATTCTTTCCTAAACTCTAATTTTCATTTCATCAACTAATAAATACAACATAATTTCATTAGACTATCTAATCTGGATAATAACCATTAATAACTAAATCTTAGTATGTCAAATAGTTCTAATCAAACTTCTTATTCACCATGTCACCTAATTAATCAAAAGTTTGGTCCGGCTCCAATGTGAGCTTCAAAGAACCGATCTATAATTATAAATCCCAATAACTCAGTTGATGAAATGCCTGCAGGACTTTATTTCATCATCATTATTACATGTCTATCTCAAGAGATATCACTGAGGAGTTCCTATTATAATTACAGTTTCAGTTCTTTTCTTTACTCTATGTATTGTTCACATCAATCACTTTGTGTGGGCGATTTGTCAAAGTGAATTCATTATATTCATGAACTTAAGTTAGTCACTTCACCTATAATTTCTTTCAGCCTGACAACTATACTTTTAAAACTCTTATAGCTTAAAGATATCAAAATAACAATACACCAACTCTTTGGTTTTCATACTTATTGTTTGTCTTGTAGTGTTTCCTATGAGATTCTCTAATCTTAGGGATAATTATAAGTCTCTCCATGTCCATTTCACCTTGGAAAATCAGCATTTCAATTAAATGGATTTACAAATAAGTTAGGATCTACACCCATATTTTATAATCCAAAGTCTCGGCTGTAAGATTTATCATTGTAATTCATTCCATTGAGTGTTAGAAATATATTTCAAGATTTTATTCCATAAGTGATGCCTTAAATTGTTTAGTACAACTACCAAAATAGTTATTTCACAATAACATTACATTTTTCAATTCTGTGTTGAATATAGGAAAATTATTTGATTGTCCCAATTCTAGTCAAATCCATTGACTCATCATTAACATTCAACATATATATGAGTAATTTACATTTAAATTTTAGTATTTATACTTGCAGTTATTTGGTAAACTAATTTATCGTTAGAGTTCACATGACGCTGCTACTTTTGCCTTTTCTAAGTCTTCAAACCTTTTTATAATATCATTGATGACACAATGATAATCTTATTTCAATAGAGTTCAATAACTCTACATTTTCCATTAATGAACATAGCATGAGCTCTAGTGAGTTTCAATGGTTCACACCATGATTTCTAACATAATCAAGTCATTCCCTTTACTTCATTTTTATACATTCATAATCAAGACCTTAATTTAATGAAAATCATATCTCAACAAACTCTTGAGAACAATTGGTGTCATGCAATAAGTGAAATGAGTTGTCAATTATAGGTAATAAATATTCATTCTTGATTTAATTCAAATTAGCTCATTACTCGAGTTGAGTTCTCAAACTCATACAATTCTCATAATACACTAAGTAAAATGGAATTAATTTTTGGTTTAACCTTAGAAATCAAGTAATTGATTAATTTAAATCTCAAATTATGGTAAAACTTCAAGAGAATCTGATATCAAATCTGCTTGAAAATTTTGAGATCATAATTTTCATTCATCAAGCTTGAATTCTCTTCACAAACTTACTATTATTCTAAAACAATTTCAAACCCTTTGAATCTCAAGTGATAAGTTATTTCTACGAATGATCATTCTTCGTAGGAATTTAAAGATTTACAACATTTTCTAGTTACAAGTAAGAGTTAATACTAACCTCTTGATATACTGCTTACCTATTTATTCCCAGTATCATAGAGTACTTCCCTAGATTCTCAAAATCCTTAGATTCTTTAATAACTCATTCTCTCCAATAAAGACTATACCAGTCTAAAAGATAAAACTAGGACATCTCACTAGCTCACTGTCATATTCTAACTTAAAGCATATAAGTTTTCGACTATAAGTTTTCAACTTTAAGTTTTCATATGAAATTACAATAAAAGTGATAGAATTCCAACAAAAAAGATAGAGTTGACTAACAACATGGATTTTTCATATTCCTTCAACTTTCATCTCTCACTGTGAATCTTCACTTTTTAATGTAATTTTTTATTAAGATCATTTTTTTATATTCCAACATTGATCTACACATCAATCTAGTAATTTCATGATTCCTTTTACTATATGTGGATCCACTACAATGTCAATTTTTTTCATTATATTAGTGAGTGCGATTAAACCACAACAACACTAATAAACTATTTCATATTTTCACTTTACTATTTGTATGTGAGGTTACACCATAACTATATTAACATGCTTCTTCTCATTTTTCCAACATGGACTAGCCCCATATTTGGAATCTTATACTTCATAATAAGTTATGAAGTATGAATAATAAGTGGTTATTTAACCTTAACTAGGTTCTTATCATCATTTACCACTAATTTTCTCATTGAATGACTTTTACTTTTATTCTACTTATTCCCGAACTAGTTAATTTCCTACTCAAAGTGAATTATCACATTTGAGTTTCGTTGAAAATCACTTTCTTATTAATATCCATTTCCTAATATATGTCTTAAAATCCAGGTTCAATCGACCGTTTTGCACTAACTACTATTAATCCACCGATATTAGTAAGAATAAAGACCATTAGAGACTATCCAATAGTAGATAAGTTTACTTTTTTTCGTCAAACGATTTCTTATGTCATTCTTTTTTTCTATATTCTATTGAGATTTAGGTTCGTACAAACCCTAATCTTTAATATTTTCTCAACTCTTGAGATATCAATGGATATAATCATCTTATAATATTTTTATTGTCTTCATTTGCTAGAATATACCTGAAGTTAAGGTTCCCAAGAACCCCCACCACCTCTTCATTAGATGCCAAATATATAGACGGGAGATAAGACCTTTGGAATAGCGTATAGGAATGACATTATATTTATATCTATCGCATTGATACAATACATGAAAACACATAACATAACTTAGCTTTTATATTTCATTATCCCCCCGAAAGCATTAATAAAAATTGTTTATTAATTCCCGGGCTATCACTAACAGGTAATGAATCCATGTTCTAATACTAACTATATTAGAGTTATTCCTTGAGTTTAACAAAGATCAAAATAGTGAAACCAAGCTCTATAAAGCTTAGTTATCATTCCAAACTATATCAAAGTTACCACTTAATTCAAAAATAATTCAAAAGTTATAAGATCAGGCTTTGATATGAACTATAACATCCCCTAACTCAATTAGAGCAATAGTCAGCCTGAAACATTAATTAAGCTCGGTACACCAGCAAGACTTAACTAGAGCAGCAATACAACCATCCTTCATACTTAATAAACATAATATAGTATATCTTATATCGAATAAGTAATTGCAAATGCAACGGAATTAAAACATTTTCAAAAAACATAAGATATACAAAAATGGGCATAAACCTCAGCCATAAAACCATATCCCAACCCTGTTTATTACAAATTACTAGTTCAATACAATTTATATACAATGGGGAAATCATTTTACCGTAAAGAATACTATAAAACCCTAATCTTCTTTGTACTTGAGTTGAATTACATATTGATAACCTGAAAAGTTAATTGGGGAAGAAGTGCTCCAACTTGCTCAGCAAGTGATGCTCGTTAACCGATCAACTATCATCCAATACCAATGATTCAAAGAATAGCAATATAAACTCAAAACATATATATTTTTATATTAAGAATGATATAAACATTAGATAACTTAATGCAAGTTCGAAGGTTTTGAAACAATACTCGTGACTTGTAAATTTGATTTTAATTACAAAGTCGTACTCTCAGTCACTCGAGAATACAACCACACAACCTGCTTGTTGGTCGACAAGGGATTTTATTAGTTTATTTAAGCATGAGTGAGCTACTAACTCTAAATGGACAGTGAACGACTAAGGTAAAACTCCAGGTTATTGAGGTTGTAAGGGCGGGATCCATTTCTAGGGTAGCCTTTTCCTTTTATCAAGACAAAAAATGGAATTCATTTCTCGGCTAACCTTCTCCTGAATCCCAGACAAGTTAATAACTCGACACATTTGATAGTATAATTTAGGTTGATTTTAAGCATAAATGATGATATTACACTAGGTATTCTCTTGTTTTTATGATTTCTAATTTTAAATAGGAAAATGAAGAAATAGAAGAAAAGAAAAAGAAAAGCAAAACAATCAATTGGAAAAATACACCAATAATTAGTCAATGATTTGAAGTAACACTAAGATTCGCCATCTAAATTGACAGTAGAAGAAGGCCAGCCAATCCACAGCGAATTGAGAATGAACTATGAATTGCCTATTGAATTGGCGGAGCACTGAGAGCTAAACTCAGTGATCTACTCATCAATTTGCATATAAGATAGGAATAACTGAGAAATTGTAGAGGACGATTACGGGTTTTTTTAGAGAAGAATGAAAAATCTGAGTTTATATAAGATATGTATGCATAAGGAGACTACGAAAAGGATAAAGAGATTCAAAATAAATTTCCTAATTCTTTCTTTTTGCTTTCCTTTTGCTCTATTTTAGTTTTATTGTCCATGTTTGAAGATACTTTGGAGCTTCGATTTATGTTAATGTATTTATTCATTCATCACGTCTTTTAATTCTATTTATGCATTATTTATTTCCAGCATGAGTGAGTAGTTTGTCAATCTAAATGAACCCTAGAAAATATAGTTTATTTTTATTACTAGATAAGTATAATTAAGGAATCATGTGCTTAATGCTTTAAATCTTTTAATACACATCAGTTACTGAATTAATAAGTAGTTTGGGTTTTATATCTAAAAGAGATAGGTATTGTATGCATAGTTGCAAATATGTTATGCGATATTAAGATTTTGAATTAATGTCTATAGTTATTGTCAACAATTCTAGAAGTAGTAACTAGGATTAATCTATAGGGCATTTCTCGAGTTGATGTTCTAGGTGATTGTGTTTTAAGTTGTTTATTATGCTGCTTCGGTAATATTGCCTTAGATCATGCATGATTTTCATTGAACTTAATGCTATCATATTTCTAAAGTGTTATGTTTTATCTAATGGGTTGATTTAAAATGATAAGAATGCGACATTTTCATTGAATTAAGGAAAAGAAAGTGGCTGGTTAAAGGTTATGAACTTATTATGAAGTAGGGTTTAATGATTCCAAGATTCCATATGTTTTGTGATTATAGCAATAGTATGAAGTGATATTATGTTCTAGTGTTTGAAAATAATCTAAGTATATTATATTATTTAGTAGGGGTTTATTTAAATGTTTGTTTCTTTATATTGAATTGAATTTGAATACCGTTTAAGTTTAGTTTGCATTTGAATTTTTTAAGTTAATTTAGTTAGTTTGGTTATTTAAGTTAATAATCACAGTTTTTAGTTATTTGATATTTCAATTCCTATTTCACTAGATTAATTAAATTAATAAAAATAAAAAAATACTTTCCTTTGAGATTTTGAAAACCCCTGGGGAGACGATATCCCTTTTACCACTCCTACAAGCTAATAGTTTAATATGAGAAATTATTGGCACCGTTGCTAGGGGTTTTTAGATGATTTTAAAGAATCATAGATGTTGTATGGTCTACACACTTTGTTGTGTAAATTCCATAGGATCTTTACATTCGTTTGATCCTAAAATGGATAGAACTTTTAATCGAAGTTTAAGAAAACAACTTAAGGAAAATTGAGCTAATAGGATGGAAGACAATAGTAATGATATCAATGACAATGACATTAATAATAATAGTCATAATAGAGTTATCAATAATAATAGAGAACTCACTTTTAGACAAGCATATCAAAATGTTACAACATATGTGTATAACATACCCCGATAGATTTTCTGAATTTGAACTTAGATCTAGATTGATAAGTGCTTTACCTAACTTCTATGGTAAACGCATTGAAGACCTACATAAATTCATAAGGGAGAATCAACATAAAGTTAATGGAATGAAATCGAAAAAAGGAACTTTAGAAAAACTCTAATTTAAGGCTTTTCCTTTTGCATTAAAAGATCAAGCACAAGACTTGTTCTATTTTTCTCAAAACTTGATAACTACATGGACTCAAATGTTAGAAGCTTTCCTAGATGAATATATGCGTACTAGAAAATTAGTTCCTATAGAAAGCAAATAACAGTTGCTAAGATAAAAGATGTTGAAAACCTTAATGAATTTTGGGATAGATTTCAAATATTATTTTCTTCTTTTCCACAACATGGATATACTCAAAAAACTTTACTAGAATATTTTTATGAAGTACTAAATTACTTTGAAAAACGTCTACTAGATATAATATGTGGTGGATCTTTTTTGAAACAACACCTACTCTATCGAAAGAAGCAATTAATAAAATGACAAAACAATCAAAGTAATAAGGTAAAAAGACTAAATCCTCAACAAAGAAACTCTATGAAGTGAATAATAAGAAACCTCTATTATCCTGATAGACTGAATCAAATCGTAGTTTTAGTTCTCAAAATCAAAATTATAACAATTATAGACCAAAAGCTTAGATACAACTTGTACCTTATTAATAGTTTCAACAAAACACTCAACCTATAAATCCAAATTTAGAGCAAATACTGCATAACTTTATAAGTAAAAGTCATAAAAATTTTACACTGATTTCTCAAAATTAAATTAAGACTGATACTACCATTAATGAATTTAAAAATCAGTTAATTCAAATGAATTCTTAAAAAATATGTTACGTTCTCAACAAAGTAGTCAAGCTAAAATGCCTACTGAAGCTAATGTTGGTTCTGCTAATCAAGAACAAGTTAATGCCATATTCAGTAATAAAAATGTCACAACTATAATTGGTAAGACACCTAATTAAAGCAATTAAAAGAAGTTTTACAAGACTATTGAAAAAGAAAGGAAGAAATGATGGCTAACATCATCCCAACTAGAGAATGGATGGCTGAAAACTTGAAACATACATATTTTCCTAGAAGGTTATACCCATATTATTAAGCTAGAGTTGAAGCATATGGAAAATCTTTACAAAAGTCTGAATTAATGATAAGGATAAAAATGATAAGATTTTTGATAATTTAAATGAAGGTATATGTTCATATTCTACCATCCCACAATGATTAGCTAATGCCACGAAGGAAGAAATCAACGAAAAAATTCTTGAATTATTTAGAAAAATAGAAGTCAATAATCCATTGATGAAATCAATTATGCAATTTTCTAATTATGATAAAGTTTTGAAAGAATTCTCTGAGTCAAAAGATAAATTTTTAGAAGAATTTTAAAAAAAAAATTAGGATAAAAATGATAAGATTTTTGATAATTTAAATGAAGGGATGTTCAGAATTCTTATCACAATAGGAACTTCTTTAATATATTTTGATATGTGTGATCTTGGAACATCAATAAATGCTATGTCACTTAAGTTATATGAGTAAGAGAGAATAGGTTCATTGACTAGAACACCTATTAACCTTACTTTAGCAGACAATACCGTTATTAAACACTATGGCTTATTGGAAGGTATTTATGTTAAAGTAAATACTTAATATTTCCTATCGGCTTTTATGTCATGGAAATAAGAAACTCAATATCAGCTGAGTCCCTATCGATAAATTTAGGAAAACCATTCCTTAAAACAACTGAAATGAATCTAGATATCTTTGAAGGCATAATGTCTATGGAGTTTGAAAATAAAATAGTTATATTTATTTTTAATGATGAAGATATCTATGGAAACTCTGATGATTTGATAGTGAAAAAATTAAAGATAATGAATCCTTAGAATTAAATAATTATGAAACTGATATATATGCTATTAATGTAGTAACAATGGAAGATGGAAATGCTAAGACTATGAATAAGCAAGGTGAAGAAACTTCCAATCTATCCACCATAATCCAAGAATGGAGAGTTAAGCAATCAAACAACGTTTAAGAATGATAACATGGGGAAACTAAATCTATGAAAAATAAGAAGAAAAAAAAGAAGAATGCAACAATTGTTAAGCTCGATGATCCAAAAGATATATACATAAACATAAAGGTCAAATTGGCTTGGTACTTTAAAGCTATATGTGATACAGGTTCTAGAGCAAACTACATGTTGATTCATTTTTTCCTTTATACTCAATTAGAATTAGATGTACTTTCCTTCGAATAAGTTGCACTACCAAATGGGAATTCGATAAAATCGATAGGTATGATTACTAATGTACAAGTTCAAATTGACAGTATATTATTCCTATAGATTTTCGGTTATGCCTCACTTCATCAATAAATATCCTCCATTAATATTAGGATGACCTTTCCTAGCTACTTCGCAAGCTATCAAAGATAATCTAAAAAAGTTGATTACTTTTCGAGTGCATTGTTGAAAAATCACTTTTTGGAATAGCACAAGAGTGGATAATCCTACACTTAATTTCATAAAACAAGCCTAGAATAGTGTAGTTCAATCGAGCTAACGATAAAAAAATAAAAACGCTTTATGGGAGCAGCCAATACTTTATCTTTTATTTCTAGTTTGAATATTATGATTGGTTAGTTGTTTTTATATTCTCTCAACTTTTAACTCTTATAATAGGGATATTTTAGGAATCAATTTCGAAATAGTTTCTTTTAAAGAGGATTGATCCAGCCATTTTATTTTCGTATTATATTGTTTTATGCAATAGATTTATGTTAATTAGTTATTTATGGTAATAAAATATATTATTTAATGCACATCTTAGTTAAATTCTAAAATTTTGAATATTTTTACCTTTATTGAACATATATGTGATAATAAAATGGGAAAATTGATTTAATCGAAAAAATAGTAAAACAAATCTAGCAATTTTCTATCGAACCTAGTTTGTACTGGAAATCACTGAGAAAATTGGCAACAATATGCATAATGTTTAGTGGAAATTCAAAGTCAACAATATCTCATCGAACCAAGTTTACAACTAGAAATCACTAAACACCTCGCCGGGCCACTAAGGATCATTTGTAGCGATTTTATCAACGATTCCTCCATGAACCCACTTAAACCCTGATTCACTGAGAATGAATTTGAGTTTTTTTTAAAAAAAAAACCTCAAATCGCCACAGTTAAACCGTTCGCACTCATAAACTATTGCACCCTTTCAATCAAAAGACTAATTTTCACCTAGATTTATCTATCCAAAGCATTATTTTAGCGTATGTAAGTGATTCCTACCTTAATCTTCACTTATTCAACCAAAAAAGTGGTGAGTTTTGATGTTGTAGGGCCAGCTAGGGCTTGAGCGAAGGAGTTCAAATAGGAGTTTGAAAGGGTTATAGAGAAGCGATCTTGAGTTTAGTACTTGAAAGAATCACTTTCAAGAAGGTAATCAACTAAAATCTTAACCTTTTATCAATTATAATTTTATATTTTTAACCAATTTTTAATTGATTGTTAGGATAGGAACTCAAGTTCAATTTTTTTTATTTTTAGTATAGTTTTGATATCGAATGCTTTCTATTGTAATAGTATGAGAGTGAAGTGATGATTCATGTATCACTATCGAATTTTTGAACTATTATTCATATATGGCAAGTAGATTGAATTTTATAAGCAAACTAATTTGAGAATAAGCATTAAATAATTTTAGGGTTTTTTTGCTAATATTTATCAATTCATTTGAATTACATACAAAGTTCATTTTTCCCAATAATATTTTATCAACAACTTTCATATAAATTTTAAAATCTCAATTTTAAAATGCCTTTCCTGACAATTTCTTATTCTCCATAGATATGTTGAACTTTATCGAATACTTTTTCAATAACTTTGATTTAAATGATTTTACGGGTTCATTTATTTTACATACAATATTCCAAATGGCTGGAGGTAGTAAAGGTAGAAGTTCATGAGAAGAGAAGGTGAAGGGAAAACTAGTAGAAAAATAAAAAATAAAACATAAAGTTTTTCAAATCCAACCTACATCAATATCATTCAACAAACCTAGGATTAAACTGCAAAGAGAACCTACTCCACCTTATTCATTTAGTTACATCTCGATGATGATTACGTAGATGAGGAGGATGTAAGGGATGTTGAATGAGAGATACTGATGGCGAGTAAAACTATGAATTGAGGAAAACAAATTTTATCAATGAAAATACCTACAAAAAATTTACTAATAATTAAGGATGGGAAGTCGATCCCGGAAAGTGGATTTGATGTGAAAAAAAAAAGAATTGAAGTATAAACCTAGGATCCTATACATCATAGAAACATGAAATTAGGGTTTACTGACTAGAGATTACAACCATCTAAACCTAGAGGTTGTCCCTAGTGAATGGGGTTGTGAAGTTTTAGTAAGAGAACTTTATGTCAATACATATGGAAGTGAAAGTAAGATCGAGTCCCGAGTTAGAGGGAGGACAGTTGACTACTCTGCTATAAGAATAAATCAGTATTTTGGATTACAAGATTTTCACCAAAAATAAAATAACGAGTACTCCAAACCTGAGTACTTGATTAAGTAACATTTCCTCATCGAGACAATAAGGGGAGGTTTAAAAGCAATCTGTGAACATAGATTTATTTTTGATATGGAGAGGTACCCTAAGCATATAACTACCAAATGTTTTTAGAAAGTCCACTAAAGCTTGGTGTTATTTCATAAATGTAAGCTTACAATCGAGCCTTTTATAGTACGAAATAGTGAATTATAAGGTCACCCTACTTTACCACATTGTCATGGGATTAGGATACTTAGATGTTGGCAAAATCATTTTGAATCTTTTAGGAGTGTCATCAACCTTAAAAAGATCAATAGACTTCCTTTCCCCATGATGATTACGACCTTCTATAGGATGGACCAAGTGAACATGGCAGGCCTCGACGTGAATGTATTATTGAAGAAGTCCATTACTGATAAGGTTATAGAGAGATATGTAAGAGTGAATGATTATGAAGAATTAAAGGATGAGAGAGAAAGTGCTGAGATAATCAGAAAAGAAACCTAGTAGAGAAAAAAATTAGAGACGACATGAGTAAAAACTTTGAAGAGATGTCGGAAGCTAGAAATGACCGATTATACATAGGAGAATCAAAGTCAGTTTTTATAGGTGCAATTTTATGCAATCAGATGACTACTCTCCGTAATCAAAAACTGGTGTTTGAGAATCAGAGAACTTTAGCAAGTAGCATCCACGAAATGGAGCATACGATATCTAGAAAAAATAGATGTCAAGGAGGCGGAGTAGTTCCTACACCATCTACACAAATGCGATTATCACGTAGCAGCATTCTTGATGTTCCAATATTCCGGATCAGGAATACCACCTCTATTACATTCTTGTGAGCTACCAGTCCCAGAAGATTGATGTAGTGAAGGATGATGACGATGTGACTTTCGAACACCGACATTGATTCACTTACTCCATTTTATTTTCTATCTCTGAATGATGTAGTGAGAAATCCTCTATGTAATTCTGGTAGTACTTATATATTTTATGTTTTTTTATTATACTTTGTTTTTATGTTGGTATACTATGTGATAAATTCTATTTAGTGCTTGGTTATGAAATTTAATTCACTTTTGATGCTTATTTTTATGAACTCGGTCTTATTATACTTTTAAATTAATTTAATTTCTTAATTTTCATATTTATTTTTATCAATTCTTTTATACCTCGCATGGTATATTTGTTATGTTGAAAAATTGAAATTCATTTTTAAACCTTGAAGACAAGGTTTTAAATGAGTTTGGGGTTTTAGATGAAGTATATGTTACTGATGTCAATTCAATGAATGAAAGGTAGAAGAAAAGTTCGGAATTGCTTTTAGTCTCATACAAGTAAGTTCATGAAATTTTTCAAATTTCTTCTAAAATTAAGAAAGTATGAGTTTCATTTTTCTTTATTTTTAATTAGGAAAAGAATGAAAATGAAAATATATATAATAGATTTTGAAAGAAATTGATATTTTTTTTACCCAAATGAATTTTATAATAGAAGAAAATAATTTTATACCCTTTTTGATTAACTTTACAGTTGATATACACACTAAATTGAATGCCTTTCGTTAGTCTTGATAATGGGTAGAAGATCCAAACAATAGTGCAATATGAACAAGAAAGATTTCTATGAATCTTATGATATAAAGCTATTGATTAAATATTTTTTTAGTATATATAAAGCTATTATGAAACAATTGAAAGAAGAAATAGGTTAGAAAGCAATGAATTTATAGAAGTTCGAAAGAATACTTTCTTCAAAATTGGTCGATAGTGAGAAGTGTTAACAAAAGTTTATAAAAATGAATATATAGAGAGTCATATAGATTCCAAAAGAAATGGTGTAGGGAATGTATACTAGGAAAAATGCGAGAATGTCTAAAGAAAATGGAGCACAAACTCAAAAGCAAAAGAAAAAGAAATATGTTAAAAATAAATAATTAGAATGGAGTAGAAAAAGAATAATGAGAGATGAAAAAATTGGCATTATGATACGTCAGTATTTATATAGTTAGTAGTTTATTTTGGTATACTTAATTATACAAAGTTTCTAAAAAATATATATAATTATATTTATTGGTCATTTTTAGGCTAAACGGAGTGCGCGGTTGAATTCGTGGCGAAAAAATACTCAAAATGGAGTATTTACTCATAGTGATCGGATGCCGGACAGTTTGCCTCAAACTACGCGTTGCGCAGTTGGTAGACCAAGTAATGCCTGCCACGTGGAAGCGTGCCATTGGCCAACCAGGGACACGTGGGGCATCAAGGTTATGCATATCTTCGCACAAAATCGTGCGAAACAACATGCTCTCCACCAATAGCTCGTCGCCACGTCAGCGTTTCCATTCTTTCCTCCAGTCACATCTCGCCACGTTAGCATCAACATATCACAGCAGCGTGTTCAACATTTCTCCGCGTTTCAGTTGCTCATCGATTTGCCTCAAAATGCACATCCGCACATGCTCTTAGGTTTTCCCACAGATTTGCACGACTCGCCCTCCGCCTTTTGTCCGCCACGTGGGGCTCTCTCATAGCACAACAACATCATCACATGTTCTTTCGGCCAATCAGGTGGCGACATGTTAGCGTGAGTGCAACAGATTGAGCAATAGGCCACGTACACCTATTTTCAAGCAAAAACAGCCCTACGATGCTCTTCGGCGCACGAGCCACAACCTCAACCCCCAAAATTAGTTTCTCTAACCTCTCGAGACCAATTTTTAGTAGTTTATATATTTGGAACTTAGGTTTTATTATTTTTGAACACCCACTATTATTATTTGGGTTATCAACTTTCTTCGACGATGATGTTCGGCTAATTAACTTCATGCCTAGGTCAAAAGGGAAAAAAATCAGGATTATGGATTCATGACATATTATGTGAGATCTTTTATTTTATTATTTAATTTAGTTTAAATTCTCTTTTTTCATTTTTGTTGCTTTTAATGATTATGGTTTAAATCTAGGGTATGTATGTGGTTAGTGCATACTTTTAGGTGGACAACCTATAGTTATTTGGACCATTAGTATCTGTGTAATTATGCTTTTGGACCAATAAATTGAAAAATACTTAACCATTTGTTGTTAAACCCTTTCAATTCTTTAGTGTGGAAAAATTGAATCTACGTTAAATCAGAAGCGAATGCGATTCGATTATTTAGGATTTGCGTTCCTATAGAACTGTATTACCGCGGTTAGTATGTTAAACCTGATTGGTGGATGTCCAGGGTTATACATTAATTAGGGAAGTAGTTAGTGACAAACATCCTAGCTATCGAGATTAGGAGAATTAGGTATTTCAGGCGGATGTCGATTTTCCATAGCTAATCTAGGAGAAATTGAATTAATAAATTTTTGGGATGATTGAGGATCATTAAATGCCATTGAATCTTGATTCTTGCTTGTGGAACCGTTGACTTGGTGATTTCATCTCATTGATATTATTTTTGCAAATTTTTTATTTGTTTTAGTTTAGTTAATTATTTCATTGAACTTTCTAAAAACCCCTTATTTTTAGTTAACATGGAGTAAAACTAAAGTCCTGTATATTCGACCCCGTAATTACCACTACTACACCCTTGTAGTTGGTAACTCGATTATGGGTTATATTTGGCACCCACAACACGTGATCACGTTCTTTTACTCTTCAAACGAAAAAATATAACTCAGGTACTCGAAGATAGAGTTGGATGAAGTATTTCTTAATCTAACATGTTTTAAATAACATATTCATTGGTATTCTGGAAAATCTCCTATTGATTTTTATTGTGGTACGATTATAAACTATTTTCTATAGTTGAAATTAATCTACTGGCTTTCTTATTTTGAGATTTAAAATTATATATCATAAACTTGATGCTTATCAGTGGAGATTGAGAAAACCCATGTTGTGCACTAGCCTTGATAATGAATTTTAAATTCTAAAGAAGTGCTATATTAGGTGGTTGAGTTATCGTTAACGGATGTTTTCACTTGATTAAATCATTATATTCTATCATAACTTTCATTTACTTGTGGGTAATATGTTTTCATTTAAAAATTATTTCTATTTTAAAATTTCTATTATTCAATGATATGATGAATTAACTTGAAATTAGTTTATAAACAATGAAAAGGGGATATAATTGAGAGTATTCATTTGCTCGGGACAACAAAGTGTTGAGTTTGGGGTGAGTTTGGGGGTATTTGATAAGTCAATAATTAAAAACATTGTATAGTATAATTTAGGCTGATTTTAAGTATAAATGATGATGTTACACTAGGTATTCTTTTGTTTTTGTGATTTCTGACTTTAAATAGGAAAATGAAGAAACAGAAGAAAAGAGAATGATAAGCAAAATAATCAATTGAAAAATACACAAGAGATTAGCCAGCGATTTGAAATAACACTAGGAATCATCATCTAAATCGATGGTAGAAGAAGGCCACGAATCTACAATGAATTGGAGAATGGACTATAAATCACCAGCTGAATCGGTGGGGCATTAAGAGCTAAACTTAGGGATTTACTTAGCAATTCGTATATAAGTTAGGAATTAGTAAGAAATCGCTGAATTCGATTACTAGTTTTTTAGATTAGTATGAATAATTTTATTTTATCTAAGATATGTATACTTAGGGAGACTATAAAAAAGGACAGATAGCTTTGAGATTACTCTCCTAGTTCTTTCTTTTAGCTTTCCTTTTGCTCTATATTATTTTTATTTTCTATGTTTGAAGATACTTTGAAGCTTTGATTTATAGTAAGGTTTTTATTTATTCATCTTTTCTTTTAATTATACTTATGTATTATTTATTTCCAGCATGAATGAGTAGTCTATCAATCTAAACAAACCCTAAACAATGTTGTACATTTTTTATTGTTAGATAGTTATAATTAAGGAATCACGTGCTTAATGCTTTAAATCTATTTATACACGTCAATCATGGAATTAACAAGTTGCTTTTGTATTACAACTAAAAAAGATTAGTATTGCATGCTTAGCCTCAAATGTGTTATGTGGTATTAAGATTCCAAATCTATGTCTATAGTTATTGACAACAATTATAGAAGTAGTAACCAGGACTAATCTATAAGGCATTTTCTGAGTAGATGTTCTAGGTGACTGTGTTCTAAGTTGTTTATTATGAGGCTTAGTTAATATTGGCTTAAATTAAACATGATTTTCATTGAATTTAATGCTATCGTATTTCTATGGTGTTACATTTTACGCAATAGGTAGATTTACAATTATAAGAATGTGACATTTCCTATAAATCAAGGAAAATCGATGGCTGGCTAAAGATTATCAACCTATTATGAAGTAGGATTTAAAGATTTAAAGATTCCATATGTTTTATGATTATAACTATTGTATGAAGCGCAATTATGATCTAGTGTTTGAAGGTAATCCAAATATATTATATTGTTTTAGTGGGGTTTGTTTAGATATTTGTTTATTTATATTGAATTGAATTTGAACAATGTTTAAGTTTAGTTTGCATTTGAATTGTTTAAGTTAATTTATTTAGTTTGGTTATTTATGTTAGTAATCATAGTCGTTAGTTATTAATTATTTTGATTCTCATTTAACTAGAATAATTAAATTAATAAAATATGAGAAAATCACTTTTCTGTGAGATTTCGATAACCCTTGTGGAGACGATATTCTTTTACCACTACTATAAGGTTGTAGTAAAATATGAAAAATTATTGTGCACGCTCGACACATGTCAGTCACAAGTTGCCTTATGATACTTTCGAGGATTTTCTAATTTAAAAACAAATACAGTCATATCACAGCACATTGCTCCATTACCAGTTCATAATACTTTATAAACTAAACGTACTAGTTTATGATGCATAATTAATAAAAATACGAGTTTCACTTACCTATGCCAAACGCTTCTAACTTTATAATGACTTAATTAACTCCTGAGATCCATTAACGTTTCCTCGTCGACCAAGAAATAGATTTATTATTATCAATTTGAGTCTATTACTCATTAGTTATAACCCCTAAATTGGTCCTAACTCCATTTGAAACCAATTTGTTATTTTTTAGGTCAATACGATCATTTCACGATTTTCGAGGTAAAAAATCTGGTACAAAGTCTCGAACGAATTCTAAATTCCCATTTTTCATAGAAATCCATAATTTCTATTGATGTAGCCCAAAATTATATTTTTTGTGATTTGCTTTTCCTTTTTGTCAAATTTTTATTAATTTTCCACCATTTTCTTTTTTTAGGAAATGGGTTTGGGCTTGAACAAGGCCAATTAGGTTCGGCTCAACCAAAGCAAATCGATCCAATTCAGGGACCTAACCCTTTTCTTCTTCATCAAGCCCGTGCAACTCAAAATCAACAGTTCTATTTTTTTATTTCTTTTTTATTTCTTCCCTCAAGGGTCTCTAGGAGGGGGAGATAACCCCGTGTCGTCTCCTTACTTGGATAGGTCGAGCCTCCCATCCTCATCTCCACACAACAACAACATTAATAACCACAATAACCTCAACAACCAAGTATAAAATGATCTCAACACAACATTAACTATGACCAACCACAAAAACATCTCATCATAACCCTCGCTATTCGATCATCGCTAATGTGTCTCTTAGTTTCGATCTCTCTCTGTCGATATTTAGTTTCGAAACCAATTTGACGAGCCGGTGTTTATGTGCATTTTTGGAGTAATACTTTATTTTCTCGAGATTCATATGCATGAATCTCAAGGCAAATATGATGGTTCAAAATCATTTGTTGTTAACATTTTATGTTTTGATCTTCCTCGTGATGCGTGTTATGTATCACGAGGTTAATTTTTATGACTATTAATGAGATCATCACCTCTTGACCGAGTTAAATGAGATAAATACAAATTTTCTCGAGATTTGCACGGACGAATCTTAAGGATGATCTAAAGGATAAAAGTAAAAGGAACCTTCCTTAAAGTGACACTAATTTCAACACATGCATACACTTACGCATTGATCTTTCTTGAGATGGATTTGCACATATCTTGAGGCATGGAGAATCTCTCCAACATCCATCATTCCACTTATTCACGTCCTCGACTCAAGCAGAACATCTATCTCGAGGTGAATCCAATGCTTTACACTAATCAATTCAAATCTATAGGCTTCATTTTATATATTTATATATTCATACTTTATATATATAAATATATTGATAACAATGTATTTACGTGCCTATAAATTCATCTCGCGTGTCGACGATCATTCTCGGGCATGCACACTATTGTACGTCCCTCTCGTATCACTAAGCGCCCATCAATTATTATCTATTTTCAACACACGCACACATACGCACCTACACATATATATATGCACACGACATTATTCACACATTTATCATTTCGTCGTGTGCACCAATGAATAAACTCAGGCAAGCACACTACCGCATGATCCATGTGTGTCACCCTTGACCCACACACGATATTAGGTGTCCCATAATTTCTCAATTATTTAATCGTAGACAAAATAATCCTATCATTTTCTATAGCTAATAATACACTTAATACAAACACAAAAAACATGCAGATTCATACACACTGACACGTGTTGAGTGTGCATAATAATTTCTTGTGCTTTACTATTATTTTTAGTAGTCGTAAATGAGATATCATCTCCATAGGGATTTTTTAAATCTCTTAAGAATTAATGTTACCTAACTAATTTTACTGGATTTTAGTTGATTTATTTTGATTAATTTAACTAAATGGGAAATAAACACTAATAATATGTAAAAAAATAATTAATTAATTAAAATAACTAAACTATAACCAATTTAAATTTAATAAACTAACCCAATGCAATTCAAACTAACCCCCACTAAAAAATATAAATAAAATATCTAAACAAACATCGAAACAAACCCCCACTAAACGACGTAATATACTAGGATTTCATTTAAACAATATAACATAACATTACTTCATACTATAGTTATAATCATGACACATGGAATCTTGGAATCATTAAATCCTAATTTATAATGGGTAGATAGCCTTTAGCCAGCCATCGATTCTCCAAAATTTAATGGCAAAGCCACATTCTTATCATTGTAAATCTACTAATTGATTAAAATACAACACCATAGAAATACGACAACATTAACACTCAATGAAAATCATGCATAATCTAAGATAATAAAAATTAAAATATGCCAATTAACAAACTACTAAGAATACAATCACTTGGAACATCCGCTTGAGAAAAGCCTTATAGATTAATCCTAGTTACTATTTATATAATTGTTGTCAATAACTTTAGATATAGATTTGGATACTCTACATTAAGGAAAATATTGGCCACTATGCACTCAATCCATAGAACCACTAGTTTTAATATGCGAAATAAAAAACTTTTTTAATCCGTGATTGACATGTATAAATTGATCTAAAACATTTAAGGACGTGATTCCATAATTATAACTCTGTAGCAATCCAAAGTATATATATGTCTAACATTTTTTAGATTAACAAACTACTCACTCATGCCAAAAATAAACAATGGAAATAAATAATTAACCGACATAATGATTAAATAAATACCTCTTAAAATTAGAGCTCCAATATTGATTCACATATAGATTCAATAAAACTAACTTCTAAAGGAAAAAGGTTGAAAAAAAGAAGTCTAGAGAAATAGAGAGGTATTTTGAAGCTCTCCGGTCATATATATAGTTTTCCTAAATATATATATCATAGATAAATAAAAATTTCTCGTTCTTATCAATAAAACTCATCTCTGACCATAGCAATTTGTCAGCGACTCCTAATTTGTACACAAATCCTAGAGTTAATCACTGGATTTGGTTCTTTGTGCTTCACCGATTTAGTTGACGATTTCTCGTATATTCTTAAATTTGATGTGGATTCACTGGCACTTCTCTGCTGGTCATTTAGGTGGCAATTTTCAGCGTAAATTCAAATTGCGGGCTAATCGCTGGACTTCTTTTCTTGTTGACTATTTTGCTCTTCTTTTTTCACTTCTTCGTTTTCCTATTTAAATCGTGAAATTAGAAAAATAAGAGAATACCCGGTGTAGTATTGTCATTTATATCTAAAATCAACCTTAATTACATTATACAATATGTCTAACTATTGACTTGTCAAATACCCCCAAACTTAGCATTTTGCTCTCCTGAGCAAAGGAATTCTGTAAGTCATATTCTCTTTTCATTTTTTATAAATTGAATTCAATCTAATTCTTCTTAACTTTAAATGATAGATATTCTAAAATAGAAGTAATTTTCAAATCGAAATAAATTACCACAAGTAAAAGGAAGTTATCATAGGATAGAATGATTTTGGATAAAATGAAACATCCATGAATGACAACTCTACCACCCAATGCAACACCCTTTAGAACATAAAGTACATTACCAAGGTAAGTACATAATATAGGTTTTCTCAATTTCCAGTTACAAGCATCAAGCTTACTATAATTAGTAAAGAATCTCAAAACAAAAAAACCACTAGATAAATCTTGATTTTAGAAAATATTTAATAATGGCATTAAAATCAAAATCAAAGGAATTTTGCCAAGATATCAATGAATATATCGTTTAAAACATGTTAGATTAAGAAATATATTCCTCAACCCTAGCTTTAAGTACTCGAGTTAAATATTTTATTTGAAGAATTTAAGAACATCCATTTTCTCATTTCTCATTTTCTTTTCTACTCCATCCAAATTGTTTTGTTATCATATAATTATTTTTCTTTTGCTTTCGAGTCTTTGCTCCATTTCCTTATGAACATTCTTACATTTTTCCTACTTTAAAATCTCTGCTCCATTTCCAATGCAATCCATAGGACTCTATATATATTTTTTAATCCTTCTCGTTTTCCGCTAAAGTTGTAGAAATTATTCTTTCTAACTTATAGAAATTCACCAGTTTCTAACTCATTTATTCTTTCAATTGTGGAATAATAACTTTCTATGTATATACAACAACAACAACAACAACATAGCCTCAGTCCCAAATTAACTGGGGTCGGCTACATGGATCAAACTTTTCCATTGTGCTCGATTCAGTGCAATTGATGGTGAGCTTTGCAAACCATTCAAATCTCTCTTAATTAATGCATCCCATGTTAACTTTGGTCTACCCCTACCTCGTCGAATTTCTACAGTTTCTATTGAGTCAAGTTTTCTAGTTGGGGCATTTGTAGGCCGTCTTTGCAGGTGACCAAACCATCGCAACCGCCCTTCCCTAATCTTTGTATCAATTGGTGCTACTCCTACTTGTCTTTGAATTTCTATATTTCTTATTCTATCTTTACGGGTTTTACCACACATCCACCTAAGCATCCTCATTTTTGCTACATTCACTTTATGTAATTGTTGTTGCTTTACTGCCCAACATTCACTTCCATAGAGCATAGCTGGCCTAATTGCGGTCCTATAAAATTTTCCTTTTAACTTAGTGGGAACATGTCGATCACAAATCACCCCCGTTGCACTCCGCCATTTCTTCCATCCAGCTTGGATTCTATGTGTGACATCATTTTCAATGTTACCATCATTTTGTATGATTGAACCTAGGTATCTAAAGTGGTTTACCCTAGGCACTTCTACTTCCCCTAATTTTAGCACTCCGTCATCTCGATGTCTAGTGTGTCCAAACTCACAATGCATGTATTCAGTTTTCGTCCTACTCAACTTAAAGCCTTTAGATTCTAATGTATTTCTCCGAGTTCTAATTTCCTATTCACTCCATCTTTAGTTTCATCCACTAAGACAATATCATCTCGCAAATAGCATACACCATGGTATATCCTCTTGAATATGTCTAGTTAATTCATCCATAACTAAAGTAAATAGATATGGGCTTAAAGCCGATCCTTGATGTAGTCCTATCGTAATGGGAAATTCTTTTGTAGCTCCTCCAAATGTCTTTACACTCGTTACTACTCCATCGTACATATCTTTAATAGTGTCTATGTATCTAGCGTGCACTCTTTTTCTTTCTAGAACCCACTAAAGAACATCTCTAGGGACCCTATCATATGCTTTTTCTAAATCTACGAATACCATATGAAGATCTTTTTTCTTTTCTCTATATTTTTCTAACAATCGTCTTACAAGGAAAATCGCTTCCATAGTTGACCTCCTGTGCATGAAACCAAATTGGTTCTCTCGATATTGTTGTTTCTCTCCTTAGCCTATTGTCGATTATCCTCTCCCACAGTTTCATAGTGTGACTCATGAGTTTAATTCCCCGGTAGTTTGAGCAACTTTGAATGTCTCCTTTGTTTTTGAAGATTGGCACAAGCGTGCTTCTTCTCCAATCCATTGGCATCCGTTTTGATTTTAAAATTTTATTGAAAAGCTTTGTCAACCAAGTCAATCCGATTTCTCCTAAGCATTTCCAAACCTCTATGGGTATTTCATCTGGGCCACATGCTTTCCCTATTTTCATTCTTTTCAATGCCTCTTTAACTTCTACAATTCTAATATTGCGTGTATAGTTTACATTTCTTTCTTGGTGTGGGTTTTCATCTATTATAGCATCAACTTGGCCATCATTAAATAAACTATCGAAGTAACTTCTCCATCTCTCCTTAATATCCTCCTCGCGTTAAAACATTTTGATTTTCGTCCTTAATACATCTTACATGACTTAGGTCTTGTTTCTTTTTATCTCTTAATTTGGCTAGCCTATATATATATTTTTCGCCATCTCTATTACCTAACTTTGTATATAAATCTTCCATGAAATTTGTTTTAGCTAGACTAACTACTTTTTTAGCTTGTTTTCTAGCTTCTCTATATTGATTGTACGCATCTTCATCTTGACACTTAGGTATTTTCCTATACATATCTCTTTTAGTCTTAATTGCTCGTTGGACATCCTCGTTCCACCACCATGTTTCCTTCTTTGTAGGTCCCAAGCCTTTAGATATACCTAATATGTTTGATCTCACCCTCCTTATGCAACTACTCATTTCTAGCCACATTGTATTAGCATCTAAGTCAAGATTCCAAACATTTTCCTTTAGTAGTTTTTCTCTAAACTCTACTTGTTTACTATGTTTTAGGTTCCACCACTTTATTCTAGGGTTGCTAACTCTTTTATTCATATTTTTCCGTTTTGTTAGCTTAATATCAAGTACTACTAACTTATGTTGGGTAGTAAGTGCTTCACCAGGTATTACTTATAGCCTCTACATAGTTTTCTATCTATTTTTCTTGTTAAAAGAAAATCTATTTGACTCTTGTTATGACCACTACTAAAAGTAATTATATGCGACTCCCTCTTCCTAAAACTAGTATTTGCTAAGACAAGATCATATGCTGAAGCAAATTCTAAAATTGATTCTCCTTCTTCATTTCTATTACCGTAACCAAAACCTCCATGAACTCTCTCAAACCCATCGTTATTTACCCCGGCATGCCCATTTAAATCTCTTCCAATAAAAACCTTTTCATCTAATGGTATACTCTGCATAAATCCATCCATATCATCCCAAAACTTGTGTTTGATGCTCTCGCTTAATCCTACTTGTGGTGCATATGCGCTAAGTATGTTAATTTTTTCGTCTCCAATAATTAATTTAACTAGAATCAATCTATCCCCCATTCTTTTAACCTCTACGACCTTATCCTTATAATCATTATCCACCACAATTCCTACTCCATTGCATTTTCTATCTATACCAAAGTGTACCACAATTTAAACCCCGTGCTTCCTATTTCTCTACTCTTTTCTCCTACCCATTTTGTCTCTTGGAGGCAAGCAATATTGACTCTCCTTCTAATCATGGTATCTACTAGTTCTATTGACTTCCCCGTAAGTGTTCCTATGTTCCATGTTCTTAAACGAATTTTTCTCCCCTTTGTCTTTGTTTTTTTCTTTTCTATTTCTATTTTGCCTAAAAGATCTAGTGTTCGTATCTATGATTTTGTTTTTGTTTTCGTTTTTGTTTTGAACTAGCTTCTTTACCCACACCCGTCCTTTGTGTGGGAACCCTTGCTCATTTTTCTTCACATCCGGGCGACGATGTGAAGGGACTAGCTTCTTTACCCACACACGTCCTATGTGTGGGAACCCTTGCTCATTTTTCTTCACATCGCATTCTTTCTATCATAGAACGAAGTTGGGTAGTAAAAATATCAATTCCATTTAAAAATCTATTATATATTCATATTCATTATCATTCTTTTTCTAAATAAAAATAAAGAAAAATAAAATTCATACTTACTTGAATTCGAAAGAAATTGAAAAAATTCCATCAGGTCAATTGAATATTGGATAAAAAATTTGATTGTTTTGGATCAATTCTGAACTTATCTTCTACCTTTCTTTTCTTTCCTTGGTTTCTTTGCTATGGTTTCAAACTTCACCTAATACAACCAGAAACTCATTCCAAACCTTGTCCCTAATGTATTAAAATTAGGTTGGGTTTTCAACAAAACAAATATACCTCATGAAGCATAAACGAATTAATATAAAAATTTAAATAAATATTCAAATATTGAATTCAATAAATTTCAAATGAATGGAATACAAAAAGAATCAATTTCATTCATGAGCAAATATTTCATTAAGAGCACTACATTTAATTGTTGATTCATTCATTCATTGCATACAAAAGAAAATAAATTACATATGGCGATTTCTAGATGTTAATTCATTGTTAGGATCATCATCTTCGTCCATTCCAGCAAAAGCTTGGGAAACATAACTATCAGCTGGGTTGTAAGTCACAGTTGAAAATTGCAAAAGCAAAAATAGAATGTCGACACTTCTCAAGTCTCGCAAATGACTATAGTGTCTTCTCTCCGACATAGAATGGTAGCATTGCATAGTCTTACCATTTGTTGCAATAATTTTTTCATTGCGATGAATTTCTTTTTGGCTACATGTAAGTGAAGAAAATATGTTCTAAAAAAATCCTCCCATCCTAGGCTTTAAAGAAGATGGTGTCGAACTTGTATCAAAACTCGGTATGTTTAATTTAGCCATCAGTCTTCCTGCTTTCCATGCATCTTTTTTTGTCTTCCTCCAATTTTCAGTTGTGCTCTGCCTTCTTGCTTTTCTTGCATTTATCGTATTTAATGATTCTCATTCATCCCTCCAAGTCATTGTATTCTACCACCTTAATCATTCTTTACACTCCCTCATCATTTATTGTATTCTCAGGCAATAGATCAAATTAAGTATTGAAACCTACCCTGGCTTTACTACACAATTCAGTAATCAAATTTAGGAACGGTAGTCCTTTATTCTTTGTAGTCTGCATTGCAAACTTCATAAAATCTTGTATTAGTTTCTCAACATAAATGTAACCCTTATGCATAACTATATGATAATGTAGAGTAGCTTATGGGTTCTTCACTTTAAAGTGTTGTTTGGTTAGATAAAAACATGTGCCTATAATATAACTCCAACTCTTTGTAATATTTTTAAACTAGGTGGTTTCAATAAATTTTAGGTGTCTTTCAATATCAAGTGCAAATCCCCTCCCTGGAGGTATCTCTAATGCATCTTTGATTATCTTCAAGGGATATGATTCCTTATTAGCATAAATGACATTCAGGTAATACTCCTCCGTTCTCTGTATTTCATGTAGTAGACTGATAAATCTATTCAACCTCGCAGCTGAAATATAAATCTTCTTCCCTTTTACCAATAATTTTTTGCATTCTTTACTAACATGCCCATTCGCATAAAATTGTTGTACAATTTTCAAACATCCTCTATCTCCTCTACCAGCATAGTCCCGCATAAGTTGCTTCCATCCTCTATCTCTAATGATGCTCACAATCTTATCCTTATACTTGCTTTCATTATGAATATTGAACCCTCTATAACGAATTATGACCCTTTTTAATCACTGTAGTATCTCCTCTAAGCTCTATGTCTCACAAAAAAAAAACAGGTCGCAAGTCACTAAATGATTAGGGTATGTATTCTCAAATTAGTCTTCCTCAATAAATGATAATAAAAGTTGTTCTCTAAGCTTGGCTCTCTTAGATCTAGGTTCTTTAATAATAAACCTGATAGGTATAATATTCATTGGGTGGCCCACATATTATAGCTTGGTTTTGCTTGCAATACCCTTCCTTTTGTCTTGCTTACTACTCCTACCTCTTCCTCTACTGTTAGACCCCTCCTAATTAGGGCTTATGATCGACCTATATCACCTTAATCCCTTGATAATCTAGTAGCCTTAACCTTACCACAACAATAAATAAATAAAATTAAGATTTCACAATGATCAAATATAAAACTTTATCAACCGTAAAGAACTCTAAAAATAAATCTCAAACCTCAAATTTATTTAGATTAATTAAATTATCTCAAAATTCTATAAAAGTTTTTCTTTGACAACACCTCCTCTATTTCTAAGCCTACACCAAAAAATTCGGCATTCAAAAATGTTCAACAAAACCTATCTTGGTGGAAATGTCGAAGGATTTATAATCCACCCATACCAATATGTAGTGCATTGAACAAAATTATTTATTCATTATAACCTATCTCAAGTTTTCAAATTCCTTGAACAATCATTACCTTACCTGCACAGTATTCAAATCCATCCCGAAAATGTTACAACGAACCCCAAAGAGATCCTAACCACACACAAACCCAAAAACCCATTTAGAAAATGCATTATATTAAAAAATAATGCGTACATAAAGAAAAGGAAGTTGAATAAGTCACAGATAGTTGAAAAGCTTTCCTTTTTCCTTGTCATCCTTATAATCCGCCATTACCCAATTATAAAAATATGATAATGTCAAATAAGTAAATCCGACATTATCCAGTTTACCTGTAATAATCAAATGCATAATAATCTAACAATTTAAACGAAAGATATAATTCAAGGAACTTAAATATAACCATGAATTCATCTCGTTTATGTTATCTGACCACAACCGGTCGATATCATCTAAAAGTGGTAAGCAAACAATAATAAGGACTCATGCCATAAAGATAAACAAACGAATCTCATTCCTCGAGTCTATTTGAGCATGATCTGATTCGACGTGATCTTATGATAATATGTAATGCAAAGTACAGTGAGTCTAGCCCTTCAAGTATAATATAAAATTACCCTGTACACACAGTCTAGTAACCACTATAAGGAGACTTGTATCGACCTTATCCTCCCTACCCCTATATGCTTGTACAACAAATTATGCAACGTAAAGAATCAATGCAAAATATACGAAATTATAATTATACAATGTAAAGTTCATTATGAGATTTACGTAACCTTACAAAAGCAATATGCCAACTCCTTTGCGCTTCAAGCCGATATACTACTCTACACGGGGTTTCAATTACGGTCCTATAATTCATTTACAAGTCATTTACGAGCCGATATATTAGTCCCGCCTTGACTCAAAAACCTCGAAATTAGTCCAACTAAATCCTCGAACGTCAAGATCTCGATTTCGACTATAAATTGTGGTTAAAAATCAAATTTAATTTAGACAAGCCTTTAAATTTTTTTCACAATTTTGGGCATTTTAATTGTCATAACACGCATTACGAGATAAAATCCCAGATATAAATCCTCGAAAAATCTCAAAATCCTCATTTTTCATAAAAGTACAAATTTTCTATTTATTTAGTCAAAAATATTTTTTTTTGTATTTTTTACATTTTTGGAATTTGTTTTGCATTTTATGCATTTTCTTTCTTTCCTTAAAAAAATTAGGGTTCGGCCCCTAAGTTGATTAGTTCGGTTCAGCTAAACCAGATCCGAATTGGTCTAGTTTGCGGGATCAAACTTCATTTTCTTCCATGCCTCTCTGATCTCTATTTCAATGAAATCATTTTTTTTCTTCATTTCTTACCTTAGCCTCCCAACCCCAACCCCAGGTTGGGTTTGGGTAGCAGAGACCACGTGCCATCATTTTTCTCGAACGAAATGCCATAGTAGTTTGTTCGAGCCTTCCACCCCAAATTCACAACACACAATAAAGAAAACAACAACGAAACACAAAACAATCATCAGCAACAACCAATATAGCTTACCTTGGATTTTGATCTCCACCCCATTACAGTCTTGAGATCCCTCTCTCACTAATTCCATATCTTTTTATCTCTTTCTATCTATCCCTCTTTCATTCAATAAACAGTGGGGACGATGAACTATTGAAGATAAATATTAAATTTCCTTGAGACTCATATTGCACGAATCTCGAGGCAGATCTATTGGTTCCTTTATCTTTTTTATCTTTTTCGAGATACGTGTTACGTATCTCTAAGTCAATCTTATGGCTATTGACAAAATCATCATCACCTAATCGACTTATATAAGATCAACTATACTGATATCCTTGAGATAAATGTATCGCCTGTCTCGAGGTAGATCAAATCATTTTATTACTAACCCCACACCACTTCATTTTCCTTGAGATGGGATGCACATATCTTGAGGCATCATACCGTTCTCCAAAAATTAACGTTCAACCATTTCCTTCCTCGATGCTCACGCTACGCATATCTCAAGGTGAATTCAACGTTTTAAACAATTGAAATTAAACTATAAGATTCATTTATTATATATATTGTTACACCTATATATTTTGACAACTATAAATTCACCACGCGCGCCTATAACTATCCTTGGGCATGCACACTATCGTGTATCCTAAGCATGCCAACCTTGACCCTGTGTGTCACTAGACACCTAACAATTTATTAATTATTCTATTTAATTTCATGATTATGTCTTATCTTATATTTAAATTAAACCCCAAAAAATAACTCAATTTTGAAAAAATTGGAAAATTTACCATTGCGCTCTAAAACTATTAAACTACTTATCTCACACATAAATCTCGGTACGTGAGCCACGTTGGCTTGTTAGATCCAATGAACGTACAAATCTCAAATTTTAAAATTTAATTACAATTATCTTTTACGAAACTCAAAACAAAAGTTTAGGTTAACTTTTTATTTTTCTCGATATACATTTTGACATGTATCTCGAGACAAAATCCCGCGAAATATCGAATTTACTCGTTTAACTTGAGTTTCGCAAAATAAGATAATATATAGTACGCGGCACTAGGCACATATGACACAAAAATAAAATTTCGAATAGATCTCAATTCACTTGTCATTAGCTTGTGACTAGCAACCGTAACCACAATTAAGATCCATTAACTCATGATTAGTGGTAATTATCGATTTAAATTTTTTTGCATTTGACACTACCTCCTACTGCCATAAAATATCTAAACTATGATGAAATAGGTAAATTGAATTCCTATCATTGAAAACTCAAACTATCAAAGTATGGAAAATATGTTTGCGAAAAGGTTTTATCATAGAGTCTTTGAGAAGTTGAAAATAGTACATCTAAAATAGTCGTATTGACGTATCCTTAGCATATGTATGTATATATTGGAAAATTTTTTGAAACCCCCAAACTCATTTTAAAATCTATATTTAAATTGAGAATTTGCTTAGAAACTCATTTTCAAAAACAATTTGCAATAAAAAACTCAACAACTACCTTTGATGAAATTATCAGCAAAAATTAATTTTGTTCAAGACATCGAAATCAAAAGGATGTTAGAGTATCGATTCATTACCTTTTTGAGAGTGAATCTCTCAAATAATATGCTCTATTAGCTCCTTAGACTCCCTTTCCAAGCCTTAATATACAAAACACTCACCAAGCCGTATCTTGGTTGTATGAACTTTGCTTCAAAATTTATAGGGTTGAATCTCTAATATATGAGGTGAGATAGACTTAAATAAGCTATAACTCAAGCTTTGAAGGGTTGAATGTAAGTAAAAATTGATTAATCAAATAAATGGGTTCAAGGGTTTTAGGTGAGAAAGAGTTTATTATTGTCGATTTGGGGTTCTATTTTTAAAAGCGCGGATTGATACTCAGCAAATTGAGGTTTAAGTGAATTCGCAGACAAATCGCCAATGAAGTTAATGAAAATTGGTCTTGGTGGTCGAGGGACTAGTTCAGCAAATCCTAGTATGAAACCAAAATAGCAGATAAATCACTAGGTCATTTTTAATTAAAAACTAGCAATTTACTGGCGATTTAATTAGCGATTCCCAGTGTTTTTTAGTATTGCTAGTGAAATCCTATTTTTACTATGCCCTAAGGTAGATAATTGACAACCAGATTAGTTCCTTTCCATCTTAAATGAAGTTTTCCAGGAAATAATTTAGTTTTGAAGAAAAGAGAAGAACTTTATCTCTTACTTGATGCATTTTCATATGCATCATTCCAAATTTCTTCTAATTCTTGAAGACTCAACTTACGTCAGTTTCCTACTTCATTATGATTCATGTTACATGCTTTTATTGCATAATAGGCTTTATTTTCTAATTCTACTCATAAATGACATATTTTTTCAAATACTAACCTATAAGGTGTCATACCTATGGGCATCTTAAATGTTGTTCTATATGCCCATAATGCGTCTTCCAATCAAAAAATTCAATCCTTACGTGTCAGAATAAATATTTTTTTCAGTATTAACTTAATTTCTCTATTCGACATTCAGCTTGTCCACTAGTTTGTGAGTGATATGCAGTAGATGTCCTATTTGTGACATTGTACTTATCAAGTAGATTAACTACTATTTGATTACAAAAATGTGAACCTCTATCACTTATAAGTGCTCTAGGTGCTTAAAAATTGTAGAAATTTTTATCTAAAGGAAATCGACCACTAATTTTGAATCATTGTTTTAGTAGCTTTTACTTCTACGCTCTTAGACACATAATCTATAGAAAGTAAAATATAAACATTTCCATTTGATGGTGAAAAATATCCCATGAAATCTATACCCCATACATAAAAAAACTTCACAAAATAAAAGTTAAAGGCATTTGATTTCTACGTCCTAAGTTTCCCGTTCGTTGGCAATTTTGACAAGATTGTGTAGAAGAAAACAATAATGAAATAGAGTAGGTCAAAAGAATCTAAAATCTAAAATTTTACTAGTAGTTCTACGTGGACCAAAATGTCTTCCACATGCATAAGTATGACAATGAGATATAATTGATTATACTTTTGAATGTGGTATGCATCTCCCAAATATTTAGTCTGTGCAAAACTTCCTTAAATTGGGATCATCCCATAAAAATGTTTAGAATCCTTTTTAATTTATTCTTTTGAGCTCTCGTTAAGTAAGGTGATAAGCTATTAGTGGTAAGATAATTAACTATATCGACAAACCATGGGTCATCAATCTTTATATTATATAAAAATTCATCTCTTTAATGTATACGTGGTTCTCCATTTTCTAACCTACTCAAGTCATTTGATACTAGATTTTTGGCTCATTTTTTACGTTTTATAGTAAGCTTGAATAATTGTAGAAGTAGTGTCCATCTTATTAGTCTAAGTTTTGAGTCTTGTTTTGTCATTAAATATTGCTATGCTGCAAGATCTGAATAAACTATTACTTTAATTCCTAATTAATACAGTCCGACTTTTTCTAAGGAAAACACTACCACTAAAAGTTCCTATTCAATATTGGTGTAATCTTGTTGGGCTGGATCTAGTGTCTTTGAAGCATAATGTATAACGTAAGATTCTTTTCCAACTCTTTGACCTAAAATAGCTCAAGCTGCATAGTTACTTGAATCACACATTATTACAAAGGGTAACAACCAATTTAGTGATTTAATCACTGGTCTGGTTGTTAAGCAACCCTTTAATTTATCAAACTCTATCTTGCAAACATTGGTAAACTCAAAAATAATGTTTTTTTTGCAAAAGTTTGCATAAAGGTTGTATAATTTTAGTAAAAATCTTTTACAAATCTTTTATGATAAATTCAAAAGGAATGTATTTTTGTAAGAGTTGCATGTGCATTCCATAGATCGATCTAGTGATTTAATCACATGTTTGGTTGTTAAAGATCCCTTTAATTGATAAAATGCTATCTTTCAATCATTCGTAAATTCAAAAGGAATGTCTTTTTGTAAAAGTTGCAGGTGCATTGTATAGACCAAAGGGCATATGTCTATTAGCGAATGTACCAAACGGGCAAGTAAAATTTTTTTTTTCTGATCTTCTAGGGCTATAAGTGTTTGATGAAATTTTGAATAACCATTCTAGACAGTAGTAATGGATTTTTCCATCTAATCTCTTTAACATTTGATTTATAAATGAGAGTGGATAATGATCTCTGCTAGTTGAGGCATTCAGCTTCTTATAATCTATACATACCTTCCAACCATTTTGGATTCTAATTGGTACTAATTCTCCATGGTCATTTGTTATTACTGTAATTCTTGTCTCTTTAGGGACTACTTGAATTAGGCTTACCCAATTGCTATCAGTTATTGAAAATATCATTCTTGTTTCTAATAGTTTTAATATTTTAGTTTGTTTAGAAGATTTTGTGACTGTTTCTAGATTTAATAATTTAGTTGTGTTTTTATTATCATAGAAGATAGCATTAACTTGTTCTTGTTTAGTAGGAGCAACATTGGCTTGAGTAGGTGCTTTAGCTTGACTACTCGATTATGTACTCAACCTATTTATTTCGAAATTCATCTGACTCAACTAATTTTTCAATTTATTATTGGTAGTGTCAATCTTAATTTGATTTTAAGAAATCCGTGTATAGTTTTGATGACTTTGACTCATAAAGTTATGAAGTATTTGCTCGAAATTTGGATATGTAAATTTATATTTTGTTGAGGCTGATAATTGGGTACAGGTTGTATATAAGCTTTTTCTATAAGTGTTGTAATTTTAATTTCGAGGACCATAACTGAAATTTGGATTATGTCTTTTAGGATAATAAACATTACTGGTATATTGATATTTTATGGGACCAGAAAATTAATTCATCATTGCATAAACCTCTTTATATCTTCTTCCTGTAAAGTAGGACATGCATCCGTAAGATGTGGAATCTCATTACAAAATTCACAAGCCTAACTTGTTTAGATCTATCATTAACTAACAGCTTAACCATCTTAGATAATTCATCGATTTTATTGTCAGATGCATTATTTTTCTTACTATCCATTTCATGGAGTATCTTTCTAGAGGATTCAACCTTTTTAGCATATTGTTTAGATTGTTTTTCCATTTTATTAATTACTTCTTTCGCTAGAGTAGGTGTTGACTCGAATGAAGATCCACCACATAGTGTGTCTAGTAGTCTTTGTTCAAAGTTATTGAGTCATTCATAAAAATATTCTAATAAAGCTCATTAAGTATATCCATGTTGTGGAGAATAAGAAATTACTCTTTGAAATCTATCCTAAAATTCCTTAAAGTTTACACATATTTTATCTTAGCGACCGTGATTTGCTTTCTACATGAACTAATTTTTCTAGTAGGCATACATTCATTTAAGAATGCTTCTAACATTCGAGTCCATGAAGTAATCGAATCTTGAGGAAGATAGATCAACCAATCTTATGCTTGATCTTTCAATGCAAAAGGAAAAGTCTTAAGTTTGAGTTGCTCTAAAGTACCTTATTTTGGTTTCGTTCCATTAACTTTATGTTGATACTCCCTAATGAATTTCTTATGGCCTTCATTGTCTTTACCATTGAAGTTAGGAAAGGCACTAATAAATCTAGATCTAAGTTCAAATTCAGGAAATCCATCAGGGTAAGCAATACACGAAGGCTCATATGCTGTAAAATATTGATTTGCTCGTCTAAAAGTGAGTTCTCTATTATTATTGATATCTCTATTATTATTGATAACTCTATTAGCATTATTTTTAATAATGACATTGTCATTATTATTATTATTGTCTTTCATCCTATTAGCTAATTTTTTCTTAAGTTGTTGTTGTCTTAAACATCGATTTAAAGTTCTATCTATTTCAAAGTCAAACAGATATAAAGATCCAGTTGAATTAACACGACAAAGTGTGTAGACCATACAACGTCTAGAATCCTTTAAAAATATCGAAATGTACTCGGTAACAACGCCAAAAATTGAAACATGTCAAATGTGCACAATAATTTCTTGTATTTTATATTAACTTGTATATATGATAAATGGGATATCGTCTCCACAAGTATTTTTGAAATCTCTAAGAAAAATCAGTTTTTTCTTGTTTTTATTAATTTAGTTAATCTAATTAAATGGAAATTAAAATATTAAATAACTAACAATTACTAACTTAAATGACCAAACTAGTTAAACTAATATAAACAATTGAAAGTAAACTATACTTAAACAATATTCAAACTCAATTTGATATAAATAAATAAAAACATCTAAACAAACCCCAAGTAAAGAATATAATATATATTTGGATTACTTTGGAATACTAGAACATAATATCACTTCATACTATAGTTATAATCATAAAACATTAAATCTTTGAATCGTTAAATCCTACCTCATAATTGGTTTATTGCCTTAAGCAAACCACCAATTTTACTTAATTCATTGGAAATGGCACATTCTTATCATTGTATATCGATCCACTGGATAAAATGCAACACCATCGAAATATGATAGCATTAAGTTTAATTAAAATTATGCCTAATCAAAGTCAATATTACCAAAGTCACGTAATAAACAACTTAGAATACAGTCACCTAGAACATTTACTAGGGAAAAGCCCTATAGATTAATCCTAGTTACTACTTTTACAATTGTTGTCAATACCTATAGGCATATATTCAGAATCATAATATCATATAATACATTTGCAACTATATACGAAATACTAATTTCCTTTGGTTGTAATACGTAAAAACAACTTGTTAATTTTGTGATTGATTTGTATGAATAGATTTAAACCATTAAGCACGTGATTCCTTAATTATAACTATTTAGCAATCCAAAATATTTGACATTGTCTAGGGTTTGTTTAGATTGATAGACAACTCACTCATTCTGGAAATAAACAATGCGTAAATATAATTAAAAGACACTAAAAAAATAAGTACCATAATATAAATTAAAGTTCAAAGTATCTTCAAATAAGGACAATAAAACAAATATAGACCAAAAGGAAAGCAAAAAAAAAAAGAATTATGAGAGTTATTTCAAAGCTATACGATCTTTTTATAGTCTACCAACATAAACATATCTTAGATAATTTCAAAATTTTCATACTAATATAAAAAAACCGTAACTGACCTTGATGATTCCTAACTTATACACAAATCCCTGATTAAATCACTAAGTTTAGCTCTCAGGGTTCTACTGATTCAGCTGGCAATTTATAGTTCATTCTCTAATTCGATCTTGATTAACTATCTTTCTTCTATTGTCGATTTAGATTGTGATTCATAGTATTATTTCAAATCGCTACTTTATCATTAGTGTATTTTTTCTAGTTGACTATTTTGCTTTTCTTTCTCTTTTCTTCTATTTCTTTATTTTCCTATTTAAAACCTAAAATCCAAAAAACCTAGCATAATATCATCATTTATGCTTAAAATCAACCTAGATTACATTATAAAATATGTCTAACTATTGACTTGTCAGTGGCTAATTGTTGCACTTCTTTTCTTGTTAACTGTTTTGCTATTCTTCTTCTTTTTATTCCATTTCTTCATTTTCCTATTTAAATCCTAAAATCACAAAAACAAGAGAATACATAGTACAATATCATCATTTATATCTAAAATCTATCTAAATTACATGATAAAACATGTCTAATTATTTACTTGTCACATGCACTTAATGGGAGAAGACGAGCTTAACCAGGAACCATACTCGAGTTAATTAACTTTCGAATTAATACCAATCACCTCTTTAAGGTAATGGGTTGTTATAGTCACGAAGTCATGATGCCATATGTATTAACACACATCGCCGTGACAACACCAATGGGGAGGTAAGTGAAAAAAATGAATTTTTACATGGCGAAAAACCAACGCTGTCTTGATGTTGTAAGTATACATAAACGACGTCGTAAAGACATTGAGACTGAAACATAACATGCTCTTAGGGGTACTGATGCCATGACCATGCTGTCATGGCATTGTCCGTATAAATAGATGGCATTGTCCTCAAGACAATGTTTTAAACCTTAGCTTGAGTAATTTTAAATGAGAAAAGAGTGTTCATACTATTCAAAAGTTAATAGTGAAGTCGCATTACGGTTTTGCACAAGTTGGAGAGCTAGGGCATAGATTAGGAAAATTGAACCAAGAGAGCAATATGGTAGAAATTAGTGAGTAAAGTGTGAGGGTTTTGATTGATAGGAGCTTGGAAATGCTTTGTTAGACTTACCTTATTCATATCGATCGATGGAGTTCTAGTTTGCACTTTAGGATATTTTTCACCACGTTAGTGGGTTGAAGTGAATATTAAGAAAATCTGTCAATTCTAATTATGCATTACACACACAAAAGAAAATGAAGGAACTTAGATATGGGAAACATAGTAATCCATTACCTAGGTGAAGTAGTGAATTAAGAGTTTTCTCGAAATAAGAATCCAACGTGATTTACATTACTTTTATAGAATAGATTAGTGTAGTTTAAATGAAACAAAAAAAAAACTTTTTTAACAATATAGTAAACTTGACTAAGTAATTGTGTCCATATACACCTTTCCCAGAGGAACAATATATGTAGTTAACCTTTATTGATCATATTATTACTACAATTGAACCATTATTCTTGCAATTATGATGAGTAGAAAATGTATCACATCGCATATCGCTGATCACATTATCATATTACAGAACAAAACCTATGTGGAAACCGCAAGCTCTGAGGTCGCCGTAGGACCTACCATGTCACATCACACGCCAACAAGCCTCGCCACGTAGTGGCTTGCTTATCTATGATGCTCCACGACCTAACTGATTACTTACATGTTTTACATTACACTTTAATTTAGCTAATTAATTCTCATATAAATATTAGCGATTTGATTTAGACGGTTAATAAGTTTATCTAGTATTAATATAATTTTTACAACGTAAGTCTTTAAGTAAATAAATTATGCAATATTCAACAATCATTACTAGTGGAAAACTCGATAAAAACACAGTGTATATATCAAAAGAAAAATAAGTACAGTAAAAGATCCACATATATACATGTATTCAGGGTTTTGTAGTCCCCAAAATCCAACAAAAAGTAAATACATACATACTGTAATAATAAATGAGATAGTTTCACTATCTCAGAGGTAGTCGCCCAATACCTCCTTGCCCTTTCCCTTACTTGTCAATGGATCTGCACTCGGTTATCCAACAAATACAATGACGAGCTCAGCGAGTAAAACCCCAAGCTATTTCGGGACAATATTCATGAAATAAAACTGGTAAACTACGAGATATCAAATATAACATCCAACAAAAGTAAATCACATTCCCATGAATGTATGCGACATACGACAAGCATGAACAACATCGAATAAGTGTGATTATACATACCAATAAAGCACACCCGAAAATAAAGCAACAATGAATAAATAAACAAGCAAATAATCTAAGAAACCCCTGACCTAAATGTTGGGGCATGTGCCCTAGGTCAATCCATTAACTGTCTTTATGAATACTTTTAGTTAATAAAATAGAGGATTTCATTTGCTGTTTATTATAATTAATTTACATGTTTACATTATAATAAGATCCGTGGGTATTTACGGAAATATCCTAAATGTCCCTAGTCGATCATTATACAGGGAACTATATGGAATTAAGACTAGTGCGAGTCTCGATTGATGATCATATGATGATTATACGTATAGGGATACGAATCAAGATCACGGGTACTTGTTAGGGAACAAAGTACTGGACCGACCCGCTATGAGAACATCACATGGATTAAGTCATAGTTGTTTCTCACGATAGGTATATTTTTCAGTCCTCTGACTTGAGATTACCATAGACTTCAACATTAGGAACATAGTGATTTGACATTATTAAACGTTGTCTTTAACCAGACGATTGTAAAGGTTGTGACTAGTTACTGTGTGAGCAATGTGATGAAGTTGTGTAATCGAGATAGAATTTGTCCCTCTCATATAAAGAGAGATATCTAGTGGATCCCTCGATGTGTTAGACTATTAAAAGGCCTAGTCTAAGTGAATTGATATTGATCAATGTCACTTGGATATTTTCAGTCTACCTAGAGATCGAGACTAGTACGATTGAACACGTTGGATGACAATTCCATGCCTTACGTTTGATCAAAAGGACATCGAGTGACAAAAGGATGTTATATACACTATTGATTACGTTGTATAGATTTGATATTCGTACGACTTGGGTAGTAATAATGTCTTGCTAGAGGCCGCTTATGACTTGTATACCAAAATGTGTTTTAGTTCATTGCCAACGTTGTATGAACCTAATGGGTCACACACTAAGAATGGTTTTGCAAGATTTTAAGATTGTTCAGAAAAATGAATTTTATATGATAAAATTCATGACAGAAACGTCCATGTGGTGTATTACACTTATATTTCTTTAAGTAGGGGTATTTGTGTAATTTACCTAACCGTCTATATATAAGGGTTGTATAAATAAACGCTTTAAGTTAGACACACGGATGAAAGATTAAGGGCTGAAACTCTAATTTCATTTTAGAAACGACTTAGGGTTTTCTAGTACGCTCTGGATCATTTTGGAGAGAAACAAAAGGTTTGGTATTCTCTTGAAGCTAGCACTTTGAATCTCGGCTGTCGTTCGTGTGTGGACTGATGGTCGAGGGCGTTCATCTTTGGCAGTGCCTTAGAGATCGATCAACCTTCAGAAAGGTATTTTGCGACCGAGGTATGATTAAAATTTCTTGGTTTAAACGTTTTAATGGAATTAGATTCGGATCCTGTTAGGTTTTTTGTCAAAATTGTTTTGTAATCTCCGCTGCGTACCCAAAACCCAACACTAAAATAGTTGGTAATTGATAAAACAAGTAAAGAACCGCATATATACTAGTAAGCATACAATGACTAAACCCCAACTACGGTTAACAGATGAACCCCTTTAGTCTTTATTTCAAGTTAAGGGAACATCTTACATCCTTCATGACGGTCGTAGATGCAATCTACTACCGCCAACATGAAGGCTAAAAACAAGCAAACTTATGTAAGTGATTTAGCCATAACCAATATATACGCAACTGAATTAGAGTTAAAATCCATATGTTTCCACCAGAAGTTACAAGTGTGATTCGACATCGATAATACAAAACCAAAAATTATGTGAGGCATTCCAATGTGTTTCCACACCTCCATAAACGTTTGAATTCCCTAAACTCTCAAACCCAACTCACCTAGCTTTTCGTTACCTGAGCTATATTCTCTCAATCCCTTGAAGTCAATTAAGTATGTTTATTATGTATTCAGTTAGGTTGAATAGGTTTCAAATTGAGTTTTTTCCAAAATAGCTCCTAAAGACTAAATAAAGTCTCAACTTTGGTCTGTGTTGCAGCACATTTTAAAGCATGAAATTGCCCAAATCTCTAAACTTTCTTTAGTACAAAGTTTTTGGTCTCTATTTTAGATTTCCAAAAAAGTATGGTTTGCGGTATTGCAATTTAAAACAAAAGAGGTATCACAATTTTATCCAAAATAGCACAAATTGGAACCTAATCTGATTGGCAGACTTAGAAAATTTATTTCTCTAAATGTATAGTTTTAAAAATTATGATTTTTGGTCACTCGGCAACTAACATACCCAATAACAACATACTAAAAGAACAACTCAACTAAATAAATAAAGAGGGAGCTATGCGATTTAAAAGTTAGTTCCAAAAATCTCATAATGGCATTCAATCACCTATTTGTGTAGCATTTTTAGACATGAAAACATTCAAATGACAAAGTTTTCAGTAGGATAAAGTTATTCCCCCTTGAGTTAGATTTCAAATGCCACTTGATTGGTCCATTTGGATTTAAAATAAGGAAGTTATGACCAAATTACAAATGCTAGTTCATAACAACAACATTAAAAATTAAAATTTTTGTTTTACAACTTAGAAAATTCATAATTTTTATTTCAAAGCCAAATTAAGAGTTTCTTAATAGCTGGATTATCAGCTTGAAATGAGAAATGCAAATCTATAAACTAATTTCAAAGACTCAAACATCTACCCTATGAAAATGACCAAATATAAGAACTAAATTCAAACTTTAAATAGAAAGATGTATACCTAGGTTTGTAGTTTGATCCCTATCTCTTGATGCCCCATAAAATTGATGAAATGCTTTGATGCTACTCATGAAATCTTCTACTCCAACAAGAAAATGAGTTCTAAATTTCAACTGCACATCTCCCACATATTTATCCATCTCTATTTAGATCTACTGGTTCAAACTCACTTCGAACTCCACTAATTCAAATTAGCCTAACATACATTTGTACACTATGTCTTATAGAGATGGTGGCAATACGCATCCCAAGGCATATGAATGCTTAGTATTTTATTTTCTTAACTTAAGCCTAATTAATTTAATTTAGACTAATATAAACTTATACAAATCATATATGATTAGTGTGTTCAGTCACATACTTTACATATTTGCGATCCCATTAACCTTCAACACGCATCTCAAGGTGCACCCTATTATTACCTTATTTAACAAACTACCTGATACCCATGTCTGCACGTTTCCGAACATAACTCCCTGTTACACCAATTCGACTAATAACAATGTGACGCACGTGCGATGCAATACAATAATATAATTGATTTTTAAACATTACACAAAAAAAAACTATCGTCCACAAATAACATTCAACCTCGATTCTCGTGGCTAAGTTAATCGAGTTGTCCACATAATGCCAGAATTATGACTATTAGTCCCCATGATTAACTCTAATCCTTATTTAATTAATTTTGTATGTTAAAATTTTTCCTAACTAGGGGGAATTTCTTACCTGAAATTTAGATCTCGAGGAACCTCTAGTTCACCTAACCTATCCTTATACGACCACACCTTACAACTTGATAGTATCATTCTACTGTCTCTTGAACACCCCATTACTCTCGCACCTATGAAAAGGGATGTAGTGTTGCACTGACACATAGGTGCGCGCCACCACGATGATCAAAATCCATCACACTTTTCGTCACCTCTGCAACATCCTCTTAGCTCGATTCTATACCCAAGTTTTCCTTACCCATTTACCTAACACCAGGTAATTGAAAACCTTTCCTATCATGTATTGAAACATAATAGACTTAACCATCTATACCATGACTTACCATGACATATCGTGACCTACCTAAACTTGGCATCCATGCGTAAACTTTAACGATAATTTTTCAAAATTTTAAATCACATACTTTAAACCCACTGCTGGGATGTCTCCGGAATGGGCTCAACACCACCTGCACTGGCTCTCGAGTTTGCATCGATGACGGTACTGTTAGAGTCATTGATCTCCATGGACAGTCCATCCTGACATGAAACTCCCACCCACATTGCTAACATGTGGTCCTCCATCCTAGTCCTACCCGCTGACTTCCTAACCCTTGAGTTAGTCTCTGCGATGGCCTTGGTAGTGCTGGCATAACATAAGCTCTTGCTCTCCGATTATTGTCCTTATGGACTAAATTGTAATGTTTGTTCTCTCTATTATCTTGATTTATTTGCCTCTTCTTCCTAGAACTCTATCCCGTCTACCTCTTTAACTTATTAGATGAACACATCTAGCTCCTCTGCATCAAATATGTCTCATGGGTAAGTGATTTATCTTATATTTCTTGTAGTGTCTAGGCTCTAGTGGAAAAAATGGCTTTGGCTATATCCTCAATCAATCCTCAAACGAAGTAATAAATATGTAGTCTCTTACAGTGCCCGCGAAGTCCATGGAAAACTATAATAAGTACTATTACCTATTCATGTACTATAACACTGACCAACTACCATGTCTCAAAGCTAGAAACTCTTATCTTAGTCTCAACTGGATCTCGATCAAAATGTATTTATCATAGAAGACTTGTCGAAACTCAGCCTCTATGGTCAGATTGTCCACCATACGAAAACCTCTCCTCTCAGCATATACCCTAATATCTTGGCTTGTATGCTCTCTTGAATTGGCAATTGCTTGTGTAGCCTCTTATACGTAATCAACCATTTCCCGACTACCTCTGGTTCTCTGCCTCCATGGAAATATATGGGATTAAATTTGATGAAATCCCTCATTAACTTGACATGCTATCATCGAAGTCTCAAATACATCTATAAGTGCTAGCGTAATCGTCGACATCTCAGTCGTAGCTGTCGCAGTCTCGGTCTGCTCTATTATCCAAGCGACAACCACAATTGAAGTCTTTTGTACCACTAATTGCATCGGTAAAACCTAGATAGTCGATGCAAGTGTCATCATAACAACTATCATCTCAGTCATGCTCTGTATTCGGGCACCTGTGAGCGATGGAAGTGCAGCTGTCTTTGTCTATGTCATCTCCATCAATATCTCCATCTACAGATCGTAAGTTGAGAATTGAGCGGCTACTACTGGATCTAAACTCTTATCTCTAATCTCATTGCACGTTCTCCCAACATTAGTAGTAGGTGGAGTCGGTTGGGCATCCATCGTTATTTGCGTAAAAAAGCTTACTCTATATCACCTTTTTGTATAAGCGTACATTATATATACAATAAAAAACATTACACGTATATAAGCTCCATCGCTACTCGATTTAAGTTTGCTTCTCAACTAAGATTCTAAGTCAGGATTTTCGGGTTTCCACATCAAAGGTTTGTTTGTTTAAGTTTTATATTATTTCTTTAAAATATTCCCTGGGCTCCATCGACCTCGTTCTGATACCAATTGTGGCAGCCACAAGCTCTAAGGCTGATGTGGGACCCGCCACGTCTCATCATAGGCTAATAAGCCTCACCATGTATTGGGTTGCTTATCTACAATGTCCCACAACCTAACTAATTGCTTGCACATTTTACATTAAAGTCTAACTTAGCTAATTAATCTTCACAAAAATATTAACGATTTAAATTTGTCGATTAATTAGTGTATCAAATATTAATGCAATTTTTACAGTAGAAGGCTTTAAGTGAATAAATTATGCAATATTTAACGATCCTAAGTAGCAAAAACCCTAGCAAAAAGATAACATGTATATATTAAAGGAGAAATAAGTACAAAAAAATATCCATATACATGTATTTAGTGTTTTTTAGTCCCCAAAACCCAATGAAAAGAAAATACATACATACTATAATCAAACACGAGCTGGCGTCACTATCTCAGAGGTAATCACCCAATTCCTCCTTGTCCTTGGCCTTGCTCATCGAACTATTTACACTCAGTCACCCAACAAATATAATGATGAGTCCAATGAATAAAATGCCAAGATTAATCATATAATATTCAAGAAATAAAAGTGGTAAACTATGAGATATGCGGATGTAAAATCTGACAAAAGTAAATCATATTCCAATGAATGTAGGTAGCATATGACAAGCAAAAACAGTAGCGAATGGATGTGCTAATACATACCAATAAAGTAGGATCATAATTAAAGCAGCAACGAATAAATAAATAAGAGAATAATCTAAGAAAACCCCAACCTAAACCATTCGGTAATTGATAAAACGAGATAGGAACCACGTGTATATTTATTGGGTTATAGTGACTAAACCCCAACCATGGTTAACGAATGAACCCATCTAGACGCTATTCCAAGTCAAGAGAACATCTTACATCCCTTTCAATGGTCGTAGATGCATTCTCCTACCATCAACACAAATGTTAAAAACTAACAAACCCATGCAAGTAATTTGGCCACCACAAATATATACGCAATCGAATTAGAGTGAAAAACCATGTGTTCCCAGAAGCAATCACCTAGAAGCTATCACAGATGTAATCAGATATTGATAAAACAAAATTATGAATTCTGTAAGGCATTCCAATGGGTTTATGCACCTCAATATGTGCTCTAACTTCCCTGGACTCTCGAACCTGACCTCGCCTAGCTCTCCAGTACTAGAGCTACGTTCTATCAGTCCCCTGAAGTCAATTAAGTGTATTTATTACATATTTAGATTGGTTGAATAGGTTTTAGATTGATCTTCCGAAATCAACCATTAAAAACAAAATAAAGTCTCAATTTTGATATTGTGTTAAAGCGTGCATTTTGGCATGAAATAGTCCAAATCTTAAATACTTCCCTCGGTTAAAGTTTTTGGTATCTTTCTCAACTTTCAAAAAATGTTTGATTTGAAAAATTCCAATTTAAAATGGAAGTGATATCACAATACTATCAAAAATAGCTCAAATTAGAACCTAATTCGACTAATGGCATTCATCACCTAACACTTGTGGATATGAAAACATTGCAAATTACAAAATTTCTCAATAGGAAAAAATTGTTACTTTTTGAATTAGCTTTCAAATGCCAACAAATTTTGTCCATTTTGATTTAAAATGAAGAAGTTATGAACAAATTATAGAAGCTTGTTCATTACAACAACATGCAGAATTACAATTTTTTTTACAAGTTTAAAAATTCATAACTTTTTGACATCAAAGCCAAATTAAGATCTTCTTAACTGCTCATTATTAGCTTGAAATAAAGAATCTAAATATGTAAACTAATTTTAAAGACTCAAACATCTATCCACTGAAAATAAATAAAAATCAGAACTGATTTCAAACTTGAAATAGAGATATATATACCTAGAGTTGTAGTTTGATCCCTAGCTCTTAATGATCCATAAAACTGATGAAATACTTTGATCCTAATCTTAAAATATTTCACTCCAGCAAGAGAAGGAGTTCTAAATCTTCTTCTTCTCAAATGTTGTTTTGTGTTGCATGCAGAGTATTAGCACTACATGTACTTATATATATAATTGAATAGACTACTTTCAACAAAACATCTCCTACATATTTATCCATATCTATTTCAATCTAGTGGTTCTAACTCACTTATAACCCCACTAATTCAAATCCGTTCAATACACATTTGTACACTAAGTCTTATGGAGATTGTGATAACACGCATCCCGATGCATATCAATGCTTAGTGTTTTATTTCTTAACTTAGGCCTAATTAATTTAATTTATTCTAATATAAACTTATAAATATAATCACAAATGATTAGTGTGTTTAGTTACATACTTCACATATTTGCGAGCCAACTAACCCTTAACTACCCAACACCTAGTGCCCGCACCCTGATACACATCTTGAGGCGCGCCCTATTGTTACATTATTTAATTAAATAACTTAGGTTGTAGTGTAATTAGACATCATACTATAGTTCTTAGCCTAGTATAGTATCATTTGGTAACTACTACATGATACTTGCTTCTACACGCTTCCCAATGTAACTCCCCATCACACCAACTCATCCGATAACAATGTGACATATATGCGATACAATACAATAATATAATTGATTTTTCAACATCGCACATAAACAAACCATCATCCACAAATAACATTTACCCTTAATTCTTGGGTTCGAGTCGACCGAGTTGTCCACATAACACCTAAATTACGATCGTTAATACATATATTAATGTTAATACTAGTTTAATTAATTTGAGCCATTAAAACCTCACAAAAGACCACTCAGAGATAAACAAAATAGAGAAGAAAATAAATCATAAGGGCCATCTAGAAGTCGCGTCATCACCACCAACCCTCTGCTCATGTTGAGATTTATAGCTCATTGTAGGATCATAGAGTTTGTAGTCCACTCTAACCTCTACAGTTTTGTCTATAAAAACTCACTCATTCGGTAATCTCACTTGGGGATATGGTACTGGAATGTTAGCTCCTATTCTTTACATTCTTCTTTCGAATCGTACAAGCTTCTCACAATTTCTCGCTGGTTATGAAATATGTACTCTTGATTCCTAAGAGTTTGCATCTGATTACGCAGAATTGAATCCATCATGGACATTTTCGTATCATCCACATACATGCTAGTGAAATCTCCAGTTGGTTGTTTTGAACTTTGGTTCTTTCTCTCATTGTACTCAATAGTTTGCATTTTTTCCAAAACTCTTCTATTTTCTCCTCATATTTTTTTTTCTCTTTGGTGTTTCTTTTGAGTATTTCATTTCTATTTTCTTCTCCTTTGAGTCTATAATGATTTGCACTTGTTTGGTGCTCTCTATGCATTCATCAATGATAGTCTTATCTGGATGAATATCTAACCCAAGACCTCACATAGGACTCAGTCTTGTTTAAAAGATTATGTGATCATCAAGGGAAAAGGTAGTCCTTCATTCTTGTTTTTAGTCATGGAATTTCAAATCAAAATCATAAATGACCTTGCCAACATCAATCCCTTGAACAATGTAATACAACAATGTCGCCTTGTAATTCAAAACTTCATAGTATTGAAAATTCACCTGTAAGCTTGCATTGATGAAACAATTCCATGCTTTTGTGGTTTTTCTAAAATTCATTTTTTGAATTGCTTTGGATACCTATCCTATCAAAATGAATCCATCCATTGGAATTGCTTCTAATCCCTTCCTTATGGTTTCTAGGGGAAATCTATGTTTGAATCCATATTCGGGCTTTAGGTAAACATTATTTTCTTTCCTATGAAAATCGAATAATTTGTAGTATTGATTTATTCTTTTAAGTGAATAATCCACTAGTCTTTTTTCGGACCATCACTAGAACAATTTTATCTTTTTATAGCAGTTAATCAATGGAGGTTTTAATTAGCCCTTATGTATTAGGTGATTAAAGAAACACTCACAACCATCCCTTACAACTCGGGGATCATAATCCATTTTTGTTTTTATTAATGGATCACTACGGTTTTAATGAACCACTACACATAATCCTCTCAACTAGTTGAAACCCAAAGGCTAAAACCTATTGATACTCATTTTCTCATATTCTGCTGCCCTCATCAACTGAAATTTGAGTAATGAACCTTAGAAATTTTGAATTGAGGTTTCCAAGATTAGAAACTATTAGAGAACCATGAAGAAGCTAGGGTTTAAGTCTCTGATCTCTCTCACCTAGGTACTAATCTCTTTCAATCTTCTGTGCTCATTCATTTTTTTTATTCTTGCTAGAATTTCAGCTTATGTGAATTCATTTCTCTCACAACTCGAACCTCTCTCTGTGGTCTTTGCTCCTATGCTTGCTCTCCTAATCGTGTCAATTTTTTAGTGGTTCCCTTGTTCATGTATGACCCACACCAAGTGAGTGGATCAAATTCAATTAGTTGTGCAAAAATTTGAATAGTAACAATTAATTTTATTGATTTTGTATGATTTTGGGACCTACCATGCTGATTTCAATTGTTTGGGTATTTTTTTAGTGTTGCAATAATTGCTTGGCATTTTAAGGAACACAATCAATATTATAAAGCTTAACTCTATATATTACAAATAATGTCTCTTTATGTTCTAAAGGATTTGATTAAGCTTGACACATATGAATCTAACATAGTGAAATTTGTACATAAAATTAATTCCATAGACAATGCCTATTCTCTTTGTTAGACATGTTGCTAATGTATGTACATTACCTGATCACACTGTATGTACATCTAATCATGTTGATCATATTACTAATGGTGCACATTTTTTTGTCATTGATCATGGTTAATTAGTTTGTTAGCTGTTAACTGTGGTTAGTTAAGTTTACCTAAGTGAGGTAGACAGTTGGGTTGTTAGTTAGAGCATATGATGTATATGTATAAATGACTGTATACACTTTTTTCATGTTAATGAAGTGTACACAGTTTTAGTGAAGAACAAAGCTTTCATTTAAGTTTTCTCTTTCTCTTTGTTTCTTGATTTCTTGATTTCAATACCGATCTATCTCATTAGATAGATCTTCAAATGGTATCAGAGCTTTTAATGGCATCAAACTTATCTAATCCACTACAAGTGGTGATCTTCCAATAAATCTCATTCCTGATGTTGCAACAATTCCAAAGACCTTGAATCTTAATCTTCCTACTAAACTTGATGAATCAAACTACATATGCTGAAAAGTACAAGTGAAAGCTACAATTAATGCTCTTGGTTTTAGCTTCATGGTCACTGAAAGTCGATTCTCTGCAAATCATGCTTCATCTTTTTCAGATTCATCAGCTCAAAATGATGAGTTATGGAGTAGAGTAAATTTTTTTTTAACGTGTTGGCTTTTCTACAATATTTACAAGAATTTCATTGGTAATGTCACTGAATGTAAGTCTTCATATGAGATCTAAACTGTTCTTGAGAAACTTTATGTTCAAGATTCCATGGTTAGGGCTCTTCAATTAAAATAACAGCTGAACATATTGAAGAAAGGTTCTTCTTCAATCTCTAAATTTATGGCTAAAATCAAGAACATTACCACAAAATTCAAGTCAATTGGACAAACTATCTTTAAATCTAACCTTATATAGTATGCCTTGAATGGATTATCATATGAATTTAATTATGTAGTTGTAGTAGTTCATTCTCAGCAACAAACCATAACCTTGAAAGATACACAGTACTTACCGATGCAACATGAGCAACGCCTTGTACATCTAAATGGACATTCTTCAGTTGAGTTTTCCACTGCTTCAGCAAACATTGTGTCAAATAGTGTTAATAAGAGATTTTAGTCATAAAAGTTTGGTGGATCTTCAAAACTTAATTAAAATAATGGTGGCAATAGAGGTGGACGACATGGAGGCCGTAGTGCTAATCGAGTTTTCTATCAAATTTGCTTCAAAACTGGACATATGGCTCTTTATTATTATCAATGCTTTGATAAAAAGATTTCTTGGACTTAACTCTAATAGAAATGGCAGTCTCAATTATAAGTTGAAGAGATATGGAAATGGTGTTTCTCATATAGCACAACCTCATTCATTTCCATCTTAACAAGCTAACTATCATCCGTTTCGGGGTATGCTAGCAACACATAACTGAGTTGATGACTCCAATTAATACATGAACTCCAGAGCTTCCTGTCGCATGACATTTGATTCATCTTTCGTAATGAGCAAAGCTGAGTATACTGGTATATAACAAGTTACAGTTGGTGTTGGTGAGAAGCTTAATATTTTCTCTATTAGTACTAGCATTCTTCATTCTAATGTTCATCCTTCTCATGATCTAACTTTGGAACATGCACTTCATGTTCCAAATATTCCTAAAAATATCATTAGCATTACAAAGTTAACTCATGATTTTGATGTTATTACTGAGTTCTCCTTTGACTCTAGTGTTGAGGACAAGGTCTCGGGGATAATTTTACTCCAAGGCAAGCTTAAGGATGGACTTTACTGCCTTTCCAAGGTCTCTTCTCTTTCTGGTAAATGTCTTTCCTTCAATAAAGATCATGTTGTTACAAGTTTGAATGATACTGCTGATGTGTCTTCTAATTGAAATGTGAGACTTAGTCATCCATCTCAACTTATATTTCACAAAGCTTAACAATCATGTGATTATGTTATACCTAAAACACCATTACATTTATCCGATTCCCAGAAAGTTAAGAAAATGCATAAGTTGACATAAACAACTTGTTCTATTACTACTTCTAGTCCATTAAAATTGGTATATTCTGATTTTTGGAGACCTGCACAATTACTTTCAAATGGTAGTTCTTGTTATTATGTAGTGTTTATTGATGCATTGAGTCGTTTCTCATGGTTCTATCCATTGAAACTCAAGTCTGAAATTTATGCTGCATTTCTTCATTTTCAAAAATCTGTTGAAATTCATCTTGGTACTAAGTTGAAGTGCTTTCACTCTAATATGGGGCTTGAGTTCAAACATATTGAGAAATACTATCAAGCTAATGGAATTCATCATCGATATTTTTGCCCTCATACTTATCAACAAAATGGAGTACCTAAGACAAAATATAGATATATAGTGGAGATTGGTCTTTCTCTCCTTGCTCATTCACATATGCCTCTAACTTTTTGGGAAGAATCCTTTCTTACCTTAGTGTTTCTAATAAATATTATTCCTTCCTCAGTTTTCCAATTCAAGAGTCCTTATGAGGTCTATTTTAAGAAAGTTCATGATTACCACTTTCTAAAAACTTTTAGGTGCTCTTGCTTTCCTAGTCTTACTTCATATTCACCTCACAAGTTTAATTTTTGATCTGCTAAATGTGTATTCATTGGTTGAAATCCTCGTCATCAAGTTTATCGATGTTTATAACCTCTTGGTAAAATATATATTTCCCGAAATGTTGTTTTCAAAGAACGAAAATTCCTTTTTGTGTCCCTTTTTTAATCTCCCACACCGGTTTCTTCCTCTACTATGTCTCTTCCATTGTCTATTTTTCACTATTTATCCACATTTCCCCCTATTATATCACCATCTCCTACTATTATGTTTATTAGTACCAGCTCAACTACTACCGCACTTCCTACCACCAGCTCTACTTTTCCTACTAGTCTTGTTGTTAGTACTAGCTCAACTATTATTGTTGTACCTATTATTAGCGCTTTTGTCCTGTTGTTGAACCTATTGCTCCTACTAATATTCTGCTACATCTCCTGCTGAGTTTACGGTAGTTAATGTCAATCAGATAATTACCAAAAGTAAAAAAATAATTTTTAAGCTTAAGGTGTTTGTTGTTCAATCTCTATATGCTTTTATTTCTAAGCTTGAACCTAAATCCATGAAGGCAGCTCTCCAAGATTGTCTTTGGCATCAAGCCTTGGGTTGATGAAATATACGTTCTTGATAAAAATCACACTTGGACCCTTATTTCATCCACTCCTTCTATGAATCTAGTTGGCTGTAAGTAGGATTCTTAGGTCAAGACTACTCCTACCAGTGAAATATGAGGTACAAGGCTAGATTGGTAGCCAAAGGTTTCTATCATGCATCTAGGTTAGACTATTTTGATACCTTCTTACTAGTGTTTAAGCCTTCATCTATTCATATTCTTTTCATTTTGGTTGTTAGTTACAACTAGCCTATTCATCAAGTTAATGTCAATAATGTTTTTCTTAATGTTGAGCTCACTAAAGAACTCTTTATGTCTTAACCTGAGGGTTTTTTACATCAGTCATTTCCTCATTATGTTGGCAAGTTGAATAAGGCATTATATGGTCTCAAACAAGCTCTTCGTACTTTGTTTTTTAAACTCTAAGGTATTTTAATGGATTGGGGTCTTCTTAGTGCTCTCTCTAATGTATCTCTTTTCTAATAATGATCTAATGGTGCTATTTTACTGTTCTTAGTCTATGTTGATGACATTCTTATTACTGGATCTAATCCTTATCAAGTTAACTAGTTAATCACTTGGCTAGACACCAAGTTTTCTTTGAAAATTTTTAATTAGGTTGATTACTTTCTGGAGTTTGAAGTTTTCAGAAATTTTACTATCATTTACTTAACACAACATAAGTAAGTTTTTTAGTTGCTCCACAAGATAGGACTACAAGACTCTAAACCTTGTTCTACTCCATTCACCATTGGCAAAGGTTTTCTCAGTTTGATGGTCGACCTTTCTCTAATCCAACTCTATATAGAAGTACTATTGGTGCTCTTTAATATCAAGTTAAGCAGTTAATCGCTTGGCTAGACACCAAGTTTTCTTGGAAAAATTTTGATTAGGTTGATTACTTTATGGAGTTTGAAGTTTTCATAAATTCTACTATCATTTACTTAAGACAACATAAGTATCTTTTTTAGTTGCTCCACAAGATAGGACTGCAAGACTCTAAGCCTTGTTCGACTCCATTCACCATTGGCAAAGGTTTTCTTTGTTTGATGGTCGCCCTTTCTCTAATCCAACTCTTTATAAAAGTACTATTGGTGGTCTTCAATATCTCATTTATTCAAGACCTGACATTAGTTTTATTATACATAAACTTAGTCAGTTTCTCAAGGCTTCTTTTGACTCTCACTGGGTTCCTTGTAAATGTGTACTTTGTTACCTGAAAGGCTCTCTTACTTATGGTTTATGGTTCAAACTAGTTGTTATTCTCTCTCTTGAAGCTTTCACTAATGTAGATTGGGCTAGTGACTTTGATAATCGACATTCCACTAGTGGTGTTTATTTGTTTCTTAGTGGTAACTTGGTCTCTTAGTCCTGTAGGAAGCAATTAGTTATTGGTCATTCTACTACTGAAGCTAAATAAAGGGCACTAGCTCATGGTGTTACATACATTAGGAGGACTTCTTATCTCTTGATTAGACGTGGAGTCTCTCTTCAGTCTTGTCTTGTTCTTTGGTGTGACAATACTGGAGTACGTGCTTTTGCTTCCAACCTTATGTTTCATGCTAGGACTAAACATAGGGAGATTAATGCTCATTTTATTTCTATAGAAACTTACTATATATATCTTTGATCTTTGTTATGTCCCTTCTCTTCATTAGGCTACTGACATTTTCACTAAAGTTATACCAAGGCCTATGTTCTCTTTTCTCTGTTCCAAAGTAAACCTAGTTCCTTCTCCTAGGTTTACTTTAAGGGGGGATGTTAGACAAATTGCTAATGTATGTACATTAGCTGATCATGCAGTATATACATCTGATCATGTTATTAATGATGCACATTGTTTAGTCACTCATCGTGGTTAATTAGTTTGTTAGTTGTTAACTATGGTTAGTTAAGTTTACCTTAGTCAGGTAGACAGTTTGGTTGTTAGTTAGATCATATGATGTATTTATATAAATGATTGTACACATTTTTCTCGCTCTAATGAAGAGTATGTAGTTTTGGAAGAACAGAGCTCTCATTACAATTCTTCTCTTTCTCTTCGTTTCTCTTTTTTTATTTCAATATTGATCTATCTTATTAGATAGATCTTCACACTCATTAAGCAAAGTTTTTCTTAAATCAAGTCTAAAATAACATTCACTTATTAGCCATGTTTAGTCTCCAAATGAGCATTTGAGACTATAATGACTAGTTGGAATGCGAGAACTCAAATGCAACAACAATGAAATATGGTTTGTCCATTTGAATCCAATATAAGGTGCTTGTAGTGTAATTAAAATGCACAAAACTTAGATGATCAATGCATGGATCACTACGACAACAGAACATTCAGTCTTAAATCCTTTACCATTACAAATTTACAAGCCTATTAAAGCATAAGAAAATTATACCAAACCATAGCCTAAAAAAGTATGACAATAGTTAAAGCAAATGTAAAGCCAAAGCACTATTTAGTAATAAACTTGCAAAAGAGGCATTGAAATTTTTTATTGATTATCACATAAGAGTGTACATGGATAAATTCATGCTTATATACTTATATAGGACACTCATAATAAAGGTATGTACTGAAATGAATGATAGCAAATCATCATATGACTTCTGAAAAGGAAAAAGGGTTTGATTAGATCCAAAATAACTAGGAGTGTTGTATAGAAACTTATCCATATAATTTAATGTTTGTCTTTGAATTGTTACCTCATTAGGGGAAGCAATAAAACGATAGCCTTTCGTCGAACAAAAATAAGGAATAATAATGAAAACCTTTAGTGACAGATTTTGCATTTTTCACCATTGCATAGTTTCATTATAACATCATTGTTGCTTAAATCAATCTTAGTAATGTCATGTTTTATAATTGCAGTGCTACTTACAAGTTGACTCTTCACTAGCAAACTTAAGAAAAATAGAAAATTAAGAGATTCAGCTTATTAGTGATGTAACCCTTCTATTACTTATTCTTTGCATGAAAAGTGATAGAAGTTTAGTTTTAGGCTGAAATGTTTTATTTTTCCATTCAAACATTTTAGTGCATACATTTCACATATTCTCCAATAACTGAAATTTATTCTTTGTTTATGTTATTGTTATATTTATTGGTCTTTAGTTTGGGTGGAACACTTAACATTCATTTCAGTAGAATGTTATCCCAAACAGTTTTTTTGGTTGCATGAATCTACTTCCAAATACATTTCTCTTGATAAATATATGTTCAATCAGTATCTCAATAGTGGTTGAATACATTCTTTTTGAGATTTTCTGGAAAGATAGTTTATTGGGGTGTGGTGTGGGAGGGGAGTTTCACATTTATGTGCTAGATTCATATTAAAAGCAGTTGTTGGTTAGAATAACTTTGTATTTCTCATTTGGGATTATAGATGTTTCTATCTTATTTGTTGGTGAGATATTGTTGTATATCTTATTTCTTTGTCGATTTCCATTAAGATGTGAGAGTTGATGTTTACAAAATTTGCTAACCAAAAACGCATGTACAATGATTTTTGTACTAGATTATTTTTGATGTAGTGCAGAAAAATGTACAATCATATTGCCTTGTTATTTCAGTTTCCTAGCAGCCCACAAGATGACTATTGCAACTAGTATAAGGTCATTCAATTATAAGCTATGGGTAGTGAATTTTCGAATTGAATTGTTGTCTATGATTATAACTTGAGTAAACTTCGGTAAATGTGTTACAATAGTTTTTTTCCACTCTAATTCGTGTATTTAGTCATAATCATGTTATATTTGGTTCTTTTTCTTAACGAATGTTTTTGATATGACCGATTTAGTTCTTCACATCCCGCATAATAAATACCATGTTCAACGATTGTGATTTATTTCCACTTGTCATGTGGTTAAACCATGGAAAGTTGTCTGAATTCATAACCATTGAATTGTCTAGTTGGCATAGTTTAAGAAAGGATCTATTGTTTTTGTTATTTATACTTACAAGGTTTTTGTACTTAATGGGTTTTAGCTTCACATTTCTTCCAATCCTCTTCAAATATACCACATTTTTTTGACTTATGTGCACAATACTATTTTTATGATTGTGCGTTACAATCAATTGAAAGTGCATGTATATTTAGAGGGGTGTTGGGAAATGTTGCGGAAATTCAGTCTCGCACAATACCTTGTATGAACAACAACTAAAAATAATTCATTCTTGAATGGGTTTAGGGGCAAGTCTAAACAAAAAAGGAGGTTATAAATATTAACGTTCTACAAATTTCACAGAGTGAATATTACAATTTTACAATGGGTAAAGTTAGGGTCGGGCATTCGAGGTTAATATTATCTTTTTATAGTGATATACATATAACCATGAGTTATAACATCACTACCCTTTTAAGTAATTTGTTGCTTTTCTTTATTTTTAATGTTTGTCACAAAATTTAAACTCGAATTAAATACCGAATTCTACCAAAAATTGGAAAAATCTTAAGGCATTCTGAAACACGCAGACACCACGTCTCGACCTCAACTTAACCCCATTTTGTAGAAAATAGAGTATAATAGACGAACTAGGCACACAACAGACAAAACAAATATTTTTAACTTATAATCTTCGATCCATAACGCGTGGATCCTACCTCGGATTCTTAAATCCCAATAAAATCTAAAAAATACTTAATTACTCATCTAATCAATTATATGAAATTCTCGAATTTCATATGTATGGTCCATAAAATCAAAATTATACCACTTATAGTTCAAGAGGATAGATACAATATGGACTAACTCAATAATCTCAACAAATGGCTCTACCTATGCAACCAAAGTTAGAGAAAATCTTACATAACTTTATGACTCGAAGTCATCAAAACTTTACATAAATTTCTCTAAATCAAGTTAAAGTTGATACATTTATTTATAAGTTGAAAAATCAATTAAGTCAGATGAACTTACAAATTAGTAGAGTAAGTAATCAAACAAATGAATTTACTCATACTACTACTCCTACTAATCAATCATACTTTAATGCTTTATTTTTGTGACAACAAAAAGAAACACATATACTAAAAAGATACCTAATAGGGGTAAAAAGAAAAAAGTTCAAAAAATAATAGAAGAAGAAAAGATGATGGCCAATGTCATTCTTACTAGATGGATGGCTAAACAATTGAAATATACACCTTTTCTTGAAAGGTTGTACCATGGTATTTAGCCACAATTGAAGCTTATGAAATGTCTTTACAAACTTCTAAAATAGTTAATAAAGAAGAAGATAATAAGATTTCTGATAAATTAAATGAAGATATGCATTCTATTTCTCTCATTCCACAACTATTAGCTGATGGTAGGAAGGAAAAAATTGATGAAGCCATTCTTGAAGCATTTATGAAAATAGATATTAATAAACTTTTAATGGAATCGATTATGCAATTATCTAATTATGATGAAGTTTTAAAAAAACTCTCTAAATCTAAAGGTAAATTTTTAGAGGAATCTAAAGAAAACTTAGGGCAAAAGTTGTCAGCTTAAATAAAAATAAAAATACCCGAGAAATGTTTCGATCTAGGAATGTTTGAAATACCTATCACAATAAGAACTTTTTCTATTAGATTTTCTATATGTGATCTCAAAGCATCAATTATTATGATGTAACTTAAAGTATATGACGCTTATAAAATTTGAAGACAAAATCTTCATATTTAAATTCAATGATTAGGGTAATTCTGAGGATTCTAACGAATTACTTGATAAAGAAATTAATGATACTGATTCTTTAGAATTAAATCATTATGAAAATATGAATGCTTAGTAATATGAAATTAATGCAGTAACAATGGAAACTAAAAATGATGTTGAAAGAAAGAACAAGTTGAAGACAATTCGATTGAATAGAAAGTAATTCACGAATGAGGAGTTAAAAGATAAGCCAAAAGATTTTAAAGTTAAAAAGAATAAGAAGAAGAAAAAGCTGAGTTTAGATCGTGTAAAACTAAATGATCCTAGAGGTATACATTTGAATATAATAGTTAAATGGGCTTAGTATTTTAAAGCTTAGGGTGATAAGGGTTCTAATGCAAATCTGATGCAAATACAATTCTTTTTACATACTCAGTTAGAGTTTGATGAACTTACTTCTGAATGAGCTCCTTTACTAAATGGGTTTTCAATTAAGCCAATAGGGGTGGATATGAATGTACCAGTTCAAATAGACGAAAACGTTTTACCCATAAACTTTTTGATTATGCCACACTTTAACAATGAAGATCCTCCTTTAATTTGAGCACATCCTTTCTTAGCCACTTCTCAAGCTATCATGGATGTTCTGAATAAAACATTCACTTTAAATGTGAATGGTCAAGCAATTACTTTCTGGAATGGCACTAAAGTGAAGAATACTAAATCAAGTTTATAGATTTGATTTAATACTAGAGTTGTTTCGTCAAGCCAATGAAAATAAACAAAATCGTTATGAGGGAAACTGCCCATACTCTATATTTATTTCCATTTTATTAGTTTAATATGTTTTTAATCTCTCGCCGTTTGACTATTGTTTTGGAAATACTTTCGAAATTTAAGCTCTGAAATAGCTTCAAATGAGGGGGATGATCGAGTTATGATGTCTTTCTTGCAAATATACTATGTCCTTTATGCAATTCATAATTTTTTTATTATTTAACTAATTAAGTAATAGAATTATTAGTTAGTTACATATCCTACTCAAATTTTTGAATTTTTACTGAATTCTACCTTTATATTGATTATCATAATTAATATATTATAATAATGAATTAATTGAAAAAATAATATTTTATATATAGTGAATCATGAGTGATGTGAGTTTATACTAAAAATCACTAGCCAAATTAGTAACAGTGAGCACAAATTTTTAGTGAAATTCAAGTGGAACGATTCAATAGTGAATTGATATTATAACTGTAGTGATGCTGATATATTATTGTTACTGATAATGATACTTGGTAATTTATTTTTATCATGATTTCTTTGTTTATGAAAATTTTATTCAAATGATAATTTGTTCATTAATTATTTTTATTCTATATAGTTTGTTTATGCTTCACGATGTTTATTTTATTTTGTTGAAAACCTAACTTAATTTTATAAACCTTGAGGCCAACGTTTGGAATGAGTTTGAGGGTATTTAGTGAAGATAAGTATAAAAAAATGAAGTAAGGAAGATTCGAGAGGTAGAATTTAAATAGTCAATATTCAAAATTGATTGAAATTTTCAAATTTTTGATGAATATACATTTAATATTTCTTCATTTTATTTTATTTAGTTAAAAATAATATGAATTAGAGATTTTATGATAGAAAGGAATTATTATACCTTATTTGATTTACTTAGATTGTGTATGTACTAGAAGAGTTTAGAGAGATTGATTACTTTGTGTTAGACATGAAAATAGGTAGAAGATCGAAACAAAAGTACAAGATAAACAAGACAGATCTCTAAGAATCTTGTTTTGAAAATATTATTGGGCAAGTATATATATAATGAAAAGAACTTATGCCGACTAAAACTTTACTTAGTTGGAAAGAATACTTCCTTAACTATAGTGAAAATGAGAAGTGCTAACATGAGTTTTTAAATGAAAAAAATAGAGAGATCCACAAGTTTCAAAGGAAATAAAGCAGGGAATCTAGTAATGGAAATAATGTAAGTAGAATTCCTATAAAAATAATAACGATATCTTAAGAAAATGGAGCATGAAACTGAATGACCGAAAATATTAAAATATGGGAAGAAAAAAAAAGATATAGAAAAATGGATGAATGTTACGAAAACTCTTAAAATAAAAGATTTAACTCGAGTTCTTAGAGCTAAGTTGAGTGAAGTATCTTTTTTTTCCAACATTCCAACAATTTTTCAAGATAATAATATTCATTGGTGTCTTAAAAAATTCCTATCGGCTTTGATTGTGGTGGTACTTTTAAACATTATTTGAAATTCAAAATGATTCAATGATTTTTGTACCTTGAAATTCTATATAAGTCATAATAAGGTTGATGCTTGTCAGTGGAGATTGAGAAAGCCTGTGTAGTGGTCCGACCTTGGTATTGATTGAAATTTAAGTTTAGAGGTGTTATGCATAATGTAGGTTGAATTGTCATTTAAGGGATTATTCTTTAAATGTTTCTATTCTATCATAACATTTACATGAGAGTATTATGTTTCTATTGACTGATCACTTCTATTTAAGAATAAGAGTAAGTAATTATGAAATCAGAATAAGGAATGAAAAGAGAAATTAGTTGAGATTATTCATTTGTTCGGGAGAGCAAAGCGCAGAGTTCGAGGGTATTTGATAAATCGATAATTAAATAGCGTTTTATAGTATATTTTCAGGTGATTTTAGATGTAAAAGGCTATATTACACTGATTTTCTCTAATTTTTGGGGTTTTAGGTTATAATATGGTTATATGAAGAAATAGAAGAAAAAGAGAAGAAAAATATGGAATCAAGTCGATTGAAGAAAACAAACAACAATTCCACAATGATTTGAGAAATATATTAGGATTAGCTACATAAATCTGCAAAAGAGAAGTTCAACAACTCATCAACGACTCAAAAAATGAACTAGGATTCACTACCCAAATTGGTGAACCACAAAGTTATTATTCCACCAATTTTGCCAGTGATTTAGTTGAGAAGGAGGATTTGGTCATGACTCACTAATGTTGGCCACAAAAAATATTGGATTAAAATTAGGAATTTGAGTTCGATTGGGACATGTACATTGTAGGATACTATTAGGACTTCGAAATTAAATACCCTTGATTAGTTTTAGACTATTTTCTATTGATTTTAAAATTATTGTTCTTGCTTTTGAAGACTCTTTAGAGATTCAACTATTTAATAAGAGCTATTTTTCATTAATGTATTTTATTTGTTTTTTTGCAATTTTTACTTTGAATCTGTGTGAGTAGTTTATTAATATAAATAAAGTCCAAACATGAACTTTAATAGTTTTTCAATGTAGTCATAATAAAGGAAAATTTGCACTTAATTCTTCAAACTTAATTGTATACGTCAATTCACAGTTTTAATAGATTTGTATTTGCATATTACAATCAAGAAAGTTTGTATTGCATTCATAGTCTAGAATGTGTATTGTGATATTTATGTTCTAAATCTAATATTAAGTAGTAACAAGGATTTAATTAAAAGCTATTTTATCATTTAGATGTCTTACGTGAATTGTGTTCTAAGTTTGATATCGATACTACTGATTCTGATAATATTGGCTTAGTGGTGAGAAGTTTTCATAGATTGTACTATTGTTTTGTTTCTTTTAATTATCTTTGAGCATTTGAATAACTAATGGTGATAAGATTAGAATATGATTTTCCTTTGATATAAGAAAAATTAATGTTTTGATAAAGGCTATCAATCTTGCTTATGGTTTAGGTTTAATGATTCAAGAATATTTCATAATATAATGGTAGTATGAGTATTATACTTTAATTAATACGTTAGGATTTAATGCGATTTATGTTTAATTGTTATGGATATTTGTTTAATATTGATTTGATTTGAATTGAATTTGAAATATTTAATATTAGTGAATTTGAATTGTGTTAGTTTAATTAGGATAATTGTTTTCTTTAATTGTTTTAGTTTGATTATACAATTTTAATTTATGTTTTAATAAAGTTAAAGTAAAATAATAAAAATCCTTGGAAACCCTCTTTTTCTTATGAACATTGCAAAATCCATGTGGAGACGATCCTACATACCACTACTACAAATAATAAGAACATACGCAGAACTTATTGTACACACACAACACGTGTCAACTGTCTCCTCTAACCGTACTATTAAACCTAACGTCGTGCCAATCTTTATCCCTGTCAGTGTCCATCTCGGTATTTGCTTCTACCTCGGTAACCCTGATGCTCATGTCGTAGTGTCGGTGGTTAGGGCAGTGTCAGTCTAGAGGGAACTGGCAAAGCTTATCTAATCGGAGGTGGCAAGGAGGTTTGCCTCCTATCCCCTAACATGGGGCAAAGTTAGATGTGTAAGGCTCAACCAATATGCAAGGTGTGCTTGTCCCTGTCCCCTATAAGCCCCTTGTCCCATTTCTTTTTTTTATCCTTTGTGTCTCCTCCTCTCATACTCTGCAATCTGATTTGACGATAATCTTGAATCCTACGTTGTGTTGTTCTACTCTCCTTAAATAATGTCTCATGGGAGAATGCACGCTCGTGTAGTTCAATAAGTGTCCTGACCCTATTGCTGACTACATGGTACCTAATGCCCAGCCTCAATCCATCTACAAAGTTGTAAAACACCAACTGAATCATCCTGTACTAAACCCCGGTATAAGCTGTCTAAAGTACCCATACATGTATTTGTATAGCATCACTGTTCGGGCATGTGCCCTAGATTAATCCATTAACTGTCTTTATGCAAACTTTTAGTTAATAAAATAGAAAATTTCAATTGCTGTTTTTTTATAATTAATTTGCATGTTTACATTATAATAAGATCCATGGGAATTTACAAAAATATCCTAAATGTCTCTAGTAGATCATTACACTGGCAATTATAATAAATTAAGACTAGTGTGAGTCTTGATTGATGATCATATAATGATTATACGTATAGGGATACGAATCAAGATAACGAGTACTTCTTAGGGAACAAAGTACTGGATCGACCAGCTATGAGAACATCACATGGATTAAGTTATAGTTGTTTCTCATTATAGGTATATTTTTTCTGTCCTCTGACTTGAGATTACCAGAGACTTCAACATTAGGAACACAGTGATTTGACACAATCAAACGTTTTCTTTAACCGAACGATTATAAAGGTTGTGATTGGTTAGTGTGTGAGCAATGTGATGAAGTTGTATAATCAAGATAGAATTTGTCCCTATCATATAAAGAGTGATATCCAGTAGATCACTCGATATGTTAGACTATTAAAAGGCCTAGTCTAAGTGAATTGATATTGATCAATGTCACTTGGATGTTTTTAGTCTACCTAGAGATCAAGACTAGTATGATTGAACATGTTGGATGACAGTTCCATGTCTTATGTTTGATCAAAAAGATATCGTGCGACAAAAGGATGTTATATACAATATTGATTAGGTTGTTTAGATTTTATATTCGTACAACTTAGGTAGTCATAATGTTTTGCTAGAGGCCGCTTATGACTTGTATACCAAAATGTGTTTTGGTACACTACCAACGTTGTATGAGCCTATTGGGTCGCATACTAAGAATGGTTTTGCGAGATTTTAAGATGGTTCAAAAAAATGAATTTAATATGAAAAATTCATAACAGAAACGTCTTTGTGGTGTATTAAACTTATACTTCTTTAAGTAGGGGTATATGTGTAATTTACTTAACCGTCTATATACAAGGGTTGTATAAATAGACACTTTAAGTTAGAACACACGTACAAAAGATTAAGGGCTGAAACTCTATTTTCGTTTTAGAAACGACTTAGGGTTTTCTAGTACGCTCTGGATTGTTTTGGAGAGAAACAAAAAGGTTTGGTATTCTCTTGAAGCTAGCACTTCGAATCTCGGCCGCCGTTCGTGTGTGGACTGCTGGTAGAGGGCGTTCGTCGTTGGCAGCGCCTTAGAGATCGATCAACCTTCAGAAAGGTATTTTGCGACCGAGGTATGATTAAGTTTTCTTGATTTAAATGTTTTTAATGGAATTAGATTCGGATCGTGTTGGGGTTTTTGTCAAAATTGTTTTGTAATCTCCGATGCGTATAAACCCCAATACCCAACAAAGGTATCAAAGCCATCGAGTTTGATTCCATTAAATTCTTTGCATGTTTTTTTCTTATATATACATGATATATGATTGAAAGCATGTTAATAGTTGATGTATATGTGATATACAAAAGTTTTCGATGAGATTTATTATCATGTTTTGTGTATATGATACACATATTCGTGATTTAATTTAAAATAGTTTCGTACATGCTAATAACCATGTTAGGTTAATTCGAATAATTTTAATGAATTGAATTTCGTGTTCTATTATCCATGACACCATTCGGTATAATCTTTATTTTTCGTGTATTGATGCATGGATGAAATCTCTATAATTCAATATGCATATTTAGGTTACATTGATTTAAGTTTCTTAAATCGTGTATGTATGAATATTAATTCGAAACTAATATGATTAGGTTCGATTGGGATACTAGTTCATGATTCAATTACATGTTTGTGATTATTTGGATGAGGATCGAAATTGCAAATAATTATTTTTTGAAATTATTTATTTATCTCGTTATATCTATTTTGTTACGAAATTTCTATTTGATAAGAGATAGATAACAATTTAGATTAGGAGATATTAGCAAAACCAATTTTGTTATTCCTATTGGATAGGAGATAAATATCGAAAATGTTGTTATTGGTGATATACTAGGATTTAAATATCTTAAGTCCTTATTGGATAAGGATAAGATGATTAGTTAGATGTGGGCCCGGGTTAATTGAAAATTTTTTAATTGACTTAATTTCTAATAAATTAAGGGGTAAATTTGGGATAATGAAATCAGCGAAAAAATTGATTTTCTATAGCAAATTTTAATTTTTGGAATTCAAATTCGTTTCCTAAAAAAAAAAAAAAAAAAAAAAAGGCCGCTGCACACAGTGGGACCACGCCACAATGACCGGCCAATGGATCATTGTCTAACTAATCATAGAGAACGAAAATTCTTTTATTGGTGAGCAGTATAAAAAATTTCCAAATTGTTTAGTGATTGAACAAATCAATAAAATATATGATATTTCGTTGTTTACATAAAAATCATTAAAACTGAATAAAATCCCTCTATTAAATTTTAAGTCTCATGCCATCCATTTTAAACACTTGTCAAGGCCTCGATCACACTAATATAGTTTCAGCCATAGCCGGGTGTATAGTGTTATCTTGGTGAGACAAGTTGGATAAGAGTTACCTAAATGTTTAAAATGGTCCTTAATAAAGCGATCAAAATAGTTTTAAGCTTTAGGCACATGATGAGATAAAAACATGAAAAGACATAAGATGTCTCGTATCTCATAAAAGTATCTAAAATTACATAAGATGTAATTGGTAACTGTTACCTTCATAAATAATCTAGTTCTGTGTTTCATGCCATAATTGTCATAGAATTAGGTGAAATATGGATTTTGGTCCCCTCAATAAATAGTGTGTTTTAGGAGGGTTGTTGATTTAGTGGGAGTCTATTCCTCTATACTAAAATAAACTTTGCATAATCTTTATTGTAGATCAATGGCATCTTCAAGTAACAATAATCCCCTGCCACTGCGATCCATCCTTGAGATGGATAAGCTATATTGGACCAACTTTCTTGACTGGTTCAGAAACTTGAGAATTGTTCTTAAGCATGAACGCAAGTTGTATGTCCTAGATGCTCCAATCCCTGAGGACCCACCAGCCAATGCTACGAGAGCTGTGAAAGATGCGCATAATAAGCATGTCAATGATTCTACTGATGTTGCATGTATTAGGCTGGCAACTATGGTTCCTGAACTTCATAAGGACATGAAACTAATGGAAGCCTACGACATGGCTATAACGCTGAAGGAAATGTTCCAACAATAAGCTAGGCAAGAAAGGTTCGAGAAAGTCAAAAACCTACATTCTTGCAGGATGACTGAGGGTGCGTCAGTCAGTCCTCGTGTTCTGAAGATGAAGGGCTATGTTGACCAGCTCGATAGACTCGAATTTCCCATAAGCCAAGAGTTGGCTACGGATTTGATCCTGAATTCATTACCATAGAGTTACTCATAATTTATGATGAAGTACAATATGAGTAATATGGAGAAATCAATTTCAGAGTTGCATTTGATGCTAAAAACTGCTGACCAAAATATCAAGAAACACTCTAGTAATGTGTTGATGGTCCAAAAGGGAAGGGGAATGAAGAAAAACGGCAAAGGCAAGGCTTAAGTTCCCAAGGCTGTTGCTGCACCTATCACAAAGCCAGTGGAACAAGTCAAGCCCCAACCTGTTCCTGCTTCAAAACACCCAAAAGAAAAGGAAGGAAATTGTCATTTCTGCCATGCACCTGGACATTGGTTCTGAAATTGCAAACTCTATATGGAAGATCTAAAGAAGAAAAAGGGTAGTCTGACTACCACTATAGGTATTTATGTTATTGAAATTAATTTATCTACTAGTGATTCCTAGGTATTAGATACCGGATGTGGATCTCACATTTATATAAATTTGCAGGGACTCACCAGAAGTAGAAAGTTGAAGAAAGGAGAAGTCATCCTCCGCGTAGGGAATGGAGCAATAGTTGCTGCCCTGGTTGTTGGATTATATGACTTAGTCTTACCTAGTGGACTTATTTTAACTTTAAATAATTGTTATTTTATGCCTACCTTGAGCAGAAACATCATTTATGTTTCATGTTTGGATATGGATGGTTTTGATTTTATAATTACGAATAATAGATGTTCAATTTCTCGTAAAGGCATATTTTATACAAATGTCGATTTGCGTTATGGTCTTTATATTATAAGCATGAAAAGGTCCACGTGATACTCCAGTCTTTAACATAAATACAAAGAGATTTAAGTCAAATGATTTAAATCAAACCTATTTTTGCCATTGTCGTCTCAGACACATAAATGAGAAACGCATAATGAAGCTCCGTAAAGATGAACTTCTAGATTCATTTGATTTAGAAATATATGATACGTGCGTATCTTGTTTACGAGGTAAGATGACTAAAAGTCTCTTTACTGGACATAGTGAAAGGGCAAGTGATTTATTGGGTCTAATACATATTAATGTATGAGGTCCTATAAACACAATGGCTATAGGAGGTTATCAATACTTCATTACATTCACTTATGATTTCAGCAATATGGTTATGTATATCTTATGAAACAGAAAGTTGAATCATTTGACATGTTTCGAACGTTTCAAAATGAAGTGCAGAATCAACTTATTAAAACTATCAAAACACTTCGATCAGATAGAGGTGGTGAATATTTGAGCCAAGAATTTAATGATCATCTTAGAAATTGTGGGATTGTCTCCTAATTGACTCTACCAGCAACTCCATAATGGAATGGAGTTTCTGAAAGGAGAAATCGAACCTTATTAGATATGGTTCGATCTATGATGAGTCGTGCAGATCTTCCATTATCATTTTGGGGTTATGCATTACAAATTGCAACTTTCACTCTAAATCGAGTTCCTTCTAAAGCGGTTGATAAAACACCATATGAGATATGGTACGGGAATATACCTAGTTTATCCTTCCTTTAGATTTGGGGTTGTAAGGCTTACGTAAAGTGACAAGTTTCTGAAAAACTAGCACCTAAATTGGACAAGTGTTTATTTGTGGGGTATCCTAAGGAAACAAAAGGATATTACTTTTATAATCCCGCTGAGAACAAAGTGTTTGTTGCTCGGTATGCTGCCTTTATGGAAAAATAGTTTATTTCATAAGACACTAGTGGGAGAGAAATAAATCTAGAAGAAGTTCAAGAATCACAGATAAACATTAAACCGCTACTGAAAGTTCAACAACGTTCTGAACTAGTTGAACCTCCACAAGTAACACAAGGCCCACGTCAATCCGGTAGGGTAAGACATGAGCCACAGAGATTCAAATTTCTCATTATCGATAGTCTTGATGTGTTGCTTATGGATCAAAATGAGCCCACCACTTATCAGGAGGCTATGTCTAAACCAGACTCGAGATAAATGGCTAAGTGCCATGAACTCTGAGATGCAATCCATGTATGATAACCAAGTTTGGAACTTGGTTGATTTACCTGAAGGTGGTAAGACCATTGGATGTAAATAGGTTTTCAAGAAGAAAACTAACATAGATGGCAAAGTGCATACTTTTCAAGCAAGACTTGTAGCAAAAGGTTTCGTGCAGACTCAAGGTGTCGACTGTGATGAAACTTTTTCGCCAGTAGCCATGCTTAAATCCCTAAGAATTTTAATTGCCATTGTTGCATATTATGACTTTGAGATATGGCAAATGGATGTAAAAATAACATTTCTTAACGTAAAGCTACTTGAGGACGTGTATATGACACAACCTAAAGGTTTTATACATCCTGAGAATTCTAGGAAGGTATACAAGCTTCAAAGATCCATTTATGGATTAAAGCAAGCTTTTCAGATTTGGAATCTTCGTTTTGATGAAGCAATTAAGGATTTTGGTTTTATTAGGAACGAAGATGAGCCTTGTGTATAAAAGAAGGTCAGTGGGAGTGTAGTTGTTTTTCTGGTACTGTATGTTGAAGATATATTACTCATTGGAAATGACATCCCAATAATGCAGAAAGTCAAGTCTTAGTTAGGGAAGTGTTTCTCAATGAAAGACTTAGGAGATGCAACATATATCCTAGGGATAAAGATTTATAGGGATAGGTCTAAAAGGCTAATCAATCTAAGTCAGAGTGTTTGCATAGACAAAGTGTTGAATAGGTTCAGTTTACAAGACTCTAAAAGAGGATTTTTGCCAATGTCTCATGGCATAAGTCTCAACAAGATTCAATGTCCTAAGACAAATGATGAGCGAGACCGTATGAAAAAGATTCCATATGCATCAGCTATTGGATCTATCATGTATGCCATGCTACGCACTCGACTTGATGTATCATATGCTTTGAGTACTACAAGCAGATATCAGTCAGATCCTGGTAAGAGTCACTGGATAGCAGTAAAGAACATTCTTAAATACTTAAGAAGGACTAAGGAAGTGTTCTTGGTCTATGGAGGTTTTGAAAATAATACAGTTGTAAATGGTTACACAGATACTAGTTTTCAAACTGATATAGATGATTTTAGATCACAGTCTGGATATGTGTTTAGTTTGAATGGGGGCGCAGTAAGCAGGCAAAGTTCGAAGCAAGAGACTGTGGCAGATTCTACAATAGAAGCTAAGTATATTGCAGCGTCCGATGCAGCAAAGGAAGCAGTTTGGATCAAAAAGTTCATTTCTGAACTAGGTGTGGTTTCAAGTATTTCTAACCCTCTTTATTTGTATTGTGACAATAACGAGGCAATAGCACAAGCTAAGGAATTGAGATCACACCATAGATCCAAACATATACTCAGACGTTTTCATCTCATCAGAGAAATTATTGAGAAAGGAGAAGTGAAGATTTGCAGAGTACCTACTGAAGAGAACGTTACGGATCCGTTGACAAAAGCTCTTCCACAAGCAAAGATGATGGTCATGTTAGATCATTAGGCATTAGATGCATGTATGATTGGCCCTAGTGCAAGTGGGAAATGTTGGAGCGTGTGCCCTAGGTTAATCCATTAACTGTCTTTATGAATACTTTTAGTTAATAAAATAGAGGATTTCATTTGTTGTTTATTATAATTAATTTGCATGTTTACATTATAATAAGATCAAAGGGTATTTACATAAATATCCTAAATGTCCCTAGTCGATCATTATACTGGGAACTATAACGAATTAAGACTAGTGTGTGTCTTGATTAATGATCATATAATGATTATATGTATAGGGATACAAATCAAGATCACGAGTACTTGTTAGGGAATAAAGTACTGGATCGCCCGCTATAAGAACATCATATGGATTTAGTCATAGTTGTTTCTCATGACAGGTATATTTTTTCAGTCCTCTGACTTGAGATTACAAGAGACTTCAACATTATGAACACAGTGATTCAACACAATTAAATGTTCTCTTTAACCGGACGATTATAAAGGTTGTGATTGGTTACTGTGTGGGCAATGTGATGAAGTTGTGTAATCAAGATAGAATTTGTCCTTCTCATATAAAGAGAGATATCCAGTGGATCACTCGATGTGTTAGACTATTAAAAGGCCTAGTTTAAGTGAATTGATATTGATCAATGTCATTTGGATGTTTTCAGTCTGGCTAGAGATCGAGACTAGTACGATTGAACATGTTGGATGACAACTTCAGGCCTTATGTTTGATCAAAAGGATTTCGTTTGACAAAAGGATGTTATATACATTATTGATTAGGTTGTATCGATTTGATATTCGTACAACTCGGGTAGTCATAATGTCTTGTTAGAGGCCGCTTATGACTTTTATACGAAAATGTGTTTTGGTACACTACTAACGTTGCATGAGCCTATTAGGTCGCACACTAACAATTGTTTTGCGAGATTTTAAGATGGTTCGGAAAAATGAATTTTATATGATAAAATTCATGATAGAAGCGTCCTTGTGGTGTATTACACTTATACTTCTTTAAGTAGGGGTATATGTGTAATTTACTTAACCGTCTATATACATGGGTTGTATAAATAGACACTTTAAGTTAGAACACACGTATGAAAGATTAAGGGCCGAAACTCTATTTTCATTTTAGAAACGACTTAGGGTTCTTTGGTACGCTCTGGATCGTTTCGGAGAGAAACAAAAAGGTTTGGTATTCTCTTGAAGCTAGCACTTCGAATCTCGACCGCCATTCCTGTGTGGATTGATGGTAGATGGCGTTCGTCGTTGGCAGCGCCTTAGAGATCGATCGACCTTCAGAAAGGAATTTTGCGACCGAGGTATGTTTAAGTTTTCTTGATTTAAACGTTTATAATGGAATTAGATTCGGATTCTGTTAGGGTTTTCGTCGAAATTATTTTGTAATCTCCGCTGCGTTTGAACCCCAAAACCCAACAATCACTAACTCATTAAGTCCCTATCTGAAGTTTATCAATTTCTTCCTCAACCTCTTCATGCTAGTGGGAAGTAATGGTGATAGAACATCTTCTTGAATGCATCCCTACAATCAAAGTCCCCATCAGTAGCTATCGTTGTACGCCATGAAATATCTGCATCTCTTTAAATTGTATACCACAAATCTTTTGTTGTAGCCTATACTCGATCTTTAGTATCTTATGAAGCTTCTCTTGTAACGACACCCATTTATTAATCTTCTCAAAGTCTCTCTCTATGTCAAAATAAGCCAGTTGGAGTCTGAGAAAATCCTTCAGTAGTTGGACCTCAATCGACGAGCAGGTTGTAGGTGTGGGTATGGGAGACGCTACTATCTTGACCATCTCTGTTGGTTGCACTGTCACTAATAGTATAGGCTGCATAATATGGGCCATTGGTGTCGTAAGAGGCTCTAATATCAGTAGCATAAAAGTAGTAGCAGTAGTGGGAGTCGAAGTCGGTGCCAATGGAGCAAAATGGGCATTCATCGTGGTAATGAAGTTAGTCAACTACTGTCTTTGTGTTGTAATTCGATTACTCCATCATCGAAAATTCTCAGATGATATATTATGCTAACTCCTGCTTGCGCTACCACCTATGTCCTATGGGTAATCCATCATCATGCTCTGCGAGTAGGTTACGAACGAGGAATTGACCACTCTGACGATCATTTATATGTATACATATAATAATTAACATGATAATACAAAATTCTCCAACTCGCGCTTTCGCTCGCTTCCTTACTAATATTTACAAGGTTAGGATTGTCTAGTTTTGACTTCTAAGGATTGTGTATTTTTCTAGTCCTTGAATCTTGTGTGAGCCGAATATTGATTTTTATTGGCGACATTTCATTTGAAATCGTTAGAACTCATTCTTCCTTTTGAACTTGTGATTCCTAGCTAAGTTTAGTATTCTGAAAACAATAAGCAAACTTGTTTGAATTCTTTCACTTTGTTTGTTGCCATGAAAGTCCCACATGGAATATAACTGACTAACCACTTAGTCTAGTAGTTACCACTCACGATTAGTGTTCTCATTGAGTGTTATTGATGCTAGTCTATTGAAAATCTACGCCATATCCAATGGTTTTGCGAGGTTAGTTAGTATGTGTTTGTATCTCACGTTCCGTCCACTAATATGAGGAGAACTAGGTGGCATGAGTCAATATAAGTCTATCTATAAGACTTGATGAAAAATAAATTTATTGAATTATTGTCCAAATCATACATATTATGTTCGGTGTATCTCCTAGATTTGGAAATAATATTTAATTTACTAGTTAGAGTAATTATGTTTATTTATTCTCGCATTTACTTTCCTAGTTATTAATTAGTTATTAGTTTAGATTAGTTTTCTTTTTAAAACCCCCTTTGATAACCTAGAGTTAACCTTTAGTCTCTATGGGTTTGACCCTATACTAGCCTCACTACATATCTAAGTATTCGACAAATCAAAACTATTATTGGTGTTGTACAATGCATCATCAGCCTCAATCAATGTTATGCCTTTGTCGAAATATTTGAAAATGACAAATGTACCTCTAGAAGAAACTGATATAGTAGTATAATTGGTAGACATATCTATTGTCTAACATGTTGGAGTATTAGAGCACGTACTAGATAGAGTCAATGAGTTACTTTTCCCAGTCAATTTTATGTCATGGACATGAAAGAAGGCTACTTCTCTGGTAAAACTTATCTTATCTTAGGACACCTATTCTTAAAAATGGCAAAAGCCAAAATAGATGTTTCAAATGGAACTTTTACAATGGAAGTAGATAATGATATGGTAAACTTTAACATCTGCAACACTATGAAACATCCATTGGATGTTTCATCAGTATGCATCATAGATATGTTAGATCCTATAATAGATAATACTTTTAGAAATGATAAGTCAAACAAACTTGAAAAAGTAATAGAGGATTTAAATGAAAATGATGATACAAATAAAGAGATGGGAGACATAATTAATGGCTATGAATCCTATAATGCACTACCTGAATCCTCCTACTGTTTGGATCTATGGATAAATCATTCAAAACATTTACCCTTTATACAAATATCTCTTGACTTAGACTTAAAAGTTTTACTAGACCATTTAAATTAAGCATACTTAGAAAGTAACAATTCCTTAGCTACTATAATCTATAATACATTATCAAATTTAGAAGAGGAGAAATTAGTGAATGGTCTCGAAGAACTCAAGAAAGCAATAGGATGGACAATAGTGATTAAAGGAATAAGTCAAGCCACATACATGCATAGAATCAATCTTGAAGCATACAAAACCCTATAAACAAGATCAACGTTGACTGAATCCACCAATAATGGAAGAAAGTAACAAATAAAAATTGAAATTACTAGATGCAGGAATAATATTCCCAGTAACAGACAGTAATTGGGTCAGCTCGGTATAGGTAGTTCCTAAAAAGACAGGGATAATAGTTATAAGAAATTTACATGGAGAACTAGTACCAAGTAGAATAAAAATCGGTTGGAGGGCATTCGCCGCAACTAGAAAAGATAACTATCTATTTTTTATAGATTAAATTTTAGAAAGACTAGCTAGATGAACACAATACTGTTGCTTCAATGGATACTCACGATTCCACCAGATTCCTGTAGCTCCAGAAGATCAAGAAAATACCACTTTTACTTGCCCTTTTGGTTCATTTGCTTACAAGTGTATGTCTTTCGGCTTATGTTAATACACTCGCTACATTCCAAAGATGTATGATTAGTATTTTCTCATACTACGATGAGCATTTCATTAAAGTTTTCATGGATGACCTTACCATATACGGTAATACTTTTGATGAAAGCTTACTTCATTAAACTAAACTACATAATAGATGTATAGAGAAAAACCTAGTATTGAATTATGACAAATGCCATTTCATTTTAAATCAATGACTTATACTATGACACATAGTGTCTACAAAAGGACTAGAGGTAGACCTTACAAAAACTTATGCTATAAAGACATTACCTTACCCCACTACTGTAAGAGAGGTAAGATCTTTTCTTAGATGTGTAGGATTCTACAGACGTTTTATGAAAGAATTTTCAAAAATAATGCAACCTTTAAGCAAACTTTCGCAAAAAATGTGACGTTCAAGTCTACACCTGAATGTAAAATAGCTTTTAGTAAACTAAAAGAGGCTTTGATAACCATACTAGTGATAAAGTCACCAGACTGGTCAAAACCTTTCGAAATAATGTGTGATGCAAGCAACTACGCTTTAGGAAAGGTTTTAGTTCAAAAGTTAGGAAAGGATTCTCATGTCATAAACTATGCAACAAGAACTTTAGACCTCGCCCAACTAAACTATACAATCATAGAAAAAGAACTCATAGCAATTATATTCGCATTAAAAAAGTTTAAACAATATTCACTAGATACTAAAGTAATACTATACTCAGATCATGCTGCATTATGATATTTGATGGCAGAGAAAGATATTAAACTAAGATTAATAAGATATATCTCATTGATACATGAATTTGATCTCATTATAAAAGACAAGAAAGGTGTCGAAAACTTAGTAGTAGACAATCTACGTAAACTAGAAAATCCCTAATATACTATTGAAAGATGATCTAGATGAACACTTATATAGCAAAGCTATTACTAGCACATGTAATGCGATTTATTCAACTACCTCAACACTAATATGCTATCGCCTCATTTAATAAGAGCTCAAAAGAATAAGATAAAACACGATTCTAAGCATTATTTATGGGATGAACCTTATTGAAATTATTTGTTGACCAAACCCTTCAAAGATGTATTCCACAAATAGAAATACAATCCATTATGGCTCATTGCCATATTTATGCTTGTGGAGGATGTTTTGGTCCAAATCGTACAACCCATAAAATATTAGACTCAAGATTCTTTTAGCCTACTTTATTCCATAATTGTTATGTTTACAAAAAAGCTTGTCCATATTGTCAAAGAACCGAAAATTTAGAATGTAGAAACCAAATGATCTTGTGTCATATTATGTTTTGCAAAGCATTTAATGTTTTGGGAATAAATTTTATGGGACCTTTTGGACCACAGAATAGAAATATTTACATTTTATTAGTCGTAGACTATGTATCTAAATGGGTAGAAGCTATAGCCACGAAATCAAATGATTTAGAAATCGAGTTTATTTCTCAAAATCGACGATCTGTACTATTTTTGGAGCACCTAGAACACTGATTAGTGATTGAGGTTTGCGTTTTTGCAATAGAATCATAGGAACTTTACATCATAAATACCATGTTACCCATAAAAGATCCACTGCATATCACCTGCAAACTAGTAGACAAGTCAAATCCTTAAATAGAGAAATTAAATCAATATTAGAAAAGACAATATGTCCAATACGTAAAGATTGGAGTCTTCATTTGGAAGTTATATTATTGGCATGTAAGAGTGCATTTAAAACACCCACTAGTATAGGTCATAATGGGAAATTAATACATGTAATCTAAAGCATAAGGCAAATTGGGTTTAGGGTTTAGACCCTTTCTGAACTAGCTTTCGATGAAACATGTCATATACCAGTCGAACTAGAGCATTAGGCATACCGAGCGATTAATACATTTACTATGAATTATAATAATGCAGGAAAAATGTGATGACCCTAAATTCCAATGCAAACGGGGAACTGTGATAAGTGATTATTTAGACTTATATATAGTATAAGTTTAGAATTATATTTAGTATAAATGTCCTGAAAAGAGCTCTAATTCACGGTATTTATGTATTTTTAGGTATAAAATGCATAAAAGAGATAAACGGGTTACATAAAATAGAGTTTGACGTAATTGTAAAGATGTTTCACGTTGTAGGGAGATGAAACATAGCGTGGGAGAGCAAAGTAAAGAGGAAAAAATGGGCATAATAGCTGGAGTAGTGGTGGAGCTGTGGAGGACAAAGGACAGAGCCAGAGAAGGGAATGCAGTGCACTGAGCTTACCGAAGGAGGAAAAAATGCACGAAGTTGTCAAAGCTATCATGGGATGTAGCTTTGAATAAACAGTGTCGGACCACTAACAAACAATGCTAAGCCAAAAGAAATTAGAAAGTTAAAGTTCTATTTCGTGTTAAATTGTCTCGTAGGGTTTCTAATTATTTTCAAACATATCTTAGGAGTATAAATAGATATTAGAATGTGGTAAACTCACCAATTACCACCCATTAGCAATTAATATCATAGAGTAGCTTAGGTTCACTTTATTTTTTGAGTATTAAGAAGATTTGTAGAAGAGAAGACATTAAAGACTCACATATGGTGATTTGGGTGTAGTTTTTATTGATTTAATTGAAATTATTTGAATATATCTCTAATTTAATTAATACCATTATGTGCATGTTTGTTTCTATATAGTATGAGTAGTTCATTAATCTTAGGAATAAATGGATCTTATAGCATGAATGCTATGTTATCAACATGAATACATTGTAAAGATTAAAAGTGCAATGGTTTGAATTTATGTTTTTTCTTAGCATAACGCTACGAACATCTTTATCACGTGTTTGTTAATTTTAAGTTTTTGAAGTTATCATAGACATTGAAGCTTTTTAGCTTGATATGGACAGTACAACTGTAAAATACATAATATCCGGAGATAGTTGTTGATTAGGGAGGCACGGATAGTAAATTTAATTGGTCTTGAATATAAAAATTTAGAATGTTAAAGCAATGTGGAGCAAACATTATTCACGCTGATAGGTGGAGTTCTAGTTTGTACATTACAATCTTTTCCATTATGACAGTGGATTGAAATGGATTTAAAAGAAATTTGCCTATTATAATTAGGCATTGCACACACATAATAAGGGTGAATAAAGTGAGTTGTTAAGCATAGTATTTCATTAACTATGTGAAATTGTGAACTAAGATATTCTTAATATAATAATTTAAAAGTAATTTACATTGATTAGTTAGATTAGAATAGTTTAGTTATAAAAACAAATTAGAAATGATTTCCTTAGCAATAGAGTAATTTTGACTAGGTTACATTGAGTGCATACACCTTTTTCTTTAGGACGATATCTGCAATCAACTAAGTTATTCACACTATTACTACAATTGAGCTGCTATACTTGCAGCTACGAGCAAGTTTTTGGCATCCTTACCAGGGATAGGTAGCTACTAAGACTTAGATTGAAAATTTGCTAAATTTATTTTTAGTAATGTACTTTGAAGTTTATAACAACAAAAAGAAAAAAATTAAAAGGTTTGATTTTCAAGTTTTACATCTGCACTTGATTTTTTATGTTTTTTTCAGGGAGAATTAGTGCATGTATAGTAAAAGAGAGAAAGACTTCTTGCCTTACGGCCAAGAGATTAACAAAACCAACAAAGTAAAGAAAAAGAAATGAATCAAGATGGCTAAGGATCAAGCAAGAAACCAACAATAGGGCCTAGGGAATAACCAACCTAAAGGTGACCTGGTAGTGTAGTACAGAGTGCGGGGACGTAGATGCCTCAGTGACTACTTCAAGCAAGAAGCTCAAAAGACTTACAACAGAGTGACGAGGCATCATACCAACACCATCAAGTTTGAATAGAGAGCATCTCTAATAAACATGGTGTAAAATAACTTGTTGAACTAGCTAGCGAATGAAGATCATGTTACACAAGTAGAGAATTTCTTTAAGAAGTGCTACACCATGTAAATTACTAGAGTTACAAAGGAGATGATTAGTATGAGAATGACCTTATGGGAGAAAATAAATGAGTGTTTTCTAGACAAGTTCTTTCCCTTAGTGAGGGTCACTAAAAAGAAGTTGGAAATCAATAAATTGAAGCAGGAACATGTTGAATCGCTTGGTGAGGCTTAGTAAAGATCCAAGGAGATGCTAAGGAGATGTCTAAGACTTGGATATATGGCACAACTCCAAATTTCGTACTATGTGATGAACCACAGAATAAGTACACTAGTAGATGTTGCAGCAAGTGGTTTTCTACTAACAAAGGATGAGGATGGAGCATTGGTACTCTTAGATCTTACGTCTCAAAACTCTACAACCAGTAATCGTTCCATAGTAAGGAAACCAGTTGGCGTATATGAGATTGATTCACAAGTTGTGATCATGACAAAACTATCCAACTAGAGAATCGAAATGACGAATCCTCAAATCGGAGAACAAGGTCTACAAGTGCAGGTGATATATCAACCCAGTAATAACTAAGCCATGGCGATTAATCAAATAGACATGCAGCAATGAATGAAAATGAGGACATCAACTTTATGAGCAACCAAAGCTATGGAAACAACTTTAAGCTAAGAAGAGTGGCTCCTCAAAGTTGTTTTCAAGCATGTCATAATAACCCTAGCATCTCATATGAAAATCATGATAACACACTCGAGTTACCTACAGGCTTCAATCAACAAGTCCAACATGGGAAGCTAAGGCGAATCAAAGTGATGACTTTATTAAAGTCAATTGAGAAATTCTAGCATACCATGGACATAAGCGATAGGGAACACTATAAGAAACATAAGAAAGATATAGGAAGTACAAAGCAAACTATGAAGAGAATGGACGATGAAAGATCGCAATCGATCAAGGACTTGGATAGACAGATTGGTTAGTTAGTCATTGCATTGAATTCAAGGAAGGACAATTTTCAAGTAACACTATTAGAAATACCAAGTAGAATGTTAGTGCTATCACATGCAGAGCATTATGACAATGAATGAGCCATGACAAGAACATGTAATGTACAAGGCAAAAAAAGTCAAAACTTTGGCTCCAATAAAGCATGAAATGATGCATGAAAATTGAATTGAAGTAAGGCAAGATGAACTTGAAGGACTCAAGCATCAAAGAATCAATACCTTGAAAAATCAAAAGAAGGGGAAGAAATAATGAAAAGCAAATAAAAAATATGAAGGACCTTTCGAAGAAGCACTAAATTGAAATAGTTTTAAGGTGGTTCCAAGGAAGTCGGAACCAAACTTCAAGTTCATATTGAGACTTCAACTAATAAAGAAGAAAAATCCTTACGACATATGCATATGAAGAAACATTGATATGCACCAGTTTAGAAATGTCTTATGTGATATAGGAGCCTCAATTAAAGTCATGCTTATAATGGACACGTTACATGACGATTTGAAGACAAATCATCCCGATACAACAAATTTGCAAGTGGTTGATGGTAACTTGGCACTAACCATTGGAAGAGCCTTGACTGTGCATGTGAAAGTGGTTAGATTAATATTCATCACAGATTTTGCGGTTATGGGTCTCAATATAGATGAAGATGTTTCTATAATACTTGGGCAGCCATTCTTGAACATTGCCAATGCTACATTATACACAAGGAATAGAAGAACACGATGATTATAGAGGAGGATGAGGATGACGGGAAGATTGTCTTTGTTGATAGGCATAAAGTACATCCCAATGGAAACGACATTATTATTTTCGATCTACAAATGGAGTATCTTGATTTAGACTCGGAATAACTGAATAAAAAGGCGTTGCGCTAATGCCGTTAAATTAAGAGCTATAAGAAGACAACCCAGAGGTTTTTAAATTTCATGTTTTAAAATTTCAATCAAATAGTTATTTAGTTTAGTTAAGGACAATTCAAATGTTATAGTTTTTAACTCTTGAAATTTTTTGGTAAATGTGTAGAAAAAACTATTTCTCGAGTGATGATTCATAAGCCGCTACTTTTTTATCATATTGCCTAAAAGTAAATTCTTGCTCATCTTCCATCATATTATATGACATACAACGAGAAAGATTCCTTAGAAATTATATTAAAATCCTTGGCAACGACGCCAAAAACTGACACTTGTCGACTGTGCACAATAATAAATTTCTCGTTCATTTATAACTTGTAGTAGTAATAAGCGAGATATCGTGTCCATAGGTATTTTGCAAATTTCTCTAAAATGTATTTTTTCTTCTTTTTCTTAATTTAGTTAATCTACGGGAATTAAAATATTTAATAACTAAAAACTATGACTGCTAACTTAATTAATCAAACTAACTAAACTAATTCAAACAATTTAACGCAAACTAAAATAAAAAATATTTAAATTCAATATAATATAAATATCTAAATAAACATCTAAACAACCCACCATTAAACAATGTAATATACTTGAATTACATTTAAACACTATAACATAACATCGACAAATACTATACTTATAATCATAAAATATGGAATCTTGAAATCATTAAATCCTATTTGATAATAAGCAGATAACATTTAGCCAGCCACAAATTTTCCTAAATCCAATGGAAATGCTTCATTCTTGTCATTGTAAATCTTCCTATTAGATAAAATGCAACACCGTATGAATATAATAGCATTACACTCAATCAAAATCATGCCTAATCTAAGCTAATACTATAGAAGCCGCATAATAAACAATTTGGAACACAATCACCTAGAACATCCACTTAAAAAAATGCCATGTAGATTAATCCTAGCTACTAATTTTATAATTGTTGTCAATAATTATAGACATAAAATCGGAATCACAATACCACAATACATATTTGTGCACTGTGCATGCAATATCAATCTTTATTAGTTGTAATACGAAAAACTAATTTGTTAAATCCATGATTAACATGTATGAATAGATTTAAAGCATTAAACACATTATTCCTTAATTATAACTAACATGCAATCCAGAATATAATACATTGCTAGGGTTTGTTTCGATTAATAAATTACTCACTCACGTTGGAAATAAATAACACAATAATAAAATAAATACCTTCTAATGAAATAAACAAAGCTCCAACGTAACTTCAAACATAAACCAAATAAAACCAAACTCTATTAAAAATATAATAAAAGAAAGAGAGATTTATTAGTCAAGAGAAGAGAAAATAGGGATAGACCCTCTAATTAAAACCTTAAGTTATATTTAAATCAAACCCTTTAATTTGGTCTTTGGAAGAGAGAAAAGTTGAATCCAAGGGTTTTTTAGCTTCTCATCTTTCAAGAAAAATGTGATAGATGTAGTTGATTTGTTGTTAGAGACTCGAATACGTGACAAAGTCTGATTGGATATTTTAGATGGTCTGGCAAACGTGGCATGCTCAGATTCGTGGGGAATGTTATGAAGATGTGGCTGGATAAACCAAGAGGTGACACGTGGCATTTGGCTGGTGGGCAAGAGGCGTTGGAGAGACATGTGTGACTTAGGGAGACATTAAGGAATGCATCTTGAGGCATATCAAGGGCTCCTATTGATGGAGAGAGGTAGCTGGAGAATCGGTGAAAAGTTAGGAGTTCATGCTGGCATGAATCTCGAAGTGAATCGAAGGCTTTTGAAATGAAGCAAAAACTCATGGGAGAAAGGCATAGATGTGGGAGACAATGCTACTCTTCTCCCTAGGATGATCAGATGGCAACCGTTTGGAGATAAATCGCATAGGAGACTTGCCGAAATACTAGGAGTCTGTGCTAATGTAGTTCCCGAAGACAATGAAAGCCTTGTTTGTTTCTCATCCGTTCACTTCATATGTAAATCTTGAGGCTTGAAAATGGCTATGTGGGCTAAGAGACTGAAATATGTCTCTTTTCTACCTTACTTGATTGCACAATTCTTATTATCAACTATGGAATAGATGTCTCGAGGCAGATCCGAGGGTAGTTGTTCACACTGCACGAATGACTTATACTTAGTCATTTTTTAGACTTTCCTCAATTAATGCACCACCGAACTTCTTCTAAACTGCCATATTATCAACACGAAACAATGTGGGTCCTACTAAACTATCTCGAAGTGATAGATTATTCACTTTAATCCCATTTTGTTCCGCTTCTTCTCTTTTCCTATTTAGATTTTGAAATAAAAACAAAAGAATACCACATGTAATATTAACATTTTCATCTAAAATTAACCTAAATTAAAATATAAAATATGTCTAATTATTGACTTGTCAATTACTCCTAAGCCCAGCACTTTGCTGCCTGAGGAAAGGAATACTCTAAAATATATTATCATTTTTTTCATTTTTTATAAATCAATTTAAATTTAATTCTTCTTTACTTTAAATAATAGAAATTTTAAAATAGAAGTGATTTCTAAATAGAAACATATTACCCACAAGTAAATAGAAGTTATGATAGAATGGAATGATTTAGGCAAAATAAATCATCCCTTAATGATAACTCAACTACCTAATGCAACACTTTTTATAACTTAAAGTTCAATACCAAGGCCAATACATAATATAGGTTTTCTCAATCTCTACTAACAAGAATCAAGTTCATGATAACTAATATAGAATCTCAAAACACAAGAACCACTAGATTAAATTAAATTTTAAAAAATACTTTATAATAGCATCACAATAATAATCAATAGGAATTTTGCCAAGATACTAATGAATATAATATTTAAAACTCATTAGATTAAGAAATACTTCACTCAAATTTAGCTTCAAGTACTTTTTAAAGACTTTAAGAATGTCCTCCTTAATCATCTCTCATTTTTTCAACTTCATCCTACTATAAGGACTATTATTATATATATACTTTTGAGTCCCTGCTCCATTTCCTATGGACATTCTTACATTTTCCCCACTATAGATTTCCTAATCCATTTTATAAGGAATCTATAGGACTCTCGATATACTTTTAAGCTTTTTTCAACATCTCTCACTTTCCACTAAAGTGAAAGAAAGTATTCTTTCTAACTTATGGAATTTCATTGGTTTCTAACTCATTTCGTCTTTCGATTGTGGCATAATAACTTTATACATATACTATAAAAATACTTAATCAATAGCCATTTGTATCACAAGATTCTTAGAAATCTATCATATTCATCGTACATTATTTCTTCGATCTTCTACCAATTATCATGACTAACACAAGGCATTCAATTAAGTATGTGCATCAACTACTAAAGTTAATCAAAAAAGGTATAAAAATTGATTCTTTCTATCATGAAATTTACTTGGGTGATAAAAATATCACTTCCATTCAAAAATCTATTCATAATACATTCATTTTCATCTTTTCCTAAATAAGAATAAATAATAAGTGAAATTCATACTTACTTGAATTTGGAAGGGATTTTAAGTTTTTCTTCAACTCACTTGTTTATCAAATCAAAAGTTTGAAATTTTTGGATCAATTTTAAACTTTTCTTCTACCTTTCTTTTCTTTCATTGATTTCTTTACTATCATTGTCATACTTCGCCTAAAATACCCCCAAACTCAATCCAAACCTTATCCTCAAGGTATATAAATGAAGTCAAGTTTTCAACAAAACAAATACACCTCGTGAAGCATAAATGAATTGATATAATACTAAATTGGATAATCAATAAACTTTTTTTAAATAATTCAAGACATGCAATAGAAAAACACAAAAAGCTCCAAACTTATTTGAAACTTAGTCTCAAATTAGTTTGCATATAAAATTCTATCCATTCCCCATATACTAAAAACTAGTTGAAAAATTCTATATAATTAAGAAAAATTATCACACCACACTCCCACACAAGTATTATAATTTAAAACATTTGACATCAAAAGCAATTTTGACAAAAACAAAATTGAAATTTGTGATCTATCCTAAATAAAAATACAAAACTCCATGAAAAACCAAAAATATAATCAATAAAAGGTTAGTGTTCTCATTGATTACCTACTTGAAAGTTAATATTTTAATATTAGAATTCTAAACTTTTCTAGAACACTCGTCCAAGCTCCAATTCCAAATTCTCATTGCTAAAGCCCTAGTTTACTCTACACTCTTGAAATTCACTAAATTTTTGGTTGAATGTATGAAGATCGATATAGGAATCACTTAAATACACTAAAATCTAGCTTTGGAATGTTGAATCTAGTTGAAAATTTGCTCTCTTGATCGAAAACTCACAATATGTTGTGAGTGTGAAATGGATAAATGTGGTGATTTTGGGTTTGCTATATTAAAAAAAATTGAATTAGTTTGCATTGAATCAGTGTTTATTGGATTTGCTGAAAAATTGCTACCTAAATCACTGATAATGAGTCTCAATGGCTAAGCGATTAGTTCAATGAATGCCAGTTATAAGTGCAAATCACTTATAATTTGCTGACCCGAAAATATGCTGAAAGTTCTACACACTACTGTCGATTTTCTCAGCGAATTTCATTACAAACCGGAATAGCTGGGCTATATTAACTCTTTTTAGAATCTAATTGATTTTCCCATATAATTATCATTTATAAGTTTAATAAAAAGTTAGAATTACACAAAAATTACTAGGATTTGACTATGATTTGTATTAAACAATAATTTTATTACCATAAATAACTGACTAACATAAAAACTAATGCATAAAAACAATATAATACGGAAAGAAATGGCCCCGATCAACTACTTTTACATGAAATTATTTTGGAATTAAGTTCTTAAAATATACCTATTATAAGAGTTAAAATTTTAGAGAATATAAAAAAATTAACTAATCCTAATACTAAAACTGAAAGTAAAGATAGAGTATGGGCTATCTCTCATAGAGCACTTTTGTTTAATGTCATTGGCTCGACTGAAGTACGCAGTCTTAATCTTGTTCTAAATTTAAGAAGTTGTTCTTCTATACCATGTTTAAAAACAATCTCCTCATCCCGAACTATTATTTTGATAGTTCCTTGAGTTAAGTCAAATTTTGCATTACTAGTTGTTAGGAAAGGTTCTCCTAACGTAATGCAAACATTATCCTAATGTTTATGATCTAGAATAATGAAATTTAACTAAAAACTAAAAAATTTCAATGTTAACTTCTGCATCTCTAAATCTACACATATTCTCTATTATTGATCCATCAACAGAAGAAACTATATGATTATAATCTTTATCATATTTCCTATTGGGAAAATTGTGTTCTAAAAGATAATAGAAAGGTAGGGTGTTATATGATGCGCTTTACTGACATTCTCAAATTTATTTTTATTGATAATAATGGAAATTGCTATGTTTCTTAATTTACCTTCCTTATTCTTATTAGTTATTTCTTTTAGCTTTTTCATAAAGATTGATAGAATTTAGTCCCTTTACTATCTTAATATTTAAATTGACCCATCTAGAATCATGCAATGTTGCAGGATTGGAACTCAATATTTTCTTCATAATATCCTCTTTAACACTTTAGTCTTTCAGTTTGATAGTAATTTCCTTATTTTTCGATTGTTGAACTCTCTATTCTTGAGTTATTTTCTTATCATTATGGCGGTCTTCAACTTTCTCCTTCTTTGAAATATCATTTTCAATTGCCATATTTAAGGCATTGATTGCATATACTTCAGTATTTAGTTTATTGTAAGGATTTAATTCTAAATAATTATCAGTTTTAATTTATTTGCTAAGCAAATCATTGGAATTGCTATAGTTATCCTTAGTATTAAATTTTAAAGTGATGATTTCATCTTTGAATTCTAGAGAAATAGTTCTTTCAAAGATATATAACTTAGCCTTAGTAGTTCTAAGAAAGGTTTTACCTAACAATGTAGATTAGAATTAGGTGTTGTTGAATTTCTCATTTCCATGACATCAATGTCAGTAGGAATACTAAGGCATCTACATTTATTAAAAAATCTTCTAATAAACCATAAGGTTTAACTTTTGTGTTATCAGTCAAAGTAAGATTAATAGGTATATTAGTTAACGAACCTATTTTCATTGATTCATAGAGTTTAAGGGAGATTACATTAATTGATGCTCCAAGCTCACACATACAAAATTCTATAGAAAAGTTTCTATCGTAATTGAAATTCTAAACATTCTTGAATCTGAGCATTTCTCAAGTATTTTCTCAATTAAAATAGACACCTTTTGTCCTACGGTTTCTTTAGCTTCTTCTAAAAATATATCCTTACATTCAGAGAATTCTTTCGAAATATCATCATAGTTAAAAAACTGCTTAATTGATTCCTTCAATGGTTTATTGATTTCTATTTTCATAAATGCATCAAGTATGTCTTAATTATTTTTATCCTTCCTAGAATCAGCTAATCGTTATGGGACAGTAGAATTTCAAAACATATCTTCATTCAAATTATCATAAATCTTGCTATCTTTCTTTTCATTGACTATTTCAAACTTTTGTAAAGATTTTTAAATAGCTTCAACTCTAGCTAAATACAATAGTTATAACCTTTCAGGAAAATGTATATATTTCAATTGTTCAGCCATCCATTGTTTAGTAAGAATGACATTAGCCATCATTTCTTCTTTTTCTTCTTCTTTAATAGTTTTTTGAATTTTTTTATTAACACCCCTTTTAGGTTTATTTTCAGGTTATGTGTGTCTTTCTCATTATCATCAAATAAAGCATAAACTTGTGCTTGACTAGTATGAACAATTAGAGTAGGTGCTTTAGTTTGATTAATAAATGTATTAAATTATAGGGTCATTTGAGTTCATCAATTTTTCAATTCATTCATATCATCTTGTAAGACTTGGATTATTTGATCTTGCTCCTTATTTGAATTTTCTAATGGAATGGTTCTTTCAAACAATGTAAGTGACCTAAGTCCTTGATAACTCTGGTTATTTAAACTATTTCCTATATTTAGTTGTAAATAATTTGTATAGTCATTAGAGTTATAATTAAGTTTAGTGAATCTACCATAATGGTTCATCCTCACATTAGCTTCTTTAATTTTGTATTCTTCAATTAAAGGGCATTCATTATCAAGATGATTATTATTATTATAAAAAGCATATGGTTTCTCTTGGATTGATGTGTCATTTAATAATAGCTTAACCATGTTTTTTAATTCATAAATTGTATCATCTAATGTGTTCAATTTTCTTTTCCTCTCTTGACAAAGTATCTCATTAATTGGTTTATTATTTTCACCATATTTTGCTTAGATTGTGTAGCCAGTTTGTTTATACCTTATATAATTAAAATTGGTGTTAGTTTGAATAAAGATCCTCCATATACCATGTCTAAAAATTTTTGTTCTAGATGGTTTAACTCTTCATACAAAATTGCAATAAAGCTTAATTGCAAATCCATGTTGTGAACATAATTTGATCAATCTTTAATACCTATCCCAAAACTCATTATTGTTCTCTTCAGTTTCCATCTTAGTATTACTAATTTTTTGTCTTTGTAAACTAATTTTGCATGCTCAAAGATATTTATCTATAAAAGCTTATAGCATTTGAGATCAAGTGGTTATGGAATTTAGAGGAAGATAGAAAAGTCAATCTATAGCTTGTTTTTTTAATGAAGTAGGAAAAGCTTTCAGTTTAACATATTCAAAATATACATTCCTAGGATTCACACATTTGCTATCAATATATATATTCCCTTATAAAAGTTTAAGGATCTTCATGATCTTCACCATAAAAGTGTGACAAAGATTTGATGAGTCCAAACTTTAATTCGAAGTTGGGGAATTCTATAGTAAAAGCAATGCACTATGGTTCATACGCCACAACATTTTTTTCATATTGCCTAAAAGTAAATTCTTGCTCATCTTCCATCATATTATATGACATAGAATAAGAAAGATTCCTTAGAAATTAAATTAAAATCTCTAGCAACCACTCTAAAATTAACAAGTGTCAAGCGTGGACAATAAGAAATTTCTCATGCATTTATAACTTGTAGTAGTGATAAACTGGCTATCATCTCCAAAGGGATTTAGCGAATTTCTCGGAAAAGTATTTTTTTCTTGTTTTTCTTATAATATTTAATCTAACTAAACTTGAATTAAAATATTAAATAACTAAAAACTATGACTAATAACTTAATTCATCAAACAAACAAAACTAATTCTAACAATTTAATGCAAACTAAAATAAACATTATTTAAATTCAATATAATATAAATTTCTAAATAAACCTCTGAACAAACCCCCACTAAACAATGTAATATACTCGGATTGCATTCAAACACTAGAACATAACATCACTTCATACTATAGTTAGAATCATAAAACATGAAATCTTGTAATCATTAAATCTTATTTCATAATAGATTAATAGCCTTTGGCCAACCATCGATTTTTTTTAATTCAATGAAAATGCGAAATTCTTTTCATTGTACCTATTGGATAAAACGCAACATCGTAGAAATATGATAGCATTACACTTAATGAAAATCAAGTCTAATCTAAGCCAGTATTAGTGAAGGAGCATAATTAAAACTTAGAAGGCAATCACCTACAACATCCACTTGAGAAATGCCCTATAGATTAATCCTAGTTAATACTTTTATAATTGTTATCAATAATTATAGACATAGAATCATAATAATAAAATCACAACACAAATTGCACACTATGCATCCAATTTCACTTTTCATTAAATGTAATATGCAAAAACAACTTGTTCAATCCATGATTGACGTGTATGAATAAGTTTAATGCATTAAGTACACGATTCCGTAATTATAACTAACATGCAATCCAAGATTTATTACATTGCTAGCATTTGTTTATATTAACAAACTACTCACTCATGCCGGAAATAAATAACACAATAATAGGATTGAAAACACATAATAAAATAAATACCTTTTAATGAAATAAACAAAGCTTTAATGTAGCTTCAAACGTAAACTAAATAAAACTAAAATCCATTAAAAAGATAATAAAAGAAAAAAAAATTATTGGTGAAAAAAACAAACAAAAGAGAGAGAGAGAGACAGAGAGCCTCTATTTAAAATAGTAAGTTCTATTTATATCAAACCCTTTTACTTTGGTCTTTAGAAGAGATAGAAAGTTGAATCCGTAGGTTTTTTAGTGTCGCATCCATTTAGAAAGATCTGATAGCTATAGTTGATTTTTTGTTGGAGTCTTGAACACGTGGCTGCATGTAATTGGATATTTCTGTTGGTTTGGCTGATATGGCAAGCTCATATTGGTGGAGAATACAATGAAGACGTGGTTAGATGAACCGTGAGCCAACATGCAGAGTATGTCTAATGGGTAAGAGGCACTAGAAAGACGTTCGTCAATCAGGGAGATAATAAGGAATGTATCTTGGGGTAAATCAATGGATTCTGTTAATGGAGAGAAGTGGTAGGAGAATTACCAAAAAACTTAGAGTTCGTGCTGGCATGAATCTCAAGGCGATTCGACGGCTTTTTGAGTGAAAAAAAACTCGTGGCAGAGATGGCGAAGATGTAGGAGATGGTGCTGCTTTTATATTGAGGACAATTAGATGGCTACTATTTCGAGAGAAATCGAATGGGAAATTTGCCGAAAAAATAAGGAGTATATGCTAACTCGGATCCCGATGACAATCAAAGCCTTGTTTTCTTCTCATCTGCTCGCTTAATATGCAAATCTCGATGCTTGATAATGGCTCTGGGGACAAAGTGACTCACATGTGTCTCCTTCCATTGTCACCTAGTTGTACCTCTCTACTGATCAACTGTGGAATACATGTCTCGAGGTAGATCTGAAGGTAGTTCACACTTCAAGAATGACTTATACTTAGTCATGTTTTAGACTTTTCTCAACTAATGTACCATAAAAATTCTTTTAAACCAGCATACTATTAACAAGGAGCAATATGGGTCTTACCAAATTGTCTCGAAGTGCGTTAAAGCTAAATTCTTCACTTCCATTCCTTCACTTTTTCTATTTAAATTCTAAAATCACAAAACAAAAGAATACCCAGTGTAAGATCATAATTTTCATCTAAAATTAACCTAAATTACACTATAAAAGTGTCTAATGATTGACTTGTCATTCCTAGTGATTGAGAGTGAAAAGAGAGTGCATTGTGGCTTTCCACAATTTGGAGAGATAGGGCTTTGATTTAAAAGAGCATTACGGTTTTATAAACTTAGCAAAGTGAGAGGGTTGGATTGATAGAGGCTTGGAGGAGTATTATACACCTGAAAATAGTAATGGATTGAGGTAAATTTACATTTTCATTTATTATGCTTTGAAATTATGAGAGATTTTGATGAAATTGCATGAAATGTAGATATGAGTTTGTTGGATGGGATTTTCAATTTGTGTAAATGTTAAGTATCAATGGGAATTATTGAGACCTATTATTTTTTTTTTCATTATTTTGCATGAAATGATCTTTGTACCACAAAATTTTTATTTTAGGTGATTCAAATACATGTATTGCTAGTTTTTAAGTTGTGTGAATTTTGATAAAAATGTCGAGAACAAGGAGGCAAGCAAGTCAAGTTAACAAATTGAGAGTAAATGATTTTGAGGCGTCATCCTTAAAAAATCCCAATGATGAGGAACTTAGTCCGTTTAAGTTGAAGTATTTTATTAGTAGAGAGCCCAAGGATAGATATGAGGTTATTGAGCAGAAGGAGTGTATTTGCAAAAGATGAATTAATTTATATGCCAAATATGATAAATGAGTAAACAACTTCATTAGGCACCAAAGTCTTGAGCAATTCAGTCAAGATTATAGAGAGAACAACGTTAAAGGAGTGAGTGAAATTGTGTATGAATTTTAGGCCAATGCAAAGTTTAGAACAAAGGGTGATCCAGTGAATGTGAGAGGGGTGTTTGGTCCCATTAATATTCATGAAAGTAATAGCATCTATGGGTTAGAGAACTTAAGTATGGTTAAAGTCGACCCAAGTTTCTCAGATAATCTTTATAAGAAACCTTATAACTTATACCCTTTTAAAGCCATAAAGTGATCATGGGATGTTCGAGGACAACAAATAGGGGTAATGGGAGCTAAGAATGTGTCAAAGCACATTAACAAGGGGAGCGTGAGGAAATTCTATAAATTGTACCAACATTTTCTTATTGCTTCATTATACTCGACTTCTGATCAGGTCGAGATAACCAATACAAATGCGGCTAGTTTATATGAGATAACAAAGAACGGGGACGCAAGATCATCTTCAAGAACCTAACGTAATCTATTATTTTGGAGAGAGAACACAAACTATTGTTTACATTTTTTATTACTCATATGTGTTTGAAGGTCGGAGTGCTACTATTTGAAGATGAAGAATTTGATTTTGTGGTCCACCCAACCATGAATAAGGAATTTATGCTTACACTAAAATAACTACCTGGTTACCAAGACTCCGATAATGAGAGGGAGAGAGGTGAAGGAAACAGACTCGAGGCCAAGTTGTTGGCTAAGCACGAAAAAGATTATGAAACAACGACAGCAGCAACATCAGCAGAGTTAGCCCAAGAATTGGAAGAGGAAAGATATGGAGATGAGGAGGAGCACCAGCAGGAATTCACGGAGAGCTACGAGTTTGTACACCCAGCTATTGGAGAATAGGACAAAAATGGTCATGAGACATTTCCACCACCTCCACCACCATAGGCACTATTACCGCCACCATAGTACTCGACTACACAGCAGCAAAGGTTGTAGATTGCTTATATGAGGAGACAATACCGAGAGGACATGGCTTAGTATTGTGAATCCTTTATAAGATATGAGCAAGACCGACCAAATGGACATCAGGACTTCATGTTGTTTACATATCATAAAAGAGACCAAGTTAGATATGAGAGGAGTAGACGGATGAGACTAATTGACAGGTCTTTTGGCTTTTTAGTAGTATCAAACTATGTGTTTGATCTAAATGTAGTGTAGAGCATTTGGGTGAAACATCCTTTGACGCCATGCTATGCTAGATCTGATGATTCTAATGATGATGATGATGATGATGACGACGACGATAATGATGATGATACGCAATCCTGATGTCTGAATCTTAGGATTTCTTTACAACTTGCATAGTTGAGAGATACATTGATATTGATTACTTTATATTTAGGATATTTTTTTACTTATTTAGTTGCTTATATTCTATATTTAGTTTATTACTTTACTATACATTGTGTTATTATATATTTATGTTTTAGTGTTTTCATGTTTTAGGCTTATTTTTAAACCTTGAGAAAAAGGTTGGGTTTAAGTTTAGGGGCATCAACACTACACTATAGAAGTGGTAAGTAAGGATGAAATAAGATTAAACACCGCAAGTATGATAGTATAATTTTTATTTTAAAGCGGTTAAAGAGGAAAGTCTAGTAGTGTAATTCTATTTCATTTACTTACTATTTTAATGTGTTTAAGTAGTATAGGTTAGGTTATATATATAGTAATATGTAATGAATAAGTAATTCATTTGCATGTTCATGCCTTTAATTGAGGATGAGTAAAATACAAGTGTCTTGTTGATATGAAACTTAATAAAGTGTTTTCCTAAAGAAAATATGAAATGTTGCAATAATGGTACAATTTCATGATTACAAACCTAGAGTTAAGGAAAACCATGAACTTGAAACAAAAGCAAGTAATATACTAGAACACTTCTTCTGAAAAAAGCTAGATCTCTAACAGATTCTATAATAAATGTGAATCTTACTTGAAAATAAAAAGCAAATAAATAGTTAGAGCTAAGAAGGGAATAAATAGGCATTTTTAATAAAAAAAGTTGGAGTTAACACGCTCGATGAAGTGAGAATGAGAGGTGCTACGAAGAGTTATAAAAATATAGAAAAAATAGAGAGTCTCATAAGTTCTACAGGAATTTGAGCAAGGAACTTGATGGTTGAAAAATGTGAGGAAAAATGAAATCCATATGAAAAGGAGCACAGACCGCGCGATTAGAAAATATAAGGAGAAGAAAAGAAATGAAAGATGAAAATAAAGAAATGAAGGCGACATTTAGAATAAACTCTTTAAATAAATGATTTGGCTCGAGTACTAGTAGCTTTATTAGTTAAGTTTTATTCCAACTATGTTATGGCGTATAGAATTTTGAAGTGCTAAAGAGTACCAAAATTAGTTTGATCCATGCTTATTTGTCAGTTCCTAAGCTTAATGAGAAATCATGACATTGTAAACTCGTTGCTTGAGTGTTGAGGTGAAACAAACTTTGTGATTAGTGATGGTTTTGTGTGACGACCCCTCTCCTCAATCTAAGGGAACCGCCCTGCCTAATCTTGTAACTAAGCCCTAATCCTATACACGCAGGACTCAACTACGTATTAGTCAGCTTTTACAATCTAAACGCCTATTTTCTCGCATTTCAGGATAAGTAATACACTAGTCCTACCAGTTTATAAAAATTAAAGTTAATTAAAACTTTTTATTAAATTAATTAATTAGCAAAAGTATTATTGATTATGTGGAAGCAATTACTAACTTATGCGGAAGCCATTTATAAAATCCTAAGTGTGGAAAAACCATGAAATGACATTATATATAAAGTCCTCAAAATGCAGTGAAACAGTAAAATAGTCTAAGTCAAGTCGGGGAAACTAACGCTCACCCCAATATACAACCTAAATAGTATTTGAAAGACATATATAACATATACAATCAAAATACCAAAAAGAAAACCTACAATCGATGTAGTGACGCGCCGCGGGCTCAGGGATAATCGCCGATCTTCTCCTTGCCCGGCTTGCTGGTAGATGGCTCTGCACCCACCGTCATAAAAAGGATGGTGAGTACAAGAATAAAACAGTAATCCCCAATGACAAGTTTAATTTGCATTTCCAAATATTTGAATGCTATTTAAAAGCATATAAATGGGAAAATTGGAAAATAAACCATATACGAGTAAATACCAGAGTTAAACAAGTGATACTAACACTAGGCTAAGTAGTGGTGATTTAGGTCTGGTCGGCAGTGAAACATGCCACTCATACTCAATAATCATATAGCACAAGGGACTCTAACCCAAGTGTTACCGGGGACTCTAACCCCGATGTGTAGACCACCTAAGGGACTCTAACACTGAGTATCATACAGTGTCATGTAACATGTGTCGACATCCCCAGGGACTCAAACCCCTTGAGTTGCATACACCACGATCGAGTACGGGACCTAAATGCGAAAACTACTTTTAAAATTTCAAGAAATACCAAGTATGGATTATCAAGGCATAAGAACATCTACACACCTAAACAAATAAGGAATATAAGTCCTCTTAAACATTTATAAGATATTCACTAGCCTAATAGCATGCTATTTATCATTCAATTCACATTTAAACAATAAGAATAGACATAGCATGGGATAGAATCACTAAGTCAAATCAAATGAATGGATATCATGCAAACTAGACTCATCAAGTGAGCATAGACACAAAGAGCACATGATATAAGAATACAAAGGCAAAATATTCAAAAGGACTATGCAAGGATAGAAATTTATAGAAATGAAATGCCAAGTAAAGTTGTCATTGGGTATACTCATAGCAACAAAGTAAAGTCCTAGCTTTACCGGCCTCCCGATATTCCAAATCTTGTATTCGCTATCCCGTACCCTTTTCCTAGGTTCCTGAGTTTGGTATCTCATTAGTTCAAATATAGTGGGTTTAAGCTCAATTAGTGGTGTTTATTGTGTATTTAAATTGGCCCAATAGACTTTAAATCAATTTTCCTAAATCAGTCCTAAAGACTAAATTAAGTCTCAATTTCAGTCCTATAATTTAACGCAGCTTTTAGACATGAAATGTTCAAAATATCGAAATCCTCCACCAGTACAATTATTGTTGGTCTCTCTCTTAGCTTTCCAGAAAGGTTTAGTTCATGAAATTCCGATTTAGAATGACGGAGATATCATGATTTTAGTAGGCATAGGTCTAATTGGAATTTAATCCGACCAACAGATTTAGAAAATCTATTTCTCCCAATCTATAGTACTTAAAGATGCGATTTTTGGTCACAAGGCAGAAAATATATCCAAATACAAAATACTAAAAGATCCGAACATTTGGATAAGTAGTTAGGGAGTTATGCCCTTAACAGTTTTAGTTTTAAAATTTTCCTTATTAATTCCGGCACCTATTTGTAGAGCATGTTTGGACAGAAACATTTGAATTGAAATTCCTTCAGTTAAGCAACATTATTCATTTTTAAATAAGCTTTCAAATCCCACTTGTTTGGATCAATTTGGATTTAAAATGGGTAGATTATGACCAAATTACCCAGGTTGATTCTTAATAAAACATGCAGAATTCTAGTTTTTGTGTTTCAAATTCAAAAATTCATATCTTTATGATTTCGAAACAAAATTAAGAACTTCAATATAGCAGGATTATCAGCTTGAAATGAGAAATCTGAATATATAAATTAATTGCAAATACTCAATCATCTACTATCTGAAATTAGCCCAAAACCAGAACTTGTTCTAATTTCAACTAAAAAGATGTTTACCTAGTTGATGTAGTACCCTAGCTTGAGAATTTCTCACCAACTCTAATGGATTCCTTCAACACCATGATGATTCACTCCTCTCCAGCAATTCCTTCTTCTCCATCAAAAATGGATGAGTGATTTTGTTTGCATGTTGTTTGATCACTAATAATATATAATAAGGTGATGTTCTTCCTAGCCCTTAATCTTCATGGATTTATGTATCCCTAGGAATATCTAATGGTCCACCTTTGTCATATATCCCACTAACTCCCACTAAGTCAACCTCAAGTGACATCATTTCATTACTCACCTAGTTCCTAAATGTGCCAATGTGCATCTCTAGACCAATCTTATGCTTTCCATTTAATTTACTGAACTATAGGCCTTTAATTTGATTTACATTAACAAACACAACCGTAGGCTTATAAGTAATTCCTTATTTCATATTAGTATTAAATAAGATTTACCAAAATGCTAACTACCTGGTTCCCTGACTCGCACGCTACTCGAGGCGTGTCCCCGCTCTCATCTCGACGCCTACAACTGTATAAACCGACTTAGTAAGTCTACACAATACATAACACTAGGCATACATCAATACAAAAATACGATATACCTCGACCACATGCCTCGGTCGGTGCACGTATCACAGTGTAGGTCCTATGTCAAGGGTCGATGATCCTAATTAAGGAATTAAAACGGGGTTAAAGATTTGGGCCGTGACATTTTGGTTGGGATCTACTTTTAAGTTTTAAAAGGGAAATATATGTATTGGTCAAGGTACATGTTTTGAAAATATAAGTTTTTGCAAAGATATGCTCTTGAGTTGATTATTTACTTGAACTTATTTGAATTAAAGGATACTCCATGAATGATGTAAAATGAATATGAATTTAAGTAATAGTAGTAGTAGTTAAAACATTTGTTAAAATACATTTTTCCTCAGGAAATGCAAAATCTTAAATTTGTGGGTATTTGATAAGTTATTATTTAGACTTATATATAGTATTAATTTAGTAATATATTTTATATAAATATCTTGAAATGAGCTCTAATTGATGGCAATTATGTATTTTTAGATATACAAGGCATAAAGGAGATAAACAGGTGAAATAGCGAAGAAATATAGCTAAAATGAATAAAATAGAGTTTCATGCCATGGAAATAATGTGTGACGTTGTGGGGAGATGAAGGCACAGCATGCGAGATGAAGGCGCAACATGGCAGAGCAAAGCAGAGAGGAAAAAATGGGTTGGATGGCCAACCTAGTAGTGGTGTCGTGGAGGACAAGAGTAGGCATCAGGGATAAAAAATACAAGGCGCTGAGAGTACTAAAGGAGGAAAAAATGCACAACGTGGCTAAAGCTATCACAGCGTTGTGGCACTGTACACACAGCGCCGAACAACTTATAGACAGTGTCGAGACAAAAAATTTGGAAAGTTAGAGTTCTATTTTGTATTAAATTTATAGTAGGGTTTCTAATTGTTTTCAAAAGTGTATTAGAAGTATAAATAAATATTAGAACGTAGCAAACTCACCTATTACAACCCATCGGCAATAAATATCATAGAGTAGCATATGCTTACTTTATTCTTGAGTATTAAGAATATTTGTGGAAAAAAGACATTGATGACTCATTTGTGGAGATTCGGGTATTGTTTTTTCTGATTTAATTGAAATTATTTGATTATATCTTTGATTTTGATGAATACCATTTTGTGCATGTTTGTTTCAATGAACTGTGACTAGTTCATTGATGTTAAGGATCAATGGACCCTATGGTATGAATGTTATGCTATAAACACAAATAAATCGTGAAGAAAAAAAGTGCAATAGTTAAAATTTGGGTTGATTCTAAGCATAATGCTACGAATATCTTGATTACTTGATTTTTGATATTAGTTTTTAAAAGCAATCATGGCATATGAAGCTTGTAAGCGGGATATAGACTGTACAACTGTAAATACACATATCGAGAGATAGTTGTTGATTAAGTTTGCACGGATAGTAAACTTAATTAGTTATGAATCTAAAATTCGGAAGATTAAAGAAATGTGGAGCTTACATTATTCACACCCGTATGTGGAGTTTTAGTTTGCACATTAGAATCTTTTCCATCATGACAGTGGGTTAAAGTCAATTTGAAGAAAATCTATCTATCGTAATTAGGCATTGCTCACATATAATAAAGATGAATAAAATGAGTTGATAAGCATAGTATTTCATTACCAAGTTGAAATTATGAACTAAAATATTCTTAATATAAGAGTTGAAAAGTAATTTACATGGACTTGTTAGATTAAATTACTTTGTTTATAAAAACAAATTAAAAAGTATTTCTTTAGAAAAAGAGTAATTTCGACTAGGTAACACTGAGTGCATATATCTTTCCCTAAGGACAATATCCATAATCAACATAAGTTGGTCACACTATTACTACAATCAAGCTGTTATACTTGCTGCCACGATCGCACCGCCATGCCGGACACGTCTCTAAGAGGCCACGTCACTACGCTGTTATAGATGATGGCCCGTGAGCTTATCCTTTATTCAAAATTTTTGTTAGCATAACTTATTGATTTTTGATTTATTTAGAAATTTAGTTCAAAAATTTGCAAGTTAGATGTTTAGTACAATGCTAATAGTTATTATCAGTGAATTAACTTATGCAAAAGTCTTAAAACATGCATATAATAAATTTAGAAGATTTATGTATTAACAAACAATCTATGGTATGGAAACTCAGGAAAGATACCATGCATATCATGTAAGTAGTAATATATAAAAGAAGTTAATGTGTATGAATTGGGTGCACAAGTCATCCCTAAAAACTTGTATAACAGTAAATAAAAATATACAACCACCTACACAAAATCTAGTGGGTTACTGCTACCTAATTGATATTCACCTAGTACCTCATTTCCCCGACTCAACTACGGATCTGGAATTTGTGACCATTGTAGTTTCCACATAGCAAACACATTGAGGCAAATTCTAGTAAAAAAAAATCTAGAGAAGTTTGGCCAATATTTTGGAGACTCAATAAAGTGGCTATAATTCATGCTAGTAATTTAAAGGATAGGAAATTAGTAAATTGCATGAAGATAACTCTCAATTGAAGCAAAGGAAACATGAGTGTACATCACGCCAAATCAAGGGCTGAAGTCGCTATACCGAGTGGGCTCTACTGGCGAGTGACTTACACTAGTTCCATACGGTCGAATGAAATTTATTTGGTGATCGTTAGTCAAACTACCGTCCAATCCTTCTCGGTAAAGGGTGAATGATGGGAGTAAACTTATTGTCAATCCCTTTTAATTGTACACGACATTTGTGGGAGTAACCTTGATCACGTTGGAAACATATGCACATTACTCAATTAAACCTTGGGTTGCGAGCCCCTAGTGCGAGGATATGCCTTGCCCACCCCACTGACGAGCAACATAACACTCATGAGAAGATAGTACAACATGGATGAAAATAATAACACAAATATCAAGTGGAAATAAACATTGCTTCAACTAAATGAAAGTCGAACTTCTTATGATTTTACAAACCTCAAGTAATCACAAATAATCATCTTAAACGTTCCACCTATGCCTTAAAGTACGCACCTGTCAAATCATAAAACTTTTAAACTTGTAATCAGGGTTAATAAGGGATAAATGAAGACTAACTATGGTTTTAGCCTCGAGCCAGGAATTAAAAATCGATGGAATTCAAGTTTTTAATTTATTTTATTATTGTCATATGAGTGCCTAGTGTTGTGTACTATAGATTATGCTATTTTGCTAAATTTGAAGTAGAATGAGTAAATTTGAAGTTTGTTGGGTTTTGTCTTGAGATACTTGTCGAAAGGGGAGTTAAAATGTTAATCCGAACATTTTTTTTGAATTTCGCAAAAAAATAATGGTATTTAAGTTTAAAAACTTGAATTTGAGATTTAATTGACTGAACGAGTCAACGTGGGTCTCATACCTCGATTTGCATATGAGATGAGTTTTTCGAGAATTTGGGAATGCAATGGTAAATACTAAAAAAATTTGCAGAATTAAGGTATTTTTTGAAGTTTATTTTGGATTTAAAATTGATGAGATAAACATGAAAATAATTATGAAATAACCAAATTACCTAAAAGGGTATTTGATTTATATGTGAAAGGATAAAAAAGGTAGGGAAGTTTGGCCATTTCACATTCTCTCCTTTTCAAATAAAATGAAATCATAGTAGGGAGGTTTATTCTTCATCACCTCCTTTGTTTCGTTCATCATCTCCTTCAATCTTCATTTTATTCATCATCTCTCCTTACCTTATCGTTCTCTTATGTCTCTGGTTGATCTCTCATCTATATTTCTTGTTTATTTGCTCGATTGAGTCGAGAGAGAGAGAGAGAGAGAGAGAGAGAGAGAGAGAGAGAGAGAGAGAGAGAGGATGAACTAACTAGACATATTCAAGAGGATATACCATGGTGTATGGTATTTGCAGATGATATTGTCTTAGTGTATGAAACAAAAAATGGAGTGAATAGGAAATTAGAACTCTGGAGGAATACATTAGAATCTAAAGGCTTTAAGTTGAGTAGGATGAAAACCGAATACATACATTATGAGTTTAAAAACACTAGACATCAAGATGACAGAGTGGTAAAATTAGGGGATCTAGAAGTTCCTAAGGTAAGCCACTTTAGATACCTAGGATCAATCATACAAAATGATGGCAACATTGAAAATGATGTCACACATAGAATTCAAGCTAGATGGAAGAAATGACGGAGTGCAACAGGGGTGATTTATGACCGAAATGTTCCTATAGAGTTAAAAGAAAATTTTTATAGGACCGCAATTAGGCTAGCTATGCTCTATGGATGTGAATGTTGGGCGGTAAAGCAACAACAATTACATAAAATGAGCGTAGCAGAAATGAAGATGCTAAGGTGGATGTGTGGTAAAACTCGTAAAGATAGAATAAGAAATATAGAAATTCAAAGACAAGTAGGAGTAGCACCAATTGATACAAAGATTAGGGAAGGGCGGTTGCGGTGGTTTAGTCACCTGCCAAGACGACCTACAAATACCCTAACTAGCAAACTTGACTCAATAGAAATTATAGAAATTCGACGAGATAGGGGCAGACTAAAGTTAACATGGGATGCATTAATTAGGAGGGATTTGAATGGCTTTAAAATCTCACCATCAATTGCACTTAATCGAGCATAATGAAAAAAATTTGATCCATGTAGCCAACCCCAGTTAATTAGAGACCGAGGATATGTTGTTGTTGTTATGTAATAGGATAAGAATAGAAATAGGTGAATTTTTTATTAATTTAAAAAAAAAGAAAAAAAGAACAAACACGTTATTGGCGAGGGGCACTATCCAAGGAAGAATATGACCTGGAAGGTCATATCCTCTGATTGTTCAAACTGTGTTAGGAGGGGCTATAGCTACCTAAAAAATTCAAATCGGAATTTAAAAAAAAATGAAACAGGGGGCATCATTTGGTCACCAAATCAAGGCTGAACCGGGTTCGGCTCAATTGAGCCAAATCGAGCTCATTCTAGTGATTAAACCATCATTTTTATTTTCAAAAAATTATTTAATAATTCAAGAAATATTAATAAAAAATTATAAAAAATTAGAGTAATTAAGAAAAAATGGGATTTTCGGACAAATTATTAGAAAATGTGTATTACTATCAGAAATATGGATTTTATGATTTTTTCGAAGATTTATATTAGTGATTTTGCATCGTAACGCGTGTTATGATACCTAAAAAGCTATAAAATTGAAAAAATTGTTTTAAAGTCTAGTTTAAGTAAATTTTTTATTTTGGACCATATTTTGGATTCAAAATTAGGATCTGGGTATCTGAGTTGTTGATTTGCAGGGATTTCAGGGTTTTTGGGTTAAGGCAGGTCCAATAAATATAGAATAAAATAGGAAAAATATATTTAAGCCTTGACATTGTAATTTTCGATGCCAAACAATAATTTTGAGTCAAAGGAAATTCAAGCATCGGAGAATTTATTTATGAAGTATTTTTATGATTTTGAGATGCAATTGGGTCAATTAATTTTGAATTAATTGGAAAACAATTGTCGAATTGTTATGATACCTTATCGGACTTTAAAATTAATTCCAAGACCGCAATTGAAACCTTTTGTGGACTAGCTTACCTACACGGAGCGCAAGGGAGTTGTGATACATTGTTTGTAAGGTTGAGTAAATCTCATAGTAACCTTTACATTGTATGATTATAATTTTGTATAAATTGCATTAATTTTTGATATTGCATTTTTTTTGTACATGCATACAAAAGTAGGGAGGTAAAGGGTGATTTGAGTCTCCTTATAGTGTTTACAATATACCAGAGAACACTATATTATGTTTGAGGGTCAGGAGTCACTGATACTTTGCATCATGTGGTTATCATGAGATCACGTTGAACTAGATCATACTCCCATAGTCTATAGGAATGACACTCGTTTGGTTATCCTCTATGGGCGTGAGTCCTTATTACTGTTTACTTACCACTCTTAGAGGACGTCATCTGATTATGGTCGAATAACAGAAACGAGATGGAATCACGATTGTTTTTATATTCCTTAGATTATATATTTCATTTAATCATTTAGATTATTATGCATTTGATTATTATAAGTGCAATGGATAGTATGAGATTTACTTATGTGACATTATCGAATTTTTATAATTGGATAATGACAAGTTTTGGCAACGACAAGGGAAAGGAAAAGATTTATGACTATTTGTGACTTAATCAGTTCCTTTCTCTTTATGTATATATTATTTTCGAATATAATATATTGTATAAACATGTTTTTGGGTTCGTGGGAAGTTAGGATCTCTTTTGGAACAGTTGAAATGGTTTTGGAATGAATTGGGAAAATAATATTTCATAATTTTTTTCTATTTTTCTTATTTTTTGTAATTTATTTTATTTTAAATTTTTTTTTTCATTTTTGCAAAAAAAACTAATATTAAAACATATTAAGGCTCGACCTCACGAAAGGTGTGCATGGATCCCTTGACCATCGTCTACAACAACATAGACTAATCGCAGTCTTTTGCAATTCATATCTGCGCCAACAAACAACAATAAGTAATCAACAACAATAACTAAACAACATCATCTATAATATCAATTTATTATATAAATTCATAAATTTAACATTTTTCAACGAGTTTTCCTTGTTGAACACAAAACCCCATTAAACTGAGATCAACAACAAGATTTTGAGAATCAAGGTTTTTATTCATGAATTTCAGTACGAAACAGAAAAGGGGCTCAAAATCTAGATATGGATTTCATTTAAAAACAAAAATCTCAATGTTGCATGCACTCCTTGTTCATAATCATGAAAATTCAAGGATGGAAAACTAGGGTTAATGGTTTACCTAGACTTAATACCTTGAATTCTTCAAGTTTTTCACTAAATCTCCCTTGAATCACCACCAAACCCCTTCAATTATCCATGAATTTCATCCACTTATGCCTCTCTTGAGAAAAACTTCTCCAAATTTTTTTTGCTTGAACCAACATTTTTATGGTTGTAGATATTAGATCTACTCCTCTCATCAAGTTTTTATTTTAGATCGCAAAACCTATCTACGGCTTAGATTGAATCAATCTATGCACCTTGGAAGGCCACTAATGTCCTACGATTTCTATGGAATGTGCATCTTATGGTGCATCGAAGCCCATAAGAAATGATCCACTTCGACATTGATTTTTATTTCACTTAGCCTAAGATTTTTTATAATTTTAGGCACGTCAATATAAATAGCTTAGTTTGTGGATATCTCATTTAATTTTCTTCATTGTCTAACTAAGCTACATACTAATTGACTACCTGGCGCCTCGCACCAATGCACATCTTGAGATGATTCAATATCTAGATTATTAATTTTGTTTTGTTTAATTTAGTGCCTAAAACCTTATTTTGATAATTTATATAAACTATAGCTTAGGGAAAAATAGTTGTATCTTACTAGTTCAACCAAGCTTTTATTGTTCTAAGTTCTAATCATCACATGCCTGTGCTATGCGTAAAGCAAAGTATCCCATACTCCCAACACATATAATCACAGCGCAAAAATGAAAACCAACTAGTGTGACACAATTTATAAGTAAATAATACATCAAAATAGCATGCATCACAGAAAAATAATAAATTTATGTCAACTTTGAGCACGAGCCGTTGATCGAGTTTAACATATCAACTAGAATTACAGTTCTTTAATATATAATTAGCGTATAATCTTGATTTAATTAATTGGAGTCGTCCCAATCTTCCCAACTAAAAGAGATTTTTTCCCAAAATTTAAATTTAATGTATTTGCTAAATCGAACATGGAAGTCGCATAAATCATAACGTGACTTACGTATCCGGAGGCTCAAACCTAACTCAAATTCTTCGTAACTCTAATATCGTAGGGAGCCTATTAGTCTATCTATTCCGTAATGCCTCAAATGACGTTTGACCAATCTCATTTAGTAAGTCGGCTGCTAGTATAAAACAATGGATACTCTTCCCTTATGCAACAAAAATCTTAATCATGTGACATGGGCGTAACCACCAACGACTGTACGAAAAGTGATAATCAATCTAGAGTCACAATGTTGTTTTAGGATGTAGGTGTGTGTCACGCAACGATATCTCCTCGACCTACCACTTCCTATCCATAACCTTTTCATTGCTCGAAACAAGCATGACTAATATGTCGTAAACTACTCTTGAGTTATAGACGTTTGGCCCTATCCTACACCTCATATGACAATGTGTCACTAGCCTATTAGGGCACTAAAACTTCGAGGTTAATCTCTCGAAGTGTTAAAATTATGTAAGGTTTGCCAACTTAAAAAATGTGTATCCTGCAAATCCCTTATCAGCCCCCTCATCATTAAGACGACTGACTGACCTAGATTACATTAGTGCCTTGATAATCTAGTAAGCCTAATCCATTATCTTAACTCCAATCTCAAAAGAATTTTTATTTTCATCCTTAATAATGCTCCAAATTGTAATTTAAATCCTTGACTGATTCGCTTATTATCTTATTTAATAGGAGCAAATTAGGAAATCATACAGATTATTCTTTGTATTTTATAAAAATTTGGATAGCACTTCCCTTAAAAGTAGCCATCTAGAAAACTTTCACCGAATAGATAACAGAATTGGGAAGAGGCCTAGAAGGGCCTAAAAGGACTTACAACTCTTCGCGATTCACAATATATAACAACCTCAAATTTATAACCTAAGTTAGAGTGTTTGATAGCATAATTTCTACTTTACAATTACAAAGTATACCAAAATTGAAACTTAAACTTCCTCTACTTATTTGAAACAAGTTTAGGAGACTCGCAGAACAATTCAACGGAATTTCACGCCCTACACTTACCTTAAAACAATATATAAAAGTAATTTACAACCAGAATTTAATTTTAATTTGAAAAACCATCACCACAATCTTCGATTCTTTTCCATTTTCTTAATGTCTTCATATAGAATCCGACATCATCAAAAACAACTCAAATATGTTAGGTATGTAAACAACTCCACTGATCTGTACTTCCAAAAATATTATAAAGAAAGTAGTAAGAGATCATGAAATGCATAAATAACTTGTCGGCGTTTGACTCTAGAACTAGTCTCACTAGCCAGTGTTTTGGGTATGATTGATATCTAATTTCATGCAAACTAGACTCCAAAACAACTTATCCTCTCTCCCATGTGTGCATCACAAAAAAAGATTAAATTTAATGCATATTATGATGTAATTATAGGTACAAATATATTTCAATAAATAGTAGAGATCACTATAGTGCTTACTTACAACCAACCAACATAGAACTTATTTTTCAGGGTTTTTGGAGCATCAGATCACCTTGAAAATAGTTACAATAGTTTCCCTACATACCCAATTATATTATTGGTAAAGCTTCAAGTGAAACCAAATCACTGAAACTAATGAAAACTATAGACAAAGTACGTTTGGGAACAATTTCCAAAAATATTGATTTATTTAACTGTTGGAATTGGCTTTCAAACAAGCAACTCGAGGTAACTTTTTAACCTTGAAAACCTCAATATTTGTCTTGACAAAAGGAACTTTATAGTACTCATGTCTTACTTTCCATAGACTCCAAGAATACGCAAATTGGATTACCAATAGAGAAATTATGAATTTTTCAATATGGCTCATCAACTAGGCGAACTTTATTTATTTTGAATTGAAAAACGTCTCCTAATCAATAGTTTCACAATTAAATCTTTAAAACTCCACAATGAACACCACAAAACCACTCGATACTAACATCAAGTTATTTTCCTAGACCTTGGACCCAAATTGGATAAAAACCAATAATCGATTCATCCAAAAACCCAATGTAAATCAATATCAACTATAAAAACATCTCCCAAATAGTTATTAATTGATTCACATTAGTTTTATTCATCAAAACCATAGCCTATGCCAGTGGGATTTATTCCAAATTAATGTAAATCAATCTAATATACCAATTCACTGTAATCCCTACCAATTTCTATTGAAACCACGTAAAAGAAATCTAAAAATTGCGATAACAAAAATTGAATTGAGGAAAATGTCATGAATTGAGTAGTTACCAAATTGCATGCCAAATACCTCGTTTCTATCACAAAAAATTAGCTCGTACAAACTGTCTCGCAACGCTTTACTATTTTAAGGGGAGAATCCGAGTGAAAATCGGACTTTGGGAGCTCGCGGAGGAAAATAGCAAATTGAGAGGTTTATAGAACGACTTTTTGTTTAAATGATATGAATTCATTTCATTTCTTTTTTTATGCTTATATATGTATATATATTTATATATAAAACCTCAACTGCTTGTCAGCAACTTAATTTCAATTTCTTCTTCTTAATTCTTAAAATCCCCATTTTGACGTGTTTTAGCTTTCGGTGCTTGTGAACCAAACTCTTGACAAAACAGTCTATCTTCATAATGCATCCATAACACTAATTTTAGTCACACCAAAACCTTAAAAATTTTAACTTTGTCTATGACATACTAAACCCATATGGAACAATTATCTTGCCATACTATACCAAACTCACACCAATTTGGACCCAATCTCAACCTCGACCATTACTAACCGACATAAAGCTCGAGGTACAGTCTTGCACCAACTTCAATCTCATCTTCCACTATCACTGATCCTAACTTGCACATAAACCAAGGCAAAATCCCATGTGATATTTGAAACTTGATTTACTAGGATTTAAAGAACAAATCATTTTTATTTCACTTGTGCCCTTCGGACATGCATTTACAACCCTGATTATGATAAACATAGGACACACATTAACGTACTCTGACCTCGCAAACAAAATACCAAATAATACACATAATAAGCCTTCATCATTGAGAAAATAAATATTTTACCTTATAATCTCTTATCCATAATGTGTAAGTTCCACCTCGAATGCCTACATTCCAATTAAAAATAAAAAAAAAATACTTAATTAGCCTCCTAATAAAGTTTATGATATTCTCGAATGTCACATCCTATTAGGATAACTTCATCTCCAAGTGTCATACCGAGACTCAAATGTTCACTAACTCTAGCTAACATCAAAAACCCTAACTCCCTTATATACATCATGATATGATAAAATTGTAAATTTCAAATTTCTTACTCGAAATCCTAAAACTTCATGCACTATCAATCACAAATCTTACTCGCGGTAGGTTGCCTAATTGCCTCACGTGCTGGTTTTGCTTTAGCTGATAAGGATGTCTCAAAAAATTTTCATGTGCCCGGGTAAGCGATGGTGTCGCTACGGGCCTGACTCTCATAGTGACCTCGGTGATAAAAGTGGTTGGGGCAATCCGAATCCGAATTGGTATCTCAACCCTCACCATCATGACTGTAGTCTCCTGGACGATTGGGTCAACGATAGTCTGTGCGGTGGTCAATGCATGCGAGGCTTATAGTGTCTCAATTGCCGCAAACTAGGTGTGCATCATCTCCATCAATACCTGAAACTCCTTGTTATGACCAATGAGTTTGTCAGCGACGATAGGATCTAGACTAACGATGCGAGTCAGGTCACTAGTCTAACCACTGTCAGTAGCGGGTGGAGTCAGCTGCCCCTCCATGTCGTATTTTGAATGTTGAAAGTGTGTTCGGATTAGTCTCGAATACATGTATATATACTATTACGATCAAAATATATAACGTATAAGCCCTGGTACCCATCTCACGTTCGCTTCCCAACTAAGGTTCCAAGTCAAGATTTTTGGGTTTCCATGTTTAAGTTTGTGTGGTAAATCTTACTTTGTTTCTCAAATTTTTCCTTAGGTTTCATTGAGCTTAGGCTCTGATACCAATTGTGATGTCCCTAAATTCCAATGCAAATCAGCCACCACCACGTCGTCGGACATGTCACTATGATGCAATGTCATTGTGCGCTCATCTATGATGGCTTATGAGCTTATCCTTTATCCGAAACTTTATTTAGCCTAACTCAGTTATTTTTGAGTTATTAAGTTATTTAGTTCAAAAATTTACATGTTAGATCTTTACTACAACTTGAATAGGTAATACCTGTCAATTAACTTAGGCGGAAGTCTTAAACATTCATGTAATAAACTTTTAAGATTTATGCATTAACAAAGAATTTACGGTGTGGAAACCCCACAAAGATACAATGCATATCATGTAAGTAGCAACGAAATATAAAAAAAAGTTAATAACCATGAATCGGGTACACAAGTCCTACCCAAAAACCCATAAAACAATAAATAAATATATACAACCACCTACACAAAATCTAATATGGTACTACTACCTACGAGATTATCGTTTAGTACCTCCTCTTCTCGTTTCGACTATAGATTTAAAATTCGCAACTATTGTCATTGCCTCATAGCAAAAACAATGAAGGAAACTCCAGTAAGTAAAATCCAAAAAGTTCGGCCAATATTCAATAGTTTCAATAAAAGAGACTACAATTCATGGTAGTAATTTAAAGGACAAACAATAAGCAAGTTCCCTGAAGATAAGTCACAACTGAAGCAAAGGAAACAAGAGCGTTGGGTCACATCGCGCTAAATCAAGAGTCAAATTCGCTAAATCGAGTTGGCCCAAGTGGCTAGTGACTACCACTAGCTCTACACCGTCGGATGAGAGTTATCCGATAGTCGACTGTCAAACTATCATTAATCCCTCTCGAGAAAGGGTTGATGACTGAAGTAAACTCACCACCAATCCTTCTAAATCGTACACGCCATTTGCAGGAGTAACCTCGACTATTTTTGCCAACATATGCACACTACTAAAGCAAACCTCGGGGTAACGAGCTCCAGTGCAAGGATATGCAATGTCTACCCCATCGACTAGCAACACAACACCTAATGGAAGAGAATACAAAATGGATGGAAATAATAGCACAAGTATCAAGTTGAAATAAACATTGCTTTGGCTAAATGCAAGTCGAAATTCTAATGGTTTTACAAACCTCATGCATTGCAAATAACCAACTAAAATATCTTGCCCGTACGTCAAAGTACACAACCCTTACCGCAGTCTCTTAAGTCCCTCGTGTCAAAATATACTATTTTATTCATGAATCTTAGTCCCAAACAAATAATAGGGCTCCAATTCTCGAGATGGAATTCATTTGAAAACAAAAATCTCAATGTTGCATACACTCCACCTTTATAATCTTGATGATTGAAGGAAGGAAGACTAGGCTCGATTGTGTACCTAGTCTTAATAGCTTGAATTATTCAAGTTCTTCACGAAATCTCCTTTGGATCACCACCAATCCCTTTCAATTCTCAATGAGTTTCAGCTACTTATGCCTCTCTCGAGAAGAACTTCTCTAAATTTTTCTCGCACGAACCAAGTTTTTTATAGTTGTAAAGATAAGATCTACACCTGTCATCAAGCTTTTACTTTAGATCACAAGATCTATCTATGGCGTAGATTTAATCAATCTTTACGCCTTAGAAGTCTACAAACGTATTAGGATTCCTTTGGAATATGGATCTCAAGGTGCATCAAGCCCATATAAAATGTTCAACTAAGGAATTGATTTTTATTTCACTTAGCCTAGGTTTTTTATAATTTAGGCACATCAATAGACATAGCTAGTTTGTAGACATCACATTTAATTATTTCCATTGTTTGACTAAGCTACCGATTACTCATCTATCTGATGTCTCGCACCAATTCGCATATCGATGCGCTTCAATATTTGGATTATTTATTTTATTTTGTTTAATTGAGTATCTTTGGCCTTATTTTTGAAAAATTATATAAACTTTAGCTTAAGGAAAACTAATAGTAGTTTACTAGTTCAACCAAGCTTTTATTTGCTTAGGTTTTAACCATCATATACTCGCGCTACGCGCAAACCAAAATGTACCACTATTTCAATGCACACATGCACAACACGATAATGGAAACTAACTAGTGCAATGCGATTTATAAACAAATAATACATCAAAATAGCACTCATCACACAAAAATAACAACTTTACGTCGACTTTGAGCATGAGGTATAGATCAAGTTTAACACATCAAATAGAATTACAGGTTGTTAATCCCCACTTAGAGTATTATCTCGATTTAATTAATTTAGGGCATCACAAAAGCAATGTAAAGTTAATATCCAAGAGTTAGAAGCATTGAGAAATGACTCATATGAGAATGCTTTTATTTATAAAAACAAAACTAAAGTACTTCATGATAATAAATTGAATATTAAGAATTTGGAAGTACGACAAAAGTCTTGCTCTTTTGTTCAAGTCTTAAATTATATCCTAGAAAACACCGCTCAAGATGGACATGACCATTTGTAGTTATTCATGTATTTCTCCATGGTGCTTTAGAGATAGAAAGTAGAGAAATATGGAAGATCTTTAAATTTAATGGTCATAGACTAAAACCTTAGCATGAAAACTTTGTCTCACTAGATATGGATATCATTAACGTTGACCTTGTTGATGACCATTGGATGGATTTAACACCATAAAGGAGCATATCATGCAAGTTAATTCTAGCGAAACATTCAACGTATGGATGTTTAAAATACCATATGAGTTCAACAAGAAATCATAGATGGATGAACAGCCCGTTAGAGACCCATACAAGTGAAACATGGATTAGTGAGATTTGAAGGAGTATGGTGAGAATGGCAATCCTTTCAAAAATTTTACAGAGGATCCATGGAAGACTTACCTTAACATAAAAATCAATGAGATCTCACTTTAAGGAGTTCAACTCGATACGAGAGACAACATGAATCTTATGCCTAGACCATTGTTCCTTCGAACAAAATTAAGGATTCATTACAAACACTTCATGAAAGCAAGATGTTCCTTCTAACAAAATTAAGGATTCATTACAAACATCTTCAATCGACCTAGAGATAACTAAATATGTTTAATCTAAAAAATTCAAAATTCAAACTAAACTAAAAAAAATCAATATAAATAAACAAAAATCTCAACAAACTCCCACTAAACAATATAATATATTTGAAACACTTGAACATCATATCAATTCATACTATCATTATAATTATAAAAAATATGGAATCTTGGAATCATTAAACTCCATATCACAATAGGTTGATAGCCTTTAGCCAGCCACTGATTTTCTTTAATTCAATGGAAATGCCACGTTCTTATAATTGTAAATCTACCAATTGGATAATTCTCAACACCATAGAAATGTGATACCATCTAATTCAATGAAAATCACTCCTAATATAAGCTAATTTTACCAAAACTGCATAATAAACAACTTAAAACATAATCACCTAGATCATCAACTTGGAAAATGCCTTTTAGATTAATCTTAGTTACTACTTCTATAGTTGTTGTCAGTAACTATATACATAGAATCAGAATCTTAATACCACATAACGCATTTGCAACTATGCATGAAATACTAATCTTTTTTACTTGTAATACATAAAAACAACTTGTTAATTTTGTGATTGACATGTATGGATAGATTTAAAGCATTAAACACATGATTCCTTAATTATAACTATATAGTAACAAAAATATATTACATTGTCTAGGGTTTGTTTAGATTAATAAACTACTCACTCATGGTGGAAATAACCAACACAAATATAATTAAAAGACATAATGAATGAATTAATACCTTAGTATAAATCAAATCTTCAAAGTATCTTCAAAAATAGACAATAAAACTAAACTAGAGCAATAGGAAAGCAAAAAAAAAAAAAAAGTTAGTCGAGTCATTTTTGAGCTCTCTGTTCTTTTTTTGTAGTCTCCCTATGCATACATATCGTAGATAACTCAAATCCTTCATACTAATCTAAAGAACTTGTAACTGACCTCAGCCAATTGTCAGTGATTCCTAACTTTTACATAAATCGCAAAGCAAACAACTGAGTTTAGCCCACAATGATCCACCGATTTAGCTAGAGAGTTATTGAACATTCTCCAATTTGTTGTGGATTCGTTGCCCTTATTCTACAACTTATTTATATGGTGGTTCCTAGTGTTATTCAAAATCACTGGCTAATTGTTGGTACATTTTCAATATGATTGTTTCGCCTTTCTTAAATTTTTCTTCCATTTCTTCATTTCCTTATTTAAAAACTCAAAATTACAAAAGCAAGAGAATACATAGTGTAACATTATCATTTATAAACTGATTTCAATCTAATTCATCATAACTTTGAATAATATAAATTTTAAAATAGAAATGATTTTCAAATTAAAATATATTTACCTATAAGTAAATGAAAGTTATGAAGAATATAATGATTTAGTCAAATCAAAACATCCCTTAATAACAACTTGACCGCTAAATATGACACATCTTTAAAATTTAAAGTTCGTTGGCAAGGTTAGTGTATAACATAGGTTTTCTCAATCTCCACTTACAAGAATCAAGTTTTTAATAACTAATACAGAATCTCAAAATGCAAAAACCACTACATATATACCAAAATAAACACCTGCGAATAATGTGCCGAACAGAGGGCGAGCTCATAGATGGTCACGAAGAATCACCTAACCCTTACTTGTAGAAGGATCTGCTCTCACCCATCACAACAAACAGATGACGAGTCCAGTAGTAAAATCATAAGGAAATTCATTGAGCATTCATATGAACAAGTAAAAGATATCCAATAAATACAACTAAATAAACATGCAGAATGTAAACATGCAACTTTAAATGGCTCATCGCATGTATAAATACCAATAAAGTGCAAACGTGTATGCCTATTCCAAGTAGACTAGACTACACTTTAGATACACTCACAAGATCCCTCCGGTAGGTGCATCCAACTGTCCAATCACTTGCTCCTCTTAGTGGCCGACGTAGACTCCCCATGCACTGACACAGGTATTGACAAAGTAACTCAGGTCATTATCCATCGAAGAATCCTAATACACATGTTATGTTCTAGCGTGCCATAGACACATCATGGAATACTCAAAGGGAGTAAACTCAACCAACCGTCCAAATAGTGACACATATATAGATAACTAAAGAGAACAAAGAATAAATTAATAATACACTTAACAGGATAAAATAAAATAGTAATGAAAGTAATAAATACTCAAGTAACATTCCTATGGGTTTTACAAACTTCAAAACGCTCTCCGACTCCTGTAGACTCGCAAATTTGACATGACTTGCTCCTCAATACCCGAGCTACGGTCCTCTTAAGTCCTTAAAGTCCAATTTTATATGTTTAGCGTGATTCCAGGTTGAATAGTGTTGTATTAAGCAAGAAATCCCAAATCAATCCTTCAATTAAACTTTCATATGTCATTAGCGCGTCGATGGGTCTACCAAGTGCTAAGTGAAGTTAGTACGCTAGGGAATTTGTTTAGCGCGCTACTGTTCTTCATTTTGAAAAACAGTTGAAGGTCTAGACTGGTTGGCGTGCTAACTTCATTCTATGATAAAATTCTCAACTTGAGAATTTTGTCACCAACTTCCAAATTAGCTAACCAAGACCAACAAAACCATTCTCAATTGAATAATGACTCCAAAACATCATTTAAACACCAAAAAATAATACCAATTAAATCAAATTCATCAATTCCATGATTTTCACTATTTTTTCCCAAATTCATCAAAACCTCCATTTAGGTATAATGAGTGTAAATTCTTGAAAGACTAAAAATAATTGAAATTCATCAACCATTCGTAAAAATCAGTAACCTATTCCTCAAATATCAAATTTACACTGAAACACTCAAAATTAGGTTCATTAGAATGTGTAGAAGATGAGGAAGAAGATTACCTAGAGTTTGATTATTTGTTTGCACACTAAATTGTTGATTTCTAGCTATAAATCATCTCTTCTTCTCAGCAGCAACTTATGAACAAAAGTGGTTTGCTTTGCATATGTTTAATGAACTCAGTAGTATATCTCAAGGTGAATTAAATCCTAGGCACCGATCTTAATGTATTTACGTATCTTGATATTCATCTCATTGTGCACCTCTTGCAACCTATCCCACTAACTCACCACTAACTCAATCCAAGTGAAAACAATTTGCTAATCACATGGTTCCTAGATGTGCCAATAATCTCAAGAAAAATCCCATGATCTCTAATTTTATAAATCAAACTATAGGCCTTTCCTATTTAATTTTATTACATTACTTTAGGCCCATTACGATAAATATGGTTAGCTTTTTTATCCATAAAGATTAACAAATTTGTAATCCCAACAACCCTCAATTACCCGACACCCAGTGCCCTGCGTCTCATAATGCAATTTGAGGTATGTCATTACCTATTTTTCTAATTTAATCAACTTAGCCTATAGTCAGATTACCCTTTTAAATTGATCAACTAGTCATCCTAACGTGGACTAATCGAGTTTCCTAGTGTACCTACAATTCGCCTACCCAATAACCATGTTAATACGCCTTGTGAAGCGAATACCCGTCACACCAACTAGCCCAATAGTAACGTACACACATGCGATGTTGCAATAATATAATGCGTTTGAACATCACACCTAAGCAACCATCATCCATAAATGACATATTTCTTTTGTTCTCGTGCTTGAGTCAATTAAGCAATCCGCATAACACCCAAATTACAACTTTTAATCCCTGAGACTAACGTTAATCTTCATTTAATTAATTTGGTTTGTTACATTAAATTTATTTATTTGTTAATTCATTTGACTTAACTAATTTTTCAATTCATTAATGGTAGTATCAGTCTTAGTTGGTTTTTAAAATTCAATGTACTCGCCATATATGAAAATAGTTTGAAAATGCAATAGTGACAAGCAAATCATCACATCACTCCCAAACTAGTATTATAATAGAAAACATTTAATATCAAAACTATTTCAAAATCGAAATTTTGAAATTGGATTTTTATCGTAACAATCGATCTAAAACTGACTAAAAACCAAAAAAAAAAATTAAGAAGTTAAGGTTTTAGTTGAGTACCTTCTTGAAAGTGATTCTTTCAAGTATTGAATCAAGATTGCTTCTCTAGACTCTCCTTAGAACTTCTTTGAACTGCCTTGTTTGAGCACTAGGTGGCTCTATACTCTCAAAACTCACCACGTTTTTAAGTTGAATGTATGAGGATTTAGGTGGGAATCACTTAAATACACTAAAAGTAAGCTTTAGAGGGTTGAATTTAGGCTAGAATTAGTCTTTCGATTGAAATGGTATAATAGTTTGTAAATGGGAATGGTTTAAATGTCGCCAATTGGCGTTCTATTTTAAAAAACCTCGAACTAATTCTCAGGGAATCATGGTTTATGTGGATTCGATGAAGAGTCGGTGGAAATGAGCCTTAGCGACTCAATGATTTACATATCAATTTCTAGTTGTAAACTTGATTCAGTGAGAAATCGCCGATTTTGAATTTACACCGAAAATTCATCATATTGCTATTGATTTATCCAGCTATTTCCAGTATAAATTGGAATCGCAAGAAAATCGATGGCTTAATTTTACTGTTTTTCCAATTAAACTGATTTTCCCACTTAATTGTCATATACATACATATATATATATATATATATATTAATAAAGGTAGAAATATTTGACATTCTAGAATTAAACTAAAATTTGTATTAAAAGACTTATTTTATTGCCATAAATAACTTTTAACTTGAACTTAATACATAAAACAATATAATACGAAAATAAATTGACTCAGTCAACCCCCTTACATGAAACCATTCAGGAATTGAATTCCTTAAATATCCCCATTATAAAAGCCAAAGGTTGAGAGAATATAAAAATAACTAACTAATCCAACTACTAAAGTGGAAGATAAAGATAAGAATGTGGGTTGCCTCCCATAAAACGCTCTTGTTTACCGTCATTGGCTTGACTTAACCATGCAATTCTAGGTTGGATCTGTGAATTTAAGTGTAGGATTATCCACTCTTGTGCCATTCATGAAAGGGATTTCTCGAAAATGCACTAAAAAGTATCTTGTTCTAAGTATCTACGACAGCTTGCGTAGTGGCTAAGAGAGGTCGTCCTAATATTAATGGAGGATCTTTATTAATAAAGTGTGGCATAACAAAAAAATCTATGGGAATAATATAATTGTTAACTTGAACTAGTACATTAGTAACTACACCTATTAGTTTTACTGAATACTTGTTTGGTAGGGAAACTTTTTTGGAAGCAAGTACATCCAATTCTAATTGAGTGTGAAGAAAAATTAAATTGGCATGTAGTTTGCCCTAGAACCCGTATCACATATCGCTTTATAGTACCAAACCCATATGACCTTTATGTTTATACATATAACTCCCTGGATCATCAAGCTTGACAATTGTTGGATTCTTCTTTTTTTTTCTTATTTTTCATAGATTTAATTTCCTCCTTGTTGTTATTTGAAACATTTTTTGTCTACTTAACCCTCCATTCTAGGGTTATTATCTATCGATTAGCAATTTATTCACTTAGCTTGTTCCTTTCAAGATATCTAGTTTGTTCAACATCAATTTCATCAGACATTCCATTAATATCTTCTTTATTTAAATGAAAAGTAAAAATTTAATTTTCAAACTCCTTATACATTTTTCCTTCAAAGAAATCTAGTTTCGTTTTAGCTATTTTAGGGAATGGCCTTCCTAAAAGTATAGATGGGGACTTTGCTGATATTAAGTCTCCTATTTCCATGACATCGAAGTCAGTAGGAAATATTAAGTCATTTACTTTGACTAAAACATCTTCTAGCATACCATTAATAATCGTACTGTAAGGTAAAGTAAGATTAATAGGTGTATTGGCCAGTGAACCTGTTTTAATTTATTCATATAACTTGAGTGACATGAAGTTTATTTATGCTCGTAGATCACACATAGCAAAATCTATCAAATAGGTTCCTATTATGATAGGGATTCCAAACATCCTTAAGTCGGAACATTTCTTATGTATCTTCTTTTTAATTAAAGCAAACACTTTTTGAAAAATTGAAAAATTGCATAATTGATTCCATCAATGGTTCATTTATTTCTATCTTCCTAAATGATTCAAGAATATCTTCATTGATTTCTTCCTCCCTAGCATCAACTAATCATTGAGGAATAATAGAATATGAACATACGACTTCATTCAAATTATCCAAAATCTTATCATTTTTACCCTTAACAATTAGTTCAGACTTTTGTAAAGATTTTTCATATGCTTCAATGCCGGCTAAATACCATGGGTACAACCTTCTAGGAAAAGGTGTAAGTTTTAGTTGTTCAGTCATACTCTATTAAGCAATGTGGTGAACCCGCGGCCCGAGGCTCCTCGGGGTGTCGTATGGCGTGTAGCCCTCGCCGATGGCCCAACTACACTTGTCCGACACCTGTCTGTTCATCATATGTCTTGATAATCATGTCCACGATACATTACCAGTGTAGTTAACCAATTATCCATATTAATCTTAAGTTATCTCCTTAAGTCTTTAAATTTCGTAAGCTCAATTGTCTGTAGCTTATTCAAGTCCTAGCCAAGCTAGTGGTTTGTATTTTATGGAGTTGCAAGTTGACAATCAGTATTTTAGAGCGGAAGTCTTAAATAAATATAAAAATGGATTTTCATTAACATATAAATTTTATAGTGCATCTATCATACTGTAGAAAGCCCAAAATATAGTACACTATATATAAGGTGACAAAAGTAAACATATACAAGTACAAGTGTCTCAAAAGTCTCCCATAAACCCAAAATATAACAATATACCAAAATAAACACTTACGAGTAATGTGTCGAATAGTGGGCGAGCTCATAGATGGTCGCGAAGAGTCTCCTTACCCTTACTTATAGAAGGATCTGCACTCGGCCATCACAATGAAACAGATGGCTAGTCCAGTAAGTAAAATCACAAGGAAGTTCATTGAGCATTCATATGAAAAAGTAAAAGAAATCCAATAAATAGAGCTAAATAAACATGTAAAATGTAAACAGGCAACTGTAAATGGCTCATCACATTAATAAATAAAAATAAAGTGTAAACGTGTATGCCTATTCCAGGTAGACTATACCATACTTTAGATACCCATACAAGATCCCTCAATTAGGGGCATCCAACTGTCCAATCACTTGGTCCTCTTAGTGGCCAGAGTAGACTCCTGACGCACTGACACATGTACTGACAAAGTAGCTCGGGTCGTTATCCCCCGAGGAATCCTAATACACATGCTATGGTGTAGCATGCCATAGACACATCACAGAATATTTGGCGAGAGTAAACTCAACCAACCATCCAAATAGTGACACATATACTAACTTAAGAGAATAAAGAACAAAATCAATAATACACTTAACATGATAGAATAAAATAGTAATAAAAGTAATAAATACTCAAGTGACGTTCCTGTAGGTTTTACGAACTTCAAAACAATCTCCGACTACCCGCAGACTTTCAAATTTGACCCGAATAGCTCCTCGATACCGAAGCTACGGTCCTCTTAGGTCCCTGAAGTTCAATTTTATATGTTTAGCGTGATTTCATGTTGAATAATTTTCTATTAAGTCAATAATCATAAAATCAATCCTTAAATTCAACTTTCATTTGTCATTAGAACGCCGATCGGTCTACCAAGAGCTAAGTGAAGTTAGCATGCTAGGGAATTTGTCTAGCGTTCTATTGTTCTTCGTTTTGAAAAATATTTGAAGGTGTAGATTGGTTAGTGTGCTAACTTCATTCTATGACAAAATTCTCAACTTGAGAATTTTGTAACCAACTTCCAAATTAGCTAACCAAGACCAACAAAACCATTCTCTATTCAATAATGACTCCAAAAAATCATTTAAATACCATAAAATAATTCCAATTAAATCGAATTCATCAATTCCATGATTTTCGCTAGTTTTTCCCAAATTCATCAAAACATCCATCTATATAGAACAAGTGTAAATTCTTGTTCGAAAGACTAACAATAATGGAAATTCATTAACCATTCATAAAAATCAGTAACCTATTTCTCAAATATCAAATTTACACTAACACACTCAAAATTGGGTTCATTAGAATATGTAGAAGATGGAGAATCAGATTACCTTGAGTTTGATTCTTTGTTTGCACGCTAAATTTTTTATTTCCAGCTATAAATCACCTCTTCTTCTCCGCAACTATAATTCCTAGGCACTGATCTTCAAGTATTTACATATCTTGATATTCATCTCATTGTGCACCTCTTGCCACTTATGCCCCTAAATTAACAAATTTTTAATCCCACTAACCCTCGGTTACCCGACACTCGGTGCCTCGCGTCTCGCAATTCAATTCGAGGTATGCCATTGCCTATTGCTATAATTTAATCAACTTAGCCTATGGCCAAATTACACATTTAAATTGATCAACTAGTCGTCTTAACATGGACTAATTGAGTTTCCTTGTGTACCTAAAATTCGCGTACCCAATAATCGCATTAATACGACTTATGAAATGAATACCCGTCACACCAACTCGCCCGATAGTAACGTACACACATGCAATGTTACAATAACATAATGTGTTTAAACATCACACCTAAGCAACCATCATCCATAAATAACATATTTCTTTGGTTCTCGTGTTTGAGTCAATTAAGTATTCCACATAACACCCGAATTACAACTGTTAATCCCTGAGACTAACGTTTATCCTCATTTAATTAATTCGGTTCGTTACAATTTATTTATTTGCAATTCATTTGAATTAATTGATTTTTCAATTTAGTAGTGGTATTATCAGTCCTAATTTGATTTCGAGAAATTAGTGTGAAATTTTGTAGACTTTAACTTAGAGTTGTGATGTATTTGCTCTAAATTTGGATTGATAGGTTTAGTGTTTTGTTGAGGCTACTAATTAGGTGCAAGTTGCATATGATCTTTTCGTCTATAATTGTAATAATTCTAATTTTGAGGACCTTAGCTAAGTTTTGGATTCGATTTTCTAGGATAATAAGTATTTTTATGATATTGATTTTTTGGGGGACCAGAAAATTGATTCATTATTGCATTAAGCTCGTTAATATTTTATTTTTGTAGAATAAGACACGCGACTTATGATGGGTAACCTCATTACATAACCTGCAAGCCTTAACTTGATTAGATTTTTAGTTAACTAACAGCTTAACCGTCCTAAATAAATCATTAATTTTATTGTCGATTGCATTATTTTTCTTACTATCAATTTCATAGAGTTTTTTTTTTTTAGGATTCAACTTTTTCACCATGTTTTTTCTATTGTTTTGCCATTTTAGTAATTGTTTCTTTCACTAAAGTAGGCATTGTTTCCAATGAAGATCCACCACGTATCTTGTCTCGTAATATTTGTTCAGAGTGATTGAGTCCTTCATAAAAACATTCTAGTAAAGATATTTTAGTATATCCATGCATGTTGTGGACAAAAAGAAATTAGTCTTTGAAATCTATCCAAAAATTATTAAGGTTTTGATCATAATTTGTCAAAGCAATTGTTATTTTCTTTCTATAGGAACTGATTTTTCTAGCAGGCATATAATCATCTAGGAAAGCTTCAAACATTTAAGTCCATGTAGTTATTGAGCCTTGTGGAAGATAAAACAACCAGTCTTATGCACGATCTTTCAATGCAAAGGAAAATCCTTATGTTTGACTTGTTCTAAAGTTCCTTCTTTTGGTTTCATCCCATTAACATTGTGTTGATACTCTCTTATGAGTTTCTATGGGTCTTCATTGTTTTTACCATAGAAGTTAGGTAAGGCACTAATAAGTCTAGATCTAGATTGAAATTCAAGAAATCCATCGGGGTATGCTATGCATATATGCTCATATGCTGTAACATTTTGGTTTACTTGTCTAAAAGTAAGTTCTCTATTCTTATTGATAACTCTATTATTATTTTTATTAATGATATTGCCATCAATGTCATTATTGTTGTCTTTAATGGTGTTAACTAAATTTCTTCAAATTATGTAAAAATCTTCGGTAATGACGCAAAAAACTGACACCTATCGACTTTGCATTATAGTTTTCATGTTTTCTATGAACTTTTAGTAGTGGTAAATCAGATATCATCTATAAGGGATTTTCAAAATCTCAAAGGAAAGTAACTTTTTATTGTTTTTATTAACTTGAATACTAAATTTAATAAAAAACACCACATTCTTATCATTGTAAATCTACCTATTGGATAAAACGTAACACCATGGAAATAAGACAATATTAAGTTCATTGAAAATCATTCCTAATCTAGGACAATATTATCGAAACTGCATAATAAACAACTTAAAATGCAATCACCTACAACATCCACTCAGGAAATGCCCTATATATTAATCCTAGTTACTACTTTTATAATTTTTCAATAAATATAGATATAGATTCAAAATCTTAATACCATATAACTAATTTGCAACCATGCATACAATACTAATCTCCTTTAGTTTTAATTCGAAAAAAAAACTCCTTTAGTTTTAATTCGGATAAAAAACTTGTTAATTCAGTGATCGACATGTATAAATAGATTTCAAGCATTAAACAAATGATTCCTCAATGATAACTATTTAGTAATCCCAAAATATACTACATTGTCTAGAGTTTGTTTAGATTAATAGACCGCTCACTCAAGCTGGAAATAAACCACGCATAAATATAATTAAAAGACATAATGAATGAATGAATGAATGAATGAATGAATACCTTAATATAAATAAAAGCTTCAAAGTATCTTCAAAAAGAGACAATAAAACTAAACTAAGGCAATAGGAAAGCAAAAAAGAATTATTAGGAATGTTATTTCGGGGCTCTCTGGTCTTTTTTATAGTCTCTCTACATATACATCGCATAGATAACTCAAATCCTTCATATTAATCTAAAAACCTTGTAACTGACATCAACCTATTCTCAGCGATTCCTAACTTTTACATAAATTGCTAAGGAAATAACTGAGTTTAGCGCTCAGTGCTCCACCGATTCAGCTAATGATTTCTAGTACATTCTCCAATTCGATGTGGATTTATTAGCCTTCTTTAGCAGCTTATTTATATGGCCGTTCCTAGTGTTATTCCACATCGCTGGCTAATCGTTGGTACAATTTTCTAGTGGACTATTTTGCTTATCTCTATTTTTTCTTCCATTTCTTTATTTTCCAATTTTAAACCTGAAATCACAAAAACAAGCGAATACTTAGTTTAATATCATCATTTATGCCTAAAATTAACCTAAATTACACTATAAAATGTTTTTAATTATTGACTTGTCAAATTTAATGTCGGTGATGAGGTCAATAACGGCGAATACTTTTTAGATCGTAGTGAAGACATTCTTGAAAAGGAATCACTTAAAGCAAATATTGATTCGCTCACTCTTAACAAAGATTGATTCCTTTATTAGTCGAGCAAACGACTATAACAAATAGTGTTCAATAGGAAGTAGCCAATACTCTTTGTCTTTATGTTATTGAAATTCTTAGTAGGACACCTAGCTTTAGTATAGTTTAATTTTATTCTATCTCCTTTTGACTCTCTTTTGGATTTACCTTCCGAAGTAATGTTTCGGAGTAGCTCCAAATAGAGGGGGATGATCGAAATGTGTTTAGTTTCATGCCTTTTATGCAAGTTCAGATAATAAACTGGCTTATTTGTTTACTTATTTATTTCATTAACAAATAAATTTATTAATACGATACATATCTCGATTAAATTATGAAATTTTTTGAAATTTTCTGTAAATATTACCTTTATATTTACCTTTACGAATGATGTATGTGTTACTCATGAAATAAAATTGCAAAAAAATAGTGAAAATAAGCCTAGCGATTCCCAATGATTCTTAATTGCTTTAGGAATTGTTTAGAAAATTATTATCAGAACATCAGAAAATTAGTGTAAAATCAAAATTTGAATTTCTCAGCAATTTCACATACTCATGAATAGCTAGTAAAATCGGAAGGTCATCAAATTTTGAACAACTCAATTATTTTTTATCTAAGTAGCAATTCCCAGTGATTCCACTTACACAAGAATCACTGGGCATGGTTTTTGGTTTTTAAAACCAAAACCCTAAATCGCCACACATAAAAGCTCATTCATACCAATAAACCATTGCACCCCTTTACAAAAATCTCAATTTCTTGCCAATATTGAACCAACCTAAGCACAATCTAAGTTTATTTATGTGATTTCCACCTCCACTTTGCTTCATTGAATGCCAAAAGTATTGAAAATTTTAAGAGTAGAGCTAAGCTAGGACTTGGGGAATTCGAATTTGGAGCTTGGAATACCAAGCGACAGGAGCACGATAGCGTATACCTTAAGAGATTCACTCTCAAAAAGGTAAACATCATAACCCTCGCACTTTGTTTTGAAGAAAATTTGACTTTTGTTAGATTTGTGTAAATTCTTCAATTAATTTTGATAATTCTTCATAGAACTCCATTTCGATACATTGAACGAATTATTTCGGATTGGGTATTGCATTAGTATGACCGTCGGTTTACAAATTTCATGATTTTGAAATATATAGAGATTTAATTTTTAAAGGTATTTGAAAACATTTGAGATCAAATTTTCAAAAAAAAAAGTGTAATTCATGAGTTTTTGAAAGAGCATTCGATAGATTTGTTCTTATATTTTTGACACTTGTAATTTTCAAATGAGTTTTGTCAAAAATCTACTCTTCATTTATAATATTCTTGAATATCTTTATAATCAATTTGATTTCCAAAAATAGACCCGCTTTAAGTCCATTTTCCTATCAAATACAGGACTTTGGTTTACTGATTCACAATAGAAATTTGATCACTATGGTGAGACGAGGTATTGGAAAGAGTTGGAGTAGTGTGCAAACGAAAAGAAAAGGGGAACATCTAAAAAATCCCATCTGAGCCAACGAGTGTACATTCTACCTCCGGGTGTTATTATTAGAGACTCAAGACCCAAAAGGGCAGATTTGAGGACACCCACTCTACGTAGCTCTAATGACGATTCTGACTACCTAGACCAGAACAGACAAGTCCCCCATGGCCCATTAAGATTCATTAACCCTAAAGCCCATAATAGATACATTCGAGATATGAAAAAGAGTTATCATTTATGAAAGAGGACTTCAAATCCAAAATGTGAAATGATATGAAGATAAAGTTATGAGCATAGTATGGAAAAGAGAGTGAACATCTTCTTATGGATTATGAAGGAAGAATAGAGAAAGGATGTTTCGAGCTAGCCCACCAATTCTACGTTAACCTATATGTCAGTGCAAATCATAACGAAATGACAGGTCAAGGAAAGAAGATCGATATTTGACAAATGGCATTTAAGAGACATTGTGAACTTTAGGAGCTAAAAGTAAGATAGGAATATATCAACTATCCCAGCTGGCATTACCAAATGAATGATGTTTACCCATACATAAGAATTCAAAAAGCCTTAGAGGTAATACCCGGATGGGGATTTATTCTCGGTATCAAAGATCACCCAAGGTTCATCGAAACCTCCAATTTTAGGAGAATCACCAAGTATTAGAGCTACATCATAGGCACCTACCTATACCCTACTAAACAGCATTCTGAAGTGACCAACTATAGTGACCAACAATAGAGCTACATTATAGCTACATCATAGACACCTGCTTATATTCGACACGCGTTAGATTTTAGCGTTGTTGCCGGGGACCAAGTTATTTTTGACTTAGGTTTTTTCTTTTTTCTTTTTCATGTATGTTCAACATTATGTCCCTTAGTCTTCATCAATCGCTGTCCGTCGGATCTTTACTCCCTTTTAATCCAAAGATCGAAAAGACTTTCCATTAGAACTCGAAAGAAACTATGCAGAGGAGCCATTCCTCAAGAGTTCAACTAAAAGACGAGCAACCCCCTCTGAGGGCTGACCATATTAGGAACCCAGATGCACTACATGCACTTGTTGCACCTTGTGAGGGACAGGACGAAACCCTAATTATTCCTTCTTGATAGTTCGTAGCACCAGTTGTACCACATGCACCAGTAGAACAACAGAGGCCTGTAGTACCCCAGTATCTACCATTTGATCAAAGAGGGGCCGATCCTGTTCCACAAAGGGCAGGCATAACCTTAGGCCGACCGTTGCATTACCATTAGGATGGCGAATGATAGGATACAGGATCTCCTGGCTCATCAGCCACACTGCATCGTATTCCCGGCCTATATGGGAGATTTTGGCTCAAATCGGGTTTCATTAACTAGTTCCCCATCTTCCATAGACTGGATCTTGAGGATCCAGTCACCTTCTTCAAGGACTTCAATTCTGAGTGTAGGACCGTGATTCTCGCTCGAGTCGATGAAGACAAAGTCAAACTCTTAGCTTTTCTTTTATGCTGTAAGGATAAAGCTTAAGACTTGCTCTTCTGTCTCCCCATGTTTTCATCATAAATTAGAACATGGTTTACGCATTCCTCAAAGAGTTCTTCCCTTAATTTATACATTCTCAACTTACTAGAGAGATATGCAGTATTAAAATGAAACGGGGTGAATCTTTTGGTGATTATTAGGGTGGTTATCAGCACTTATGTATGCAATGCCCCCAACATGGTAAAAAAAAACCACTATATTGTTTGTTTCTTCTATATGGGCCTTACACCCCTTGAGAAACGGATGACTGACAATGCCTATGGAGGCGAGTAAAAATGTAAGACCATTGAGGACATGTTGGATCTATTCGACTCTATAGCAAGTCAGTCACGTCATTACATTTATGATGAGGAAGTGGGATCCTCATGACCTCACCGATCTGATGGAGCGATTCCTCACCTCGGGAAAAGCTCAAGTTAAAGCTTACGGCTTCTGCACAGCCAAAGACCATTCTACTGACTCTGGTCCTACCTTGTTCGAGAACGAGTAAACAAATGCTTTAGGTTGCAGATTCCAAGGACCAACAAGGAATCAATACGAAAACAATTTTAGTAACATTTATAATCATGCCATTAAAAGCCCCCATCATAGTTATGTTCCCAAAACCAGAACTTCCTCTAGTATGTTTTAAAGGGACAACCTCTTCCTCAACAGTTCCAACCCCCTCAGAATTCGGGGTCTTGAGAAGAAATGATGAGGACACTCATTGCCAATCAAGACATATTCTCTAAAGACTTAGCCCAACTAAAAAATGAAACAATTGCAAGTCATGCTTCAAACATTAAAAGTATCGATGTTTAACTAGGGCAATTGGCCCTACAGGTTGGGCATACGGATGAGAAAGTCAAGTTTTCTTCTGGACCACATCCGAATCCTAATGCAAATGTCTATGTTTTCACACTTCATAGCGGCAAGAGTTGGAAGAGACCCCTAAAGAAGCCAAGCCTAACGAAGCCGCCCCTAAATCCAAGGAAGTCGAGTAGGAGTTTGAAGTTCAATCGTCTCCCACTGAAATGGTAAACTTAGATAAGGAAGCACAACCTTCTCTTAAAATCCTACCCATGTTCCCTCAATGCCTCATTAAGAATAAAAAGGCAGGTGAAAAGAAAGAAATTCTGGAAATCCTGAGAAAAGTGCCGATAAACATCCCGCTTCTTGATGCCTTAGCACATATGCCCCACTATGTAAAGCTGCTCAAAGACCTATATGGCAACAAAGGCCAACTTAAAGGAAACAAGAAAATCACCGTAGTTGAGAATATCTTTGCTATCCTACGTAGGATGTTGCCCACCAAGTGTGAGGGCCCTGGCATGTTCTTTGTCCCTTGCATAATTGGTGAAGTAGAGATCCAGAAAGCTATGTGCAACCTCGGCGCCTCTATCAATTTCATGCCACTATCAATATATGAGACATTAAAGGTTGGCCCTCTAAAGAATACTGAAATCGTCATACGTTTGGCAGGCTGGTCCATCATTCCTCCTGTGGGTATTTTTGAAGACTTCCAGGTTAGATTTGTGAGCTCTTATTTCCTGCTGACTTCTATATCATCGATATGAAAACTCATCCATGCCCCAATTTCTCCTTAGTCTTGCTTGGCAGGCCTTTCCTTAGGACTGACAAGACCAAGAATGATGTTCACAGTGGTTCTCTGACCATGAAGTTTGATAGTAAACTTATTAAGTTCAACATTTATGATGCGATCCGCCATCCTTTTGATGCCTCTTCTGTGGTGCTTACCTTAGATAGTGTGGACTCATTTGTCCAAGAGACCTTTCTTGTGAACGGTGATGATAGAATCATTTCGACACCGATTCTTTGCAAAAGAAATGTTTCATCCTTGATTTTGAGATCGAGGAGCTGATCTCTAAGTTGGACTCTGCTCCACTCCATTTTCCCACCATAGCATACCTCGACTTACCTGCTTCAAACTCTATCCTTCTCCCTTCTATGGAGCGAGCCCCCACCCTCGAGCTTAAACCACTGCATAGTCACTTCAAATATGTGTTTTTACGTGAGAATGAGACTTTGCTTATAATCGTCTCAATTAAACTCACATTACTAGAGGAAATAATCTCATTAATGTGCTTCGAGAGTTCAAAGAAGCCCTAGGACGATTGCTAACACCAAAGGTTTTAGCCCTTCCATATGCATGCATTAGATACATATGGAAGAAGGGTTTAAACTTTCACGAGAAGATCAATGGAGTCTGAACCCACAGATGATGAAATGGTTAAATAAAAGATTCTAAGCTCCTTGACGCTGAGATGATTCACCTGATCTCTAACATTAAGTGCGTCAGTCCCATTCAGGTGGTTCCTAAAAAAATTGGAATCACTGTGGTCATGAACTCACGAGGTGAGTTAGTCCCAACTCGCGTCCAAAATGGATGGCAGGTTTGTATTGATTACAGGAAGCTTAATGTTTCTACTAGAAAAGACGACTTCATATTGCCTTTCATCGATCCAATATTAGAGCGTTTCGCAAGCACATCTCATTACTGCTGCTTTGATGGATATTCTGGTTTTCACCAAATTCCTGTAGCACCTAAAGATTAGGAGAATACCACTTTCGCCTGTCCTTTTGGTACTTTTGCTTACCCGCGCATGCCATTTAGGCTGCGCAATCCACCTGCTACGTTTTAGAGGTGTATGATGAGTATTTCCTCTCACTTCATTGAGTACTTCATCAAAGTATTCATGCATGATTCAACTATTGACGAAGATTCATTCGATCTTTGCCTTAGTCACCTGACTAAGGTTCTTCACCGATGTATCCAGAAGACTTGATACTTAATTACGAGAAATGTCACTTCATGGTGGATCAAGGTCTTATGTTGGGCCAGGTTGTGTGTGGTAGGGGTGTGGAGGTGGACCCGACAAAGATTGAAGTAATTCAAAAATTGCCTTACCCCACGATTGTGCACGAAATTCGATCATTCCTTCGCCATGCCCGTTTCTATCGGTGATTCATTAAGGATTTCTCCTAAATTGTACAACCCCTATGTCATCTTCTTCAGAAGGATGTGTCTTTCGATCTCGATAATTCATGTAGGAGTACATTCGATGCACTCAAAGATTCTCTCATCTCTACTCATGTGATTTGAGCCCCCAATTAGGAGCTACCTTTTGAGATCATGTGCGATGTTAGTAACCACGTTGTAGGTGTTGTGCTTGGTCAAAGAGTAGAGCGTGCTTCTTATGTCATATACTAGGCCCCCCGAACTCTTGATCCTGCCCAACAGAATTACATCATGATAGAAAAGGAGCTTCAAGCTATCGTCTTCACTTTGGAAAGATTTTGTCCTTATCTCTTAGGAACTAAGGTGGTCGTATACTTTACGCATGTTGACTTAAAGTACCTAATGGCCAAAAAAGAAGCTAAACCTCATCTCATTCGGTGGATACTCTTGTTAGAAGAGTTTGATATCAAGATTAAAGATAAAAGTTGTGCAAAAAATATTGTTGCTGACCATCTCAGCCATAGCAGGAATGGTGAAGCACCTGTCCTAATTGGAAATGATTTCCTTAATGAACGTCTCTTAGCAATTTCTAAGGAACTTCCTTGATTTGTGGATCTGGTAAATTACCTCGTTACACGAGAGTATCCACCTCACCTTATGCGAGCCGAAAAAGATAATGCCACTGAACTCAATCCAATTTTACAAAAATTTTTATGTTTGGGGGATCAACTTCGTAGGGCCATTTCCACCGTAACATCGTTTTCTCTATATCTTACTAGCGGTGGATTATGTATCCAAATGGGTGGAAGTTAAAGCCACTAGCACCAATGATTAATCAGTGGTATGCAATTTCTTGAAATCATAATTTTTTTTTACTTTTGGAGCTCCACGTGCTTTGATTAGTGATCGAGGTACCCATTTCGGCAACCGCATGGTTGAAAATCTCCTATGCAAGGACAATGTTACACTGTACATCTACAACCGACCATCCTCAGACGAGTGGCCAAGTGGAGGTGTTAAATAGGGAGATTAAATCTATACTAGAGAAGACCGTAAACCTGTTACGAAAGGACTGGAGCACGCACCTTAACGAAAAGGTATGGGCTTATCGAACGACGTATAAAATGCTAATTGGAATGTCACCATATCGTTTAGTCTAGTACAAATCATGCCACTTGCCTGTCGAGTTAGAGCATAAATCATTATGGGCTATCAAACAGCTCAACATGGAACTCGATGTAGCTGGCAAAGAGAGAAAGTCGAAACTCCAAGAATCGAAGGATATTCGGAATGATGCGTACGAGCCCCCTCAAATCTACAAGGATAAAACCAAGGCATTCCATGATCATAACTTATCTCGTAAAACTTTTGTAGTCTGTCAAAAGGTCCTGCTTTATAATTTCAGATTAACTCTCTACCCAGGGTAATCGAGGTCACGATGGCTCAAACCTTTTGTTGTTACTGATGTTTTTGGACATAGTGTAGTTGAGATCAGGAGCACAAATACAAGGAAGGTTTTCAAAGTGAATGGGCATCGACTGAAGCTGTTGTAAAAGAACTTCCTACAGCACGAGATTGGGAGCGAGACTCTAGCAGTTGTAGAGTACTTTTACTGTGTGAGAGTTAGACGAAGTCGAGCCCACGACGTTAAAAAAAGGTGCTCTTGGGAGGTCCGCAAACTTTTATCCCTTTTCCTTTTTTTTATTTTTATTTTGGTATTTTTGTGGTAATCTTATCATTATTTCCTTGTGACTTTTTACAGGTGTTGTGACCTCCACATAGCACATAAGATTTTGAAAGCCTGGTATCACTCCTATAGCTTATCACATGTTCTACACCCTCGGTTAGTCACATTGAGATTTGGTAAGGGTACCCATCTTCATTTTGTTTACTTTTTGTTCATAGATTTAGGGTTAGTATGTGTCTTCTGCATGATCTTACATCATTTCCTTGCTTCTATATCTATCATGTTCTTTCAACATATTATGTGTTTCCATGTGTGCCTCTTAACTTGTTTTGAGCCTTAAGGACAAGGTTCGGAATAAGTTTAGGGGTAGTTTAGGATTTGTAGATTGAGTTGGATAGGTTTCTATGAGAAAGATCACTAGTGAGATTGTTTAAATCTTTTCCCTTATATGCGGTTGTCGGATGGTATTAGTGGTGTTTGATATCTATGATTCATTCATTTCTTTCATTTCTTTTCCCTCCATATCTCATTTTCTCATTTCATTAGGAGTTGATACACTTTCATGCATGTTTTTAGTGTAGCTTTTATAAGTTCTTATTGTTTAAAGTCGCCCGAGATTTTGTTTCATGCCTTTGTTTGTTGATGAGTACACTATTGTTGTCTTCTTGAGTTGAAACTCATAAGAAATTAGGAGAAACGCTCATTCAAGGCAGTAGCCCAACATTCTAATGATTTCATGATTAAGGACTTAGTATGTTGGTTAAGCCTTGTGCTATATACCAAAAGGAGCAAATAGTCAAAACTGTGCAAGTAATTTCTAGGGTACTAAAACGAGGATATAACCCACTTGAGGCTAAATTCCAATAACTGAAACACTTTCGAGGAAATGATTTAGGTCATTTTTGGATTCAAAACCTTAACCTTATACGTACCCATCATCTTACCACCAGTTTAGCCATTGGAGCCGAATTAAACCTGATTTCCTTCATTACCTATCATTAAACCCTTAGCCATTACTTTTATATCACTTCCTTCGAACCTTTCCCGAGCCCTGTTACAGCCTATTAAAGTCCTATTGATTTTCATTGATGCTAAGTCTACAGTAGGGGAGAGTGTGGTTGCATTTCTTGTATTTGGTACTTTTAAGCGTTGAAGCGCTATTTTTGCTGAAATTGTAAACTTACGTGCTTGAATTTATAGACTAAGAAAACATGCGAGTAGTTGATGACCTTTGTCTTGACCATACCTGTATCTTGAAAGTGTGATTTAGTTGTGTTTGGGTTGCGATTTTTGACATATCATAAGTCCAAATTTTCTTCAGTGGCTCGTTAGCTTGGCAAATATTTAAACCAAAGGAACTCCATGAGTTTTTGAATCGGGCATAGGTTTAGTTGAGTTAGTGTATAGCTTTATTATGAGTCTAATTTAATCGTGTGTGTGTTTCATTTACCCTTTGCTCGGGATGTGCAAAGTCCTAAGTTTGGAGTATTTGATAATTCTTCAATTATGCATATTATATATAGTTTATTTATATATTTTTATTGTTGAGTCTTTGAAATATGGGCCTAATTATCCCTATTGTTAATTTTCAGGGATTTTGGAGTATGTGGTTGAATTTGTGACAAAAAACTAGGTGAAATGAACTACTTATATGCAGAGATAAGATACCGGTGAATATGTCTCGAGACACCCATTGCACAATTGATTTGTTGGTGAGAGCAACTGAGGGGAGACAGCTAGGGCACAGTTAAAACTCTGTGCAATTACAGTTGTTCAGGCTAGCTCGAGATCTACATGGTAAGCACATCCAAATCAAAGCATGCTTATTATTTCCTCTCTCCGTGACACGTGTCAGGTAGCCACTAGTCAGCTCATCCTCCAGCCGCCACGCATTAGCAGCAGCACTCTCCACCTCCTACGCCAGCAGTCTCCTCCTTGCCCCAGCTATCGACACATGGCCCCACCAAAATGGGCAAAAGCGGCTTGTCTGCAACACAATAATCTACTCGTCCTTCTCCCATTCGCGCGTTATCTCACCTGCTTATCACAACTAGCATCCACCACTCACAGCTTGCCACATTACGTTCACTACTTAATAAGCACGTCTGTACAGCAGTCCCTCCTACGATCCTCGTGCGACATGCCATCATGCACCGCTGCTCCACCAATCAACAAGCGACATGTGGCAGAGAACCCATCAAACATCCAAAACAACCACAGATTGTCCTCGGCGCAAATGTCAATAATGATGCCAATTTTAGAAGCGTTTGACATTTAGAAGTTTTGGGATTAATGGGAGGGGATCGAAGGACTAGGGGGGACGGACTTTTGAGCTCTCTGGCAGCACAGTGTTCTTACTTTTCTTCTCTTAAAAAACTCATTGTTCTTTACATTATTTTTGGATTTTGATGAAGTTTACCAGAATGTTTAGCTAAGTTCATCAATCTTAATCGAAGATGGATCGAATCACCCTTTATGGCATAAACACATATATGATATCTATTTATTTATTTATTTAAATTATTTTTCATAGTATTTTATTCCTTTTGATATTGTTTGCATTATTGAGTTTAAACACATGTTTAAACCTTGATTGCTAGTGAGTTGTAAGCACCTATACTAGTATGATAAGACCACACTAGTTGCATCCAACCATACCAATTCATTGATACATTTCAGGACCGGTTGATTACCATAGGGATCTAGGCTAAACTAGACACACTAGTGATTCGGTTATCTAGGTGTAGTGCCTTCACAAAGCCCATTGCGGTAAATGCATTAAACCCAATTTCCTTGAGTATAGTGTTATGTGTTTAACTAGGGAAGTGATCATTATCGTACCTTGACCATCAAGATAGAGAAGTGCGAGGTCCCGCTTACGTTACCGAGTCTATAGCTACACTAATTTACTTTGAATTGCGTGCTTTGATTAAATTGAGGACCGTATGTAAATTATGCTAAATTGTGGAGATTTATCATTCTGATGGTTTTTATTGTTCCCCCTGATTGATTTATTCACTTGTTATTTTTATTCTTGCAATTAGTTGAATTTAGAGAATATTCTTGTGAACACCCCGATTTACTTTTCAGTTCCTTTGCCTAGGTTGAAAACTTGGTATTCGTGGATCAACCCCATGCATGCCACTACTACACCTCTTGTGGTCATTGGTCATCTCATCAGGATTATATATTTTGATGCATTCGACATGCGTCATAGTTGGAACTATTTTAACTCAAAAAGTAGGAAACGATTCTCACGTTATAAATTATGCTTCTAGAACACTAAATCTAACCCAAAAGAACTATACCACTACCGAAAAGGATCTTTAGCAGTAGTGTTTACCTTTGAGAAATTTAGACCTTATTTGTTCGAAATAAAACAACAACAACAACAACAACAACATAGCCTCAATCCCAAATTAACTGGGGTCGGCTACATGGATTAAACTTTCCCATTGTGTTCAATTAAGTGCAATCGATGGTGAGCTTTTTAAACCATTCAAATCCCTCATAATTAATGCATCCAATGTTAACTTTGGTCTGCCCCTACCTCGTCGAATTTCTATAATTTCTATTGAGTCAAGTTTTATAGTTGGGGCATTTGTAGGCCATCTTTGGAGGTGACCAAACCACCGCAACCGCCTTTCCCCAATCTTTGTATCAATTGGTGCTACTCCTACTTGTCTTTAAAGTTTTATATTTCGTATTCTATCTTTACGAGTTTTACCACACATATACCTAAGTATCCTCATTTCTGCTACGTTCATTTTATGTAATTGTTGTTGCTTTACCGCCCAACATTCACTTCCATATAGCATAGCTGGCCTAATTGCGGTTCTATAAAATTTCCTTTAAACTTAGTAGGAACATTTCGATCACAAATCACCCATATTGCACTCCACCATTTCTTCCATCCAGCTTGAATTCTATGTGTGACATCATTCTCAATGTTACCATCATTTTGTATGATTGATCTTAGGTATCTAAAGTGGTTTACCTTAGAAAATTCTACTTCCCCTAATTTTACCACTCTGTCATCTCGATGTCTAGTGTTTCTTAACTCACAGTGCATGTATTCGGTTTCTGTCCTACTCAACTTAAAGCTTTTAGATTCTAATGTATTCCTTCAGAGTTCTAATTTCCTGTTCACTCTATTTTTTGTTTCATCCTCTGAGACAATATCATCTGCAAATAGCATACACCATGGTATATCCTTTTGAAAATGTCTAGTTAGTTCTTCCATAACTAAGGTAAATAGATATAGGCTTAAAGCTGATCCTTGATGTAGTCGTATCGTAATGGGAAATTCTTTCGTAGCACTTCCAATTGTCTTTATACTCATTACTACTCCATCATACATATCCTTAATAGTGTATATGTATCTAGCATGCACTATTTTTCTTTCTAGAACCCACCAAAGAACATCTTTAGGGACCCTATCAAATACTTTTTCTAAATCTATGAATATCAAATGAAGATCTTTTTTCTTTTCTTTATATTTTCTTATAATCGTCTTACAAGAAAAATCGTCTCCATAGTTCACCTCCCAGGCATGAAACCAAATTGGTTCTCTGATATTATTGTTTCTCTCCTTAGCCTATTGTCAATTATCCTCTCCCAAAGTTTCAAAGTGTGACTCATAAGTTTAATTACCCGGTAGTTTGAGCAACTTTGAATGTCTCCTTTGTTTTTGAAGATTAGCAAGAGCATGCTTCTTCTCCAATCCATTGACATCTGTTTTGATTTTAAAACTTTATTGAAAAGTTTTGTTAACCAAGTAAAATCCAATTTCTCCTAAGCATTTCTAAACCTCTGTTGGTATTTCATCTGGGCCACATGCTTTCCCTATTTTCATTCTTTTCAATGTCTCTTTAACTTCTACAATTCTAATATTGCATGTATAGTTTACATTTTTTTCTTGGTGTGGGTTTTCATCTATTATAGTATCAACTTGGCCATAATTAAATAAACTATCAAAGTAACTTCTCCATCTCTCCTTAATATCATCCTCCCGCGTTAAAGCATTTTGATTTTCGTCCTTAAAGCATCTTAAATGACTTAGGTCTTGTTTATTTTTATTTCTTAATTTGGCTAGCCTATATATATATATATATATATTTCTCGCCTTCTCTATTATCTAACCTTGTATATAGATCTTCCATGAAATTTGTTTTAGCTTAACTAACTACTTTTTTAGCATGTTTTCTAGCCTCTCTATATTGATTGTACACATCTTTATCTTGGCACTTAAGTATTTTCCTATGCATCTTTCTTTTAATCATAATTGCTCATTGGACATCCTCATTCCACCACCATGTTTCCTTTTTTGGTGGTACCAAGCCTTAAGATATACCTAGTACGTTTGCTCTCACTCTCCTTATGCAACTACTCATTTCTAGCCACATTGTATTAGCATCAAAGTCAAGATTCCAAACATTTTCCTTTAGTAGTTTTTCTCTAAGCTCTACTTGTTTACTATGTTTTAGGTTCCACCACTTTATTATAGGGTCTCTAACTCTTTTATTCATATTATGTCGTCGTATTAGCTTAATATCAAGTACTACTAATTTATGTTGGGTAGTAAGTGCTTCACGAGTTATTACTTTGCAGTCTCTACATATTTTTCTATCTATTTTTCTTGTTAAAAGAAAATCTATTTGACTCTTGTTATGACCAGTACTAAAAGTAATTATATGCGACTTCCTCTTCCTAAAACTAGTATTTGTTAAGACAAGATCGTATGCTGAAGCAAAATTCTAAGATTGGTTATCATTCTTCATTTCTGTTATTGTAACCAAAACCTCCATGAACTCTCTCAAACTCATAGTTATTTGTTAGCAATAAAAGCAGTAGTTTATTCTGATCATGCAGTATTGCGATACTTAATGACAGATTCTAAACCAAGACTAATAAAATGGATATTAATTCCACATGAATTCGAACTTACTATAAAAGATAATAAAAGAGCCAAAAATCTAGTAGCAGATAATTTAAGTAGGTTAAAAAATAGAGAACAACCTATACCATTAAAGGATGAATTTCTAGAAGAACATTTGTAAAGTACAAAGACTGATGGCCCTTGGTATGTTGAAATAGTTAATTGTCTCACCACCAATAAGTTATCACCTTATTTGACGAGAGCTTAAAAGAATAAAATGAAAAATTATTCTAAACATTATTAATGGTATGATACCTATTTATAAAAAATTTGTAGTGACGAAATAACTAAGAAACTTATACCACAATCGAAAATGCGATAATATTTATATATATATATATATATATATATCTTATTGCCATACTTATGCTTTTCGTGGACATTTTGGCCCACACATAACTATTATTAAAAATTTAGATTCCATATTCTTTTGGCCTACTCTATTTCTTGATTGTTTTCTTTATACAAAATCTTTTTCCAAATTGCCAAAGAATGAAAAACTTAAGATGTAGAAATTAATTGTCTTTTACTTCCTGTTCTTTTTCGTCAAGTGTTTGATGTATGGGCTATAGATTTCACGGGACCTTTTCAACAATCGAATGGTTATATTTATATTTTAATTTTTGTAGATTGTGTGTCTATGTAGATGCGAAAGCTATTAAAATAAATGATTCAAAAATAGTGGTTAATTTCCTTAATTAGTTGCTAATCTACTTGCTTAGTACAATATCACACATATGACATCTACTAAATATCACCCACAAACTAGTTGACAAGTTGAGACTTCAAATAGAGAAATTAAGTTAACACTAGAAAAAACTGTTAGTCCAACACATAAGGATTGGAGTCTTAGATTAGAAGACGCATTATGGGCATATAGAATAGCTTTTAAGCCTCCCATAGGTATGACATCTTATAGGTTAATACTTAGAAAAGAACGTCATTAATCAGTACGACTACAATATAAAGCTTATTGGGCAATATAATCATGTGACATGAGTTATAATGAAACAGGAAACCAAAGTAAGTCGAGTCTTCAAGAATTGGACGAACTTAAGAATAAAGCTTATCAAAATGCATCAATTTATACGAACAAAACTAAATTATTCCATGATAAGAAATTAGTTCCTAAAAATTTTCAATTAGGAGATAAAGTTCTATTCTTTTATTGAAGGCTTAAATTATTTCTTGAAAAACTCTATTCGACATGGATAGGACCTTTTATAGTTATGAATTTATTGCCTTATGGAGTAGTAGAAATAAAAAGCTTCAAAATAGGAAAAATATTTAAAGTAAATGGGAATAGGTTAAAACATTATTTATGAATATTTTGTTAAACAAGATATGAAGATCATCAATCTTATTTCAAAGAAATAAAGTACAACATGTAAAGAAAAGAAGTTTAATGTTTACATTAACTCAAGTGAAACCATTAAGGAATAAACAATTAAATTCCAAATGTATAAGAAGTTGTACAATAACAAAAAGAAATCAAAGAAGCAACAACCTGAAAAGCCATAACCTGAAGTGCAACAACAAGTAGAGAAGCAACCGTGGGAAGAAAAATTTATTGATGAGCAACTAAAGCTTCAAGTCCTAAGACATTTGATTGAGATTTACAAAAATGATCAAGGGAAACTCTTCCTTCACATGCTAATCAATGAAGTCAGTTTTTCTGGTGTTCTGCTTGACACCAGAGCTGATATGAACATATTGTTAGATCAATGGTTTAGAAAAAGCCAAGTTTAAGATTGATTTCATACCACCTTGGTTTCATACCAGCTTTGGTTGCCAATAAGCCAAATGGTTCTAGTAAGAATGTCAGTGAATGTGCCAGTACAAGTGAGATGGTTCAAGTATCTCACCAACTTCTTAGTGGTGTAGCAAATTGAAAAAGATGACATGATATTGATGGGATGAACTTTTCTTAAGAAAGATAGGGTTGTTGTCCACGTAGATAAATTTATAGTTACGCTTAATAGAGGAAATTATTATATGTGATTTAAATATGGTTACGAGATGGATGATTACATTAAAAATGACAATTATGACGATGGCTGTAAAAGAGAGAATTACTACCGTCACTACAAAAAAATCGCAAATCAGAAACGGAATTTTCCGTTTCGATTTATAAAATTCCGTCGAATGAAATCGAAACGAACGAGAGACGGAACGCGTTCCGTCTCTGAAAACGTAGTCGCTGATACGATCAGAAACGGAAAATGGATTCCGTTTCTGATTAGAGACGGAATAGAGACGAAAATTATCCGTTTCTGATTAGAGACGGATTTAGAGACGGAAATTAGAAACGGAACAGAGACGGAACAGAAATGGATTTTATTTCGAAATGGTACATTTGTAATTGCATTCCGTCTCTGATTCCGTTGCTGATTAGCAACGGAATCAGAGACGGAATTAATAAATTTATGAATTCCGTCTCTGATTCCGTTTCTAATCAGCAACGGAATCAGAGACGGAATCAGAGACGGAATGCAAAGAGTCCGTCTCTGATTCCGTCTCTAATTAGAAACGGAATCAGAGACGGATTATTCCGTTTCTGATTCCGTCTCTGATTCCGTTGCTAATTAGAGACGGAATCAAGAGACGGAATTAATATTTCCGTCTCGATCCGTTTGTGATTGATAGAAATATTTCTGGAAAATTAGAGACGGAATAGCGACGGAAAATTTGAATTCCGTTGCTAATCCGTCTCTAATTTTTGTTTTGTTTAAATATGGCACGGATACATAAGCCAATCGATTCTCCAACCTAAAAATCAAAATACAACCCGATATGACATACTCCATCGCCTGCACCCCCTCCAACAACTCCTTGAGGGTGCTAACATCCCCCAAAGAAGCCAAATTGCGCATCCATACATCAAAAATATATATCAACAAAAATTCAAAAGAGAAAGAAAAAATGTGAAACTCAAAATTAGCCCAAAAATTTATATATCCACGGAAAGTTGTCATGTATTACAAAAGCTCCAAAATTTGGAAGTATACACAAAAACCAACCAATTCTATCGTTCAACAAGCAAAAAAAAAAAGAACACTCACAAAAGGTCCAAAATTTGGAAGTATACACAAAAAGGACTTCATCTAATAAGTAAAACGCAGCTTTGAAGCATTTCTGAATCTCCATCTGAGGGCAACAACCAGTGAGTATGCACCTGAAAGAAGTAGGCAAAGGAGAGATTAATTAGTTTGAGCTCCTCGAGTTAGCGCGCTAATTCCGGTATTAGCGCGCTAATTAGCCTCGCGGATATTTTTGACTTTTGGAAATCAAGCTTTAAATTTGAATTTTTGATTTCCTGGATTCCTAGAACGGCTATAAACGGTCATATTGGAATTCCTATCACTATAAAACCACCACAAACTTGGTTTTAACATAAGGAAGACGAAACACATTCAAAAATGCAAGATCTACAAAGAGAAGAATGGCATAAGTGCAAGAATGCTAAAGGGAAAAACTAAAAGTTAAGCACAAACCTATCATGTAAGTATGATTCTAGAACTCATCCTCTCACCCCATCTAAACTGTTGTGTGCTCCAAAGGCGACAAGCCATGTGTTCCTACTCAAAAAATAAAAAAAAACAACCAGCTGGGATTCAAGAAAAGCAGTGAAGAACAGAAAAAAACCATACAATGTTGAATAAGAATGCTTCCAAAAAAAAACATGATCATCAAGCAAATGCAGTCACAGACTGAAGTTGGTGTCAATGTTGCTATTTTCCTACGCATAGGAGATGGCGAACAATGTTTCTATAAGATGGACCTATCATGTAAGTTGAGTTGTAAAACATGTATAACATGTTTTATAAGGGATGGTTAGGTCCTGGACGAGTTTAAGGGTCGCTAACACAAAGGGATAAATTAATTAGTTTGAGGTCCCTGCAGTTAGCGCGCTAATTCCAGTATTAGCGCGCTAATTAGCCACTGCCAGGGATTTTTGACTTTTGGAAATCAAGCTTTAAATTTGAATTTTTGATTTCCTGGATTCCTAGAACGGCTATAACCGGTCATATTGGAATTCCTATCACTATAAAACCACCAATAACTTGGTTTTAACATAAGGAAGAAGAAACACATTCCAAAATTCAAGATCTACAAAAAGAAGAAATTTGATTTTTTAGAAGGAGCAATAGGAGATCACTATAAAACCACCAAAAACTTGGTTTTAACTATAATATACTAGTGTTTGAAACAAAGTAAACCACCAACAATATGTAAATCAAGTAACTTAAAAAGTCTACACGACAAACTATTGAAAGGAAGTGATTCAGTCGCTAATTAAAATAGAATAGCCAAGAGAAGATTCACCTCGATAAGCACCTAAGCCACTGCCCCCAAAGCCTCCATAACCCCCACCAAGCTCACTGCCTCCACTATACCCACCACGCCTACCTCCGAGACCTGGAGTCCTATAAGGACCAAAATCACCACCACCAAAAAAAGAATGAGTTTAACATGCAAATGAAACAAATCGTCTACAACATGCTCATCGTCAAAAGCAATGAACCCATTCCCTCGAGAACGATAGGAAAAACTAAAACCCGCCTTTCCGAAAACAGGGAAAAATAAAAATAAAGGAACTTCACATCAGAACCTTCTACTACATCAGGCTTCAACAAACCACCATCGTCCGCAGGTAAATTCATTGTCCATTTATCCTCTGTATATCTTAGTTGGCTTGGACGCCCAGTTGATGCATAAGTTATCATGGATTTTATTTTTAATACATTATCCTCCCCAAAATAAATTTTTTAACCTCAGTTTAAGTAAAATATACTATAAGTACCGAATGTTTGCGAGAATTAATCCATGGGAGAAGAAAACATCTTTTGTTTGTTGTGTGCAAATCTTATGCGTTGCGAGGTTCTCTCGAGTGCTATGATGAAGAAAGTGGTAGAATCGACGAGGGAGCAACATCTTCATGCCATAGCAAATGAATTTGGGAAATCGATAAAGGGTCGTTTCAAAGGTCATCTCGTGTTGAGAACATGTAGGCTATTCTTCTTCTACGGACATGCCATAATAGAAGAAGAAGAGCCTACATGTGAGCTACGTATGACCGAAAAAATGACCCTTTATCGACTTCCCAAATTCATTTGCTATTGCATGAAGATGTCGCTCCCCTGTCGATTCTACCACTTTCTTCATCATAGCACTCGAGAGAACCCGCAACCGCATAAGATTTGCACACACAATGTACCCAAAGATGTTTTCTTCTCCCATGGATTAATTCAAGCAAACATTCTAAGACTTATAGTATATTTTACTTAAAAACAAAAAAAAGAATTGGGGGAGCAAAAGGGAAAAAAATAAAATCCACGATAAAATATGGAACATCGACCTAAAAATGCACAAAAAGAAGTGTGAATCATAAAGTAATTCGATGAATTTCTAAAGTTGTCTACACTATAAAACGTTTAATCTAACCATTTGAAACAAACAACAAGTGAAGTACCTATGTATCACCAACCTGCTCATCTCTCGAGAGCCACGCTTACGTCTCACGCCCAACATTGTCCCCTTGTTGGGGTGGATCGACCGGATCTATTTGCGGCGGCCGTTGCTTTGGTCATGAGGTGGCGGTGGTGGTGGCGGTGGTGGTGGTTGGTGCTTGAGCTAGGTCTATTTCGTCCATGTCCATCCCAAGACGCATTTGTTGCATGAAGTTCATAACCTTTCGTAGTTGCTCCGCAACGACATCGAACTCGCCCGCGGCACCACATCCGGCGTCTGCGACGTGCTAGCACCAGGGAGTTCCGTATCTCCTCTTCTTTCTCCCTACGGACCCGAGTCCGTAGACACGTCCTTTGGAAGACTCACCCGCCACATTGAGGTACACCGCCTCATCATCCACCGATTGCTCCGGTGTAGCACGGGTCGCTCCCCGACGTCCGCTCTGGAGCCTATCCCGCATATATGCACAACAAACAAAGTACATGATATGGGGTAAGTGAAAGACTTAATAATATTTTACATTTCATTTCTATACTTACATAGAACCGCTCGATCTAGTATCGATGAATGTCGTCTGTCGTGATTAACGGTGTGGAGATGCAAGTACAAATCATTCACCGACGGTGGCGTCTCGGATGAATCGGCTGCGTGCGGGACCAAGCATAGTGAACAAGAGTATAAATGTACAAAATATCCTAGATGTTAAAAAAAACTAACCAATCTTTCTTGGGTAGTCGCAAATGACACGGAACCACCACCGTGCTTCGAGGGTCCGGTCCCGGGGCCTTCGACCTCGGTGTTCCTATTCTCCGTCGCTTGCCTAGACCTAGCACGGAAGTCCTCGCTCTCCCAAGATCGCAAGTATCTCCTCCATGCCTCATCTCGTAACATAAACCGGTCGCACCCGATTCTTCTTCAACTTGTGCATCAACGCGGTGTACCTTGTGCTGCAAGCCTATCGTACGCCGCTCGCACGAGATCTCGGGAAGCGCATCATCCCATCTAAAAAATATCTACAAATTGGCGATTGCTATTGTTAGCACTTATTTGAGAAAATAGTATAAATCATAAGGCACATGGTAGTCTTGTTTACCTTCCATTGTCATGGTATTGGTCTTTATGATGAGGCGGTACCGACTTCCAACAATACCCTTCAGGAATCATCCATCGTTTAAAAACTTTTGTCATCCTCCGTGCACAAAAGTGCGAAGGATGCAACTCCCTGTGTTTCATGAACATGCATATCACCTTAACTACTTCTTCAATATTTGACATCCATATTGAAATTGACATATAAAAGTCAAACGCAAACTTACGTATCATTGGCAATCAGCGTGATAGGGATCCCCTGCACGCGAGGGCCTCCATCCCTGGCCTCTGAGGTGGCCGCGGAGGGCCTGTCACCTCCAACCCTGCTCTTACGTCTTCCTCTCGGGATCTTTGCCGGTGATCTTTGTGGCCGGGGGTGCGAGCCTCGTGGGTAAAGGAGTCATTGATGTCGGAGAAGGTGTGGGAAGTGTGTAGTAGGCATAGTCCTTGATGACGACGAAGATGGTACAGACGACCCCGACGGTATGGAAGGGGAAGGTGACGCTGCGGCTGTATCGTGCTCGAGAGACCGAGAAGTCGGAATCGATAATGGAGGTATCGAACCACGACCTCGACCGCCACGACCTCTATGGACCCCTCCCGTGGCCCGACCACGAGGCCGATTGGTATTTCGCCGCCGAGATGTCGGTGCCGCACCTATTCCGCCTGGACGATGGCCTCCTAATGGCAAACCTCGACATCCCCTACGACCACGTCCGGCCATGATACCTAACAATATTCACGAGTAAAACATCATAAAAGAAGGGCATACAAAAAGTAGAAATTCGGTCTATATTATTAGACTTAATAAGAACAAAATCCATGCAAATAAAAGTAACTACATTATTGGTCGTTGACATATCATATACAAACTTTATTCGCTATCATCCGTTTCAAATTCACTCTCATGAGTAGAAGGTGATGATTCTTCTTCGATTCATCTCCACTATAAACTTCATCGCTTGGACCCGCTTCAACAATGAATCGAGTCCCGATCGGAACATCCAGATTGTTGATATCGGCGTCGCATCATCGACTACGCACGTGGTGGGCATCCCATCTTGGAAAGCAATCTCTGCCGAGCCCTGGTCATTATCGTCTTTGCTAGTTTCCTCGTCGGCCGAATTTTGGTGACAAGAACAAGCGCTAGCCATTCTTGTCGATCGTTCCGCATAGAAGGGTACGAAAGGTAGTAGACTTGAGTGGCTTGCATTGCCAAGTACAAATGGCTCGTAGTTGTTATATCGTCGACTTCGTTGAACCTCTACCAATTGAAGTGTTGGGTGAGTCCTCACACCATGATTCGGTGTAGGGTCATACCATTCGCACTTAAACAAGACCACACGTTTGAGGCCGGTATACTCAATCTCCACAACCTCTTGCAGTACTCCATAATAGTTATGGGAAACATCAGCGTAGTTTGAACCCTTCACCAAAACACCGCTGCTCTGCGTCGATCTATTAACGTCATATGTTGCGGAGTGGAACTTATACCCATTAACAAGGTAACCAGGGTAGACAGTACATGACCGACTAGGACCAACAGAAAGATCAACGAGCGTCTCGTCAACTATAGAATTCCGAGCCTATTCGTCAAAATTAGAGATGCGATATGACACATTAGTTATGGGAGAAACATTTGAATCTATAACGTACAAAAGTAATGCCCTTACATATGTTTGAAACCAAATGGGGAAGTTGTGATCTAGACTACTATCAACTTGCGACTCCCCCATTGCTTGAGTGATTTCATCGACGAATATCCTAGAAGAAACGAACGTGTAAGTCGGATGTATTTATAATGTATGAACAATGAATGTACTGCATTAATGAAAGAAAGCGATGGACATGCGAACGTAAGGAGCGATCTCTCGGACAATTGAGCAAAGATGTACGAATGAGCGGCATTATACTCATGCTCTGTTAAGTACCGCTCCTTCGACTTGCCCATGGGTCGACCGGGATAAGTGAAAATTGAGAAATTGCCAACGAAGTTCGGTGTGGGCCCGAGACCGCCATCGTCGTTACGTGGCACTTTGTCATGCAACGTAAAGACGTGATCTTTGAAGTAGTAAGAACAAAAGGATGTGACCTCTTCGACCAAATAAGCATTACACATGGAGCCCTCAACCTTCGCTTTGTTTCGCACATTGTTCTTCAAATGTTTAAGGTACCTATATGAATGTTATAGGAAATGTTGATATAAAACCTATTGAATGGGAAAATAATATCAAGGGCTCAAGATAGTACCTCTCAAATGGATACATCCATCGAAATTGAACGGGACCAGCCAGACGGGCCTCGTAGGCCAAGTAGATTGGTAGGTGTTCCATAGAGTCAAATAAGCTTGGAGGGAAAATTTTTTCCAACTTGCAAATGATTTTTGGTATTTCGGACTCTAAGACCTCCATATCTTGATACCGACACATTTCGCGATAAGGGACCGGAAAAATAGGCTTAATTCGCTAATTGCAACCCAAATCGGGTTTGGGAGAAGTTCTCGAATGCAATTGGTATCAACCGTTGCATGAATATATGACAATCATGGCTCTTCATGCCGAACATTCGCAGTTTTCTTTGGATCTACACATCAGAAAACGCAACTTTTCAACCCACTCGCACAATTTTTGTCTTCTTGATGTATCAAGAGCATAGCACCCAAGGACGTAAGTATTTGTCGCCGAATCAATGTGTAGAGAAGGTCGGTGACAATATTCACGAATATCTTGCCTCGATTTTGCATTGTCCTTACTCTTGCCCGGTACACACATAATAGTGTTGAAAATGTTGTCAAAAACATTTTTTCGATGTGCATGACATCTAAGTTGTGGCGGATCAAGTTTGTCTTCCAATACGGCAAGTCCCGAGAATATGCTTTTCTTCCTCCATCCCGAATTCTTAGCTATCCGCCCATTCACGATTGGCGCCGATTTGTCACCTTCATCAAGCCAAACGATTCAATTTCGCAAAATTTCTTCACCAGACCGCAAAGCGGCGGATCATCGATTATGACCATTTTGCCTCTAATGAAATTTTTTTGTCTTTCCTTAATGGTGATGACTTCTCCAAGAAACGACGATGACAAATCAAACCACGATGTCTTACCTCCATTTCGCAATTGAAATGCATTTGTATCCTCCATACAATATGGACAAGCGTACTTACCGTGTGTGCTCCAATAGGACAACATGCTATATGCGGGGAAATCACTAACGATCCATAAAAGGGCAACTCGCATGACAAAATTTGTCTTGGTGGAAACGTCGTATGTAACCACCCCATTGTTCCATAAATCTTGCAACTCTTTCACAAGCGGTGAAGGAACACGTCCATTTTCTCGCTTTGGGCTGGTCGGTCCAGAACGATAACCGTTAAGAACATAAACTCAGATTTCATGCACATCGACGGTGGAAGGTTGTAAGGAGTCAAAATCACGGGCCACGAAGAGTACGATTTCCGGAAATCCCAAATACTTGAAAACCATCGGTGCACAATCCTAAACGAACATTCCGAACCTCGGCGGCAAAGTCTTTATTGACGTCATTAAAATGTCTCCAAGCAATCGAATCGAAAGTGTTGCATAACATCTTCGAGCGATGAATGATCTCCATGCCATCGCATATGTTTTGCGGTTGACTCGACGCATACAATCGTTGCAACCGAGGGCCCAAAGGGAAGTAGTACATTCTTTTGCAAGGGCGGTTTTTGTGTTCCGACCACGACCTCGTCGATGTGCAACGTATCGTGATTTCCCACAAAATTTACATGACGTCAACTCGAGTCCACTCCCCAATAAATCATACATTGGTCCTCACAACAATCTATTTTCTCAACGAGGTAGACCTAGACCTCGCATTAGTCTTTTAGTGGCATAAAAATTCTCAACCATTGAGTTGTCATTTGGCAAACAATCCTTTATGAGTTTAATGATTTCATTATACCCTCGTTCGAGATATATGATGTTCGACTTGATCGCAAGTAATCTTGCCATTGCGGACAACGTTGTCATGGTTTCGCAACCAGGCCACAATTGTTCCCTACTTGCATCAATCATGTCATATAGTTGGCGTGCTTGGGGGTTTGGTGATTCTTCCACGACATTCCAATTGAAACTTGGACCTGCCACGTTGTGTAGCATCTCGCGGTAAGGTGTCGGATCGTAGCCTCGAACATCGCATCATCAATATGGCAATCCATTGCGTGAAAATTTTGCGGCCCTTCATCTCCGTTCTCACCATGTTCGTACCAAGCTGTGATATCCCCGGAAAAATCCATACCTACATAGGTGGTGCTCAACCGTTTCGACGTCCAGGTACGGAACAAGTCGACATTTCTTAAAATTGCACGGACATCTAATCTTCCGTTCACTTTGGTATGTAGGACAATGTTGTTTTGCAAATGATATGAATTCTTTAACCTTCGCCGCGAATTCAATTCGAACATAACCGTTGTCGAGCCGGTTGTACATCCGATCTCTGTTTGTAGATGACATTCCTAGTCGAACGTAACCCTTGTCGAGCCGGTTGTCTATTCAAGTAATGAAATAATAATGATTAAGATGATAAGAAGCCTCCAAAATGGAGAATATTGTAAATCGGAAATGCGATCTACACCATCTAAAGAGAAGAAATTGATAGCTAAGTGAAAGAACGAGGTTCGCACATTAAACTCATGAATAGAGAATAAATTGACAAAGTTAGGAAGTCATTAATGAGTCATCACAATCTAAAGAGAAGGAATTGATTGAGTTATGTTGTTTATGTAAGAAGCTTGGGCATTATCAAAATGATTGTTGTAAATGACTCATAATAAACATGTATAACATGTATTATAAGGGTTGGTTAGGTCCTGGACGAGTTTATGGGTCGCTAACACAAAGGGATAAAATAATTTTTTGAGTTCCCTGCTTTGTTAGCGCGCTAATTCCGAGAATTAGCGCGCTAATTAGCCACCGCCATATATTTTTGACTTTTGGAAATCAAGCTTTACATTTGAATTTTTGATTTTACGGATTCCTAACACGGCTATAAACGGTCATATTGGAATTCCTATCATGATAAAACCACCACAAACTTGGTTGTAACATAAGGGAGAAGAAACACATTTCAAAATTCAAGATCTACAAAGAGAAGAAATTTGATTTTTTAGAAGGAGCAATAGGAGATCTTTGTGGCTGTTCTTAAGTCCTCAAATCCAGCACCTTTGAGGCTTTCAAAGGAATATAAGAGTCTCTGCAAAGCTGATCTCTTTTGTCATCCTCTTGGTTGTAAGGAAATCCTTGATATAAACTCTTTCTTGTGCTTAATCGACATAGTTTTGTGTATTTGATTTGAAAATCAGTTTGATGTGTGTTTGAACAGTTTCATCCTGCCTCTTGCACTTAAATTAAAATTTTTAAGACCCTAAGATTGCAAAAAGAGACCACCGGTAGCCCGACATTTAGTTGTGTGGGGAATCGAAGTTGAGGCCGTACGCCTAACCTATATCGATATCAGAGGCATACAAATACCACATAGTATCAACGCGTCTACTACTTGTTCACTCATACGTCCTTAAGGTTATAGGTTTATTCCATTCTCTAGAAATGTAATGTGAAACAAAGCAACATTCACTAAAAGAGTAATCCTAGTGTTTCTAACCCTAACTAGTAGTAGAAATTAAGTAATTATAGGTATTATTCAATCGTAACCAACAACACCTAACTAATCAATCATCCATAGCAAGTGCATGAATATGAAATTACTAACAACTATAACATCAAACGACAAAGTAATTACCTCAAGTACATGATTCTAATGTATTATAATGACTCTCATGACATGCTTTACCGATAAAATAAACATGGAATAACAACCAAATACGGATGACATGCTTTACCGATAAAATAAACATGGAATAACAACCAAATACGGAATCAATATAAATCTTGAATTGCTCAATTAAAAGGTTGAAATGAAATAGTACATATTAATAAACCTAAAAATAGAACAAGCATAACCTCAAAAACTATGCATGTAAGAGAAGAAAGCGAGAACAAAAACTTCTAAACCAAACAAAAGACACAACATTAACTTAATAGATCAAGTGAAGAACACCAACTAATGCACAATCAACCAAGGAACAAATCAAATCACTCAAGAAACAGTTAAAATAGAACCTCATAAAGTAATAACAATTATAAGAACTGAACTCTTAAAATATGTCACCTGATCAAGAGTTTGTTCCTTCACAAGTTCATAAACAATAAGGTAGTACTATAACACGGCCAATTGCCAAGACGAATTTACAAAAATAAAATGGATTCCATGACCATAATAGCTAAGACCTTTCAAGAAAATAAATTTTTTATTTAAATCCATTTATTCGACTAGTATAGTGAGCCGCTAAGAAAACCTAGTATACACAATGGTCACCACATTATGTTCATTTCCTATATTTGAACATCAAGGCATATATATGATTGCCTTCCCTAAGCGAGATATAGCTTCAGTTCAAGTGAAAATCTATAACATATTTCATTCATGAGCATAATATTTGCAATGCTAACAAGTATTACGACTTTAATATTCCTGGATGCCGCATATAATGTACGTAGGAACACCGGACACCCCAAATATTTATTGATAGATGGAAATTTATGAAGTCTGCATGCTTAATTTAAATTGGAAAATCTTTCTAGATAAAATAGCTTCTTGCCTTCAACTCCGATGTTTACTAGAAGATCGAACTATCAAATGAACCATAGCGGAAACTTAAATAATTCTCATGTCACCCGACGGATTATTCCATAAATTTTTTAAATTAGATAAACAAGGGGACTAGAACGCCAACCTGACAGACGCAAATTTTTAGCGAAAACAGCCAAGCAGTTCAGTACTTCCTCAAAACCGTCACAAGGTGAATGATCTCTATGAAAGCTGAAGAGCTCTTGATCATGAGTGTTGCCTGCATTATAAAGAACAATAAAAAACAAATAAGAAATGAAGATTGTAGTAAGACTCCAAAACTACAAATTCCTTGCTAACCGGATCCGAATCAGAGACCAGAGAGAGCGAGAGATATCGGCGATGACGGAGACCGGCGCGACGAGACGGAGAGACCAGAGAGACGGCGAGACCAGAGACAGCAGAGAGACCAGGTAGCACGACCAGACGGAGAAACGGAGACCACCGCGACCAGACGGCCAGAGCAGAGCACCAGAGAGACCAGCTCGCACGACCAGACGGAGAGACGAGACGATCGAACGGGATGGACGTCGGGGACGAGACGATCGACCGGCGCGACGAGACGGAGAGACGGATTTAGGTTTTGGGGTTTTTTCGTGGGAATGATTTGGGGATTTCTTTGTTTTGTTGCGGGGGGTGGGGTGCGGGAAGGAGAAGAGGCTGCCAGGATCGGACAAAATATAAATCTCGAGGAATGATGAACGGCCATAAGAAATGAAGAATTTGGCGGGAATGGTGGCGCCTTCCGTCTCTGATCCGTCTCAAATCCGTCTCTGAATATTTCCCTGTCAGTTCCGTCGCTAACTGTTACATTTAGAAACGGAACTTATTCCGTTTCTAATTCCGTTTCTGATTTAGAAACGGAAATAAGTTCCGTTTCTAATTCCGTTGCTGATTTGCTGTTTTTTTGTAGTGCGTGATGGCTACCCTGAAAAGGACAATTAGTAGCAGTTTAACAGGCCTATCGTTTAATATTACACAGATGTTTAGAATGATAAAGAAGCTGAAGATGTCAAGAATGCTGAAGATTCAGTTGATGGTTAGTTTGACTTACTCAAAGTGAATGATAAGTGATTTTATTTATTAAGTTGAGCCCATGACTATAAACAAAAGCTATTTATGGGAGGTAGCCCATACTCTATCTTTACTTTATGTTTTAGTATTAGGATTAGTTAGTTATTTTTATATTTTCTCAACTTTTAACTCTTACAATGAGAATATTTTAGAACTAAAATTCCGGAATAATTTCATATGAGTGGGGTTAATCAATCTCATGTTTTTTCGTATTAATAGATTTATAATAGTTAAAATATTTATTTTCTCTCTCATTTTACCTTTCTTTTAGGATATTTTAAATTGATAAAGGAATGATCGAGTTATTTCTCAATTGAACTATATTTGTCTTTAATAATGGTAGTTAGTTAGTAGTATAAATTTTCCTAGTCACAAGTTAAAATTTCATTATAGAATATTTTTTGTTGAATACTGATCAATTCTACCTTAAATATGATCAATATGTGTGAAAATTAGTAAAATATTTGATATATTGGAAAAACGGCAAAAATAGGTTAGTAATTTCCAACCGATAGCAATAACTTTGGGAATTACCGGGAAAGTCGGCATCACTTTGCAAAATTTTCAATGTAAAAATAAATCAGCAATTTGTCAGCAATTCGTGTTTATACTAAGAATCATTGAATTAGTCGGTGGACCACTAAGACTAATTTTCAATGATTTAACTAGCAAATATGCAGCGAATCTACTTAAACTTTGATTTGTTTAACACCAATTTGTGTTTTTCTTTAAATAGAACCCTAAATTTCCCAAACCATAAATAATTTCACACCCAAAATTCTTACACTCATTCGATTGCTAATCCATTTTATCTAAATTTAGCCCTTCAAAGATTGAATTATAACGTTTTTAAGTGCACATTACCTTATTTAGAAGTGATTGAACACTAAAAGTTTTGAAATAAAGTTCATACAACCAAGTTAAGGCTTAGGTGGGTATTTTTCAAATTGAAGCTTCGAAAGGGAGTCTAAGGAGCTAATATAATATATTACTTGGGGGATTCACTCTCAATAAGGTAAAAAATTGATACTCTAGCATCCTTTTGATTTCGATGTTTTGAAAAAAATCAAATTTGGATTATATTTTCGACAAATGTGGTTGATGAAATTTTTATTGCAAAATCATTTTTTGAAATATGGGTTTAAATATGAATTTTCAATATGGATATGGGTTTTTAAATGAGTTTGGGGGTTTTTATAAGTTTTTACAATAAATATATTGGAATTTGTTGATGAAATTATTTTAGATGTACTATTTTCAAATCTTTCGAGATTCAATGATAAAAAAATTTCACAAAATTATTTTTCATAACTTGATAGTTTAAAATTTTCAGATGTAGGATTTCAATTTACCTATTTTATCATAGTTGAGTATTTCTATGGCGGGAGGAGGTAGAGGATGAGATAGGAGTAGTAAAAAAGATAAAAGGAAGGGGTGGTGCAAGAAAAACCTAAGCAAAAGTATGCAGGCCACCTAATGAATATTATACCTACTAGGTTAATATTAGAGAACCTAGACATTGGAAGGATGAGCTTAGATAGAAATCGCCATTGTCATTTGATAAGGAAGAATATTTTGAGAATCCTAACCCCAATCATTTAGTGTCTTATGCCCTTTTGTTGTTTGTGAGACCTAGAGCTCAAAGGAGGTACTATAGTGTTAAATATAGTAATAATCCCTGAGAGAGGGTTCCATATTAAAAATGTGAGCAAATACGAGGATAAGATTGTGGAGATCATCAAAGATCGAGTATAGGAGTAACTTTTAAGAGACTATGCGGTAGAGGAGAAAAAGGATGTTTGAAAATTGTATGACGATTTTATGCAAATGGGCATGTTAGTAAAGAAAGGGCTAAGGTAGTAGTGCAAGGGAAGAAAATTGATATTTTTCCTTCAAGATTGAATAGATTTTTTTGTCTACAACTAAACAAACAGAGGACGGAAAATGAATACACGAATTCCATTTACGTCAATAAGGAATCATATCCCTATGAGATGATTTAAGAAGCATTAGTGATATCTCTAGGAAAAGGATTTGTGCTTGATAGTGAAGGACACCCAAAGTATATCGAAACCACCTATTTTAAGAAAATCACAAAGAGTTGCAGTTATATTATAGATGCATGTTTTCATTCAACTAAGCAACATTTTAAACCGAAGAACCTTAGAAGTACTTTACTTTATCGTATAGTGATGAAAAGGGTTATATCGATGTTGGAATGATTATAAAGGATTCTATGAAGTTTGCAATGAAGACTACAAAAAAAATAAGTACCATTCCCAATTTTGATCACTCAATTATTTATGCAAGCAGAGGTGGGTTTCGATACTGAGTTTGATGTATTTCGCGAAAAGACAATAAATGATGCGAGAGAATAAAGAATGAAGGATGTGGTATGATACAATGACTCGAAAGATGAAATAGAATCATTTAATGTGAGAAAATGCTAGAGAAGCAAGAAAGCAAACCATACAGAACATAGAAGGAAGATAAAAGAAGATGCGCGAAAAATGGCAAGATCGATGATTCAAGTGAATGTACTAAGTATTTATACGAGTTCGGCAAAATCTTCGTCACAACCTTTGATGAAAAGATTTTTTCAGACCATATTTTCTTCACTTATATGTAGCCGAATGAAAATTCACCAAAATGAAGAAATGATAGCAGCAAACAAGAGGTTTTTATAACGTCATCATTTTATGTTTGAAAGAAGGCAAAATGGTCATTTGCAAGATTCGAGGAGAATTGTCGAAGTTCCATCCATGCAGTTGCAATTTCTAGCTGGGACTTACAACCCAGGTGATAGTTATGTTTCACAACCTTCTGTAGAAATAAATGAAGATTATAAAGATAGCGATGAATTTACTTCTGGACGCTGCCATGTGTAGTTTATTTTCTTTTGTATAAAACGAATGAATGAATGATTAAATATATTTCTCTTGCTTAAGTATTTTCTTATGAATGAAATATGTTCCCTTTGCATTCCATTCATTTGAAGTTTGTAAAATTACATATTTATTTATTTATATACATTTTTTATTACACATCAATTCGTTTATGCTTAACGAGGTATATTTCTTTTGTTGGAACCAAACTTAATTTTCCAACCTTAAGAATAAGGTCCGGAATGAGTTTGGTGGTATTTTAGGTGAAACATAACTAAGAAATCAAAGAAGTAATTGAAAGGCAGAAGATAAGTTCAGAATTGATGCAAAGTTTAAACTTATTATCCAATATTCAAGTGTATTGATAAATTTTTCAAATTTCTTCTGAATTCATGTAAGTACGAATTTCATTTTACTTTATTTTTGGTTTGGAATTATTAGATTGAATTTACAATATATTTTTGAATGGAAGTGATACTTTTATTACCCAAGTAAATTATATGATAGAAGGAATGTTCAAGAATGGCCACCCAAGTATCATAGATACATCATCATCTATATTTTGACCCATAACCTCAAAATCCGTGATGAATGTGAATCTACCCATTTTACATGCACATTTAAGACTCTCCCAATGGTTTGTACCAAGTTGCCATTAACTACTTGCAGATTTGTTGTATTAGGACAATTGATCTTCTAATAAGCTTGTAGCATGTCCATTATTGGCATGACATTGTTTGAGGCTCCCTATTACACAAGATATTTCTAAATTGTTGCTCGTTAATGCTTATTGGTATGCATATGTCTTCAGGCTCTCTTATCTTGGTTGGTCAATGTTTTGGTATGAACTTGTATATTTGTTCCAGATTTCTTGGAACAACCTTGATACTATTTCCTTTCGGTGCTTCTTCTGAAGGTCCTTCATCTTGTTGCTTAGCTCTCCATTATTTCTTCCCTTTAATTTTATTTTTCAAGGCATTTATCTATTGTTGCTACAATCCTTTAAGTTCATCTTGCCTCACTTCTATTCCCTTCTCTTACATTACTTTATGTTTTCTCACAGCTAAAGTGCTGACTTTTTATAGCTTTTACATCACTTGTGCTTATATTGACCCATTCGTTGTTGAGTGCTCATCACGTGAATACCACTGACATTCTTCTCAGGATTTATGACAGTGTTACTCAGAAACTAAGCTCCTTATAGCTAATGTTGATGGCATGCAAGAGTTTCTCAATTAACTTCAATGAATTCATCTATTCACTCTATCCTACCATCCCATGTTGGACTTACTGATCGAAGCCTAGAGGTAACTATAGTGTGTTATCACGATTTTCAAACGAGAAGTTGGGGTTATTGCTGTTGTATGCTTGATAAAACCTTTGAGTAGTGATTCCTCTCAGCCCGAACGTGTTTCCATAGCTTGAGTTGTTCATGAATTGGATGTCTTCATACTCCATTCATTGATGCATGTCCATTTGATTAACCACCATGGATCGGTGATTAATGGGTAGTTGTATAGCCATGACTTATAAACTTTATTATCTCATTTTCAACTTTGCCATTTGATTACTCAGGTTGGATAGTTGTGCCATGATTGCAACTTGCAATCAATCTCATATACACTCGTTAGTTTCGTCACTTGGAACGATTATTGGATGTAGAGTTCTGAATTAAAAGATCTAAGATATCCTATGCTCAATCCTCATCTTTGGTTAGTAGAGAACCACTTGTCACGACATCGACTAGTATTTTAATGTTATTGTTCATCCTATAGTAGAAAATCTAGAGTTTTGCACTCGTGAGTTGCAAAACTGGCAGATATTAGAAATCCAACCTATTCATTTGAATGCAATGCTTCAAAATATGATTGCCGAGGATGAGTTGTATAGTACACAACCAGAATTTTCACCCAAAGGAGGATGTGAGTGTTGATATGTTGAAATATTTTGAGGTGAATGAGGTTACATAGGTGGAGGACTATGAGAGCAGAATAAAGGAAGGACATCAAGTCTTTCAAATTGAGCCAGAAATTTTCGTTGCACTATATGAAGAGGAAAATGAGATTAAAATTGATGTCATTTCAGACAAGCCGGAGAAACCGCATATAGAGAGCGAGGAATACCGACCTCTGGTGTTAGTGCACCCACCCACCCTGTCATGCACATTTAGAAAGCCTTATAAGGGGGCAGAAGTAAAGGAGCGTTTGGAGATCTTCTACAATACTGACACCTATGTGTTGGAAAATCCTGATGTGATAGATTCTTTTATGTTGGAAGTCCTGAATGAGCTCCTAATTCAAAAAAAGGACGTGCATCATTCATTGCCCAAATACATAGATGCGCCATTCATTGTTGACATCTCTAATGGGGAGGGCATCACGTAATCAATCATGCTAAGTCTATCTAAAGACTTAAAAGAAAGGCAGTTCATTAGGAGCAGCCCGACATCATTTTTATTTTATTTTATTTATTTCTTGCATTTAATTCAATTTTAGTTTATTTTTAGTTTTTTTTTTATTTTTAATAACACTCCAATTCGGTCTCTTTGTTTTATAGGTGATATGTTACATTTGACGTTCATTGAAAGATTGGAGCATTGAGTTTTGTTGGTTTTCCTTTGGATTAAATTTTTAGCATAATTTGAGCATTTTTTTAGGAATTAACATGTTTATAGTATTTCACATGTTTTGAGACTTGGTTGGGACATGCCTAACTTAAGTCGCCGCATTAGTGGCGGGTTTTTGAGTAGGCCCAAAACCCTAGACTTCATTCCATCGTCTTGTTGATTTCACCCTTAGTCGAAAGACATCGAGCTCGTAAGATTTGATTGGAATCTTTTCAGTGAACTCCTATATTTACTAGTTCTTGCTCTTGTTGTGATTGTTCTTTTATAGTTTCCTTAGTCACCTACACATAAGAGATTTTACGCGTACACTATTTTTAGAGACCTTTTGTTAAGCACGCATTTGTATCATCGTCCTATTCATGTTCTTCTTTACCAATGTCATTTTCTTTTTATTGGATAGATACCTTGACTTGTTTTAAGCCTTGAGGACAAGGTTCAGAATAAGTTTGGAGGTATTTTGACGATTGTGGATTGAGTTTGGATGGATTCTTTGCGAAAGACCGCAGGTGAGATCGTTTAATTTTTTATTTTTGTTATATACATGCGGTTATATGCGGTTATCGGATGATAATGGTGGTGTTTTATATCATTTCTTTCATTTCTTTCATATCTTGTCCCGTCATATTTCTCTCTCATTTCACTAGGATTTGATACACTTTCGTGGACATATATATTTGGCATGGTTTTTATTTTATTTTTTATTGCATATGGAGTCACTCGAAACTTTGTTCAAGCCTTTGGTTGTGGATGAGTAATTTACAATTTCCTTTTTGACTTGAAACATAGGGAAACTTAGGAGAAACACTCAATCGAGTCTGTACCCTGCATTTTTATGATTTCATGATTAGGGACTTAGTTTATGGTTAAACTTTGTGCTAGATAATGAAAATGAGAAGATGATCAAATTTGTGCAAATTATATTATTTTAACCCACATTAGGGGAATTTGCTTTGATTATAGTGAAAGTTAGAAGAGCTAATAGGAGTTTTTTTAGTGTAGAGTGTCCCACAGGTTTCCATAGACAATGGGGTAGGGAAATTTGTGATGGGGAAAAAGTGAGAAAAGTGGTCCATAGGAAATGGAGCAGGGACCGTATTAATTGAAAAAGATTTGGAGAAAAAAAATGTGAAAAATAGAGAATAAAATAATAAATAAAAGCGGAAGTTGTGAAACTCCTCAAATAAAAGATTTAGTTCGTGTGTTTTCACTATATTAAGTGAGAATTTTAAACTTGCGTGCTTGAATGTATAGACCAATAAAACTCGTGAGTAGTTGATGGCCTCTATTTTTACCGAGTCTTTGTCTTAAAAGTGGGATCTTAACTGCATTTGGGTTGTGAGTCTTTACATATCATAGCTCTGGAATCTCTTGAGTTGCTTATTAACTTGGTGGCTATGTAAACCAAAGGAACTCCATGAATTTTGAGTCGAGTGTAGGATTAGTTGAGTCATTGCATTATTAGGATTCTAGTTTAGTTTGTGTTGTCATTTACACCTTTGCTTGAGACGAGCATATCTTAAGTTTAGGGGCATTTGATAAATCAGTATTTGTACATATTTAGTATATTTAAATATGGAAAGTCTATAAATATATATTTAATTATATTTATTGGTCATTTTCAGGTGAAACGGAATGCGCGGTTGAATTTGTGGTGGAAAATACTCAAAATGGAGTATTTATATGCAGTGATCGGATGCTAGAAAGTTTGTCTCGAATTACACGTTGTGCGGTGGGTAGGATAGGAGACAACAGACCAAGTAATGTTACCTAATTTTAGCCACGTGGTGAGTTCTCATTGGACAACAGTATAGTAGCACGTCACCCATTTTCTCTCCTCCCACTAGTAAATGCGTACTCATGCTCACCATCCCTCTAGCTTGCAAGCAAGGCAACCAGCTCCACCAATCACATGCTGCCACATCAACATCAACACACCACAGCATAACAAATAACAAGCTCCCCTTGTTTAGCAACTGTTGATCTTTCTCGGGATACGCACTACACTGTCGCCCAGTGCACGAACCGCGAACCGAACGAACCAGCTCTCTTCTCGCGCCACGTGTCTTCAGCTGGTTGGCCACTAGCTATCATCATAACATTCCTAGCAAATCAAAATGCGACACGTCAGCGTCTAGTACAAAATGCACCAATGAGGTTCAGATGCGTAGAGGCAATTGAATGGTTAGTGTGTTAAAACCGTGGTTAGTGTGTTAAACCAGATTGGTGGATGTCTAGGGCTATGCATTAATTAGGGAAGTAGTTAGTGGCAAACATCTTGGCTATTGAGATTAGGGGAACAAGGAAAGTTTTGGTGGATGTCGATTTTCTATAGCTAATCTAGGAGAATATAAATTAATGACTTCTTGGGAAAGATTGAAGACCATGATTGCCATTGAATCTTGATCCTGATTTGTTGAACTTTAAACCTAGGTGTTACTTAGGTGTTTTCTTGAAACTATTTGAAAGTTATTATTATTATTATTATTATTATTATTATTATTATTATTATTATTATTATTATTATTATTATTATTTATTTAGACTTCTTAGTTTAGTAGTTAACTAATTAAATTATTTATTTAAAACCCTCGATTTTTCCTTTTCGTTGTTTTTAACTTTAAAAAGACCACCAATTTTTATGGCTATTCTACACAAAATTTGGTTTAGGAACTTTATTTTATTGATGCATTCGGCGCGCGTCAACTCCACTAGCAAGGATCCAGTGAGGCTTTGGTAAAGGGTGATGATGGCAACGCGGAAAGTCGCAACAGTAGAGCTCTCAGATCGTGCGGCAGCAGCAACTCTAACAAGGCGATGTTGTTTCGACGAGGCTTCGATGGCTAATAGCGACTGCATAACTCCGGCATGCTAGCTCGCAAAGAAAATAAGAGAGAATCAGTTTACTTGTAAGGATTATATGTTTTGTAAGTCAATTCTTCATGGTAGGAGTTAGAAGGACTGGATCTTAACTAGATTTAGAGTTTAGGACCTATTGAAGACATGATGAGATTCCAACCTTCTCATCTTTTATTTTGAACATGACTTTGTTTATGAAAACTAGCTAATTTTAGCTGCTTTGCTCCTTGTTCTTTTGTCTAACTTTGAAAAGGGATTTCTATTGGTCAATTCACGTGATAATGAATCTTAATAATGAGTTGATTTTGTTGCTATGGTTTGTTTCAACCCAAGAAAAGGTTTTTCCATATTATCAACAGTTTGAGCTTATTTTTGAAAGTTTTCATACTTTGATAATGGTATTGGTGGATAATGTACTCTATGTGTTCGATGAAATTACCAAGAGAGTGATCTCCTATTGTTACTTTAATCAATATGGGAGCAAGATCATGAATTTTAAGTCTTGTAGAATCTTTTTGCATTCGATTTCTATGGATTTTATTAGTTGAATTTCGTGATCATGATTTCTATGTTTTAAAGTAGTTTTTGGTCAATTCGCATCGACTTTGGCAAAACTCTTTTTATTCACCTATTATGTATTTGACAAAATCTCAAAGAGAGCTTACTATGTTTTTCTAAGTTTTGCAATTGATCTTGAAATGAATGGACTCAAAATGTTTGATAAATGGTCTAAGAGACAACCTTACATGTTTTAACAAGCCTCTTAAACTATTTGGCTCTCTTTTATTCTATAAACCATATATAATGGAATTCCATGGAGTTTGACTTGTTGTCATGATTTTTAAGTTCAAGGTAATTTGTTGTAAGTCGTATTCGCTCAAATGAAAATACTTGAGTGATGGACTTCTTTAAAATGGGCTTAGTCTCTAATTGTGGAATGTGGATAAATTAATCAATTTGGATTGGTCTTGACTAAAGACAAGAAATAAAAGAGATTTTAATTCATTTTTCTCAAAAATGATTTTAAGTTGTTCAAGTTATGAATTTCGAACAAAAATAGGTGAGTTGTTGGTTCTAAGTACAACTTGACTATTATGTGGTGATTTAGATTTGTTTTGGTTGAGATTAGTCAACTTGGATCTATTTAAGTTGAAAAACCAAGTTTTATGGTTCTTACCTTGTTTTGTTTCACTGCATTCTTATTCTACTCGAATCATCTATTTTGATTTGAAGTGTTGTTTTTAGACTCATGAATGACCTGAGAGAACTTAATTGAGAATAAGGATAAATCCTTAATGGTCTAAGCTACTCTAAACACGTTATAAACAAAGCCTAAACAATATGTGTTGTACTTATATGTTTGTAGATACGCGACGAGAACTTAGTAAGGCAATTTGGCAAATTAATTGGCTTGAGTAAATGCGGCAAGCAAGGTAAATGGTGTTTGATGTTTTACTTTGAATCCACCATGCTAGTAGATATTCTAGGATTCATTTTAGTAATGATTGATGTTTTACTTTGAATCCACCATGGTATCTCTTCATTGAACATTTTTTATCATGTCCTTTTTTAACCCCTTATTGTTTGAATGTATGTGGAACTAATATAACTTTGAAAAATTTGTAATTGGTGACTCGTATAGGAAGGCCGGTGGCCACCAGTAATTTTCATCTGCTATTTTATGATATCTTGATGCATATAACTGTTTAGATATCATAAGTGTTTCCTTGATGTCATTTTTAGTTGTTCGGGGGTATCATTTAATTAATGTTCTATATAGGTGTTCGGCTCATGTTTATTGAAATATCAAGCTTCCACTTCCTTGACTTTTAGGCATTCATGAGTCTTTGTTGAGTATTCTTGTTCAAAATTATCATATTGGGCATTGTTGATTTTCTCTTGCTATATTATTATGCTTGGTTATGTTATTTTGAAATGCATGAAAATTGATAATGGGTCCAGTGAACTGAAATGTGAAAAATCTTATTCTGAAAATGTTAATTATTACTTACATGATTGATGATAGAGCGTGCTACCGCTTTACTGAGGTCATTGATATTTTGCTCACCCTACTTCTCTCCGTAGGTAACTCAACTGTTACGATAGGATTACGAAAGGGAAGGCATAAGAAAAGACATGAATCGTTCTCATTTACGTGTTAAAAAGGTTAATGTTATCTATTTTTGTATACAAACATGTTAACAAAGGGATTGACTCAGGTATTTAGTTGTGATCAAATTAGTCATAGAACTAAATGTTAGACTTATAAATTATGTGTTGATGAATAGACCTTATTGCATTAGAAGTATAGAGTTAAAATAATTGAAACCATTAAGTTGACTTAATAGGCCTCCAACTAATTCTGCAAAAATTTTAATTGGCCTAGAAAATAGTTAGTCAATGTTTATAAGTTATTATGCAGGATAAAGATAACTAAGCCATCACTTGACTTGGCTTGGTATTTAAGAGGTTTAAGTGGCGGATTAGGGTGGGCATTCCTAGTTAGAGAATTGTGGTCATAACAAAAGCTAACAACCTTCTCTTGTGGAGGTGATTGTTTCCCTTCTAGCACGACTGATTGGTATCATTACGATGGAGTCCATAGCCCTGATCATCAAAACCTCTCCCACAGTTCATGAAACATTTTGATGGACTTGGATATCTCTCTTGAGGTGATCTAAGAAATTGCTCAGCTACGTTGACTTGATGTGTCTTCCTAAAACGTTAAGGACATTCATTTGTAACGTGTGTGTACTCTGAACATGTACCAAAGTCATGAACTTTCCTTCGTATTTGCAAAAGTCATTTTATCATTAATTTCAATTTTGACTTCTCATTTTCTAGCCTCCGCTCTTGAGAATTTGCGCCAGTTCGACTCTGATAACTATTTTTTGTTACACCGTAATGCCTAGATTGATTTGCCCTTTTTTTAATGATTATTTTTCTTAAGAGGGTGTAGTTTCAGATGTACTTCCATTGCATACTGTGTCAATCCATAATTTCTCATCGTTAGTTAGTCCTTCATAGAAAATCTGTAATATTGATTTTTCATAGAAACCATGCTCTAGGTAAGCATGAAAGAGTTTTTTAACTCTTCCAATACTCAAAGGAAAATTCTCCTTCCTTCATGTAAATAGTGTAAAAATGTATTTTAATGAAGGTGATCTTGCTCGTAGGCATATAGTGTTCTTGAAATTTGATATGTAGATCATCGTAAGAGTGGATAGATCTATGTGATAAGCAAAACAATTAGTCCTGACCATTGCCTTCTCGACAAAATGAAAAAGCATTCGATATAACCTGATCAATTTCAATGGTAGTAGGTTTCATACCTACCACAACCCATTCGAGCTATGCTAAATATTTTTGCGGATCCTCATCATCTTTTACAAAAAAATATTGTAAGTTTATGGATAAGTCAGATTTTAAATGTGAACTCTTTGGCTTAGGTAGGGAATTCTATACAGAGGGGTTGCAAACCTTCTCGGAGTTGGTAGGCTTCGCTAAAATTGAGTTCTTTTTTTCTTTTAGGCTTATTTTTTCATGTTTTCCTAGAAAATCCTTTGACACAATCCTCAGCAATGGTGTACAAATTATTGTCACGTCAAATGCACCAATAATATTCTTGAAAACACCGACTACTATGGATTTGAAGTGAGGCAAGTACGGGGTCGAACCCATAGAGACTGTGAAAAATACCTAAGCTATGAACTGAAAGGAAATAGGGGGTTTCTAACGAGCCTGCCCTAATGGAAATTTACTTAACAAACTATCCTAAGACAACTAAAACACGCATTAATAATATAAATAGAAATAATAACTTGAACAATATAAAGAAAGCCTAGATTAAAATTAGTTTCATATCTTGCAAACATTTGAATTAATTATTGGTTACTTAAATCACCTTTTTCCCTATTGAATTCTTATAGAAAATCATAACTAAAAACACTTAAATTTACATGGTCTGTGGCAGGAACGTGTGACACTACCACATACTATGTAGACCTACAAAACCTCGATTGTTCCGCAGATTTTTAATGGACTAGCAGCTCTACACTATAAAAAAAAACACTTGCCCTGAGTGGTAACTAGCATAAGCTGCTACCCTCTTTATACTCCTAAAGAACGAGAGCATATCGATTGCCAACAAATAAAGCCCTATTTGTTGCTTAATGTGATCTACTTTACCGAGCAGTGGTAAGATCACTGACAAAGACTTCCTACACCTACTTATGCATTGGCCACTAAACATGACGAATGTAATGAATCTAATCTAGTTTAAACAATAGATTTATAATAAATGCATTAAAAGTTACAAGATTCCAATAAATAATGTTTTCAATTCAATAATCTGAACCTCCTAAACCAAGTTTGCAAGTGTGAAAAACCATTAATCCAAAGTGAACTTAGTGATTACTACACATACAATTAAATTAAAGAAATGAAAGCAAACTAAATAATACTTTAATGCGAAACAAGAATTCTCGTAACTTTTTTTCCAAAACACCGAAGAGCTCTCTCCAAAAACTAGAACTGGAATAAAAGTTATTTTGAACGTCGAAACCTTAACTATTTAAAGTGGGACGAAACAAATCGAACTAGATAGTGAGAATCTTGTGAATCCACTAAATCTGGAACATTATATATTTCTATTTGTCTGGCGTTGAACGTTCAAACTCTAAGGCGCGAGGAATCACCAAGGAGGCACTTTGACACTTTTTTTTCTATTTGCTTCGGTCCTGACATGGGCACAGCTCTGCACCAGTGCCGCACATGGATGCTAAGGCGCTCCAATTTTGCTTAGAATTCGAGGTTCGACTTCTTCCTAAGTTTTCACAAGGCTTTATCTGCAACATTTCAAGTGAGTTTCCTACAATATAGTAAGGTTTCATTCAACAATTCCATGGTGATTTCTTCACACTTTCAGGGCCCAATGCTTTTTTTCAGCTTTTTGATTAGATTTTTATGGGAAATCACTCCTTCGTGATTAGTAGCCTGTATTTACCTTGCAAACACAAAAACATAAGCTTAAGAATGTGAAACAAAGATAAATGTCTCAGAATTCATAACAAAAGTGTACTAAAACATATCACAATTTGTGACTTATCATTAACCCATAAGAAAATCACTTAGTATTTACTTTAATTTCTATTGATTTCTATTGTTGCTTTATGATGTTTTGCGCCAGTTAGGCTTGCTAGACTACTTCATTCTCACGTTTGTCTTTCTATTGTTGACGGGATGGTGTGACCACAATTGCAGCACTTCCATTGATGACTATTCGAGTGTCGTCATGCGGTATTAGTCATACATTAGACTACGTGTAAAACTTTTCTCTACAACTCAATGATTTCAATGGTGGGTTGATGAGAGATTTGTCCATCGGATTGTTCCTCTCATTTGAGGTGTTTGGTAGGGAATCTAATTCTTAAACAAAAAAGATCCATAATGATCTTAGAGTGGTGATGGGGACTACCTCTTCACCTGAGTCTCTTCGGTCTAGTACATATCATGTTAAATCTCGGTAGACGTATACTACACCCGCGTCTGTAATATTGGTTATCCATGAGACTTATTTTCATGCAATTTAACTTCTTGCTTTTCTTTATTTTCCTTGCAAGAAATCTAGCCGCTTTATTTAAATTCCTTATTTAATGCTAATTGAACTTTTAAGGTGTTTACTCATTCGTACTTGTCTATTTTGTAGCTAGTTTTAGATCTTACGATGAGCCGGGGAAGGCTGTGCTTGGTGACTTCATCTGATCTGGGAGGGCCCCTATGGGACCTATCGTAGTTGTTTGTATTTATTATATTGTCATCTTTTGGGTACTTTTGGAGAGATGATACATCGATACATGTATATTGATTATGATTGTACTTTTTTGTCGCTTATGGTATACATGTTATCCTTTTGCCAACTTTTCCATTACTTATAGTTTATTTAACATGGTTAACTTATTAATTTTAATTTATCGCATGTTGATTTTAAGACTTCCTTTATCATGACGACTTATTGAATTAATAACTCACTGAATAATTTGTAAAATTCTTGGACTTACTTTAAAATCTTAGGAAAACACCAATACGACTTGGTAAAAGACTAAGTAAGTTAATATTTGCCTAACTTGTCTAACTAAGCATAAATTACACATGAATGTTAGGTAATTGGATAAGTTAGGAAAAACTCGAGAAGATTAAGCATATGTCGTTGGTCGTCATAGAAAAATGAGAAGTGGCATGGCCTAGCTTAGTGACATGTTCGACGATGTGGTGGCGCCCAATTTGTTTTGGAGTTTGTGTTCGTGACATCTTCTTTGTCATAAATAGACTTAAATAAGAGTTTGAGCGTAAGGAATTTCTTTTATAGGCATTTGAAGTGAATTTACTTTTTGGTCTTTCTAAGGTTGTTAGATAAAACAATAATTAAACATATTTTATAATATATTTTAGGACGATTTAAGATGTAAAAGACGATATTACATGCGTCTCTTAATTTTATCGTTTTAGGTAATAAACAGAATATGTGAAGAAAGGAGTAAAAAGAGAAGATTATGAAGGAATTGATCAAGTAGAAAGAGTATGCAAAGAACTATCAACAAGTGAAGGAGAAAATTAGAATTCACTAGCGATTCCTAACCAATCGTCATGTACCAAAATTGCCACTTAGATCGGTGGAAACTAAGACCAATTTAGTAATGATTTTCCTAAAGATTCCACTTACACTTAGATCGTTGAGAAATCGCTAGCTCAGATTTTGAGAATTTCATATAACTATAAAACATTTGAGTTAGTTTGGATTGTTTACTACCTAAAATACTAGAAATATGACCTAATGGCTATGAAATCAATTGTGCTTAAGTACTTAAATCAATATTTCATTACTCTAAATGCCATTGTTTATTGTTCTAGTTTATTTCTTTGTTGTTCATCATTTTCGGAGAAGACTATAAGATTTAAAGTATATATTATAAATGTTAATATCTATGCCTTTTTTTCTATTATAGCGATGTTATTTATGAATATGAGTAAGTAGTTTATTAATCTAAACGAAGTCTGAACATGAAATAGATTTATTTTGCAATGTAGTTATGATGAGATGATTATGTGCTTAATGTTTTAAATGAATCGTATTATTTGATTAACTGCTTTAATATATTATAATTTAAAGATTTTAATCATGAACTTTGTATTTCATGCATAGACTACAATGTGTATTGTGATATTTGGATTCATTATCTAATTAAAGTAGTAACTAGGATTGTTTGAAAGGTGTTACTATTTTGATTTCCTTGGTGAGTTTGAGGTCTAAATCGAATGTTGCAGTGGTTTTTTGAAGAAGTTGGATTAAGTAGTTCGAAATTCTAAAAAATGTAATGCGGTTTTATTGCATGAAGTTAATGTCTTTGTATATTCAAAGGGGCAATAACACTGGAACAAATGACACTTGTAAAGTTATACACTTTTATAGTCAATTTTAGTCAATCAAACTTATTAGAGTAGTCTGGACATTATGTTCAGACTTCAAAGTTCAAACTCAACTCAAGAAGTGACATAAACCAAAACTTCAAATGTTCACATTACATGGGATGCCTAATACTTTTAATAAATCTAAATCATACAAGTCTTAAGATAACAAATGTTTCTTGGATTTGGTCTGTGAGAAAATGATCAATGAAAATGACCGAAACCCAACATAATGCCCCTTTAAGTTCAAGTAAACATAAATCGATGCAACGAAGTAAGCATAGAAACAAGGCTATCACTCAATTAAGCCGTAAAAACAGGTAAACAAGTTTCACTGGAAGAAACTTAACGACCAACACTGAGTAATAGATAGAGAAAGGAATTGAATATTTATAGTGTGTTGATACCCACTCTAGATGGAAATAGTAACAAGCTTAGAAACCTCTAATAACAAAGATTCCAGGACTAAGATTAAGAAACTACTAAAATAATAATGTAGTAAAAGAAGAAATCCTGAATTATAAGGGAAAAAAACTAAAATGAAAATTTATAAATAAAAACATATATTAAAATATAAATCTATTTGCCTCATTTGAAAGAAGGTTTAACTTCTTAAAAAAGAAAAACATAGATTAATACAAATTGACTTGCCTCACTTGAAAGAAGGTTAACTTTTTGAACAAGCTAATTTGAAAGTTTAATCAACATGGCATAAGAATGAAATAAAGAAAAAAGTGAAGTTGAAGATAAGAATGACTTAAAATGATCAACAATCAAAATGTTTAAGTTTGACATGTCATGGCATCTTTCAAATTGTGTGGAAGGATTATGGAACAAAAAGTTAAAGATATTCTAAGTTTCTTACTCTCTTCTACCAAATTAAAGTGTGCATTGACTTTGCAAGTAACACGTCACTATTCCTCAGGGAATGCTTTTCAAAAGAATTCCTTGATATGACACTTAAGTCTTAAACATCACTCCCCTAGTTCCATCTCAAAGCTCTCTGTCAATTTCACTCTAGAAGTTTAAACCAAAAGAGTAATAAAATAGATTACCGAATAAAGTATATCATTATTGTTGCTACCACCTTTCTTACGGTGAAGTATCATCTATATTCCTAAAATTGAAATATTGCAAACAAGCTAGAATAGAGATTTTTTTTCCATCTCTTATGACCTTCTAGAAATAAATAAAAGAAATATAAGGTTACAACTTTATTAGTCAAGAAAATATGTATAAGATAAGAAGCCCAGTCATTTTGATGCAGCTCTACAGGCAAAAACTTCAAGAGAGAGAGAGAGAGAGAGAGAGAGAGAGAGAGAGAGAACCTTGGTCAAATGGTTGCTACACAAGTCATTATCTTCTCTGTGCTTGCAAGAGCAGACATTATATTTTTCTGGGATAAAGTCCAACTCGCTCATACAAATACCAAATATCAATTCAAAAAACAAACCAAAGACAACGATAAAATAACTAAGAGATTAATCTCCAATAATAATTCAAATTTATACATGAACACCAAAGAAAAATACTCATTCCGGCCAATCAGACGACGCCACGTCAGCGCCGGCACAGTGCGGGACCAATCAGGAGATGCCACACGTACGCCGCGTCAGCACCGCAAGCGAATCATCACGCTTCAGTAGCCGTCGATCTGCCTCGTGATGCGCGGCAGTTCAAACTCCCAGAACTTCGGTCGAGAGTCGCGCGATTTTCCGAGCCACGTGGATAACACGTGGCGTCATTTCACAGGTCCAGACGCGTCGTCGACAGCGGTTCAGCCAATCCGGTAGCGCCACGTGGGGATGAGTCAGCCCACACAAAATAGAAAGCGTGAATTGCGCGGCGACAACTCAGAGGCGGTGCAGCCGTCTACCAATCATAGCGGGACACGTGGAAGAGACAAAGAAAAACAGCCAATCGCGTGCAGACACGTGGCAGAGTCGGTTTTTAAAGCTAAAAACAGCCCTACGATGCTCCTCGACGCACGAGTCACGTACCTAACCCCTAAAATTAGTATCCTAGACCAATTTACGACACGCGTCAGACACCTTGTCTCATAGTTTCAATAGACTTATGATAATATCTCTCATGATTATACCATATCTTACCCCAGGAGGACACATTATTAAGTGTAGAAAAAAGTCGGTCACATTAGCTCTTAAGCATAACTTCCACAACAGAAGTGAAAGAACTTTTAAAGCTGCTAAAAAAAAGCTGCAAAAAGATGCTGCTTATTTTTTTTCTTTTTTATTCCCTCGAGAAAAACTTAATTAGAAATAGATAATCTAATATACACACACACACACCAACTAATTGAAAATTTGAAACTGAGGCTTTCAGGCTTTGTTGTCATTATTCAAGCCACAAGATGATCCTTTTGAGGATGCTTCTAAGTAAAAGTGTTTGTTTCAATAATAAGTGCATTTAGTCTTAGGTATTTCTATACTAACAACTTCTCCATACTTAACAGTTACTTAACACTTACAAACATCTATATATCCAACAACATAGCCTCGGTCCCAAATTAATTGGGGTTGGCTAAATAGATCAAACTCTTCCATTGTGCTCGATTTAGTGCAATTGATGGAAACATCTATATATCCATTCTACTTAATTATTTATCTTGCTCGCAAAGAATCGCAAATTACTTGTATGCATCGTTTCAAATCTCAATATTACACCTTCACAGTATTCAACTACATTCTTCCCATTTCGTCCTTTCAACTCTTATTTATTCATTCTATGAGGCATTTGAGATTCCCTTATACAATACACAAGCACAACTCAACAATATATGCTGGCTTGTGGAGACGGAATGAAACACTGTGGGATAATTCAAGTGTCAAGTTTGGACTCGACTAATGGCTATAGAAAATTTCGTAAAAGTAGCACAGAGTGCCTCACCAAAGCAATCTGAAATCGTTGAGACAAGGCTCAGCTTGGCGGCAACTTCCACTTCAAGTGCCTAATGGCCCTCATCTAGTCTAGACACCCAGTGTTTATATTTCTTTCACGGTATGAGCAAATTTCTCATCTATTATTTCCTTCAACTATGCGAAACACCAATATTAAAAGAAGTCCTGAGAAGTTTTTCTGGTTAGCATTCTCATCTGAGCAAACAACTTCACAACTACAGAGTAAAACTAACATGTTCAACCACTTAAGAATTGTATGAAGTAAGTCTGTGTGGTTCTAGAAGTCAGAAAAAACTATGTGAAAACTAAAACAACAAATATATGCGATATGCTTGAATGTATCAATCAAAATTAGACAACAATCGCGAAGAGATCAACACTTACAATCAAGTTTTCTGGAACGATTGAGATTACCGGCTCCGCTAAGAAGCACGATCTTGGAGAAGCTCATCCCGGCCGCCTGCATCGCCATCGCTCGGTGGATGAAAAGAGGATTTACAGTGAAACCCTAATAGACCGATTAATCTCTGACTCTGTGTAGATGGAGAGAACACTTTGATGGTGAACGAGATGGTTGGTTGGTTGGTTGGTTTGAGAGGAGAAAGGGCAAAGATTAATGGCGGTGCGAGGTGAAGGTTGAGGGAGAGATGGCAGATGCGAGGGCTCCGGCGTCGGCGTTGACGGAGGCGAGAGGGGACGCGAGGGTTAGGGCTCAGAAGAGAGCAGAGAGAGAGAGAGAGCAGAGAGCGGTGACCTGAGAGAGAATGGAGTGACGTGACCGACCAAGAGACGGAGAGACCAGAGAGAGAGAGACGGAGAGACCAGACGATCGAAGAGCAGACCGAACTTGTGGGATTTTGGGATTTTTTGTTGGGGGGAAGGGGGGTGTGAGGGGGCACTCATCAAATCTCAAGATTTGATGTACAAATCTCGAGATTTGATGAACGGTTATAAGAAAATAAAGTTTTGGTAGGAATGTTGGCGCCATTTTTTAGAGACGGAATTTAATTCCGTCTCTATTTCCGTCTCTATTTCCGTCTCTGATCCGTCTCAATTCCGTATATGAATTAGTCCGTCTCAATTCCGTCTCTAACTATTTTTTTTAGCAACGGAACTTAATTTCGTTGCTAATTCCATTTCTAAATTTCATTTTCCTTGTAATGGCGACTACCAACAGATATGTCTTGTCTCAATCGAACCATCGGCTCTGATACCACTTGTTGGGCCCGCTCGCACCTTTATTCACGGGTTCGTAGATTTCAGTAATACCGATATTGTATCCACCTTAGCCACCTTCAACTCGCAGGTGTGGAGTTTCACTTTAAAAGGTCTCGGTACTATTTAGGGTGAGATAACCACTTAAGTACTTCTTTATTAAGTCATCACACTTAGTCGATGTAGAACTATTATTCGATCCACACATTCCAACAAGTTAGTATATTCGATTTCAGTTATTCCGTTACACAAGTTATTGTCTTCGGTCAATTTTGTACGACAATCCAACATGTTGCGGTCAGTTTTGCGTTGTTACCTTATCTTGTGTAAATAATTAATATCATTTTCGATTTTACTATATACACTGATTTTGCTGTCCTGTTATGTGCAAATTTCCTTTGTTGACTTTGTCCAGTTTAATTTGCACATACTACTATGAGCATAGACAAAAATACAGCTTAATTTCTAGCTAGTGGTGTCCAACTGAACACCAACTACTTACACTACAACAAAGTGGGTCTATAGCAACACTTTTTTGCCAACGTTAATAAAAAATGTCTTCAAATTTTAATTTTAGAGACACATGATATATAAACGTTGTCAAGTTTAAAATTTTGAGACGCTTAACATACAAGTGTCTCCAAATTAAGGACACTTGATATTAAAACGTCGTCAAATTCAAAATCTCGAGACGTATAATGTACAAGTGTTTCAAAATTAAGGACACTTGTTAAAAAAGTGTTGCCAAATTTAAAATTTGGAGACACTAATTTAAAAGTGTTGTCAAGTTTCAATTTTAAAGACACATAGTTTATAAGTGTTGCTAAAATTAAAAATTAAGACACAAACAATAAGTGTTGTCAATTTCAATATTTAAAGACACATAATTTATAAGTGTCTCCTATATTAGAGACACTTGATAAATTAGTGACACCAAATTTAAAATTTGGGGACCCTAATTTACATGTGTTGTTAAGTTTTAAATTTAAAGACACATAATTTACAAGTGTTGTTAAATTTCAAATCTAAGGACACATAATTTACAAGTGTTGTTAGACTTTAAATATAAAGACACATAATTTAGAAGTGTTGTTAGACTTTAAATTTAAAGACATATAATTTACTAGTGTTGTTAAGTTTTAAATTTAAAGACACATAATTTACAAGTGTTGTTAAATTTCAAATCTAAGGACACATAATTTACAAGTGTTGTTAAATTTCAAATCTAAGGACACATAATTTACAAGTGTTGTTAGACTTTAAATATAAAGACACATAATTTACTAGTGTTGTTAAGTTTTAAATTTAAAGACACATAATTTACAAGTGTTGTTAAATTTCAAATCTAAGGACACATAATTTACAAGTGTTGTTAAATTTCAAATCTAAGGACACATAATTTACAAGTGTTGTTAGACTTTAAATATAAAGACACATAATTTACTAGTGTTGTTAAGTTTTAAATTTAAAGACACATAATTTACAAGTGTTGTTAAGTTTTAAATTTAAAGACACATAATTTACAAGTGTTGTTAAATCTCAAATTTAAGGACACATAATTTACAAGTGTTGTTAGACTTTAAATCTATTGTTAAATTTTAAATCTAAAGACACATAATTTACAAGTGTTGGTAAATTTTAAATCTAAAGACACATAATTTACAAGTGTTGTTAGATTAAAAAATTAAAGACACATAATTTACAAGTGTTGTTAGACTTTAAATCTAAAGACATATAACTTACAAGTGTTGTTAGATTTTAAATCTAAAGACACATAATTTACAAGTATTGTTAAATTTTAAATCTCAAGACACATAAGTTACAAAGTGTTGTTAAATTTCAAATCTTAAGACACATAATTTACAAGTGTCGTTAGATTTCAAATTTAAGGACATATAATTTACAAGTGTTGTTAGATTTTAAATATATAGACACATAATTTATAAATGTTGTTTGATTTCAAATTTAAGGATACATAATTTACAAGTGTTATTAGATTTTAAATCTAAAGACACATAATTTACAAGTGTTGTTAGACTCTAAATCTAGAGACACATATTTTACAAGTGTTTGGTAAATTCTAAATCAAGATTTGTTATTAAAGTTAGGTTAAACATGACTCGAGTTTAAGTTTCGTGAATGAAAAAAATAAAATTGAGAGGGTTGCCTCCCGTACATAACTCGACATCGCCTAAGCGTGGATTAGTCGATGCAGTTGGTGCGGGATACCACGAAAACAAAAAAAAAGTTAATTAAATGTTAAATGTATAACTAAAACAATTAGATTAACTTCTTAAAAAAACTATTAGTCCATATGTGATCCTAAATATAACCCAGCAGCCATTTCTGTGGAAACATAAGAAATTTACAGTTCTGCTAATCATATGTAAATATTATATTGATTGTAAAGAAGTTATAATTGTTTAGCCAACCTAGTTGTTAATGGAGATTTAGCAAATGTCAACAACAAAGCCTAAATCTCCAAATTAATTAGGCTATATGGATGAAACTCTTTAAACTCTATTATTTGTTTGGTCCATTTGATCTTTAGATGGATGTTAATTGTTATTAACCTATCCAAATTAATTAGACAATACTCACTGTCTCTCTCTTTCGACTCTCCTTTCTCGAAACCTCAAGTTGCTCGCTTTCCTCTCGGCGTTCTCTCTCCTCACGGTCGTGCCCTCACTCTCTACCTCCCTTGGTCTCGGCTCTCCACTCTCACCTCTCACCTCTCTGGAAAACCTTTCGGTTGTGGACTTGAAGAAGAGAAGAAGTGAATCACTTATTAAGGTAGATGTCTCTCACTCTCTCTCTCGCTCGATCGTTCCGATTTCTCTCTCTCACTCGCTCGATCGTTCCGATTTCTCTCTCTCAATCGCTCGATCGTTCCTCTCTTTTTCAGTCGCTCGATCGTTCCTCACTCTCTCAATCGCTCGATCGTTCCTCTATCTCTCTCGCGGAATCGCGAATTAGGGCAACCAATTCTTTAATTTCTCGGACTCACTCGATCTGGTGCCCTAACATGTCTTGGGATGCTCGAAACCAAGCCGAGGAGCGTTCGAGATTTTGCGATTCTCATGGCGGATGCGCTCTCGGTGATCCCCACGGCCGTCTTGAGGAATCTATCGACAAGCTGCGAGAAGCGGAAGAATGCGGCGCGGAAGTAAGTTCGTTTCCATTTCCGGCTGAAATTTCAAATTTTGATGTGGTTTCAAGGAATTTGATAGGTCCGAGGATTTCGAATCTGTTCATGAATCGGATCATGGGGTTTCGTCGTGCAGATTGAAGAAATCGTCAAGCGGCTCGCCATGGTGGTGATCATGACAAGATTACGGCGATGATGAACTAGCTTACCACAAAGTAATCATCGGAAGGTGATTTTGGTTTTGGTTTTTGTTTCATTGATTGTATTGGTGGATTGGATTGTGAAGTTTGTTATGAGTTAAGGTTTAAATTAAAGCTTGTATGCTCTTAGTTTTTAAGGCCAGTTTCCCTAATATTGGATTTCGATTGGTGAATACTTATATTTAATTTTGTGTGTAAAACAATGATGGAAGAGTTTTTGACTGATTATGTGTTTGTTATGAGTTAAGGTTTCGATTTGGTTAATACTTGGGGTTGGGGAAGAGGAGCATTTGATAATGAATTGAGTGTTTCTTTGGTTTTGATATGCTTAGGAATATTTTTTCGCGTTGATTAGCGTTTGAAGTCGACTCCAACTGTTTTGGGATTGAGGCTATGTTGTTGTAGATATTTAAGTAATCTTTTTAGGTGTTCAAGATTGTATTCTTCAATTGATTAATGGCAATGCATAGAATTTCATGAGTAATAATACAAGTATAACAAAATACAAGTAACTAAAAAACTTGTCAGAGAGAACTTATTAGAGAATTTCTTGAGTAATAATAAAAGTATTTTTTTTTGGAACAAAAGTTTAGTGCCTCTAGCATTGTGGGGCTCTTTTATATTTCATCTCCTATAATGACCATCTTTGTTAAGCTATATAGCTATTGTTTCTTAGCTTCTGATTTTGTTTTTTGAGAGAGTTCAGAAAGAGAGATATATAAAAGCAATGAGAGGAGAGGAAGATTATATATATATAAATGAACAGAGAAACTTAGGCACTGAAGATTATAAATGGAATGGGATGTTTTATAGGTGAGAACTACTTTATAAGCATTGGTATGAGCAATTAAAAAGGGAAAAAATACTTCGAAAGAATGATTTTACTGTTTTGAAAATGTTTCCAAGGATTGACTGAAAATGTTTGGATGAATTGGAGCAATGCATTGTGCAGAAGAAAAATAATAATTATAAAGTATAGTGCCACGGAAAGCCAACATCACAGATGTACTGATGATTCCATGTATGCAATATTCTTGAAGATTCCATGTATGCAATATTCTTGAAGATTCCATGTATGCAATATTCTTGAAACTTAAAGGATAACTCATTTACCTTGAACTTAAATTACTTTTTTCAACTTGCAGATATGGTGGGGACATGAGTTCAGCTAAAGCTACTTTAGAAAGTGAAACACTTGTAAGTTTCTCATCCGAGCTGGCCAAGTTAGCATTATGTAATATGTACATATGATTTTTCACCTAAAATCCTTGCTAAGTGTATCAAGTAAAACTAATCGATTCTTCTACTTGATGAGGAAGCTACTGCTAGCATATGTTGTGTTTTTATTTCTAACAAAGCAAACATCGAACCATGTTAGCTACATCTTCTTTTTTACCCTCTAATAAAAAGGAATTATGCCTCATCATTCCCTATAGATCTCTTTTTCTACTTCATTTACTTATTTTGCTAATGTTGTGATGTAACTACAACCATAGATCTCTAAAACGCTAGTCTAGATCTAAGCACATTGTGTAGAATATACATTGTAGATCACTTTATGAACCCAGCCCAACTTGGGAGACTCTACCAAGTAATCTCTAGCATGAACTGTTACTTTGTATTTTAGTTCAAAATTGAGCTTAGTTCAAAATGGCTAACTAAACATCATCAGTTCTGCCACTACCTTAATATAGTGACTTATACATCTCTTATGATTCCAAAAGTCTTTCTTTCTCCAAAAGTCTTTCTTTCTGGAAAATGAAAATGAAAAGTGTAAGGAGAAAAGAAAAGCAAAAGGCTTATGGTAGTTAACTAGTTATGCATTTCCACTCTTTTGGTAATGTGAAGAACAGGATAGAAGAACTCATTTTTGTAGAGGAGAAAGAGAAAGAAGTCTCAAGAAAGAAAGAAATGAAAATCTAAAGTTAACATTCCTTATTCAACATCCATCTTTGTAAATTAAAGCCTAATAACATTTAATAGACTCTAAACATAGAGTAATTTTCCATTACATAGAGGATTAGTGATGCTAGCCTGATTTCTAATTAAGGACTCTTGAAGCTAAGTGAACTTCAGATGCATCTAGGACCCTTTATTTGTAGCAACTACTAATAAATTTGAATCCTAATCTATCTATAACTTTTAAACAATTAGGAAACTAGAAATCCTATCAATATAGAACTCTATATGTGTCCAATTTGCTTAAATGTCTTTTAAAGCTTAGATTGAATAAATGCGTACTCATTATCTCGAAAACTTTGAGGTGTGGGACAGCGTAGTTAATTATAGAAAATATGATTGAATATCTGTTCTAGATAATATATACTGCTTTCAATGTGTTCTTGTGTTGCATTTAGTATAGCTGAGCTATTGAAAGTTGTATTAGACTAAGAATTACTAGATATGGAACCTGTAGATTGCATATCCTTGTTGTATGAGCTTCTAAACTTACCAATAAATTGTCAGCTACTTTTGGCTCTAGAAATATAAAATACCTGATACTATTGAACATATGGTTAACCACTTGTACCGATATGGAAACTTGTCGTAAGAGAGAAACTCACTCTGTTTCCTTGATTTCTATGTGTAATTTCCTATTTTTCTGCCAACATTATCCAAATTGTCCACTTACGCGCAAGGCATTGGTTACATCTTTTGCAATCCAGATTGATCTTTACTTGGTTGATGTTCAAGATGATGTAGTTTTTCATTGATATATAAACTAGTTGACTTCGCGCTTTGCTTGCGCAGGAGAGATCGAGTTTGTACAAAGTTATCTATCATAATTATTTTACCTAGATAATTAAAATTTAGTGAGAAAAAAATATTTAAAATACATCGTCTAACTCTTAATGACTAGTAAGCTATGTAATTGCAACTAATGACCATATTGCTATTTAGAAATTATAAAAGTTATCATACACAATAAAAATCGATATTAGGATCTTAGTGTTGGCCATATTTTAGTTAGAATTTATTTTAGTTAGAATTATATATAATGTTTAATATATGTGTTCCTATAAAAAACCGAGGTTATGTTGCTTTTTGATCCATGTAGCTGACCCCAATTAATTTGGGACTGAGGCTATGTTGTTGTTGTTGTTGTTGTTGTTATACATCTCTTATGATTACTTTGTATTTTAATTCAAAATAACTTCATTTATCATTGGTCAACACTGATTACCGAAGACAAAACTTGAGGAAGTAAGGATCTCTAATCATAAGCGGCTGACTTAGAAACATTAACTTATGGAAAATATAGTACACTAGTATGCATCTGTTTCTGCTTACACATTATTGTTGTTGTTTTTTTTTTTTTTTTGGTGGTTTTCTATTATTAGTATACAAGGTTATATTTTCTTAATGCACTATTGTATAGAACATTGAGACGATTGTTAGGATAGAGTTTGAAAATTTTGATTGCTTAAAAAAAAATTATTGTGTTGTCTGATAACGGAATTCTCTTTTTATTATCCAAAACCTGAACTTCAAATTATCAGTCTACCTACATTATGATGCATATACTTAGCAGGTCTTGCGGTAAGCAGGGTGGAGGGGTTTCCAGCATTACTTGCTTATGCTTGGCATGACAGTTATAATACTAATGGCGCTTGTTCCACATATGAGAAAAGGAAATGTGAGTATGAAAATGAATCAACGCATTATAAGTTGCTTATTACCTTGGTCTATGTTTTTTTTTTCTTTTTGTTGAAGCTCATTGTATTGTAGTCATGTTTTTTGAATTTGTTGTTTGTAGGAGGATAAAGCAAAGGTGTTGTAGACATTGTTGTTTGTTGCTGGGTTGACTTAGAAACATTAACTTGTGTTAAGCACATGATTAGTTGTCTTATTTATGTTTATGTTTCCTAAAAGTATAGTTAACCATGTTTCTGCTTAAAACAGTTGGGCAACTGGGTTTAACCTTTATTAGTACTAATTTATACCATTTCGCTTTCAATACAATATTATTAATGCGTTCATAATGTACCTCTATATGTTTCTAGGTTCTTAAATCCACTTTTAGCGATTACTTTAGTTGCTTTAGCATGTTTTGGTCTCTATGAGCTTGGTTCCCCATAGGTAAGCACTTACAAATTGCTTGTTATCGATGAAAGCATAATGAAGAATAGAAATTTGAATAAGGCTACTTCTTTGGTAAATTTTACTGATTATCATTCCACCATGTAATGTAGCTAAGGGAAATGTTTTCTATGTGTAGGTAGCTAAATGTGTGGAAGTTGGGCTTCCATAACTCATTATCTTGTTGATATTTGCACAAGTAATACTTTTGTTTCTCTGACAATGCATTGCCTAAAATGATTCTGAAGCTTTCAATTTCAAAAGTTGGTGTCTTTGCAATGGAAAATGCCAGATGAATTCCTGCTAAACAAGGCAGTTAGAACAATATCAATAAAAAACAAAGCCTATGTTGATACAAGCAGGGTTTTTATTTTTCTTTTCATTGCTCTTGATTTAATTTACTTAATGTTGTGCTTTTTGGACCTTTTAAATCCTTTCTAATTAGTGCATCTTAAGTTATCTCAACAGGGCTTGTACCTACAGTGAGTGCTTGGGTCGCCACTATATCACATTCTCGTTTCGAAGATATCGAAGAAACGTCTTTTCACATATTTGTTGGTCTCTTAATGAATTGTTGGGAGACCTTGTGTAATCGTTGTGTAATCGTTATAGTTTAAAGATTTCATTTAACAAGGAAATTCAACTGTATATTGTTTAAGAAGGAAATTTTACTGTATATTGTTTATTTTTTCACCTTAAATTTGTACATTTGTTAATTTAATTTTTGTTCAAATAAAATAAATAAAAATTTCATTTATATTGATAAATAATATTCTTGTAAATAGAACTAGAAACATCTTTAATTTATATATAAAATCTTCTTTCCAATTATATTAATATTAATTATTTTTTTTTATATATATATATATACATGACGACACTAGATATGAATGCGTTGTCAACTTAGAGACACTAGCGTATATGTGTTGTCAACTTAGAGACACAAAGTGCACATGCGTTGTTAATTTAAAGACATTAGGTGCACGTGCGTTGTTAATTTAGAGACATTATGTGCACATGCGTTGTTAATTTGGAGACACTAAGTGTACATGCGTTGTCAATTTAGAGACACTAAGTGTACATGAGTTGCCAACTTAGAGACATTAAGTGCACAAGTTTTGTCAATTTAAGGACGCTAAATTTACAAGTGTCCTTAATTTAGGGATGCATATATAAATAGTGTCTCTAAATTGGAGACACATAAAAAATAAATGTCCTAAAATTAAAGACACATAAACAACAAGCGTCCCTAGTTTAACGACGCTTATAGCAAAAGTGTCCTAAATAAATGTTACCAACGCATACATTTTGCGTCGTAAAAAAATGGGGCGACATCACTTTTACCAACACAAGTGGTAACACTTTATGATGCGTCGGTAAAATTTTTAGAGACACTAATTAATGTCGTTAAATGAGTAAATTAATGTCGCTAAACGCACAATGTTTTGTAGTGTTAATTTCTTATGTGGTAGCTAGATTAGTCTGTAATCACGTAAAACACATATCCAACTTTCTTGGTTAGTTAGATTAGTCTCGAATCACGTAAAACGCATCCTTTGAGAGCATCTAATAATGTAGAAGTCTCTTTTATGTATGCAGTTGTGCTGCAAGTAGCATTTTTTCTTGTGTAATTGGAGTGTCTAAATTAATTCTTACTACAAGACAAAGCACACAGAGGTAATTCATAATTGCCTTTGTTTCATAAGATTCCAGTCTTTCTTGCATAAATATATTCCCCCTGTTTGGTTTCTAAAATGCTTCTATACCCTCATTTGTCTCTACCTCCTCTTTTGATCCTATAAATCCAAACAGTATCTTTTCTTAATTCCCTATTTTTATTTCTAGCAATTGTAGTTTTTTTATGATCATCCAATCTCTCTTTTTTCTTGCTGCCATTTATCAAGCGCTTCCGGAGGATGTTCTTCTTATGGTGGCAGAAAAGGATTCCGCCAAGCAAGCATGGGAGACACTACAGACGATGCACGTTGGCGTGGAGCGAGTCAAGGAGGCGAAAGTGCAAACCTTGAGGACTGAGTTCGAGGCAATCCGCATGAAGGATGTAGAGAAGGTGGACGATTTCGCTATGAAATTGACATCCATTGTGACAGCATCCGCTCGTTGGGAGAGAAGGTGGAGGAGATCTCCGTCGTTAAGAAGTTCCTACGAGCCTTGCCACAAAAATACATGCAGATCGTTACCGCGATCGAGCAATTTGGTGACCTCAAAAACATGACGGTTGAGGAGGTCGTCGGTCGCCTTAAAGTCTACGAGGAGAGACTTCGCGGATACGGTGAAAGAGAGGAGGAGAAGCACCTCTTGCTCACGCATGCAGAATGGATGTCACGAATGAAGAAAATGGAGAAACCAGTTTTTCTTCCGAATCGTCGAGTCGCAGCGGCCATGGTGGAGATAAACGAGGTCGTGGCAAAGGACGGGGACGAGGTCGAGGGCGAGGTCGTGGAGAAAGCTCACCTCGACAAGAAGACACCAAGCCCCGCAAAGACAAGAGCACAGTGAAGTGTTACGCTTGTCAAAAGTACGGGCACTACGCGATCGAGTGCCCTAACAAAAAGGCCGACGAGGTGGCAAACCTCACTAGCTTCCATGACGAGGAGCCAGCATTAATGTTCGCCGAGGGAGTGGCGAACGCCTTGCCCGAAGATGAGGAGACAAACCTCGAAGAATTCGTGCAAGAATCGACCAAGGAGGAACCAGAGGTAGTGTTGCTCAATGAAGAGAAAGTCATGGCGAACCTCCTCGCAAGTGGCGAGGAGCATAATCACACCGACGTGTGGTACCTTGACAATGGAGCAAGTAACCATATGACGGCCCATCGAGAGAAGTTCCATGAGCTCGACGAGAAGATCACCGGAAATGTGAAGTTCGGAGACGGCTCACTCGTCGAGATCAAGGGCCGAGGATCCATATTGTTCGTATGCAAAAACGGTGATCAGCGTCTAATGACTGAGGTATATTACATTCCAAAGTTGAAAAGTAATATCATAAGTCTCGGTCAGATGATGAGAAGAATGCAATACGATCATCTTAGCCGGCTCGATCCTAAAGATGTTCGACCGAAATGGCGTCCTGTTAATGAAAGTGGAGAAATCGCCAAATCGGTTGTACAAGATTTCTCTCGAGACGAGTCAACCCGTTGTTCTATTAGCATCGCTAGCAGATCCTGCTTGGTTGTGGCATGCAAGACTTGGGCACGTAAATTTTTATGCGCTCAAGATGATGGGGGAGAAGGAGATGGCTATAGGGCTGCCCAAGTTTACACACCCCAACCAAGTGTGTGAGAGTTGCATGATCGCAAAGCAAACAAGGCTGCCATTACCTGCCCAAGCCAACTACCGTGCCGAGCATCCCCTACAACTTGTACATGCAGATCTGTGTGGTCCGATCACCCCGACATCACTCGCTGGTAACAAGTATTTCTTTTTACTTGTTGATGATTGTAGTCGTTGGATGTGGGTATACATGCTCAGAGAAAAAGGAGAAGCCTTTGAAGCATTCAAGAAATTCAAGAAGCTCGTGGAGAACAAGTCGGAGCACAAGCTTAAGACTTTGCGAACTGATCGAGGTGGTGAGTTCACTTCCCATAGGTTTGCGGAGTTTTGCAAGGAAGAGGGAGTCGAGCGTCACCTCACGGCTCCATACACACCTCAACAAAATGGTGTGGTGGAGAGGAGAAATCGCACCGTGATGGCCACTGCGAGGAGTCTGCTCAAGAGCATGCAAGTCCCGGCGAAACTCGGGGAGAGCGAGACGACATGCGGTTTATCTCTTGAACCGCTTGCCGACAAAGGTGCTAGGAGATTGTACCCCTTACCAAGCTTGGTTCGGCAGACGACCTCATCTGGAGCACTTGAGAGTGTTCGGGTGTACTGCACATGTGAAGGTTGTAGGTCCACATCTCAAGAAGCTCGATGACCGAAGTCAAGCAATGGTGTATCTTGGCGTCGAAGACGGATGTAAGGCGCACAGATTCCTTGATCCACGATGCGGAAAAATCATTGTGAGCAGAGATGTTGTGTTTGAAGAAGAGAAGAAGTGGGAATGGTGCAACGATGATGGCAAGATCGCACAAAATTCTGTGGAGTTCGGAATTTTTGATGGAGATGTAGCGGATTTGGAAAACGTAGCAACGCCACCGGCAAGTCCGCACTCGGCATCACCAATAACACCAGTAGCCATGCCGTACTCTTCTCAACAACGAGAGAGCTCAAGTAGGTCCACAACCGAAGATGCCCCAAAAAAGGTCCGCTCTCTTGCCGACATTTATGAAGTGGCACCATTAAGGGAGATGGATCTCGACGAATTGTTGTTGTTCACCACCGACGAGCCAACAACATATCACGAGGCAGCAACCGAGGAGGCATGGAAGGAGGCCATGCGAAAGAGCTCGAGTCCATCGAGAAGAACAAGACGTGGGAGCTCACCGACTTGCCACCCGGTCACAAGCTCATCGGTTTAAAGTGGGTGTTCAAGTTGAAAAGAGACAGCGAAGGCAACATCCTTAAGCACAAAGCGAGATTAGTGGCGAAAGGATACGTGCAGAAGCAAGGAGTTGACTTCGAGGAAAACTTTGCACCGGTGGCGAGACTCGACACCGTCAGATTAATTCTTGCCCTCGCAGCTCATCGTGGGTGGGAGATTCACCACTTGGACGTCAAATCGGCGTTTCTCAATGGTGATATCGAAGAAGAAGTTTATGTCGCCCAACCTGAAGGCTTCATCATCAAGAATAAAGAGCACAAGGTGTACAAGCTGTCCAAGGCTCTCTACGGACTACGCCAAGCACCAAGAGCGTGGAACACTTGCCTCAACAAGAGAATGATGAGTCTCGGCTTCGTGAAGTGTTCTCAAGAGCAGGGTGTGTACACGAGGAGCCATGGAGCGTAAGTACTCATCGTTGGTGTATACGTTGACGATTTGATAGTGACGGGATCTAGCATTGATGGTGTTGAGAGATTCAAGAAGCAAATGATGAAGGAGTTCGAGATGAGTGATCTTGGTGCTCTCATACTACCTCGGTATCGAGGTGGACCGAGAAGAAAAACCGCATCACGGTGAAGCAATCAGCTTATGCAAAGAAAATATTGGAGCAGTTCGGGATGGCGGATTGCAACCCGAGCAAGTATCCAATGGAAGCAAAGTTGCAACTCGGAAAGGATGCGGAAGGAACCTTTGTGAATTCCACTCGAGTATAGGCGTGTAATCGGGTGTCTCGGGTACTTGACCCACACTCGACTCCGATATCTCATATGCGGATTGGCATGGTGAGTCGTTACATGGAACAACCTACTATTCTACACCAACAAGCGAGTGAAACACATTCTTCGCTACGTAAAGGGAACAACGAGCTATGGGATTCAAGTACAAAAGAGGAAAAGGAGTGAAGAACTCGTCGGATTTTCATCGACAGACGATCTAGCCGGTGATATAGATGACGAAAGAGTACGGAGGGATGGCATTTTATCTCAACGAGAATCTAATCACTTGGCAATCGCAGTAAAGCCGAACCGTGGCTCTATCTTCCCTGTGAGGCCGAGTTTATGGCAGCTACTCTTGCACAGATCATGTCAAGCAAGTATGGTGAGAAACTTGTTGAACGAGGTAACCAGGAAGTAAGCCGAAGCCGGTAACTCTCTACGTCGACAATAAGTCCGCAATCGCATTGATGAAGAATCCGGTGTTTCATGGACGCAAAGCAAGCACATCGACACTCGCTTCCATTTCATTCGCGAATGTGTCGAGAACCGACAAATCGTAGTGGAGTTCGTAAGCACCGGAGAACAACGTGCGGATATTCTCACCAAGGCCTTAGCAAGAGTCAAATTTAAGGAGATGCGGGAGCAACTCGGCGTGAAGAACCTTGAACCAAGTCAAGCTTACGGGGGAGATTGTGAGAATAAACTTGACTAGGTGTCATTGTTGACTAGGTGTCATTGTTGACTAGGTGTCATTGTTGACTAGGTGTCATTGTTGACTAGGTGTCATTAGGTGTCATTGTTGACTATGGTTTTATTAGGTGTCATTAGGTGTCATTGTTGACTATGTTTTTTTTGTTTTGCTACTATAAATAGGTAGTGTTGTGCATTGTTAAAAAAAAAAACACTCCAAACTTGTAGTTTTTGCTTGTTGTCTTCAAATTACAAAGAAAAACCCCCATTAGTCCAATCTCTCTTTTTTCTTCAATCTTGTTCTTCAACGATCCTTTACATTGGAACCAACAACCTCATCATCAACAAAGCCATGAATTCCTCTTTGTCTCTTGCTCTTCATGTCTTAGAAGCAAATCCATCTTTTCATGATCACCACAAGAGTACCATTAATGTTATCCCTTCTCTTTGGGCTCACCGGTGGCGTAGTGTTCGTAAGTCGAGACGACCTCAAAGAATGGCCACTCAGGCTGTTCTGACAAGGCCTAGTTATAAATATCAAAGCATAAGATCATCGACAGACACCATCACTGTTTATAATGATAGTTGGTTTGATCTAATTGCCATAGAATATCTATCTAAAAATATTCAAGCTGCAACAGGTTCATATGCATGTTTGTTTTCTCATAGATATTGATATATAAATATATGAATATTTCATATGAAAATCAGAGAGATGAATTTTCAGGGATTAAAACGGAGAAGAGTGGATACGATGGGCTTGTCGAGGCAGCGAGTTTCGTATCGCAGATGTTCAGCACAAAGAAACAGCAAGAGTTGGTAGTTGAAACTTTGGAGACAGCCATTCCTTGGCCCATCCTTTCTATGGCAAGTTCATCTTCATACACCTCTTTATTTTGTTAATTATACTTAATTTCAAGTATATATTTATCTAATATTAATAAGCACCAATAGTAAAAGATTCAATGGTCACATGAATTGTTATTTTTACCCTTTAATTACCTATTAATTAACATGCAGAGTTCTTTATTTATTTAATTATCATCATCTACCTTACATGTAATAATTGCAATACTACGGCTCTGTTTGGCAAGGCTAGCTGATAATCTAGCTGATAGCTGATAATCTACTAGTTGGTAGCGGAAAGCTGATAATATAGCTGATCAACTAAAAATTGTTGGAATGATAGCTGATTGATTAGCTGATAAATGCAAAATGACAATAAAGGACATATGACACAATTAAGTATATTAATTATATAATCATATAATTAATTGTCGTAAATAACTCTGTATTTTATTTACGAAATACAAATTAATACCATAAAATAATTTATATTATTTAGAAAACTAAATTATGTGTGTCCATAAATGATTACACGAAAATAACTCTATATTAATTTATAAGAATTCGGAAAAAATAAACACATGTAAATAAAATACAATAAACGACTTGGATAACTATACATATACCTAACACATCATCCGCAATTGAGAAGCAATGTTATTGCGAATATTCTTCATTTCTAGAGAAGAATATTTTTAAAAAATATGTAGGATAGCCTATCATTCGAACACTACATTAAAAAATATTTTTATAGCATCTAAAAATATTTTTATACTCTACGTTAAAACTTATTTAATATGTAATAAACATCTAACAAGATTATATATAATTAAGAAATTAATGTGTACTGATTTTTAATTTTAGTGAAATTCTTTGTTTTATAATATTTAGTTAATTATTAATCACTATTTTTTTCATTAACAAAGAAAAAAAAAGCAACTCTGAACCATTGAGAGATATCCAACTCCCAAAGAAAAAAAAAGCAAGGGCATTAATTTATTTGTATTTATCCTTATTTGGTTTCTAATTTCGCGGGCTACTAATATTCACTGGTTTTGTTTAAGTATTTGCGTATTTTGTTTCCACTAATTTGTAAGGGCATTAATTTATTAATATCGTAAAACTAAGGGTATAATCGTGAGAAAAAATCCAAACGACGGATTTTCGGTTTAAACGCTATTATGAGTAGCGTTTGGAGCTTATCATCTAGATTATTTTTAAAATAAGCTACAAACCAAACAAAGCTTAACAAATAAACTAGCTTATCAGCTAGCCGATAAGCTAGTTTGTGATTACCAAACAGAGCCTACATATACCCTTCAAATTAATTAATGGAAACTTCTTTCGGTCTCTTCATGTTTGATTTTCCCCTAATTTTGTTTGTTTATACTAAAAATTATTTTATTATTATTTTGGGATGCTTAATTTGAAAAAGGTTTTTTTTTTGTTTTAAGTTGAATTTGTTTGTTATTATATCTTTTTTTTTTTTAAATCCAAACGTAAGCTTTTTATTCCAAATAATTGGTCAAAATAGTAGCAAGAAATGAGGGTATAGCCCACCACTCATTTTGACCGAATATAAAACTAGCTTCCCTTGTAACAGTATAGGCAGCTAAATTCATTGATCTACGAACATAACAAATCGAATAGGACTTCATGTCCTTTAATAAATCAATACAATCTTTAATTTGTACACATTAGGTTTTAATTATTTTTTACCTAACTGATGTGATACTATAGATGAATTCATATATAAATATATTACAAAAGAAGCGAAAGTAATACGAATGGTTCATCAATTGAACATAATTTGAGTATAATAGATTAAATTATTTTATTTCTTAATTTATATATATTACAAAACCAAATTATTGTATATTTTTTAGATAATTCATATAAAGTCATTCCCGCTAGCCAAGCATGCTCAAACGTGCGTAACAAGTATATAAAACTAAGTATGTGTACATGTGTGTGTGTGTGAGTGTGCATGCCTCTGTATAAATTGTTGCTTTATATAATCTTATACGAAAAATAAACTGTTGATTTTAATATTAGGCCTAATTGGTTAAAACATCCTAACCTTTCACAACTTTGTTATTATATCATAATCTTTTGAGATGTGTTATTATATCTTAACCTTTTAGATTGGTTAATTTATATCTTAAATTACTTTTGAATGTTAGATTATCTTTTCCTAATTAATCTCTATTATATGTGACCCATATTATGTTATTACGTACTTCATGTTTTGGGCCCACAACTTGATGGTAGTTTGAGCATAATTGTTTTGAGTACGGGGGTTTTAATTCCCTCTCCTCTCTCTTCAAATTAAACGGACCCCAATAACTGTAAAACGGTTATTGGGATATGATTTATTTAAAACCGCATTGAGATCTCGCCATCAAGAACAAGTGGTATTACGGAAGAAGGCAAATAGGGGCAAAACATTCTTAAAGTTTATCGGCAATGGAAGGAGGTATGTTTATATTTTATGATTTATGATTGAATTAAAAGCGTTATATAGATCAGAATAGACAACATTGGTATCAGAGCATGGTTGAACACTTTTATTCTTGATAATAGTTTCCGCATTATTGTTTTAATTTTGATCGACATTATTGAAAATAATTCTTGAAGTCGATTGTTCAATTTGGGTATAAAAGGGTATAAAAGGTAATTTATATATTTTAAGTTTTACCTATTCCGGTGCCGAAATCGTTAATTTTGGATTTCAGCAAACTTCCCACTTTTCGTTAATATTAATATTATTTTTCGTTGAATGCATGGCTTACTTGGCCTATTTTTTAGGTTAGAAAATATTTTATTTTCTGTATATCCACACAAGTGTTGGTAAAGTCTACAAATTTAGAGTCTCTAGATAAACACAAATTTGGAATTCATGTAGATGTCATGCTTATCATGTTGTTCATAGTGGTATCAATGAATCAATGATATATATTACATGATATTTATTGAAATATCATATGATTGCATTGAAATTAAAACGTATACAAATTACATGATATGCACCGTACGTATACATATTGCATATGATTAGAGTTTGTGGATATGCACAGTACGTATACATATTACATAATATCAATTGCAATTTGTGATATATGTATATATATTATTTAATATATGCATATTAATGTATGTCACATTATTAATTGATTAATTTATTGTCATGCATGTATACATATGATTGGCATGTATATCTTGATTAAAATAATAATAATAAAATTAAAGTATGCTTAATTAAATATTTATTTAATGAAAAGCTTATTAGTCACCAAAGTGGCCTAGCTTGAATAGATGTTAAATATTTAATTAAGACCAATTAATTATAGCGCTAGGAGGTCACCCAAAGGTGGACCATTGCTTATAATTAATGAAACTTAAGAGATTTATCTTCATACTTAATTAAAATAGGTATGTTTTATCCAAAGATATCTTACTTATTTTCTTAAGTATGATTGATTGTCTATGAAAGTATGCTTATTGAGAATTTGATATAGCATGAATTATGTATTAAAGTATCACCCAAAGGTGAACTTAAATACATAGTAAAAGTATTGTATGTCTGAATCTATTAGATTTAACTCAAAGCATTAATGTGAATAATTTTGTTACATTTGCAGCGTCCTCTAATATGTTTGCTTTGGGTAATAATATGATGGTTAAGTTCAATGGGCTTAACTACAATGATTGGTCTGAACAGATCCAGTTTCAACTGGGTGTAATGGGCCTTGACCTGACAATCATTGCAGATGAAAAGCCCGCTGCCATTACTGAGGCCAGCTCCAAAGAGGAAAAGTCTTTATGTGAGGCTTGGGAGCGGTCTAATAGGCTAAGTTTGAATTTGATGCGAATGACGATTGCAGAAAATGTCAAACCATCTATGCCCCAGACAAGCGATGCAAAGGAATTCATGATCCAACTAAAAGAGTACTCACAATCGGACATTGCTGACAAGTCCATTGTGGGAAGGTTGATGAGTGAGTTGACCACTAAGAAATTTGAGTTGTCACAACCCATCCATGATCATGTGACTAGTATGTCTAATTTGGCAGCGAAGCTCAAAGCAATGGGTATGGACGCGAGTGAATCATTTCTGGTTCAGTTCATTATTAATTCCCTTCCCCCTGAGTTTGGTCAGTTCCAAGTGAATTACAACACCATAAAAGAAAAATGGAACTTGCAAGAAATCAAGGCCATGCTCGTACAGGAGGAAGGGAGATTAAGGAAATTGAAGGGTCACTCAGTTCATCTCGCTATGCATGATGGAGCTAGCAGCGGCAAAGCTATCCCAGGAAGGAAGGACAAGAAAAAAGGACAAAGCCCCAATGAAAGTCCATGAGGGTAGAATCCATAAAGAGCTGAGGTGTCACTTATGTAGGAAGAGTGGACACTTCAAGAAAGACTGTCCGAAACGAAAGGCATGGTTTGAGAAGAAAGGTATACATTACATTTCTGTTTGTTTTGAATCAAACTTAATTGAAGTGCCTAATAATACCTGGTGGCTTGATACCGGTGCAACTACTCATGTTTCACATATTATGCAGGGATTCCTTTCAATCCATCCCATAAGTTTTAACCGAAAAGTTCTTATTTATGGGGAACATAATGAAGGCACGCATAGAAGGGATCGGGACTTACAGATTAATCCTGGATACCGGATACTTTTTGGATTTAGAAAAGTGTCTTTGTGTTCTTGAATGTTCAAGGAACCTTGTTTCAGTATCAAGATTGGATTGTGTAGGTTTTAATTTAAAGATTGGAAACAGTTGTTTTAGTTTATTTAAACAAAAATACTATTATGGTTCTGGTATTTTAATTGACAACTTATATCGTTTCAATCTTGATAGTATGTTTGTTGAATCCTTGTTTAATGTTGAGCATGTTATTGGAAATAAACGTAGTGCACATGATGAGTGCTCTGCTTTTCTTTGACATCAAAGATTAGGTCACATATCCAAAGAAAGAGTAAAGAGGTTGGTGAAAAGGAATATCTTACCTCAATTGGATTTTGTTGACTGGGATGTATGTGTGGATTGCATTAAGGGAAAGCAAACCAAACATATATCAAAACATCATTCCACAAGAAGCAATGAGCCTCTTGAATTGATACACACCGATATTTGTGGTCCTTTTGATGCTCCATCTTGGAGTGGTCAAAAGTATTTTATCACATTTATTGATGATTACTCACGATATTGTTATCTATACTTATTGCATGAAAAGTCTCAATAAGTAGACATTTTAGAAGTGTTCATTAATGAGGTAGAAAGGCAGCTAGATAGAAAGGTAAAAGTGGTGAGATCTGATAGAGCTGGCGAATACTTTGGAAAGTATGACGAAAGTGGAAAATGTCCAGGTCCATTTGCAAATTTCCTTAAAAGTCGAGGTATTTGTGCACAATACACAATGCCTGGTACGCCTCAACAAAATGGTGTAGCTGAAAGGCGGAACCGTACTCTTATGATATGGTTAGGAGTATATTAAGTTGTAACACTATACCTTCATCATTGTGGATGCATGCCTTAAATACTGCTACATATATGCTAAATAGGGTTCCTAGTAAATCAGTTCCTAAGACTCCTTACGAACTTTGGACTGGTAGGAAACCTAGTTTGAGACATCTTCATGTTTGGGGATGTCAAGCAGAAGTACGGATATATAATCCACATGAAAAGAAACTTGATGCAAGGACTATTAGTGGTTACTTCATTGGTTACCCTGAAAAGTCTAAAGGGTACATATTTTATTGTCCTAACCATAGTACGAGAATAGTTGAGTCTGGTAATGTTTAGTTCATTGAGAATGGCCAAAACAGTGGGAGTGAAGAACCACGAAATGTGGATATTCGTGAAATTCAATTGAAAACTGCTACATCTAGCATTTCTCCTCAAATTGTTGTTCCTCTTGTTGTATCAAGGTTACGCAATAAACCCGGACAACAAATCATTGTTCCAAATGAGGAAAATGAACTTATTGTTAATGAACCAGCTAATGATGCACAAGTTGTAAATGATCAAGTAGAACCACAAGAAATAGCATTACGAAGGTCTATAAGGATAAGACGACCAGCAGTATCAAATGACTATGTGGTTCATTCACTTGAACATGAATGTGATTTGAGCATTGACAAAGATCCAGTCTCGTTCAAACAAGCCATGAAATGTGATGATTCTAAAAAATGGTTTAGAGCCATGAAAGACGAGTTGAAATCAATGGATGACAACAAAGTCTGGGAATTAGTCGAGTTGCCTGAAGGTGTAAAGCAAGTTGGTTGCAAATGGGTCTTCAAAACAAAAAGAGACTCACATGGCAATATTGAAAGACATAAAGCCAGACTTGTCGCCAAAGGTTACAATCAAAAGGATGACATTGACTATAAAGAGACCTTCTCTCCAGTTTCAAAGAAGGACTCTTTAAGAATTATAATGGCTTTGGTAGCTCATTATAATCTTGAGCTTCACCAAATGGATGTGAAAACCGTCTTTTTGAATGGAGACTTAGAAGAGGAAGTTTACATGGACCAACCCGAAGGTTTCTTGACCACAGGAAAAGAAAACTTGGTATGTAAATTGAAGAAGTCAATATATGGATTGAAACAAGCTTCCAGAAAATGGTATATTAAGTTCACTAATACCATTACGTCGTATGGTTTTGTAGAAAACATTGTTGATCGGTGTATATACATGAAGATCAGTGGGAGCAAGTTTATCATATTGGTTCTATATGTTGATGATATTCTTCTTGCTGCGAATGATGTTGCTATGTTACATGATGTAAAAAGATTTCTCTCTATAAACTTTGAAATGAAAGATATGGGTGAGGCATCATATGTGATAGGAATAGAGATATTCCGTGATAGATCGCAAGGATTGTTAGATTTGTCTCAGAAAGGATATATCAATAAAGTATTAGAGAGATTTCAAATGGACAAGTGCTCTGCAGGAATAGTTCCAATTCAGAAAGGGGACAAGTTCAGTTTAATGCAATGTCCTCATAATGATTTGGAACGTCAGCAAATGCAATGCATTCCTTATGCGTCATTAGTTGGGAGCTTAATGTATGCCCGGACTTGTACTCGACCGGATATCGCTTTTCTTTGTTGGAATGTTGGGTCGATATCAAAGTAATCCTGGAATGGATCATTGGAAAGCCACAAAGAAAGTACTTAGGTACTTACAAGGCACCAAAGATTACATGTTGATCTACAAACGGTCGAGTCATCTCGAAGTGATTGGGTATTCTGATTCAGACTATGCCGGATGTGTGGACTCGAGGAAATCTACATTCGGTTACTTGTTCCTATTGGCTGGAGGAGCAGTTTCATGGAAGAGTGCAAAGCAGACTGTAATTGCTACTTCCACTATAGAGGTTGAATTTGTGGCATGCTTTGAGGCCACTATTCATGCATTATAGTTGCGGAATTTTGTGTCAGGACTTACTATAATTGATAGTATAGCTAAACCTATAAGGCTATTGTAACGGCCCGAAAATTTGACTTGTGCCACGTGTCAAGTCAAGGCCGTAAGTGGGACTCACTAGTCGAAATACGTATGTCCGAATCCAATTTGAGATGAAAATGCTAATTATGCGAGGATTTCGGTGAGTCGAAACATGGAAGAGGATGCGCCTCGAGTCGCGTGCCGACGTGAGACCGAAATAATGGCTCTATATGGTTTAAAATGTGCATTGGATATGCCTCGTGTTGCGTGTAGCGTGGGTATTGAAATTTGAAAATGAGGCGGGTTGGTGTCTCGAGATGCGCGCTGCTCGGTTGTTGAGTTTGCCTCGAGATGCGCGTTGCACGAATCTCGAGGACATTTTGATTTGAAATCAAAACGGAAAATGTATATATATATAATATATATTAAATATATAATATATTATATATATATAAAGAAAGAGATAATGATGAGACAAGGACAAAAGGAGATAAGGACAAAAAAAAAGAAAAAAATGATCAGAAAGATCAAAAGAGATCGAGAGAAGGAAAAGAAAGAAATGGCGGACGTGAAGGAGAGAAAGGAGAAACGATCGGCGGCGGAGGAGGAGATCCAGCGACGATGAGCGCGCGAAGCTCGCGGAAGAGCCGCCGGCCGAGGCGCATGGCGGAGCTTCGCGGAGGAGCCGGCGCGAGAGGCCGACAAAGACGACGCGACGGGAGGAGCGAGCATGCGGCCATGCAAGCAAGCCCTAGCGTGCGGTGCGAGCGCTCGGCAGCAGCGGTGCCAAGCGTGGCGGCGCGAGGAAAGCGCCGCAGCGACACACCGGCGAGGGCAATGCGGTGCGCAGCAGAGCGGCTCCGATCGGCGGCGATGGCGTGCGGCGCGGCGACGCGAGGCCACGCGGAGAGAGTTTGAGGGCGGCAGCGCGCGGCGCGGCGAGGGGCGGCGGCGGCGCCGGTGAGACAGCGGCGAGGTTTCGGTGGCGACGCGGTGAACGGCGCGGTGACGCGTTATCGACCGGTCGAATGCGCGATTTCGACGAAATCGCGACGACGCGGTGGATGTGAGATTTGTTTCACCAAATTTCGGTTTGATGTGAATAATTTGAAATAAAATTATTTAATTGGTAGAAATGGACACCAGGGACTTAGGAGTCGGGTGTCGGGTGCGCAAATCGAGACGCGAGAGAATTCGCGGTTTCTCGAGGTAAGTAAACCAGCCAGGGACCTATACAGTATTTCATGTTTATCCATTGATTATTGTTATTTACTATTTTGTGATAGCTTATTGTTAATCACTGCAAAACTATGCCCATGTATGTGGTATTTCTCTGCGTTTCGAGGTGGGCTTGTACCCCTGGCGCTTGTGCTGAACTTCATATATGCCTAGAAGATGTATATGTCTTTCAGAGTAATTGGGGAGGCATATACATCCATATACATAGAAGATGTATATGTCTTTCAGAGTAATTGGGGAGGCATATACATCCATATAAAAGTTTTGGTTGGGACTCCTTGTTATTTGGCATCACTTATCGATGGATTGGTTACGGTCTTTTATATTCATGCGTTTCTTGATTCCTTTCGTTCTATTTACATGAATTCGACTGCTTTGGATATTGTGAACTGTTGTTTTGGATATTGTGAAATGTTGTATATCTGTCCTACTGGATTTACTTACCTGGGCTCGTCATTTTTATTTTGACCGAGTGCAGAGCTGCAGACAAGTAGCAGAGGAAATGCTTCATGGCTAGGTGAAAATTTTGTATAATTGTATTTACTCTCCTCTGATGATATTTACTGGGTTCCACAATTAGGTTGCCTAACTCCCTGATTTTTATTTTTTGTTGAGTTATTAAACTTATTAGTTGCTTCCGCTAAAATTGTAAAACTCGAAAAATATTAATAACTCAACTGTAAATGGTGAATGTACTAATAATGGTGGATTGGAAGGCTGACTAGGCATGCGTTGACCTTGCGAGACTGGCTCGGGGGTCCGCGTAGGTTTAGGCCGGGCGGGGCCCAATTCGTGAAAAATTGGGGCCGTCACAGCTATACTGTGATAATTCCGCAGCAGTTTTCTTTTCGAAGAATGACAAGTATTCAAAAGGTGCAAAACACATGGATTTGAAGTACTTGTCTGTCAAAGAAGAAGTGCAAAAACAAAGAGTGTCGATTGAGCATATTGGTATTGATCTGATGATAGCGGATCCGTTAACTAAGGGATTACCGCCCAAAATGTTTATTGGCCATGTTGAACGTATGGGCATTATAGACAAGTCCTTGTTAACATAATATTGTGGTATGTATACATACATTTATAATTGTATTGCTCATATTATTGTCATGACACTTGTGAATTCTATTAAAGCTTTGTTTTCGCTTATATACTTGTTATCTTCATTATATTTCAGAGAGATAACATTATAGTTAGAGGGTTGAATTGTGCTTATTATAGTTATACTGGTTGAGTTTGTTGTGATACATGGAAGGAATCATGTCGATTAAATGACATGTGACCGCCATGATCTAATCATTTTAATTCAGTGGAAAAGTGATTTGATAGATTCAATAAAAGTGCGCAATTATATTTTATTTTGAATCATCAAGTTATAACATGGGTCAAGCGGGAGATTGTTAGATTATCTTTTCCTAATTAATCTCTATTATATGTGACCCATATTATGTTATTACGTACTTCATGTTTTGGGCCCACAACTTGATGGTAGTTTGGGCATAATTGTTTTGAATACGGGGGTTTTAATTCTCTCCCCTCTCTCTTCAAATTAAACGGACCCCAATAACTGTAAAACAGTTATTGGGATATGATTTATTTAAAACCGCATTGAGATCTCGCCATCAAGAACAAGTGGTATTACGGAAGAAGGCAGAGAGGGGAAAAACATTCTTAAAGTTTATTGGCAATGGAAGGAGGTATGTTTATATTTTATGATTTATGATTGAATTAAAAGTGTTATATAGATCAGAATAGACAACATTGAATTCCAAATTTGATGATATACCATTTAAGTAATGAGTTTAAATAATAAAATGGATAAATTGTTTTGATAATTATAGGTGATGAGATGACTTTTTAAATTTATATTAAGGTGTCACCTCGTCAAGTTTTAAGTTAAAAGTTAACTTGGGATACAAATCAAATCATTTAGAAAAGGTTATGATAGCTAAGATATAATAACAAAAATTTAACCCAAATCAAATCATCTAAAAAAGTTATGATAGCTGATATATAATAACAAAAGTTGTGGAAGGTTAAAATATTTTAACCAATTAATATTTAATATTAAAGCAAATCTTTTCGATCACCATTTTTACCTTCTAAAGCCTACACTATGTATATAAGCTAGCCAAGGTGGTAATAGCATGTTTTGCAGTTTTACTATTTCAAGAGACAATTTTTAAATAACCAAATAAAAAATGCTTTAAATATATAACAGCTTTTCTCCCCTCACTAATTTGGAAAAGAAATTGATGGCTTAATTTATTTTTTAGGTGATTAATTTCCAAGTTTATTCACATTCAATAGTATTAATTGAACTATTGAACTGATGATTAATTATTAAAATAATAAAATTTTGAAGTGAAATAAAGGAGATTTGTCTAGATCTAATAAAAAATGCGCCCTCCGCCCTCTATCTATATATATATATAGATAAGAAAATTCTACTATGATGACTTTTTTAAATCACTATATGGATCTTGGTGATTTAAAATTTTTACTATTGATTTAGATCCAATGGTGAATATGAAAACTACATTTATGACTCTTAAATGTGTGCATAAGTTCCAAGAAAGCATATTCATTATTGGATCTAAATCCAATGATCCAAGTTTAAATTTACCATTCATGGTAATTTTTTCAATCACCATGGTACGTAGAACTACCTATCCGCAGTAGTTTCTAGTTGACATTGTTAGGCCATGGCGGCTAAAACTTGTAATTTGAGTTAGACTCAAATTAGTGTCCTACTTGAATTCATGCAAACACGGTGATTACCCAGGTGATTAATTAGTAATTGAAATTGCTATAAGATACAAACTACATTAATGTGTTGTATTTCAATTATGATGAGTTAATATTTATGTTGGTTTTATGTGTACATGCACTTACACCTATAAATAGGTGAGTACAGTTAAGTGAAAAGACATAGTGTTGAGGTGTTTAAGAGCCGATTGTGTCGCAGTGCACGAGCCTGCAGGGCGTGTATGCCATACTATGAGATTAAATCTTTTTGGGGTACTTAACTGGGGTTTTTCGGTAGAGAAGGGTTTTTCTTTGTATACTAAACTATTGATAGTGGATTACCTTATATCTTACCCGTGGCTTTTTTCATGATTTTGAGATTTTCACGTAAATTCTTGTATTTGTATTTTATATGTTGTTTGTTTACCTTTGAATATTGTATTGGTGTAACTGTATTTTTGGGTATTCCGCGGTGATTCATTGCAACAGACATTCGTATGTTTGATTAGCTTCAAAATTAACTTATCACAAAGCGCGAAACTTGCTGAATTCCATTTGCAACTGTGTTCTTGTTGAAAAAAAAAAAGCCCCTCATCATCCATATTCATCATTACAATGTAATTTTTGTTTTTTCCAATGTAAACTAAAATTAATTAATGACAGATTAGGGCATTGGTGCTAACATCCAAATTCAAAAGGGAGCTCTTTGCAATCTTCACGACATTCTTTTTCGCATGGCTCATTGGACTGTCAGAGGTTAATTATTTGTATATGTCTATTTTACGTACGTACATAATTTCTTTCATTATTTTAAAACTTAACCTTAGTATTTTTTCCCTAACAAATTATACTCGTCACCTTAATTAGTAAAACTGTATATGAAAACTGAGATCTAAATCTTCCAATAGACCATCTAATCGCAATATATTTATGTTTATATATTGCATCTATTACCGTCAGACTAATTTGAGGCCACAATCCAACGGTTAATGCAAGGGGAGTGGGAAACCTTCCCAACTATATATGACATATTTTTTTGATCGGTACCCTACTATATGATATTAAATTAAGCTAGGAATATGACTCAAAAAAAAAGAAAAGAAAAAAAAAACTTGAGATTATGACAAATGACAGTCTCTCCTCGTCATCAATTTTTTTTTTTTTAATTTATAAACTAGAAAAAGAAAAAAGCAAATCCTGAGCTTTGACTTTATCTCACAGTGATGATCCTTCATTTATCTAATTTTATACCAAGTCCCGCCCACTAATGATAAGATAATAACGATATTACATGGATATAATTAAGTACTATTAATTATTTTTTAATATTTATATTTATCGGTTAATTATAATGTGAAATATATTTGATTATATAATTTCCAAAACATTAAGACAGGTAAAAGAATATGAGATGGAAGGGAGAATGGAAAAGAATGTGGTGCACATAAAGAAATGCAGGTGATTTTGTTAAGTTGAACTCTAATTTAATTATATAATTACTTCAAAAAAAACTCTAATTTAATCAATCAATATTTTTAATTAGATATTAACCTTAATCCAAGTAAAATCAATTTAATAAGTAATTGGTTAATTTCTTATCAAAGAAAAATATTATGTCTTGCACATGTACATGTAATCACTTAAGTATGACGTAATTTGTAGGTTCTTAGAGAAAAGCAGATGCGTGGGAATGTGTGTGAACATGTGTAAGATGCCATCACAGAAATTTATACATAACTCCTTTGGAATGCCTGTCAACATGGTTCCCAGTAAGTATAAAGAGCATCTATTAATTACATACATCTATGTAACCATGCATATTGCCATAATTTGTTATAATATAAGATTGCACGAGAGACAAATTAATATAAGGGTAGTGCTAGAAGGACTCAAAAAGTCCGGACTCAAACAACAAAAAAGACATAAAGACTCTTAATTTAAATTCATTCTTAGTATTTGGGGTAGAGGGTAATTAGGTCTTTTACTTAGGTAGATATCTTAAATTACTAACAAAATTTTTTTTGAGTCCGGACTCAAAGAGTCCAAACATATTTTTTGTTAATATAAAAGGATGGAACCCAATTACTTTTAAATCATACATAAGAGAAAAAATGAAACTTCTTAACTCATCAACTAGCCTAGCATACTGTAACATCTAAATCTATATTTATTCCTTAATTAGGTGGCTAGTTAACTACTTCTAATTAAACACAGAAATCTACAAAATCTACTAGATTCATGATTTATTATATATATAACGGTTTATGTGAAAAACTTTTCACGACTCGACACGTGGATTGTGAGAAGTTTTCACAACGTGACAGGTAGTATTATGATTCATAATTAATATTTTATAAGAAAAAATAAAAAATACAAGTCATTGATATTTCTCGCAATTAAGTGAAGGGTAGGATGGTAAAATCTAATTTTTTGATTTTTTAATAATTTTCATTTTTTATTATTTTTTTGGAGAGTTTCTTTTTTCGATCTTTTTTTTAAGGAGTTTCTATTTTCGGTTTCGATTTTTCTAATAATTTTCGTTTTTTTTTTCTGTCTTTTTTTGGGGTTTCTAATTGTAAGACAAAGTATTTGACAAAAAAATTGTAATACAAGTATCTCCAGTTTTTTTTTTCTTACGTCCATTACAACAAAAATTAAATTAGTAATTATTATAAAATATACGATTTTGTCTTTAGTGAGGTTAGAACCGGAAATATATGAAGCAATTGATGCTTAAGTGTTTTATTTCTTAAGGTTACAGTTAAAACAAAAAATTATCAAAACGTGACAAATATTTGGGAAGGGAGGGGGAGAACATCATAAGTTTTTTTTTTTTTTTGTTCCATTTTTTTTCTCATCAAAATTATTCTATCTAATATGTAGATATTTATTCTTGCCCCGAGTCGAAGCGTCGGTTGCCGTCTAATTTCTTAAATAAATATTAACTTTTCTAATTAAACTAAATGACCTATCACCTTTCTTGTGCGAAGGTAACATCGTCCAGTCCAACATGCAATGTGATCATCTCCGTATATTTAACCTTCATCAAAATGAAACCAAATTAATCAGCTGCGGTGGTGGGTCACGAATAAACCACTTTAGGCTGCTAATTATGATGCCATGCTCTCTACCATGCATCATACATGTCGTGCATTCTGAGACCATGGATTCATGAAATCAATTCATTCATAATGTCAAAACTATGAAAAAGGTCATCAAGTCGAGCACTAAATCAATTGCATTGCACGCATCATAGAGACACATTTATGTGGTGCCTGAATGGTGGAGGGCAGTTTGGTCCACCACAAAATTGAGAAGGTGCCATAGGGCAGAGATTTGGGTAGCTCACACCCCTTCATATATATATACCATGTGCGATGACTTGTAAGCTAACAAGTGATAGCTCTTGCATATATGTCCTTATGTTCACATGAAGGTGAGAGTTGGAGTCTAACATGGGTGTATTTAATTGAGATTTTAATAGACTTTTGGTTACTTTTAATTACTAAAAAAGTTTAGGTGTATTCAATTAAAACTTTTAGAAAGTTTTTAAATGTAAGATGTATTCAATGTGAACTTTTATAGACTTTTTAAAAGTTTATAAAAGTTTTGGGGTATTCAATTTAAACTTTTAGAGAGTTTCTAAAAGTAAGGTGTATTTAATTTTTTGATGACTTTCGTAGTTTGGTTACAAATCTCGACTTTTATAGACTTTTGTATAAAAATACACATAAACAAATCTTCAACTTCTCTTCACCTCAACCCAAAAACTTTTAGAGACTTCTAATTTTTGTTGGTTCTCTTATTCAATAAGGACGTCATTGTTCATAATGTATTTTCTTATCAATTGTTTTTATTAACTTCTCCAATCACTCAACAACTCGTAAATTTCATTGCTCACTCCTTATATTCTAACGTTTATGTTGATGAAAATGAAAATGATGTTGTTATTAACAAGATCTCACTTTGACATCATCGTAAATTTTATAGGATTTTTTACAAAGAAGTTTTGTTTATTAAGTGTATAATTATAATATCAAAAAATGTAATCTTATTATTTTTGGAGAAAATAATCGTGTATTTTTTTTTCAAATGCAAGAAGCGGATTTTAAAAATTTTAAACTATCATTCTTAAAGAAAAAGATATAAGTTTTTTTTACTTAAGTTAAAAAAAGTGTAAAACTTTTACACACAATGATATTACTTGGTTCTTTTTGCCACTAAAAGATTATTTATTTGCATATTTGTTTTGTTAATATTTATTTACTTATTTATTATGTTACTATCTTGATAGTCGTAATTCATTACTATGTCTATATGGTTTTTTATTAAAATATAAAAATACTTTTAAAAAATTAATAATAGTTCTTAAGAAAAATAAATATAATTATTCGTCTTTTTTATAATAAAGTGCAAAATATTTGTTTCAATATTAAAATCACAAAAATTTACTAGTATCAATCAAAATCATGTTTAAGAAGTTCATAAAAGTCACTAAAAATCTTAAATGTTGATAAAAGTCAGCAAAAAGAAGTTTACTTAAAATTTATCAAAGTCTTTAAAAATCTACGAAAATCTACAAACTTTAGAGAAACTATGAACTTATAAAAGTAACCAAAAATCTATTAAAATCTCAATTGAATACACCCCTATAAAAGTTTATTGCTAGCTGATCAGCATATATGGTTTATTAAGCAGGTCTCTCCTGTCAAGAAATTAATAAGGCTTAATTAAAATGAATTTAATACTATTTTTTTATTAAATGGATGACTAAATAGTTTCTATATAGAATTATTAATAAATTCTTTTTGGTAGATTTTGATGACATGAGTTGCGAGATGATATTTGGTCAGGAACCTCCCTTAGCTGCTGATGATCCAGCGTTGAAACAACCATGCTACAAGATACTATGTAATGATCACTTACCTATCATATCTTTCATTCTCTCTCTCTCTCTCTCTCTCTCTCTCTCTCTCTCTCTCTCTCTCTTTTATGGTTTATTATATACCTTACTCGGCTCACTCCAGGTCGGCCCACAATTGGGGCAAATAGCTCCTAGCTACTGCCTCCATCCATAGGACTCGAACTCGAGTGCCGAATTCTATACTCGAACCAACCAACCGTTGGTATTGAGTCATAGTTTAAATATAAGCTAATGTTTAAATTTTTATTTTAAAAATTTATGTTGTAAAAACCTCTATTAATAAGTTCACCTCACATATTTTTTTTTTTTTAAAAAAGTTGATGTACTATCTTAAAAATAATGAAATTTTCTTACATGTGAAACAAGTCAAATATTTTTTGCCACGTCACCACTAGCGATTGGCTCCAACGCTAAAGCAATCGCCAATAACTGCCATGTGGCTTGTCTGACAACCATGTGGACAAGAATAGCAATGGGTGCACGTCGTTCTAGAAAAAAAATTATTTTAAAAAAAACTTTTTTAATTCTTTGTTTTTTAAAATAGGTTTCAAAATTTATTTTAATTAAAAATAATAATAAAATTATTGTTTTTAATTTTTTGTTTTAAAAATAGATTTCAGAATTTATTTATATTAAAATTATTTTAAAACATTATAAAACATTTTTCTTATTGTAAAATAATTATTTTATTTTTTTTTTATTAAAATTAATATTGAAATTATTATTTTTATTTTAAAACATTATGAAATATTTTAATTACAAAACAAGTTTTTGAAAAAATATCAGTTTTTATTTACAAATAACAATTTTTATTTTTTATTTGATGAAAATAATATTTTTAAAGAATAAATAAATTAAAGTAAATAATTGAAATAAATAAAGAAATACATGAAATAAATATAACAAAAGAAAGTTTACAAGTGTAAAAATGTACATGTATGACTACAAAATATGAATAAAAAAAATTTAAAGTCTAAGTAAGTGAGAGGACTCAATCATGAAGATCATGGTTGGTATCTGAGTCATCATCAAGATCTGCTGGTGGTGCAAATGAAATTCCAAATATGTCCATCATAGCTTGCTCCATGTGACCTAAGTGTCACTGCATCTCTTGCAATTGGTCACGATCGAGGGTTTTTATCATTGATAACCTCTAAAATACTTCTTTGCATCTCCTTATTGGCCCCTTAGCTGCTCAATGGGCTTATTATTGGCAAACATAGGTCGAGAAGATCCTGCTTCAGCATGTCTATGCCTCGATTCTGATGGTGTCCACCCAAGTCTATATGTCCGCCCTTTATTGTCACGCTCCACGACTGATTAATACAGCTTAGTCCCATCAATAGACATGTTGGGACCCTGTAACTGTGTGAGCTCGCGAGTCTGTCACATATCGCCATTTGTATTAAGAAGTTAAACATTCACAAAACATATATATAAGTCATTAATACCTATAATTAATTGAACAAACAATTACTATAAAACTAGTTTCTTACGACTATCTTCTCTACTCTTCGATCCATGAAAGTAACGTCGTCGTGATCCTTGGTGTGGAAGTACAAACATAACTCCAAAGCAGGAGGGGGTCGACGTAATTTCTCCTTATATAAAACATATGTTTAAGTAGGATTCAGTTTGAGACTTATTATTATTATTAATATATATATATATATATATAAACTTAATTATTATAGCATGACCTATTAGTCTTTAGTGCGATGATATATGGATATGGAACCACCCACAGCTACACCCGTACCAAGTACCTATGTCTCTGTCTGCCGATTTTTGCTTGCTTGCTCTGATTTCTTCTTAAATTCAGGGTTGGACCGCATTTTCTTATAGTGCTCGAAGATCTTAGTAGATACGTGGCTCGGTTTTTTATCTTTCAAACACACCTTGCTAATGAAGTCGGCGTACCGAGTGACGATCTGTTTATCGTATGCCTCTCTAATAGCTCAGTCATGGATCCTAATTGAAAGTCATTTATGTACAAAAATATCGAAATTTAATATATTTATCCTAAGTAAAATAAACAACCTTGACTTAAAGATTTTTACCTTCCATTAATTCCAGTATACGTCTCGAATCTGTTGAGGAACATGCTCCCCGAAATAGCCATCCTTGTATTAGGAGTACTTGTATGCCCTTGTCATCTTCCGTGCAACTTTGTCCAACTGGTGCAACTTGCGTCCGCTAAATTAAAAATTTATTTTAGAACAAAATTTTGGAAAATTAACGAAATGTAGGCATGCGTAATTAAATTATGTATACTTACTATCTCTCGTATTCCACAACAAAAAATATTCGCCCCCAACTTGGGTAGGAGTGTCGCTTATCGGGGCCCTAGCAGCCTGAACGCCCCGTTATCATCTATATGATGCAGTACAGATGGACAAATTGCTCGAAGGGCATGTTGAATAACTCAGTAACTATGAGGCATGCGAATGAAAAAGGCTTTGTTGTAAGGCCGTCTGGTGGCCGTGCTAGCAGTCCTGTTGATGTGAAGGAGATGATGATCCCATCGATGAAAAAGTAGAGGCAAAACCTTGCTGCATGGTAACGTGACCAGCGATGGGTGGTGTAGGTAGCGAAGAAAGAAGCGAAGAGTACATCTGCATAGAGTTCGAATCATCGACAAATACATATGCCAAAGACATATCATATGCTGAAGAGAGATGTGGTGAATGTAAATAAGAGGGGGCATCTAATGTAAGAAGGGGCTTGTTATGAGGGCGGATATGGGTATGGATGATATAAGGGGTCCTGCTAGGGTGATACTCATAAGGATGTTGATACAGAGTTTGCTGCCTCTGACTAGACTGTGGAGCAACATCATCATGAGATCATAAGTGTGAATGATCTGAATGACGAGATCTGCTATCTTTAGTGCCACCGGATCTCTCAGTGCATGATGGACTGTATTCTATGCCTGACATGATTTTTTTTTAAGATAAAAACTAAGTTAGAAATAGCCACATATAAACGTCCTACATTTCAAATATTACGTAACAAGCCAACAAATATAATATTAGGTTTCGTATTCCTTTACCTACTAAAATGGTTAAATCAAGGTTCATTACCACTATTCCCATCATTCGATGAAACTGAGAATTATCAGTTTCATCATCTTCTTTGTCAACGTTTGACATGTGTGCGCCACTAGGATCAGCTAGAGAAATTGCAATATTGGTACCAATATCAACCTAAGTATCATGCTCAGGTAGCTGCTCTTGAAAAACATCTTCTTGGGTAGGCGCACTGTCAACGTTCTCGACTAAGTTGTGTTCATCGATGAACTTCGGTTGAAATTTGCACGTGGCTTGCTAATTATTCTGCGCACTTTTTACACTTGGGTAAAAAAGAAAGTACAATTGACTAGCTTGCATGGCTAGTATAAAAGGCTCGTACTTATACAATTACAAATTTCGATGCACATAAAAAAGTTTTAAGGAGCGGTGAACTCTTATCTTAATGTTGGGAATGAGATTAAATCATTCACACTTGAACAACATGGTATGTAAGAACACACCGTATTTGATTTATATCACTTTTTGCAATTGCCGGTAGATAAGGGTGTCAATTTTTTCAGCCCGTCGGTTTAGACAATAATTTTTTACATTCAAATCTGGTCTAGGTAAGGTTTTGATGTCCAAATTAAAATTTGGGTCGGATGTGGACAAGACCATTTGAGCACGGACTCGGCATCAATTTTAAAAGATATATATTTTATTTTGAAAATATACTTCCATACATAGTATAATTCACAAAAACAATAATAGAAATAAAGAAACTACATAACTTGTATAGAAATGTACTATTTTAATTTTGAGACTTAGCTAAATTGCTTGAGACAACATTATGCATTTTGTTTTCTTAATAAAAAACATTATTATGTCATGAAATTTAAAATATTAACTACAACTTGAACATTAATTTTTAAAATTATATAAGAGAAGATTATATTACAAGGTATTTGCAATGATTTTAATAGTTAAAAAACCTTTTAGACATAAAATAATTTTTAAAAAACTCGACAAAATCTAGATATTTGGACAACTTGGATTAAAAGTGAATTCAATATGGGCAAGGCATACTTATCCGAATTTACAACTGAGTCGAATTTGGACAATGCAAATGCTCGTTTATATCAAAGGTGACCCGGACCCAAACATGTTCGGACTCGAAAAATTGACACCTATACCCGTAAAAGTCATTATCACATTCTACGTAATTTGTGCCTTTAATGCACACCTTGCTACTACGTATATCATTGTTTGTGTTGTGTGACACTCTGTGAAACTTGTAGCCTTTAACAAGATACGCGTGATATACGGTGCATAGTCGACTTGGATCATACAAAAGCATTAAAAATATTAGATGTTGAATATACAATGATGCCTACAATCAAAACAATTTTTATGATAAACTTTATTTTCAATTAAATAACAAAACATAAAGAATTGTGTTAATACACATTTATTGATTACGTACAAAATGTTGGAACCAAGTTGAGAATTGTTTCTCAAGATGTTTATCGATTGCATTTTGTGTGATATTCAACTGTTTGGAATGCAACCTCGATACGTACATCCATACATGACATAAAAGAAATAAAAAATTACGATGGAATAGAATAAGACTATTAAACAATTGACATGAAAACTGTGTATTGTAACGTATTAATGTATACCTCATGAAAGGAGCGATTTCAAGACAATTTAACAACACATAAGCGTGTGCAGCATTACACTCATCATCCGTGAGATAATGCTTCTTTGATTTCCTAAAGGCCCGACAAGGGTGGGTGAAGATAGAGAAGTTGTCATCAAAATTTTGAGTTGGATCGACTCCACGATCGTAATTGCGAGGTGGCAGTTGTGCTATGTCTGCATATGTTCATAAAAACAATAGGAACAAAACGCGGTTGCCTCGTCCACTAAATAAGCATTGCATATTGAGCCCTCAAACATTGCCTTATTCATAACATTATTTTTCAAATGTTTCAAATACCTATATTTGTAGAGGTAAATTAGGTAGATATACATTTTAATTGATTTTAAGTTATGTATGAAAAAAGTAGATAAGCAACAAATATAATTTATTACCACTCAAAGGGATACATCTACTGAAATTATACTAGACCAGTAAGGATAGCCTCGTGTGCCAGATGGATATGGAGATGCTTAATTGAGTGGAAAAAACTTGGCGTAAAGATTTTTTTCTAGCTTATATAATATTTTTGGAATGTTTTCATGCAAAAGCCGTAGATTCTCAATATTTAAATTTCTAGCTGTTAAATCTCTAAAGAAAATGCTTAACTCGCTGATCCCAATCTATATGTACTTCTCTAAAAGATTCCGAAATGCAATCGATAAAAGTTGTTGCATGAATACATGGTAATCGTGGCTTTTTTATTCCACACATCTTTAATTTCTTAGAGTCTACGCAACTGCCGATGTTAAATGCATAACCATCAGGGAAGTGCAATTCCTTAATCTATTTACACAATATTTTTTTCTCCGCTTGTCAAGTGCATATTGTGAATTTGGATATTTCTTAGATACTTAATCATAATGAAACTCTGATCGATGACAAATCTCCTTTAAGTCGTCCTTAGACTTTGCGTTATCTTTCATCTTCCCTAACATACTCATGATTGTATCGAAAATATTGTCAAAACTTTTTCTCGATGTGCGTTACATCTAGGTTGTGTCTGACAAGATTCGTCTATGACAAGTCCCACAGTATGCTTTATTTTCTCCACCCACTAGTCTTCAAGACTTTGTTGTTTATAACATCTAATCTCAATTCAGTAACCTTCATCTGCCTTAAAGTCTCAATTTCATGCAAGATATTTTCACCTGATTTATTGGCCGGCGGCTTGTCTGATATAATTCTGTCTTTATGAAAACTAAATTTGTCATTCCTCTCATTTGAATACCGTGACAAGAAATGATAGTGTCAATCAAACCAAGATGCTTTCACGCCTAACCTCAACAGGAAAACGTCGGTATCATCCATACAATAAGGGCAAGTTGTCATCTTATGCGTGCTCCGTCCCAAAAACATGTTGTATGCTGGAAAGTCGTTGATAGTCTACATAAGTGCAGTATGCATTTGAAAGTTTGTTTTTGTCGATTCATCGTAAGTAGGCACTCCGTCATATAAATCCTGCAATTCTTTCACCAATGGTTAGAGAAACACATCAATTTCTTGCGATGGATTGGTCGGTCTAGGTACGATCACTGTTAAGAACATCATTTATTTATTCATGCACATTAACAGAGGCAAGTTGTATGGTGTTAAATCACCAGCCATGAGGAGTACAGTTTGTCGGTCATTTCAAAAGGTTAGAACCCATTAGTGCATAACTCAAGTCGAACGTTACGAACTTTGGAACTGAAGGGAGGATTCGCTTGATTAAAGTGGTTCCATGCCATGGAATTGAAGCAATGTTTTGCATTGTCCTCATCTTTAGCATGTTATGCGTGTTATCGTATGTGTTTCGTTGTAGCGTTTTACACGAACAAACATTGTAAAGGAAGCGCCAAGGGAAATTAAAGAATTGTCTTGAGCGGACGTTTGTTGGAATTAAACCTAAGTTCTCCATAAAAATTGCAAGACATAAGGTTGGAGTTGGGCCCCCAATGAAGCATGAACAATTAAGGACAATAATCAATTTGCTCATACGGCATATCCAACCAGTGCATTAAACTTTTACATTTGTAAAAGCTATCGACCAAACAATTATCTTCAGGTAACATGTCTTTACAGACCTGCAAGATTTCGTTGATGCTTGCTCTAAAATATGGTGATTCAATTTTATCATCAACAAATGCGCCATTGCTAAAAGTTTTGTCATCTTCTCGTAACCCGGCCAAAGCAGTTGATTTTGTTAATCATTTCGAATAAATTTTTTGCTTCAGGGTTTGTTTCTTTCTCGTAGTTCCAATCGAAACTTGGCTTGTGTAATTTGTATCGTATGATGATATGACATCGAATATTCGTCAATTGGATCATCATATTTATCATCCACATCTTTTAATAATTATCCCTCCACATACTTGGTCCAACAATAATATTCGCGAACAAGTCCTTAACTTACTAGATGAAGCCTTACTTTGTTTACATCGTAGTATTTCTCGTTGCGACTTTTTCGGCAAGGACATTAAATTTTTCCTTTGTTGATGAAAGTGGTGCAGTGTTGCATGACAAATTTTATAGTCTTTCACGTTAGCCACAAACTTCAATCGAGTGCAACTGCCTTCAATGCGGTTATACATCCAATCTCGAGATACATACATCTCGAAAGACCTAAGGAAACCTAAACACATGTACACACCAATCACTATATCCATTTTAATCGAATGTTTATTGTAATTAGTCGAATTGATTGCATTAATTACACATACTTTGTGTAATATATATTTTGTTTCAAATGTTATTATAAATTATTATAATTTTATTTCAATATACAATTAGTCAGCATAATTATTCTTAGCGTTTAAGTCATCTATTTTGTTTCAATATATGTATCTAGGTGGTAAGAGTTTTTAAATGTATAATTTATTTTTTTTAAGAAATTTATTCTATGCAATTATGATTTTTTCAATATATAAACTATATAGGTACTACTCATTAATTGAATTTCTTGAGTACATATAGTATAAATTATTCTAATTTTCTTTATATATATACTATATATAAGTACTAGCTACTTTTTTTTCAAAAACTGAAGTCCTATATTTTGTTTCAATATAAAAGCGTTGTTATATATATTTGTATATAATAATTATTTTTTCAGCTTCTTTATACAAATATATATTATAAGTTGTATATATAGTATAATTTTTACATTCATAATAAATATGTATATATATAAGTTTTTAAGTGCTTTATTTTTGTTTTAAAATTTTTGTATTTAACTAAGTTTTTATTTCATTACATATTGTGTAAGTTCTATATATATAATTTAAAAGCATTGTACTATATTTATATATATGTCAATTATATATTTTTTCAATATATTTTCTTTATTTAATTTTAAAGTGATTTTATGTTTGTGTATATATACAATATTATTAATCCTTTATTTTTGTCCTACTTGAAATTTATTTTGTCCAATTAATTTTTTCCAATTATTATATGAAATTTTCTTAGTGAAGTGCACATCAAGTTTATATATTTTTTAACAATAATTTTAATTCAACTCAACATACTATACTTTTTTTAACCAGAATTATAACACATTACAAAAAAAAACATATCAATATAAAAAAATCATATATAAGCACATTACACATTTTTATTATACAAACATCAAAAATACATAACATGCATATCATTTAAGTCCATTACACATTTTTTCACCAAATATACAAACATAAGTTATTGTTTTTCATCAAAATTATAACAAATTACACATTTTCATTATAAAACATTACATGGACATTACACAAGCATAAAAAAACACATATCAATAATTTTAATTACAACACATTTACATGCACATTTTTTTCACAAATATTCAAAAAACATAGATATCAACATAAATTATTATTTTAAGATTTTATTAAAAAAACTTATTTTTCACCAAAAAACCATTTTTAATATACAAAGATCACAAATATATATGCATACTTATTTATTTTAATTAAAATATATAAATTAATATAAATTATATCTACGGCATTGGCGGAATGCAGCACTGAAATCGGCGGGGCGGGGCGAACGGCGGTAAGCAAGGCGAACAACAACGCGGTGGGGCGAACGACGAGCTTGAGTGGGAGGATCCGACCAGCCGAGGTCGACGCATGGGAGAGACAAAGAAGCCAAGGTAGAGAGGTGGGGTTAAGGTTTTGGCCGTCGAAAAATAGGGATCGAGGGTCGATGAGAGCGGACACGAGCTAGGGAGAGAGATCGAGGGTCGATGAGGGTAGAGGGTGTGTGTATGTGAGAATAAACTTGACTTGGACAAGAGTAACATGGTGGAGTAACATGGTGGAACAATAATTATGGTTTTACTAGGCGTCATTGTTGACTAGGTGTCATTGTTGACTAGGCGTCATTGTTGACTAGGCGTCATTGTTGACTAGGTGTCATTAGGTGTCATTGTTGACTATGTTTTTTTTTGCTACTATAAATAGGTAGTGTTGTGCATTGTTAGATATACACTCCAAACTTGTAGTTTTTGCTTGTTGTCTTCAAATTACAAAGAAAAACTCCCATTAGTCCAATCTCTCTTTTTTCTTCAATCTTGTTCTTCAACGATCCTTTACATTGAAACCAACATTTGGTATCAGAGCCATTAGCCGAAGGACATGTCGTCATCAAGCAAAGCAGTCGGAGGAGATATGGCGGCAACTAAGATCGGAAAAGAAGGGAACATGACGCTCTCTTATCCGTTACTCACGAAGAGTAACTACTCGGTGTGGGCGTTGAAGATGCGGGTGAATTTACAAGCGCAAGGAGTGTGGGAAGCCGTGGAGTTCGACGAGGTCGAAAAACGCAAGGATAGAATGGCTCTCGCTGCCATTTATCAAGCGCTTCCGGAGGATGTTCTTCTTATGGTGGCAGAAAAGGATTCCGCCAAGCAAGCATGGGAGACACTAAAGACGATGCACGTTGGCGTGGAGCGAGTCAAGGAGGCGAAAGTGCAAACCTTGAGGACTGAGTTCGAGGCAATCCGCATGAAGGATGTAGAGACGGTGGACGATTTCGCTATGAAATTGACATCCATTGTGTGGACAGCATCCGCTCGTTGGGAGAGAAAGGTGGAGGAGATCTCCGTCGTTAAGAAGTTCCTACGAGCCTTGCCACAAAAATACATGCAGATCGTTACCGCGATCGAGCAATTTGGTGACCTCAAAAACATGACGGTTGAGGAGGTCGTCGGTCGCCTTAAAGTCTACGAGGAGAGACTTCGCGGATACGGTGAAAGAGAGGAGGAGAAGCACCTCTTGCTCACGCATGCAGAATGGATGTCACGAATGAAGAAAAATGGAGAAACCAGTTTTTCTTCCGAATCGTCGAGTCGCAGCAGCCATGGTGGAGATAAACGAGGTCGTGGCAAAGGACGGGGACGAGGTCGAGGGCGAGGTCGTGGAGAAAGCTCACCTCGACAAGAAGACACCAAGCCCCGCAAAGACAAGAGCACGGTGAAGTGTTACGCTTGTCAAAGCACGGGCACTACGCGATCGAGTGCCCTAACAAAAGGCCGACGAGGTGGCAAACCTCACTAGCTTTCATGACGAGGAGCCAGCATTAATGTTCGCGAGGGAGTGGCGAACGCCTTGCCGAAGATGAGGAGACAAACCTCGAAGAATTCGTGCAAGAATCGACCAAGGAGGAACCAGAGGTAGTGTTGCTCAATGAAGAGAAAGTCATGGCGAACCTCCTCGCAAGTGGCAAGGAGCATAATCACACCGACGTGTGGTACCTTGACAATGGAGCAAGTAACCATATGACGGCCCATCGAGAGAAGTTCCATGAGCTCGACGAGAAGATCACCGGAAATGTGAAGTTCGGAGACGGCTCACTCGTCGAGATCAAGGGCCGAGGATCCATATTGTTCGTATGCAAAAACGGTGATCAGCGTCTCGACCGAGGTATATTACATTCCAAAGTTGAAAAGTAATATCATAAGTCTCGGTCGGATGAATGAGAAGAATGCAATACGATCATCTTAGCCGGCTCGATCCTAAAGATGTTCGACCGAAATGGCGTCTGTTAATGAAAGTGGAGAAATCGCCAAATCGGTTGTACAAGATTTCTCTCGAGACGAGTCAACCCGTTGTTCTATTAGCATCGCTAGCAGATCCCTGCTTGGTTGTGGCATGCAAGACTTGGGCACGTAAATTTTTATGCGCTCAAGATGATGGGGGAGAAGGAGATGGCTATAGGGCTGCCCAAGTTTACACACCCCAACCAAGTGTGTGAGAGTTGCATGATCGCAAAGCAAACAAGGCTGCCATTACCGCCCAAGCCAACTACCGTGCCGAGCATCCCCTACAACTTGTACATGCAGATCGTGTGGTCCGATCACCCCGACATCACTCGCTGGTAACAAGTATTTCTTTTTACTTGTTGATGATTGTAGTCGTTGGATGTGGGTATACATGCTCGAGAGAAAAGGAGAAGCCTTTGAAGCATTCAAGAAATTCAAGAAGCTCGTGGAGAACAAGTCGGAGCACAAGCTTAAGACTTTGCGAACTGATCGAGGTGGTGAGTTCACTTCCCATAGGTTTGCGGAGTTTTGCAAGGAAGAGGGAGTCGAGCGTCACCTCACGGCACCATACACACCTCAACAAAATGGTGTGGTGGAGAGGAGAAATCGCACCGTGATGGCCCTGCGAGGAGTGCGCTCAAGAGCATGCAAGTCCGGCGAAACTCGGGGAGAAGCGGTACGACATGCGGTTTATCTCTTGAACCGCTTGCCGACAAAGGTGCTAGGAGATTGTACCCCTTACCAAGCTTGGTTCGGCAGACGACCTCATCTGGAGCACTCGAGAGTGTTCGGGTGTACTGCACATGTGAAGGTTGTAGGTCCACATCTCAAGAAGCTCGATGACCGAAGTCAAGCAATGGTGTATCTTGGCGTCGAAGACGGATGTAAGGCCCACAGATTCCTTGATCCACGATGCGGAAAAATCATTGTGAGCAGAGATGTTGTGTTTGAAGAAGAGAAGAAGTGGGAATGGTGCAACGATGATGGCAAGATCGCACAAAATTCTGTGGAGTTCGGAATTTTTGATGGAGATGTAGCGGATTTGGAAAACACAGCAACGCCACCGGCGAGTCCGCACTCGGCATCACCAATAACACCAATAGCCATGCCGTACTCTCCTCAACAACGAGAGAGCTCAAGTAGGTCCACAACCGAAGATGCCCCAAAAAAGGTCCGCTCTCTTGCCGACATTTATGAAGTGGCACCATTAAGGGAGATGGATCTCGACGAATTGTTGTTGTTCACCACCGACGAGCCAACAACATATCACGAGGCAGCAACCGAGGAGGCATGGAAGGAGGCCATGCAGAAAGAGCTCGAGTCCATCGAGAAGAACAAGACGTGGGAGCTCACCGACTTGCCACCCGGTCACAAGCTCATCGGTTTAAAGTGGGTGTTCAAGTTGAAAAGAGACAGCGAAGGCAACATCCTTAAGCACAAAGCGAGATTAGTGGCGAAAGGATACGTGCGCGAAGCAAGGAGTTGACTTCGAGGAAAACTTTTTGGTGGCGAGACTCGACACCGTCAGATTAATTCTTGCCCTCGCAGCTCATCGTGGGTGGGAGATTCACCACTTGGACGTCAAATCGGCGTTTCTCAATGGTGATATCGAAGAAGAAGTTTATGTCGCCCAACCTGAAGGCTTCATCATCAAGAATAAAGAGCACAAGGTGTACAAGCTGTCCAAGGCTCTCTACGGACTACGCCAAGCACCAAGAGCGTGGAACACTTGCCTCAACAAGAGAATGATGAGTCTCGGCTTCGTGAAGTGTTCTCAAGAAAAGTTTGTGTACACGAGGAGCCATGGAGCGAAGTACTCATCGTTGGTGTATACGTTGACGATTTGATAGTGACGGGATCTAGCATTGATGGTGTTGAGAGATTCAAGAAGCAAATGATGAAGGAGTTCGAGATGAGTGATCTTGGGTGCTCTCATACTACCTCGGTATCGAGGTGGACCGAAGAAAAACCGCATCACGGTGAAGCAATCAGCTTATGCAAAGAAAATATTGGAGCGATTCGGGATGGCGGATTGCAACCCGAGCAAGTATCCAATGGAAGCAAAGTTGCAACTCGGAAAGGATGCGGAAGGAACCTTTGTGAATTCCTCGAGTATAGGCGTGTCATCGGGTGTCTCGGGTACTTGACCCACACTCGACACGATATCTCATATGCGAGTTGGCATGGTGAGTCGTTACATGGAACGACCTACTATTCTACACCAACGAGCGGTGAAACACATTCTTCGCTACGTGAAGGGAACAACGAGCTATGGGATTCAAGTACAAAAGAGGAAAAGAGAGCTGAAGAACTCGTCGGATTTATCGACAAATGACGATCTAGCCGGTGATATAGATGACGAGAAAAGTACGGAGGGATGGCATTTTATCTCAACGAGAATCTAATTACTTGGCAATCGCAAAGCGTGAACTGTGGCTCTATCTTCTGTGAGGCCGAGTTTATGGCAGCCTCTTGCAAAGCATCATGTCAAGCATTATGGCCGAGAAACTTGTTGAACGAGGTAACCGGAATTAAGCCGAAGCGGTAACTCTCTACGTCGACAATAAGTCGCAATCGCATTGATGAAGAATCCGGTGTTTCATGGACGCAAGAAGCACATCGACACTCGCTTCCATTTCATTCGCGAATGTGTCGAGAACCGACAGATCGTAGTGGAGTTCGTAAGCACCGGAGAACAACGTGCGGATATTCTCACCAAGGCCTTAGCAAGAGTCAAATTTAAGGAGATGCGGGAGCAACTCGGCGTGAAGAACCTTGAACCAAGTCAAGCTTACGGGGGAGATTGTGAGAATAAACTTGACTTGGACAAGAGTAACATGGTGGAGTAACATGGTGGAGCAATAATTATGGTTTTACTAGGCGTCATTGTTGACTAGGTGTCATTGTTGACTAGGCGTCATTATTGACTAGGCGTCATTGTTGACTAGGTGTCATTAGGTGTCATTGTTGACTATGTTTTTTTTTGCTACTATAAATAGGTAGTGTTGTGCATTGTTAGATATACACTCCAAACTTGTAGTTTTTGCTTGTTGTCTTCAAATTACAAAGAAAAACTCCCATTAGTCCAATCTCTCTTTTTTCTTCAATCTTGTTCTTCAACGATCCTTTACATTGAAACCAACAGTGTATGTGTTGGGGGAGGGAGGCGAGTGCCGAGACGAAGGGTAGAGGAGAGGGGAGGGGAGGGCACGCGCAGAGGGGAGAGGGATCAATGAGGGGAGGAGAGGGAGAGGGAGAGGGAGAGAGGGAGGGTTTGATCAAGAGGTGGGCCCCCCAAATATAGCAACCGAGCCATTACGATTGGCCATGTGACGTCCTCTACGCCACGTGGAAGCGGGAAATTTTCAAAGGGCGAAAATTTTCCTGCCCAAAATATAGCGACGGAAAGAAGCCCGTCGCTATATTGCTCAATTTCTTGTTGTGCATTAGGAAGAAATTAGGGATGACTAATTTAGAAAGAATGCAAATTAAATTTTCTTATAATAAAAATAGGTGGGGTGAGCTTATAATAGGGGTGATTACAACATAGATATGGTTTGATTTAACCGGACTCTTAATTTATTTATTTTCTGTCAAATCCAATTTAATGTTTTGGTTGGATCTTTTCATTATTATTTTTTCTAATTAAAAAAATCCTAATAAGCTACAAGAGATATATATTAATATCGTTTAGTCTATTTGGTTTATGCCGCAGGCAAGGCAAAGAAGAACCATAGTTGAGATTGCACCAGCTAGCTAATTGATTCACTATCAGTAGAGCTTCTTCTTAATTAGTAATAAAAATTAATTTCTCGAATTGATGTAACAACCATGTAATTGTATATATAGACACATGGGGCCAGAGAATTATAATTTGATCGTGGAATTCCACAACCGAAACCAGTAGATAAATACTACATGAATTATTACCTCAAATATACAAATCTCAATGGAGTTTTTTTTTTTTTTTTTTTTTTTTTTTTTTCCTTCGAAAAATGCTAGCATGGCATCGCAAACACACACAAGAATGCACATTCCGCCATGGACCTCTTTGTTTTGCACTAAGATTGACATGCGTCCACATATTGAGGCGTGCACATATAGCTCTTGTGCTCTTATGCGTGTTCCAAACTTTCAATGTGTGTTGGCCATGTCATTCTAGCGGCCGGTCTTTTATGGATAAGTATTATTTTTTTGTCTAACCCACCCTCTATCTAAACTATTTGACTACTCTGGATTTGCTCCAAGTCACATATAGGTGAGGGAGCTCACAATTTTATTATTTCTCTAAATTTGTGCATACCCGTGTCTTCATCACAACTTGGAAACGAGTTCCGTAATTAACATTCTTTAATCAATAACTCTACCATCATAAATTTGTACCTGTTCATTTAAATCAAGTGACATTGATCAAAAAATAAAATAAAAATCAAGTGACAGAAATTCACGATCAGAGAGTTTTCGGAAGCTGCCGCTGAATCTTCCGGCCGATTGTGCTATGATAAACAAAAAACATGAAAAAATTTGGTAAAACAGTTCAGTACCGGGACCAGACCTACATCAGTAGGGCCTTCCTTAGTACCAACAATCTACTAGTCAGTCCGTGTTAATTTACAACTTGCATGGTCTTATGCAAAGTGCATAAAGTTTATCAACTTTCGTCGCCATTTTGTTCCTCCTGAAACTGTATAAACCAGCTGTTGAAAATATTCTAACATCCTTAAGCTGAGACTCCACTTTAATCAACCTATAGCTGACTTTAATCTCGTTGATTTGGCATGCGGTCCAAACGTTCCTAACATCTTACTGCAAACATTTTTAAACGTAATGAAACATAAATCAGTTAGAGAACTACTCGCGGGAGCATGAAAGTGATTATCTAGTTGAATACCTCAAGCATTACACAAAAACCTTATCACTCTCACACTACAACAATTTAGGCTTTTAATACACCTAATTCATAGAGGTTTTTAAGTAACCTCTATGTATTAGGCGATTAGGCTTTTTATAGCACCTAATTCATAGGGGTTTTTAATGAGCTCAATGTATTAGGTTATTAAAACTCAAAATCTCTCTCTTCCACTTGCTCTCATCGGTTTGTTTAGTCTCCGCCATTTCTAGGGTTTGCTTCAACCATCTCTCTCAATTCCTCTCTGTCTCGCGCGAGCAATCGATCCACTCTTCTTCATCTATTTCAATTCCATCTCTAATCGTCTCTGCCATTTCTTGAATCACCGCTCACGATAGCTCCGCCTTCGCCTCGCCTCTTCTACTCCAGATCAGACTTCAATTTCGATTTCGCCTCGCATCGTCTCTACCATTTCTCAAAACCTCTACTGCCGAGGTTCTTTCACTGTACATGCATCTCTCTCAGCTCGATTTCGCACTCCTCGCATCACTCGCTTTAACTTCTGTTGCTCAATTTGAGGATTCTTTCACCGTACCTGCACATGCTTCAGATGGAGCTCCAGAAGATCCATCCATCATTGAAGATCTTCTTGATTGTTTGAACGAGTAGTAGACTCAGTATCCTGGCACTGATGCGATTTTTGCTCTGATTTCTTCAATTTTGGTGTTCATGTTTGATGTTTATGTGGATTTCATTCAGTTTTTAGTTGTTGTTGATGATTTTTTGTGTTCAAATGCTTGTTTTGAGTGTAATTCAGTTCAACTTCAATTTGAATTGTTTTGTGATTTCGTTCCTTGAAATGAGCTCCAATGGATTTGCTTTGTCCTATATATATATATATACTTTTTCCTTATAATTTTGCTACATCAGGTTAGATCTTCTATACATCTTTTAAAAAAAAAAAAAAAAAATTGGAACCCAAGAAGCATAAAGGAATAGTCATTTAGCATTTTTAGTACAAACAAATATGCTCCTATATATGTAGACAAGATTTCATTCTTGTCGTTCCACTATTCAAGATTAAGGCGATTACGGGAGAAGGAAAGTAGGACATGATTACAGGAACCCAAATCAAGTTTTAGTTAAGGTCTCATGTTGTGAATTAATTTTTTTTTTATGATTGTGAATTAATGTTTATTTGCTCTTATTATATGTGCTCTTAGTCTCTGATTATTTCTCAAATGCTTTTCCATTTTAATTCAATGTAGAATTTTAATGGCAAAGTGTGAGATTTACTTCATAAGGCGTATTGGTAATTTGTTTGAACAATGTTCTTTGAATCAGTGCTCACAAGCTTTATCGTAGATTTTACTTCATAAGGTGTATTGGCAAGTTTTATTCATTTATTCTATTACTTATACCTATATTTTAATCTTGTATTATTTATTGTTTCAATAAAGGAGCGCCATCTAGGACTGGGAGGTAATCCTCTAGTAACACATTCACAACCCAAAGAGATGTGATGCGGGGTTTAAATGATTATAATCATAATTGTTTTCTAGACTTCTACTTGAGTTGTTAATAAGGAAAGATTTCTGATCTTGAGAACTATGAGATGAGAAATAACTAGTTTATTTATACCATTCGTAATTAGTCCAATTATTTTTGAATTGGGGCCGGTAAGGGGTCAATGCTATCTCCATAGATATGTACACTACTTGAGTGTGTTAGATATATGACTCCAACATGCTTCTCCTCCAGCCTTGGCTTTTAAAAATTGATGCCTCATTTTTTGAGGCATTCTCTATGATTTTCATATTCATTTAGGTCTTCTTAAATCCTAACGATTTGCATTTGAAGGCAATTGGCTGATTTATTGTTGTGTTCAAATCTGTATCGGGTTATCCTTAATTATAATCTTCACTTTGATTACGGTGCTTGCTCTTGGACAACTATAAGATTTCTCTCTACATAACCAGGTTGATCTTCCATTCTCCAATAGCGACGTCCATTTCATACAAACTGAGGAAGGTGTTCTTTATTGGTTTACCCGACTTTGTGAATTAGAAAAAGGGTGAGTATATGGGTCGCATTACAGGCACTCCTACTAAAGAAAATCTTTTTGGCATCCTGATTGGGTTTGTACCCTTGGTTCCTTTTAGTTTTTTGAAACTTCTTGTTCAAAATGATATTTTGTTCTTTTTTTTTCCTTCATTTCTCTTATCAAAAGTGAATTGTTTCCTGACGGAGTGTTGTATGCATCTTGCGAATCATATGAATCTTTCTTCAAGGCTCCGCACGGAAGGGATTGCATAAAGGTCAATACAAATGTCTGTGGTCGCATTGATTGTGATGAGGTTGAAGCCAAGCTACATAAACGCAAACACTTACCAGAAATCGTAAATGTTAACATAGGTGTGCTATATCTACCCTTCCATGCTGTCCTTGTCTTAGTTTATATGGCTGAGAATTGTACTTGCAAATGATGGGAAGAGCGTATAGATGGTGCTAGAAACTTGATGAGTCTCAATGTTTCATATTCGTTTCAATATCTTCTTTTCTGTTACTTTTGCTCGTATATAGAAAAGGAGTGTATTTTGTCTAGTTTTAAGTGTTTTGTATGTGGCTAAGCTTTGTTAGTTTTGTGTTTCTTTAAATACATTCTGCTTTTCTCTCACTTCTCTAAACATGCATTTGTGTGTCTCTAACATATGGTTGATGCTTGTAACATGGATATAGCATCTCTCCATCTGTCCTCATTATTATAACTGCCATCCCTTACTTTTGCTTTCTTTCCATTCCAATTCCTTCATCTTTACAAAACATCCTCCGCTGGTAATCTATGCATTGATGCTCTCTCTCCTCAGAATTTATCGGCCTTTCGTCATTCTCATGTAAGTCTAACACTATTCAATACTTGATTTGAGCAGTGATTAAGATGGATTCACTCTTCAGTCCCTTGGCTTTGTGTTGAATTGCAATTGTGGTTGTGTTATGTAGATCCAAATGAGTACGTGGTTAGAGATGGAGAGACTAGCGATGGCATCTACTTCATTTGGGACCGAGAGGTAATCAAGTATTTGAATCCTAGCTCCACCCATTTTTGATATGTGTTGTTGTGGTTCAGTGTAAATGCTTGACTAATGAGGTAGTTGAGAACTCGAGTCTTGAACTAAAAAGTGGAAAAGCAGCACTAGCTAGTGTCTACATATATCAAATCAATTTAGGTGATGGACTAAGGACACTGCCCTTCATCTTAGGTGATCAAATTCTTACATTTTCATGTCTATTATCACTTAATTGTGATGGAATAAGTCCATGTTATGTTGGTCTTTGAATCGGTGTAGGTCGATGCAGAACAACAGTGTAAACTCAGAAAGCTTGCGTCGCATGACCACATATAAAATCGGGTACAGGGTTCTCTAAAGTAAGGTTTTTAGTTTTGATTCTTGGACTAAGTTTCTCTCATTTTCTAATACTTTGCTTGTTAGTCTGCACTTGCGGCTAGGAGAATCATATAAAACTTTTGGATAGTTGAAGCAATTGTAATCGAAGAGGGAAAGGGTACTTCAATCTGCAGTATTCTTATAAGTAAAATTTGTTTGTTAATTAGATCCTTCACAATTCACCTAAATTGATTTGATATATATATATATATATATATTAGCAGTCATTAATTCTGCAAGCCTCAAGGAGAGAAGGACCCAAGTAGAGGCAAGGAAAGGGAAGAAGAAAAATGGATGTTCAAGTATTCCCCAACCAACACCTTCAAGATCAGGTAGTAATTGTTTGCATCCACACCCTTCAAGCATGAAGACCCAAGTAGAGGCAAGGAAAGGGAAGAAGGCAATTTCTTGATTACTAGCATATCATATTAGACAACCCCATGTATTCTCAACTTTGACCTATATGTTATGTGCCTATTGAAAGCTCGAGGCCTAACAAGGACTGGTTGTTTGTACTGTCTAAATTAGGGGGGTTCTTTTCCGAACGCGAGGAAGATATTCACACTTGTAGCTAATGAGATTGATCCCTTCGACACATTGAGTTGCTTTATTTTATTTGCAGTGCAAGAATTGTTGCTCTAGTGCATTGGTGATGAGAGTGGAGGTTTAGAATACATGATAAAATAGAAAAGTATTGTTGCGGTAACAAAGAATATGTGCATACAGAGAAACAAAGAGGTGTATGGTTCAGCAACAATGGTACATGTAATCTCATCTCATTGTTTCTGAGATAATCTGTGGATGTAGTCTCTTGTTTTTATGTCCAAAAAACTCTGATTATCTTCTTAAATAAGAAATTGTTGTGTTTGCAAATGCATTTTTTTCACTGTTAATGACTGGTGTTAATGAGATCATAAGCCTTACTTTTTTTTTCAACAGGAGGAAAATCGGGTGCTGCTCTCTTGCGTAATCAGAGAACATAACATTGGTAAAATGTTTTTATGTTTGTTTTTCTTTGTTTAAAAAGAAGACCGAAATCAATTAAGTCCTTTGTCTTCTCTCATTTTCATGTCATCTGGTTAGGTGCACCTTGAATTAACAATCATACTTAAGAGTAGTAGACATCAATAGTTGGAATAAATAATAATTAGTTATAAGCACTATTATATTTTGATAATCTACTTGGTCTTGGTTGTGATTTTTGGTGTTTAACCTATTTACTCTTTCTCTTCACCGCCAGCCTGGCCATGTAGTTATGTAATCTAGATGAAGGTAGCTAGTCAAAAGTCACTCTATAAATTATTATTATTATATTTAATTTGAAACCCATGAAAACGCGTTATAATTGCTAAAAGAGGATTAAAGCTATGTTCAAACATGCCAGTGCTTCCAAGGGTTACCATTTTCTTTCTAGCAAAGCACGAAACTCTCTCTTTTGTGTGGAGATATGGTTCACCTTGAAGATTATTTACATTACTTTGGCAATAGAGTTTCTAGTCTCCTTGTTGAAGTATCAACTCTTTAGGTCCCTGCTCTTATGTGTTTCTATGCTTGACTTTCTTGCGTTGTTGTTGTACTTGCATTTATTAAATACATTTATGGACCAAAAGGTTCATGCTCTCCAATGTCTCATATTACTTTCTAAGGAGGTTCTACAGCAAGACAGTACACTACATTGGTTGTTGAGATTCACTGATATACTTTCCTCGCATGGAGAAGCCATTATGACACGATTAATTGTTAGCAATGCTTTGAGTTATTTTACAACTGTTTTTGATTTTCTAGCATTGTCATCATTAAAGTTATTCTTGGCAGCTTATGATCAATTGGAGGGCAATCAAAATTTGGCTTTCTTGTACGAGCAACTGGAGGGCAACAATAATATCTCAAAAGGCCAGATATAAACCTCATTCATCTCTCAACCTGCATCAACATCTGAAGATATGGTCCTCTAATGTTCATATACTAGCTTAGATATATTGCCTTGTCATGGGTGCACTTAAATTTATAATTGGTTTGATTGATGCGTAGGAATTGGAGTACTCTCACTGCTTCTTTCAGGCCAACTTCATGTTCTTGGTAATTATAGGGTGACGATTAAATTTCATGATCTACATTTATAAAGCTTGGACTAATAATATTTCAATGTGACGAACATTAATATATTGCAGGAAAGATTGGGTTTTGGGTACATTGATATCAATAATTCTACCATTTTGGAGGCACAAATGAGCACCCCTACTGGCTCTTAAAAGTGAGATATATGTTCATATAATAGGAAGAGATCCATTGATGAGATCAACTGTTTATTGATGTGTTTGTAACCTTGAATTGATTATGTATAGAGGAGGTTGTAATAGTGGTAGAGACCATCGATGTAGTTACAGGGTGGTGGAGAAGGTGGCGAAGGGGGTGGAGGAGAACACTATTTGTTTGATTTTCGATCATTTTAGCGGGTTTCGTGAAATGTGTGGCTTTCGATTTGTTGTTTTGTTGATTGGTTGTAGAACACTGCGAATTTCTTGATGGAATAATAATATTGCGAGTGGAATGTAGATTTGTTATATTTTCAATTGAAAATGGAAATGAAAATTAATTCTAAGCATTTTCAGATATTATTATTTTTAAATTACATTTGATAGGGGTTTGAAACCCCTATGTAAGCCATTGACGAACCTTTAATTCCCACATTAATACTAATTTTTATCAAATTGGTAACTTAAAAGGAGCTCAAGAGACTTTAAGTAATTCGTAAGTTACATAAATTAAGACATAAGTTTGAGACAATAATGGTCATACACTCTCCTACTCATATCATACTTTTTATTTTTATATGTGGGTCATATATATCTTAATGGTTCTCCTACTTAACCCACATAACCAAACTTCACATAACTTTTATATCACCGCATATATATGTTTGGTATTGTTAAATCATTATAAAATAAAATAGCAATGTGAGTCATAGCGGTTATACATCAAATATGATATATTCTCTTCCATGTACCACGAGCATTACTAATTCATTTTATATGATTCAAAAAACATAATAACTGTGTTGAAGGTTTTGATCAAAATAGGAATTAAAAAGGCATTTGCGAAAGCGTATGTACCTTCATCCTGTTTCGTTAGTGTGGAACTTTGGTTTTTTTTCATAACTCAAGAGTTTGGAAAACACTTCTAGAGAACTCTACGCACCACACAAAAATGCCAAAAGCCTTATTGTCAAAATCAAGCCTTATGTGATTTTATTATCATATCAATCTTGGGACTTCCAAAGAGATCAGGATGGTCGCTATTTGAGATATTTTTAGTTAAAACATTATCCGTTTTATACATATGAAAAACATGGCCAACATCTCCCACTCGCACATCGTGTGTAAACTTTCTTGTCAAGTCGGGTCGATCCCACTACACATGAGCGTCCCATGTTTTGATAACATAGATATCTCTCACTCTCAAATCGTATGTAGAAAAAACATTCAGTTCACATCTTTCTATGTTTTGATAATTAAAAGTGGTGAATCTTGGGGCACGACCAGCAATTAATGGAGAGCTCGTGTTCTAATAACCCAAATCGAGCTTGGAACCCCTTTTTGAGGAGATGGAAAGATTCTGGCATGTGAAATCGCTCCATGAAGCGACGTCGATCAATGCGTCACCGTCGGTGAAGGGCGACAGCAGTACTACCGCCCGCGTTGATGTGTCGCTGCCGGAAAGGGGGAAAGGCCTCCAAGTGGGCCCCACCTTAAAATCCCCACCAACTCTCGGGCAGAACACCCAAGAGGGTGAGGGATGGGGGGCATTTGCTTCCTGTGTGCGCACGAAGTACGTGCGCACATACTATAGGCCATGGCCCCTAGACTCAAATAAGGGGCCACCCCTGAAAAAAAAAAAAAACTAATTATATATATTAAATATATAAAAAATAAAACAAAGTAAAAATGAAAAATAAAAGAAGAGAAATAAAGTATAAATATTATATATGTATATAAACACATAAAAATAATATGCTCCAAATCTGGCGCACACTTAAGCCCGAGGGAAAGTTGGGGTGAGCCCTTACCCCGATCCTCTCACAAGCGACGGGGGACCCGCGGGAACCACACTAGTGGGCCCCACTCGAAGTAATTAAATAATAATTAATTTCGTATTTCGAATCGTTGAATAATGTGATTGTTTAAATGTGTCTAGATTCGCGAGGAGGTTCACATCGAGCCCCGAGCGTGCGAGGTCAACCAAGGGAGTTTAGCTCGGCGAGTCGAGGTAAGTGGGGAGCTCCGCTCATCTATTAAATATGGCATGCTATGAGTATAATTAGAATTCATGATCTTGACAAAATGACTTGGGATGGGGTCGTTACCTACCTTGGTTGACTTCATGTAAGGCCTCTTAGGGAGCCATATTCATATGGTGGTACCAAGTCACCATACATGCTTAAGGGCCTCTTGGGGAGCTGTAGTAATACAGTGGATCCAAGTCACCTATTTCTGCAAGGGCCTCTTGGGGAGTCGTGGATGCAAGATGGAACTAAGTCACCTAAGCCTTTTGAGGAGTCATGGACATACGGTGGAATCAAGTCACCCACGCTTATTTATTATATATTATGATGATTGGTCAACGAGGGAAGGTAATGACAAATAAGACAACAGACTTGCATTTATATCTATTACGTTCTATGTATCTCTCTTGGAACACCTTCGCATGCAAAAAAACTGATTTTTCTTATGTTTTACAATTCTTTAAACTCCATATATCTGCTTAAGTCGTTTTATGATTATGATATGCTTATTGTATAAGAAATTGATGTCATGCTACATATTTCAATGTTATCCTGATTTTAAATGCATGCTAGCTTTATTTTGCTTTATAGGTATTACTTGCTTGTTTAATATTTGAGCGTAGTTCTTTTCTTATTGGGCGTCGTTGGTACTTTAGATCACCCCACTTACACTACAGGCCCATCTATGAGTGTGATAAGTGAAATGGGAAATGTCATTGCTTGGAGTCTCATCGCAGCCTAAACACTATATGTTATATCGAATATTTGTTTTGAAAATTGTTAAAAGGGTTGTAACCTAGTCAAACCTATTGGGTAGTTAACCTTACTTTAGTTAGTTGGATACATTTATAAGCATGTGAAGGTTTTGGGAATTTCATATGGTCTTGATTTACTTAGATGAATTTGAGATACTCCATGATTTGGTTTATGATGACATGGTATTTATAATAATTTTAAATTCGCATTTTTTGCCATATTTTCTATACGTTATTCCGCGGGTTGTTTAGGCGTGCTAGGCCGAAATTTGGGCCAGGTTCACGTATCGGGCTTGAGTAACGGTCTAGGCTGGGTGACCCGACCTTTGGTTGGGGAAGGGTCATTTCAATATATATATATATATATATATATGTTTCTCACTTTGCCCTAGATCCATATAGTCATGCCTATTCAAAACATTTTCTAATCCTTTCAAGAGCAATATTTAAACCTTAGCATTATATCCTAACTAATATTATCATCCAATTGATGCGACACCTTTGTCGTGACTTAGAATGTAAAATGAAATCACATGATTCTATATGATCTTCCTTTGCCCTTCCATTACTTAGTTTAGAATCAGTTGCTTTCTTAATGTAGCACGTTTAGATCGAATCATACTTGACCATAGGTAACTCACTAAAGTAGCAAGTACTAATTCCTTACTTTATAGTGTATTCAAAAGTCATAAGGGCTATTCAAGAAGTCTAAGCTATATAAGTGTCAGCCCCTTCGTCATCAAGACGACTAACCGACTTAGATTACCTTAATCCTTTAATAATCTAGTTATCCTTATCCATTATTTATTCTTTGACCTTAAAATACTTTGCATTTCAATCCTTAATAATGCTCTAAAACTAAATTCATATCCTTAATGAAACTCAATGCATGATTTGTTCAATTGTAGCAAATTAAGGACTTATATCCGTATTTTGTAAACATTTTGGTAGAACCTTCACTAAAAGTGGCCTATCGAAAAACTTCCACCTAATAGACACAAAAATTGGGAAGAGACCTAGAAGGACTCATAACTCCTCGCAGTTCATAATATATATCAAAATTAAATTTATAACCTAATTTAAAGTCTTCAATAGCTTTAATCATAACTTAACAATTCCAAATAGACCAAAATTGAATAAAAAACCTCTCAAAACCATTTAATGAAACTTCACATCCTACACTCACACCAAGATTCCCAAAATAATATGTACAAACAATTTAAAACAAGACTTTACTTTAAATTTTGAAAATAGTCACCATATAATTCGAGTCTTGTCCATTCGTCCGTTGTCTTCATATAGAATCCGACATCATAAAAAACAATTCAAAGATATCAGGTAAGTAAATTCCTATATTGATTTGTAATCCTGCAATTGTTAGTCTGATACATAGAGACATGCAATTGCATTTCCAAATAAATAATGAGATATATGCGTCAACATGACATGCAATCCACTCCGTCATTGTCTCTTAACAATAATTAAATATCGAATTCCAAAAATAGTACATAGTCAATATTAAGAGATCATGAAATGTAGATATAGCTTGTAAGTATTAGACTCTGTTAGTCTCACTAGACTACGTAGATGCAGGACTAAAACCAAGTTTCAATCAAACTAGACTCTGAAACAAGCTTATTCCCCTCACTCACTCTATGTATGCATGACCAAGAATGATAAAATGCAATGTAGACTATAATTGTAAAGATCATTGTAGGGTTTACTTACCACCAAACCAACTCGAAGTTGGTTACGAAACCTCACACAACGTTTTCCTGGCTTTTACATATTTTGAACCCATTTCTTGAGCTTCATCCCGAGTAGTTTCGAGATCCTTGACGTTACTTAAAACCATTAAGAAATTCGGATAATTTCTTAAGTTTTTGAACAATTTCTGAGTTATTTTGATATTTTCAAGTCTTAAAAACTTGAAATCACTCCAAATTAACTCATCAGATGTTTGGATCCCAATTTTGAATGTAAATTGTGGTTCGAAATAAAAAATTCTCCTTTACTAGACATTTAAATAATTTTCCAAATCTTGAATATTTTTGGCTATTTTAATACTTATTACGAGGAAAACCCTGATATAAGTCCTCGAGAAAATGTTGAAATCCGCGTTTTCATCGAAATCTCCCATTTCTACTTATTTGTTCAAAAATATAAATTTTCTAATATTTTTTTATTTTTCCGGAGTTTTTAGTATTTTCTTTTTATTCTTTTTCTTAATTTGGGTTTGACCAACTGAACCATATCGATCCTAGTCAGCTGAATTAGACACGGTTCGGTTCAATCTGTGAATCAAAACCCTCATCATCTTTTTCGTTGATACCTGCTCTGTTTCAAATCACGATTTAATTTTCTTTTTAAATTTTTCGAGTGGGGTTAGGTCAAGCCCAACACGGAATCATGTATAGGCAGGGGAGACCCTCCCCAACCATCGTCTTCCTCAGACCTCCTCTCCATAACAACATAACGACAACAACATCAAAAACCAGTAACGACACATTAACAACAACCCAACAACAACAAACAACACACTCACTCAACTCAAAGATAACTGTAGGGTTTACTTACCACCAAACCAACTCAAAGTTGGTTACGAATACTCACACAACGTTTTCCCGGCTTTGACATACTTTGAACCTATTTCTTGAGCTTCATCCTGAGTAGTTTCGAGATCCTTGACGTTACTTAAAACCATTAAGAAATTCGGATAATTTCTTAAGTTTTCGAACAATTTCTGAGTTATTTTGATATTTTCAAGTCTTAAAAACTCGAAATCACTCCAAATTAACTCATCAGATGTTTGGATCCCAATTTTGAATGTAAATTGTGGTTCGAAATAAAAATTACCCTTTACTAGACTTTTAAATAATTTTCCAAATTTCAGATATTTTTGGCTATGTTAATACTTATTACGAGGAAAACCCTGATATAAGTCCTCGAGAAAATGTCGAAATCCTCGTTTTCATCGAAATTACCCATTTCTACTTATTTGTTCAAAAATATAAATTTTCTAATGATTTTTTTTATTTTTTTGGAATTTTTAGTATTTTTCTTTTTATTCTTTTTCTTAATTTGGGTTTGACCAACTAAACCATATCGATCCTAGTCAGCTGAATTAAACACGGTTCGGTTCAATCTATGAATCAAAATGCTCATCATCTTCTTCGTTGATACTTGCTTTATTTCAAATTACAATTTAATTTTCTTTTTAAATTTCTCAAGTGGGGTTAGGTCAAGCCCAACCCCGAATCATGTATAGGCAGGGGAGACCCTCTCCAACCATCGTCTCCCTCGGACCTCATCTCCATAACAACACAACGACAACATCATCAAAAAGCAGTAACGACACATCAACAACAACCCAACAACAACAAACAACACACTCACTCAACTTAGTCCTGATCCGTCCATCTCTTTCTCATTTGATCTATCTATCTATCTATCTATCTATCTATCTCTCTCTCTCTCTCTCTCTCTCCAACTTTCTCACCTTCTCTAAATTTCAATCTCTCTATGAGAATTGATCTCAAAATAGAGATGAGGAGGAAGTGTGTGTGGTTTAGGATAAATATAAAGATTTCCTTAAGATTCGTATCGCACAAATCTTGAGGTTGGTCTAATTTTTCCTTTATTGTTTTAATCTTTCTCGAGATGCATGTTGTGTATCTCGAGGTCAATTTTGTGGCTATTAACAAGATGATCACCACTGACCAACTTAAGCAAAATCAATTGTATTGATCTCCTCAATATATGTATCATGTATCTCGAGGTAGATCTAATGGTTTTGTAATTACCATGCACCACTTAATTCTCCTTGAGATTGGATGACATGCATCTCGAGGAGTGGATATACCCCCTCCAACCGCCAATGTTCAACTTGTTCACCTTTTCATACTCACGCTACGCGTAAGTCGAAGCGAATACAATGTATACTTTTATTTCAATTAAAACTATGGGATTCATATATATATATATATATATATATATATATATATATACACACTATATTATATATACATATAAATAATATACAATTTTGTATTTTTGCGACTATAAATTCGCCACGGGCGCCAATGACTGCACACTAGTTTACATCCCACGTGTGTCACCATCGACCCTGTGTGTCACTAAATGCCTAGCAATTTGTTAATTATTTGATTTAATTTCATGGTTATCATCTTTTCTTTTTAGGTCGAAATTAAAATTTGAAAAATACCCAAATTTTGTCAAAAATTGAGAAATATTCCCAAAGTGCTTCGAAACTCATGGACATCATGTATACACTCCACTTGACCCTATTTCACATTGAAATAGTGTATAATACATCAAATAGGCACGAGACACAAAAATAATATTCAAACTTTATGATCTCCGGTCCGTAATATGCGGGTTTTACCCCGGATACCTAAATCCCAAATTTAAATTCGAAAATACTTAATTAGTTAACTAATCGAGTTTATGAAATTCTCAGATGTCACAATCTTCCTAACTAATTAAAAATCTCATCCTTGAAATGTAAACTTACAAATTACATAACCAAAAGATATATGAGAAAATGATAATTCATATACAACTCTTTTAATTCAAACCTGTAAAATCACTTTCAAGGTGAAACCATTAAGTAGAATCAATCACTTTCATTATAATCAACAACTTGGTGGTAGAGATCATGAATACTTCAACTTTTCATTTTCAAATTCTTAGTTTAATGAAAAGTTTTCTTTGTTACTTTGCCAATCCTGACAATTTGTGAATTTCTGAGGAGTTAACAATCAGCTTTGCTAAATATTCGATAAAAATTTTTCTCTACTCATTTCTTATCTTAAATCTCATTCTAGGATCAACATTTAGCAAGATCTAGCCTATCTTACTTTTCAATAAAATGATTTTCATTCTTAACTGAATATTATTCAACAAATCATTGATAATTCTTTCCATATCCACCCAAACTCTGGTACACATCCAAATTTGTTTTCTCATCACTAATCATTCATTATTAGAATTATTGATAGATCAATTCTTAGGCTATCTTCAGTCTAAATATAAGTGTTGCAAATAATATGTGAGGTCAACATTAGATACAAAGTAGAGTCGTGTTTCTATCTGATCCATCAGTATTCCAGTGTTTCTCAACAGAAACTTGGAATTACATGAGTCATCCCATGATAAAAGATATCAAATTTTAATTCAATCAGAAAATAAAACCTGCCACATCATGCAACTCTCACTCATTCTTTGAATATCTATTCATAATATCATTTAGGGTGTGGACTACAAAATAATTACCAATTCCAACTTGTCGGCTAGTTCATTTAATTTTTTCTTTGATTGCTTAGAAAAATTATCGGCTTTTCTAACTTCGTCAAACATTCTCTATTCATGAGTTCCCCGAGAACATAATTCATTCACTTAACTGCCAAAATCCTGAGATTTCATATCTCGATCATTACTGTTCACTAGACTTCTTTCATTACTTGAATAGAGATAATTATCTATTACTTGAGTAGGTTTCTAAACTGAGATATCAACATATTCAATGATTATACTCTCATAGTGTAACTTTTAACTTGTAATGCATACATGTTTATAAATATGTTATCTCTTTTTCATTTCAACTCAATTACAATGGAAGAATATTCAATTCTTCAAACATACCAAGTCAGATACAATGTCGTCTATTCAACATTTCCAACTAATAGCGATATTACCGGCTAACACAACTGTAAGTTGTGCTTCTCTTTTCAGTTTCATTTGTATCTTCACCATCGTCATTTCAGTTATCTTACATCAACTCCAATTTACAATAGCTAGTGCTTTAAACTTCACCACTGAATAATCAGGTGATGTAGCACTACAATTGAACTAAATTAACAACATATTCACTTATATTAGTTTTAAATTATTTTGGTTCAAAACTTTCAACATGTGGAGTTTGATTCCTAGTGAGGTCCTTATAAAGATATATTAAATTTCATCAAACTTATAGTTTGACATCATAATCCTTATCGGGACTCATTCACCAGAAATTCCATTTTCAAACATATGTGAGAATGTCTTGACCATTTAGTTGCCTATATTTAGGCTTCTAATTGACTCTAACGAAACTTCATAGACACTTTTAATCTTCTACGTTATGAATAAATTGTGATTATCAAATGGAGTTACTTAGACTTTTGGTCATGCATAACTACTCTAGTGTCTGACATTGACTAAAGAAGTCCGTTAGTGTTACTTCCATCAGTCACAAGTGGTCTTAATGTCTCATTTTATTTTATACACTGAGTCTACTCCATTTATTTTTTTTGTCAATCTTAGCTATACTCACAATGATATTAAATCTTAATCCCTTTATAAAGTTACCACGGCTTTCGCTCAACACCTAGGCCACTTACAACTTGTTAATCTTAACTTAGAAAGGAAATTTGTATCTTTTCTCTTTTCAAAAACTTAGCTAAGGATAATATGAATTTTTATGATCACTCAATCAAATGAAGTCTTCCTTGGCTAACATTTATTTGAAATAGAGAAGTTCCTAACGCAAACAGTTCCATTGTTTGTTATTGCATTAAGTTATTTCCATTAGTCTTAAATTTCTCAACTTTTCTTTTTCTCAAAAAGAATTTCGATACTTTCAAGAGATTATGTAAAATAACTTTGTATCTTACTTTTCATCAAATTACTTTTGATGAATTTACATTTCCATTATTATTCAACTTAAGAGATAGAAGAATTTGATTTTCCAAACTCTGATTAACTTAGTGATTAATCAAATTCTTAAAGGATGTTGTTTCAATCCTTTAACTCATATCAATGGAAATTATTGCAATATAGTAGCTCAAATTGACGTCCTAAGTAAATCATTTACTGATTTTCAATCAGTATGTCTATCTCTTCCTTAATTATATTTTAAGATGTGGTGATAGGCGTTATAACTAAATATGATTAAAAGTGATTTATTGGGTACTTTGAATCTCAAAATACAATCACTTGTGTTAATGTTTAATAGCTAGTCCAAGCTATTATTATACCACTTCTCCAATATTTTAACTTCTTACACGTTGATCTTATCACTATACTTTTGATTTTTAGGTTAGAATTCTTTTTATCTTTATTTCATAACAACACCTGATTTGGTGTTAACAAAAATTACGTCTAACTCGTGCATTTCATAGAACCACTTACTCAACTCACTTATGGATAAGTAACTTAAGTAGTAAACAATCAAAAGTTTTAGGACTTCTCGTTTGACCGTTTTAAATCATGATTCTATTTCACACTTTACTTTTTGTTTTGTTTCTGAAAGGAGACAATACTTTACTTCAAAGTATTTTATTTTTATAGAAACTGGCTTAGACAACTTGCTCATTCCAATCAAATTTAGTTTATCTAATCAATTTTCACATTCAAAATAAAATGTTTTCGTTTTCCTTGTTAAGACTATTTTAACATTTTCTTGAATGTCTTATAGTTATGATAGTTCAATATTTTCGATTTCCAAAAGAAATTCATGTTCAGTACTTACATATCCTAATCATTTGGACTTCCTTTTCCAACCAATTTCTTATTGGTTTCATAACTAATACTTCATCAATTATATTATTACCGAACTACATACAGCAACATTTGTGAATTCAGTCTTCATAAGTCTATTTCACATCCATTTACACTCATCTTTGTTTCATAAGCCTATTCCATTTTTAATTATCAGTTTCTAATCTTACTCATCATATCTTATGAGTTAAGTATCGAACAGATAAGGAGAATAAACTTCTTATCGTAAATTTAAAGATAATACATACTATAACAAAAGCATAACATAATAAAAAACATCCCAGCTCATAATCACTTCTCAACCAATTGCGCTCAATTACTCTTTGGTTCTCTACAAAAGTTTATCTTTAATTAAGCCAACCCTAGGCTCTAATACCAAGTTTGTCAGCCCCCTCAACATCAAGGCGACTAACCAGCATATTACCTAATCATTTGATAATCAAGTCAGCTAATCTATTCTTTTTTCTTTGACCTTAAAACAGTTTGCATTTCAATCCTTAATAAAGCTCCAAAACAAAATTTACATCTTCAATGATACTCAATGCATGAGTTGTTCAATTAGAGCAAATTAAGAATTCATATCCGTATTTTGTAAAAATTTTGGCAGCACTCCACTAAAAGTAGCCTGCTGGAAAACCTCCACCTAATAGACGGTAGAATTAGGAAAAGGCCTAGAATGACTCAAAACTCCCTATAGTTCATAATATATATCAAAATCAAATTTATAACCTAATTTAGAGTTTTTGATAGCTATAAGCACAACTTAACAATCCCAAATAGACCAAAATTGAATAAAAAAGCTCTCAAAATCATTCAATGAAACTTCACATACCATACTCACCCAAGATTCCCAAAATAATGTGAAAACAATTTAAAACAAGACTTTGCTTTAAATTTTGAAAACAGTTACCATAAACTTCAAGTCTTGTCTATTCATCCCTCTTCTTCATATAGAATCTGAAATCATCAAAAACAACTCGAAGATGTCAGGTAAGTAAACTTCTACGTTGATCTGTACTCCTGCAATTATTAATCTGATACATGGATACATGTAATTGAATTCCAAATAAACAATTATATATATATGCATCAATATGACATGTAATCCACTCTGTCACTATCTCCTAATTATAATCATATGTTGCCTTCCAGAAATAGTACATAGACAGTATTAAGAAATCATGAAATGCGGAGATATCTTGTCAGCGTTAGATTTCACTAGTCTCACTAGACAGTGTAGGGGCAGGATTAAAACCAAGTTTCAATCAAACCAAACTCTGAAAGAAGCTTATCCCCTCACCCACTCTATGTATGCATGGCCAAGAATGATAAAATGCAATGCAGGCTATGATACAATTACAGTTACAAAGATATTCAATCAATAGTAAAGATCACTGCAAGGTTCACTTACCACCAAACCAACTCAAAGTTGGTTATGAAACTCACAAAACATTTTCCCGACTTTCAGGTACTTTGAAACTATTTCTTGAGCATTATCCCGAGTGTTTTCGAAATCCTCGACATTACCAAAATCCATTGAGAAATCCGAATAAGTTCCCTATCTAAATTTTATTAAGTTTTTGAGTTATTTTGATATTTTCAAGCCTTGAAAACTTGGAATCACTCCAAATCAACTATTCGGATGACCGGATCCCAATTTTGATTGCAAATTATGGTTTATAATAAAAAATTACCTTTGACTAGGCTTTTAAATATTTTTCAGAATTTCAGATATTTTTGGGTGTTATAACACGTATTACGAGGAAAACCTTCATATAAGTCCCTTAAAAATGTCGAAATCCTTATTTTTATCGTAGTCTCCCATTTCTACTTATTTGCCCAAAAATATAATTTCTCTAATTTTTTCTATTTTTCGAAATTTCCAACATTTTCTTTTTATTTTTTTTTTAATTGAGGTTTGACCTTTTCAATTGAACCAGATTCGGTTTGGTCCGGTTTGGGGATTAAACCCCATTCATCTTCTTCCTTGATACCTGCTCTATTTCAAATCATAATTTAATATTTTTTAAAAATTTCGATTAGGGTTGGATCAAGACCAACCCCGAATCACGTCTTGGCAAAACGACAACAACATCAACAACCAATAATGGCATATCAACAGTAACCTAACAACAACAAACAACAAACATACTCACCTCGATCTCGATCCCTTTGTCTCACCTTCCCCAAATTTTGATCTCTTTATGAGAATCGATTTTGAAACAAAGATGAGGAGGAAGTGTGTGTGGTTTGGGATAAGTATTAAAATTTTCTTAATATTTATGTGATCGAGACAAATCTAATTGTTCCTTTATCATTTTGATCTTTCTCAAGATACATGTTGTGTATCTCGAGGTCAATCTTATGGCTATTAACAAGATAATCACCACTGACTGACTTATGCAAAATCAATTGTATTGATCTCATTGAGATAAGTATTCCATATTTTGTGGTAGATCTTATGGTTTTGTAATTACCATACACCACTTAATTCTCCTTGAGATGGGATGACACACATCTCGAAGTGTTGATATACCCCTCCAATTACCAACTTTCAACTCATTTACCTATTCGATACTTGCATTACGAGTGTCTCGAGGTGAATCCAATGTATAATTTTACTTGAATTAAAACTATAGGATTCATGTATATATATACACACATGTACACCTATGTATTTTCGCAGCTATAAACTCGCTATGCGTCAGGCATGCACACTAGGCGCCCACCAATTTATTAATTATTTATTTAATTTCATGGTTATCTCTTCTATTTAGGTCTAAATTAAGTTTTGAAAAATACCTCAATTTTGACAAAAATTGAGAAATATTCCTAATGCGCTTCGAAACTCATAGATATCGTTTATACATTATGTTTGACCCTATTTCGAGTCAAAATAGTATATAATACATCAAATAGACACACGTCATTAAAAATAATATTTAAACCATATGATCTCCGATTCATAACATGTGGGTCCCACCTCGAATACCTAAATCTCAAATTTAAATTCAAAAATAGTTAATTAGTCACCTAATTAAGTTTACAAAATTCTCGAATGTCACTATAAAAACTTCTTTCAATTAGACTCACATAGTGAGGATCCAGGAATTTACTATCTACTCACTTCTAAATTGTCATAAAACATATGTAATTATTTACATGTCATAGTGGAGCAATGCAATTCTTTAAATACACTATGCATATATTAGTTTAGTCACTCCCAAAGCGCCTAACCTGAAATCTATGCAGCTCAAATTAATTTGGTACCATTCACTAGATCTCACATCTAGTTTTTTATTCATAGGTTTTATAGATAGTGGGAAATCTATTACGGTCTTGCATAAATGACCTCATCTTCACTCTAATCAAGGTGACATTTATCAAATAAGTTTTAATGTCTCATTTCTGCTTGCTACTACTACCGCCAAAGGTGATTACTTTTGTGAGAGCCAATTACTGATTGTTTTCATACTTCTAATCAATAATGACTTATATTAGAGCAAGAAATAAAAAACTCCAATAAAGCTTATTTATTGAATCGAAATAAGAAGTTAAAGCGAACAATTTACAGTCTACGCAATCCCAAGGATTTTACAAGACCTAGAAAAATATCCCTACCGATAGGTTTCGGCGTTGGGTCTGTTGTCATCCTTTGCATAGGAATGTATTGTATGAAGACTTTTTTCTTTGCTATGATGTCTCTCACAAAGTTATACATTATTTCGATGTGGTGTTTCTTTACACGATATTTCAGATCCTTCATATAGGCAATAGGTGCTTGACTATCACTAATATCACTGGTCTCAATGCACTTTTGATGACTTACAAGTGCATAACAAAACGTCTAAGTTGTATTGCCTTTTATACTGAAGCAAAGCAAGTGAAAAACCCTACCTCTAAGTTTGACAAAGCAATGCATGTTCACTTTTTACTACTCCATGAGATTGCACCATTACTCAATAGGAAAGCATATCATGAAGTTGATTTGCGTTCATCTGGATCGCTGCTCCAATCGGTATCAAAGTACCCAAATAGCTGTAGATTATTACTTTGGCAAAACAAACATAAATCCATTGTGCCTTTCATATACTTTAATATCATTTTCAATGCTAATGAGCTTGACCAGGATCTGATTGATATCTACTAGCTAAACCAACGACGTAGCATATATCGAGACGTATACGTACCATCGTGTACATTATACTTCCTATTACACTTACATATATGACATTGGACATTTTGCCTTTCTCAATTGGAGTCTTTAGGCATATTCTCATGCTTAGGATTTCACCTTTAGCAATTGGAGTGTTAATGGGGTTACAATTTGTCATTTTGAATCGTTCAAGAATACTCTTAGTATATTGTTCTTGCGATAAAGCAAGAACTCTTTTAGAATGATTCTTATGAATCTTAACACCCAGAATGAAATTTGCTTCATCCATGTCCTTCATATCAAAATTAGAGGACAACCATTCTTTAACGGTGATAACATAATCGATATTATTTCCAGCTAAACGTGTATCATTCACATATAAGGATATTATGACAAACTGTTGATCGAAATGCTTAATATATGCACAATGATCTTCATCAATCATATTAAATCCAAAAGAAGTTATGGCTTGATAAAATCTTAAATGTCATTATCTTGAAGATTATTTAAGACCATATATTGACTAGTTGAGCTTGTATACTTTGCGCTCTTATTTTTTTACAATAGAACTTATTAGTTGTTGCATATATATATATATATATATATATATATATATATGTCTTCATTCAATTTTCCATTCAGAAAAGCAGTTTCTACATTCTTTTGATGTAATTCTAAATCCATGTGTGCAACAATAGCAAGCAATAGACAAATAGAGGCAAACCTTACAATTGGTAAAATTTTTCCTCATAATCTATTCCTTCTTGTACCTTAACTATTAATCGTGCTTTAAATCTTTCAGTTGATCCATCTACTTGACGTTTAATATTGAGAATCCATTTGTTCCCAATTGATCCACGTCTAACAGGCAGATCAACCAAGTCCCAAATATGGTTAGATTTGATAAACTCCATTTCTTCATCCATTGCTTTTTGCAATTGTTCCTTAGCTGATGATGAGAAACACTCATTAACATTACGGGGCTCATTTTCATCATGCGAATAGTCATAAAAGCATGAACCTTCATTTCAAAACTGTCTTTGAGCCACACTTTTATAGCTTCTTCTATGAAATTCTTCTGTATTTGAAGCATCTGTTAGAATGTTACTCCCATTAGAATCAAGAATAGGTGCCAAATTCGGATTAGTCTCAACTGCATTTGAATCTAGTTCTGGAATTACATTCTCTGAGGAATAATCAACTTCATAAAAAGTGACATCTCTTATTGCTTCATTCTTATTAGGAAACTCATTTTCTGAAAATGTGGCATCTCTTGATTCAAATTCAATAAAACTACCACTTGGTTGTTCACCAATGAACACAAACACTTTAGAATGTTCAAAATATCTAACAAAAAAAGATTTATTTCTCCTTGGTCCTAATTTATATATTTATTGGATGGAAATTTGACACATATTGAGCGTACACAATAGTTTATCGTATTTTCCTATTATTTGAAGTACTTGTAAATAAGATATCATCTTTACAGGGATTTTGCAAACTTCTAAGGAAAGTCTTTTTTCTTGTTTTTCTTAATTTAGTTAATCTAATTAAATGAGAATTAAAATACTAAATAACTAAAAACTAGAACTATTAACATAATTAACCAAACTAACTAAACTAATTCAAACAATTCAATGCAAACTTAATTAAACAATATTCTAATTCAATATAATATAAATATCTAAATGAACATCTAAACAAACCCCCCACTAAACAATGTAATATACTTGGATTGCATTCAAACACTAGAATATAATATCACCTCATAACCTAGTTATAACTATATCACATGGAATCTTATAATCATTAAATCCTAATTCATAATAGGTTGATAGTCTTTAGCAAACCATCAATTTTTCGCACGGCCTAAATTTTTTATCTTAGTTTAATTCCTTAATCAAAATCATAGACCTATGACATGAGACCCGCATCGCCTCGAGATACATACTGGCGTGGAACCAGGGTAAAGAGTGATGTGGTAAGTTAAGATTAAGTTATTATGACTTAAATAGCTAATTGGATGTGGCTATAATTTGATTTACATAAAATGTAACCTAAGTTAGCTAAATAAAACATTATTCATTGATGTTCCTCGAGATAAGTGCAGAATGTCACAAGACCAACTGAGTTGCAATTGGTGCTGTCAAGGAATAGTTAGTGGAGAGTTAGTGAACGTAAACCAAGATGTGAGCCATTAGATTGATTTAAAGATTCGCGATGTAAATGAGATCAAGGGCTAAAATTTCTACTCACTTTAAATATAGGATTGAATGACATCAACATGCAAAATCACTTCATTTGATCAAAATAGGGAGGAAAGGAGATATGAAGAAGGAGATCAAAGATTGTGAAGGATTTTGGTGAATTTGTGAGGGATTAATCAAGATTGAAGTGCTTTACAACTAGGTACAAGTTTGTTAAAAAACTTAGAGTTTTACTTCAGTTCTGGTTTTGCTTAATTTCATATGGTAAATGATACCATTTTCAGTATTAGTTGATAGATTTGGATTTCTCGCGAAAAACTAAAAAATTTATTATCAAGCAAATCCGGATTTCAATTTGAATTGACAAAGTTATGGTATTTTGAAGTTGTATGTGCTCTAATGGATTTTTAATAAAAACTATGGTTTTGGGTTTCAAAACCTAAGTCTTATAAATTTTGGGTAAATTGGTGACGTTGAAGCTTGATATAGGCATATTCAAGGTGTATAGGTCATTAGAATGCAAGGTTGAACTTTAAGTAAAGTGCATAGTCTTGATGTCGTGGGTGCATAACGTATAGCGCCACCACATCGTTCAAACTTGAGTTGTGTGGCAAAGGTTCAGTGGACAAGACACTATCACCGTGCCCCTGAACACAAGGCGCCACCCCAGTGCCATATCCATTTAGTGTGATATAAAGGTGACGCCGTGGCGACATTGTGACCTCTGTACACATCGCGCCACCACAATGCCAAACATTGGGAATTTGGTAAACTTCTTCAATAAAAGTTTAGGGTTTTTCTTAATTGGTTCAATACAACTTTGATGGTTTGTATGAGTCCTATAACACCCTAACTAACCTCAGGAAACTAAGTAAGAGTCTTAATAGGTTGTTGGTGAGATACAGGGTGTCGAGAGGCCGAATTAGCCTAGGAGCTTTGCGTGGATTGTAAGTAAACCGATTGAGATATTTATTTCCATTACTTTCCTACTGTGCTTTTCATTTACAGTCATTTGCACTGATTTACCTAATTTACTATAGATGTCATGACTTTGTTGTTTTATCTCATTTTTATGAGTTTGTTATCAAGACATTATGTATTGTTTAACTGGTTTCAATGATTCCAAATCATGTGCTATGTCATTTTCTTATTGTGCTGGAATTTAGATAAATGAAATAACATGCTTTTAGGTAGGTGATCTATGCTATTGAAAATTTATTTTCATTTGTGCATTAGTTATGCAAATACATTATTGGATTTCCAAACCTTTTCATTTCTTGAGTTGTGAAAGTAGTTCTTGTATATAAAACCATGATATGATAGAGTTGTGCATGGCATATTGGTTTGGGACCCAGGGTAGTTGACAAGTATACATCACACGTGAGGGGCACTTATAAGTATTTATTTAAGTGATGAGCATTTGTGAGGATGAGAAGACATTTATAAAATTGTTTATACCCTAAATAGTGGAATAAGCCTGATCTAATGTAACTCATAGCCGACAGTTCTAGATCATACTACTTAGCCAAATGTTAGTTTCATATTGTTCAACTACAGTATCTTATAGCATGATGTTTTTAGCATAGTTGCTATATTTATGTTTTCAGATACTTGTTGTATATTTGGGAATTTAGATAAATGTATCTTAGTGTTACTTTATAATTTCCTATACTCACCGTCCTTTTCATGACGCTAGGTGCATATCCATCAAATAGTAGACTGGGTAAGGAGAAGATCGACAACTACCTCTGAACCATTGAAGTGTTGCTACCTCTGTATTGCATGTTTTTTGTTTTGTTGTATAACTTATATATATAAGTCTTTTATACACTTTTGGTGATATATACTATGGGTTGTGAGATAGTTACCTGATCAGAAACGTGTTGATATATTGTTATCGCCATTTTGTTATATATATGCATGCGATTTTTGTTCCCTAGTTTTCCACATATTTAGGATTTATGTTAATAGATTCTACTAATTTGTTAAGACTTCCGCTGAATTAGGTTAAGTTATAAAAACTTTAATTAACTCTAAAATATTGATTAACAAGAGAATAATAGGTTGCTTATTTTAAAGTTAGCTAGTTAAGAGAAAAGTTTGAAAATGCTAACTCATACGTTGTTTAGTCTTATGCTGCTGAGATTAAGGCTTAGTGATGGGATTAGGTTGGATGGTGTCTTAGTTTGAGAAGAGGTCGTCACAGTTGGTATTAGAGCTAACTTTAAAAATAATTAGCTTATGAATTTTAATAATACAAAAATCTTAGTTATGGAAAGCAGATGATCCTTACCTATAAACCATTAGTTAGGAAGCGAATGAAAGTAAAATGGGGAATTTCCATATGTATATGTTAGTTTCTATATGTATATATATGTGATATCTATGTAGTAGCTAGTTCGCGTTCGCTATCAACTTGCAGACATCGATGGCTGATTCACGCGACAATGGGGATGGAGGTGTTAGTGGTAACCAACCTCCCATTCCATTATCTGATGATTATCTGAGGTTGTTTGATCAAGTTTCAGCTTAGGGAAATCAATTAGCTTACTTTATCACCATGATGATAGCTCATTTTGCACCACTAGCACAAACATTAACCTCCACCACTGCTACTACATTCACATTACTGGCACCAGGGCTTCCTACTATGACACCAGCAGCTCTGATGTTACATATTATTCCAGTTATGATAGTATCAATCGCAGAGATAACCGATACACCGTCTTTCACTTCTACATCTCCTAGTACGTTAGAAGAGGTTCAATTGGTGAAAGATATCATTAGACTGGAGCCATTTTACTTTGATAGACAACGAGACTTTAAGAAGTGGATATTGTTCTAAGAGAAACTACATAGAGTCTTGAAGATTGAGGATAGACTTCAAGCTCAGATTATGTCATATACAATACAAAGAGACATTGACGTTTGGTGGCATGCGATGATATCTACCGATAGAGGTTTTGAGTCATGGGATGCATTCAAAAGGAAGTTTTATCAGCAGTATTTCCTACGTATGGTGATGAAAAGGTTGAGGAAGGAGTTCATGAACCAAAGACAGGGAACTGATGAGTATGTGATGAGCTATAGAGACAGAAACCACTACTTGAGACAGTTTGCTGGAGATTTAGTGAAAGGGGATTGAAGATATTTATCATTTTGGAGATTGACTAAGACTTGACATAGGGTTATGTGGTCAGTTAAAGTGTCAGGACCTTAGGAGAGATATGAGCCTACACTTTCTCATGAGACATTATTTGAGTTGATTTGTAGATGTGACACTATTGGGACTAGCATTGTCATCTAATTAGGTCGCGGAGTTTAAGAAGATGAGACTTAGGGGCAAAGGATAAAAAAAGATGGGAAAGATGTTTTTAGGGATTGGGGGCAGCCACACTGGCTATACCCTAATGGCCTGTTCGCTTTACCATCTTAGGTCAGATTAGCCACATTGGAGTGGTTAATCCGGTGTTCGCTTGGAGGATTAACTAGGCCATGGGATTAACTAATGGGCAGGAGAGGGGACTAAACAAAATCACCAATTTTGGTGGGACTAACTAATCCCAAGTGGTTGGTTAGTAGAGATTACCAATTTACCCCTCACATATTTACACACTCCATTGTCAGAAACTTGATTGTGCGATGTTGTGATCATCACACCTGTAACGGACTGAGTTTTCAACGACCTCAAAGCTGCCAAAATTCCAACTCTAAACACCGCCGCGGACAGCACGAAAGTGTCTGCCCTGAATTCGGCAGTCCCATACGAAAGCTTCACTCCTAAAACAATCACATTTTTACACAAACCAAGCCTCTATAGATTAGTACCTAAACCCTAGTTTCACCTAAAATTAGGGTTTCGACGGACCTTTTTGAGGTGGGAATCGAGAGGTCGATTCGAGTAGGGGTGTTTGTTGTTCTTGATCTATCGTCGAAGTGGATTTTCGGATCAGATATGTAGTGGTGTTGTCAAATTCGATCCAGATTTATCGATCAATTGAAACATAGTGATTTGTTGATTTGGGTGTATAGAAGAAAGGGTAAGTTTTTCATTTCACCATCATAAAAACATGTTATCTCAATGTTAAGACACCCAACCGAACAAGTGACCAACTAGTGACTAACTAATTAATCCAAGTCACAATCCTTTGTATAAGTTAATCCCATGAACTTGGGATAGTTGAATTTGTGAACCAAACAGTCCATAAGCATCATATCATACTCCACTACAGAGTATAGTGAGTAGACTTCCCTTGCCACCACTAGTCAAACCTGTGTTACCAGCTCTTACTTCACCGACACTTCCACCACCACCAGCGCTAGGGTGTTAGAGGCCTAGGTAGAGGTATAGGTAGAGGTAGAGGTCGAAATGGTTACCAAAAGAGGCAAATATAGGCATAGGCCCAGGATCAGGCACAAGTTTAGTGCATGCCAATTACTTGTTATAGATGTGGTCAGGTTGGGCACATGTTGAGAGATTGTCTACAACCGGTAGCAATATCTCCTTAGCATAATCGAAAGGGAGTGGACATAATAGCACAACCAGATGTTGATGAAACACGAGGTCTAGTTGATGGTACATTTCTTATTTATGCTTGAGATTTATATGTCTTGTTTGATTCAAGTTCTACAATATTTTTCATTTCAGGTCGCATGATAGGCATCTTAGGATTAACACCGGTTAGAGTTAGTGTACATTTTATTTAGAGTATCATCATTGGGGATATGATTTAGCCTAATTGTCTTGTTGAGGGATGTCCAATAGAGATAGACGTGGTAAGAGTTATCCGCGGACTTTAGAGTGCTCGAGTTTTTAGATTTTGACACATTGTTTGGGATGAATTGGTTTGCAGTGAATAATGTTCATGCCGACTGTTTCAGCAAGATAATGATATTTGAGATCTTAGGGCGTCCGATATTCACATACAGTGGTAGTACACTAAGAGTCAAGGGCATGAGAGGTTAACTTATGACTAGTGGAGAGATAAAGACTCCGATAACATTATATACAGAAGCAAAGAGTCTGGACCCACACTTGAGGAGAGTCTAGTTGCATGTGAGTTTTAATAGGTGTTACTTGAAGACTTACCTGATTTACCACCATCGAAAGAGATAAATCTCATTATTGAGTTGGTACCAAGCGCCAGACATCTTTCTGTACCACCTTATCACATGGCTCTGAGAGAGTTGGAGGAGTTGAGGAGCCACCTTCAAGATTTGGGATAGAAGTGATTCATCACACTTTCTACAGCACCATGAGGAGAACCCATCCCATTTTTAAAGAAGAAGGATGGTACTTTTAGATTGTGTATCAATTTTAGATAGTCGAACAAGGTTAAAGTAAGAAACAAGTATCCATTGTCACGAATTGATGATTTGTTTAATCAGCTAAGAGGAGCACAATTTTCTCTCTAAGATAAACCTGAGATCAGGGTATCATCAGCTTATGATCAATATTAATGATAGGTCCAAAACAACATTCAATATAAGATATGGATATTATCAGTTCACGGTCATGTTGTTTGGATTGACTAACGCTCTTGCCATGTTTATGAATTTGATGCATCAAGTGATGAGACCATTTCTTGACCACTTCATGATAGTTTTATCAATGATATACTAATTTATTCAAAGACTAAAGATAATCACGAGCAGCACCTCAGGGAGATGTTGCATACTTTGAAGGAGCATAAACTCTACACCAAGTTCAACATGTGTGAAATTTAGCTATTAAAGGTTAAGTTTTTAGGTCATGTTGTTGTAACAACAGGGATTACAGTGGATCCGATCAAGATTCAGGTATTATGGATTGGCCAGCATCGACATCAGTCAAGGAGATCAGGAGTTTTTCGAGGTTAGCAAGGTATTACCATAGGTTCATGAAGTATATCTAAAAAAATTTCTTCACCGATTACCTAATTGACCCAAAAGGATGTCGTATTTGATTAGTCTGAAGAGTGCAAATATGCATTTGCTCAGTTGAAGACATTGTTGACCACCACACCATTGTTGATATTGTCAAAGGCTGGACAAGGGTTCTTAGTATATACAGATGATTCTCATACGGGTCTAGGCTATGTATTGATGTTGCACGGAGGCATAATGTCTTATGCATCTAGAAAGCTGAAAATACATGAGAAGAACTATCCCACTCATGATTTAGAGTTGGTAACGGTGGTGTTTGCTCTAAAGATATGGAGATATTATTTGTATGGAGAGAGATTCACGCTTTACAATGATCACAAGATTTTGAAGTATCTCTTCACACAAAAAGAGATGAACACGAGACAATGCATATGGTTGGAGTTCCTAAAAGACTATGAACTCTCTCTAGAGTATCACTAAGAAAAGTTAACGTAGTTACTAATGCGCAAAGTAGGGTACCGATTGGAGATGCCTAGATTATCAGATGTAATATGACATATGAGTATGGATTACTCAAATCAACGATGATGAAGAGTTAGTTAGATATTCCTACATACACTTGGGTGAAGATTTGTACATAGACGAGGCTACACATAGTATCTGCACAGAGAGTATCAAAGGGTCAGAGAACTGATATTTTATACCCGAGGTTTAGCGAGTTAGTTAATAGTGGTGATTGTGTTGATTAGATAGAGACGATGAATCAACGTTTGAGATTTATATGTAGATTGTAGATACCATGAATGGCAGATTTGAGGGATGAGATTCTTCATGATTCACCCCGTTCCCTGTTCACTGTTAATCCAGGCAGGACCAAGATATACCTTGACAAGAGGAGACATTTTTGGTGGCATGGGATGAAGGCGGACATATTAGATTTTATTAGGAACTTAGGGATTTGCCAGTAGGTGAAGGGTGAGCATCGTAGACCTTGAGTGTTACTAGAGCCGCTTCCCATTCCATGATGGAAGTGGGAAGACTATGCCATGGACTTTGTTAGAGGATTGCCTAGGACTGCTAGATGACATTCTATTTGGGTAATTGTTGACAAAGTGACTAAATCTGCCCATTTCTTACCAGTTGTTGCTTATTACACATTTGACCACTTAAGTGTATTATTTGAAAGAGAGAGATTATCAGGCTATACGGGGTACAATTGATAATCACGTCAGAGATATGCTATGGATACGTCCTAGATGTGATGGAGTATGCAGGAGCAATATGGTATGTGCCTACAGTTCAACATAACCTTTTACCCTTAGAATGATGGAGAGACTAAGAGTTTAATTCAGCTTCCAGAAGATATGCTCATGGCTTGTGTATTAGAGCTTAGCGGATTTTGGGAGGAGTACTTACCATTTTGCGAGTCTTCATACAACAATAGTTATCAGGCTTGCATCATGTATTAGAGTTTAGCTGATTTTGGGAGGAGTACTTACCATTTTGTGAGTTTGCATACTACAACAGTTATCAGGCTTGCATTGAGATGACATCATTTGAGGCTTTATATGGTCAACCATTTCACTTACCATTGTGTTGGGCTGAGTCAGAGGATCGGGAGCAAGTGACACATGAAATTGGTGTTGATCATATAAAGAAAGCACGATAGATTCGTCAGAGGCTTAAAGGGGCCTAAGAGAGGCAGAAGAAGTATGTAGTCACATATCACAGTGACCTACGTATATCGAGGGAGCCTTTGTGTATTTAAAGGTTTCCCATAAGAAAGGCCTTCATAGATTTGGTTTGAAAGCCAAGTTAACACTGAGATTCATCAGGCCTTTCAAGATCAAAAGATAGGTTAGGAAGGTCGATTAAGATTTTGAGTTACCTCCATAGATGTCAGGGATTCATCTAGTTTTCCATATTTTTGTGCTTCTACTGGCTAAGTCAAAAGTAGGCGTACAATTGACGATTGACTTGAGCTAGATTGATATAAGTGAGAATGTATCTTAAAAGGAGTAGCTAATATATATTTTTTCCAAAGGTACAGTGGTTGAGAGGTAAGTTGATCTCGAAGGTGTTAGTCAAGTGGCAGTTTCGTGGAGACTCAGAACCTATTTGGGAATAGGAAGACTGTATGCGAGATAGGTTTCCATACCCTTTTGAGTCTGGCATAACTTTAACTTGAAGTTTAATTTCGAGGATAAAATCTTCATTGGTTGGAAAAATTTGTCACGACTCAAATTTCCTAATCCTAGTTTAATTCCTTAATCACGATAATTGAATCGTGACGTAAGACCCACATCAAGATACATGCACTGACCAAGGCATATGATCGAGGTATATGTTAGATTTGTTGTGATGTATGCCTAGTGTATTGTATATGTTGAGATTACTAAGTCACTCCTACTTATGTATAGGTGTTGAGAAATGAGCGGAGACACTCCTCGACATGCATGCATACATGGGATAGGGGTAGAGAGTGATGTTGTAAGTTAAGATTAAGTTATTATGACTTAAATAGCTAATTAGATGTGGCAATAATCTGATTTACATTAAATGTAACCTAACATACCTAAGTAAAACATTAGTCATTGATATTCCTCAAGATACATGTGGATACATCACAAGAGCAATTAAGTTGCAATTGGTGTTATCAAGGAGTAGTTAGTGGATGTAAACCAAGATGTGAGCCATTAGATTGATCTAGAGATTGTTGATGTAAATGAGATTAAGGGGCTAAAAACCTTACTCACTATATATATAAGATTGAATGACATCAACATGCAAATTCATTTCATTTGATCAAAACAAGGAGGAAAGGTGACCAAAGATTGTGAACGATCTTGGTGAATTTGTAAGGGATTAATCAAGATTTAAGTGATCTAATACTAGTTTAGCTAGTTTACACTATCAATTTGTTGAAGTTTGTTAAAGAAACTTAGAGTTTATTTCAATTCTATTTTTTCTTAGTTTCAGAAGGCAAATGAAATCATTTTCAAAATTCGTTTATTGATTTAGACTCCTTGCAAAAAAACCAATAAATTTACTATCAAGAAAACTAAGATTTTGATTTGAATTGACAAAGTTATGGTTTTTTGAAGTTGTAGATGCTTTGATGGATATTTAGGAAAAACTATGATTTTGGGTTTCAACACCTAAGTTCCGTAAATTCTGGGTAAATTAGTGACGATCAAGCTTGATTTAGGTGTATTCGAGGTGTATGGATCATTAGAATGTATGGTTGAACTTTAAGTAAAGTACAAAGGCTTAACTCCATGGGTGCATAATTCACGGCGCCACCACATTGCCAAGACCTGAGTTGTCACTACAAGAAATTATAGTTTTTGTAACGGCTTCGATTCCGTAGGGACAATTTGTTTTTCCGTCACATATAGTTTTTGTCACGGTATTTTCACGGAAAAACTAAAGTTGTGTATACTCAATTGCAAAAAAGTTTTCATCATGGAAATTAGCATGACAAATACCTTTTATAACGGATCTCTGACATATTTATTACAAAATTATTGCACGTCATAAAATTTAATTTTTTGTTACGACTATATTTGCGTCACAAACATTTCATTAAACAACAAAGAAAAATGTTTTATGTCGCAAGACTTTGTCCGTCACGAATACATGTAGTTACGACTTTGTACTGGTGACAAAAAATAATAATATTTTATATGTACATTGCTTCGTCACAAAAAAAAAGTTTTTATATAAAAGTTGTTGTAACTATCTCGCATCCGTCAATATAAAAATATTGCATCTATTAAAATATTAAGAATTTACTTTACTTGCATTACAAGGCCAACATTATCAATCTATTCAAAGTTTGATTTTTGATATTTTGAATCCAAAGTATCAAAAAAATGATAATACTTAATTTAGAAGTCTAACATAGCAAATTAAAATTAAACTTTGACAGGTTTCTTCATGGCTTAAGTCTAACATAGTAAAATAAAATAAATCCATGTTTTCTTCAATGCTTTCACTCCATGTTTCTTCAATTTCTTCTTCACGTGAAGCTTTCTTCCAGTTCATCATCTTTACCCTTTGAAGTCTCATCCAGTTGCGCATCTAAAATTTCAAAGTTATAAATATAAGTAATTGCACTTAAACACTTACATAAAGAAAAAATCTTTAATAAATCACAACGTAGTAATATAATTTCAACATAACCTCCACTTAAATTAAAGATTAGCAAAAAAATTTAAAACATTTTGCAAACTTTTGCATGCATCAAATAATTGTACAAGTCAAATATAATCACCTTCATGAATCATAATGTATTACAAAAATTTCAGCAAAACCTCCTTTAAATATAAGATTCTTAAAAATTCCACTTGCATCAAATAATTCTACAAGTCAAATACATTCTTCTTTAGTGAACCATAATGTATTACCAAAATTTTAGCAGAACATGCCCTTAAATTAAAGATTCACAAAAAATTCCAAACATTGTGCAAACTTTATCATGCATCAAATAATCATCTAACTCAAATATATTCAAACCATAGTGCTTAAATTATTGGTGCGAATTTATGAGTCTCATTTGTATAGAACATAAAATAGTAAAAAGCTCAAAAATCATCAAAAGTTAGAGGTCAACATATACTAAAAGCATTAACAATTCTTGAAATAGTAGTTTAGCTAGCAAATGTCATTTTAACTCAATGATATAATAAATTGTCAAGTTTAGGAGATGAGTAAATGTTCAAAATAACAATCATGAAGGTGGATGCTCTTAAGTTGGTCACATGGAGGTAACTTAAGATATTCTAGCAAAACTTAAATTATTACCTTTTTGATCGTTCACTTTTGAATAATCAATGAGCAGGAGAGCATCCATCATGAGAAGAGGTTTGAACGTGAGGCCTCTGAGAGCTTCCAACATCTGAACTCTGGCATGTAATCAAAAAAATCAATTAATTGTCTCATTTGTAATCTGAACATAATTAATAAACTTCAAGTATCAACAATAATGTCGATGAATTACTTGATTGACGTTGATTGGTCGTTGAATTCCAGCTTTCTCCAAACATGCATATATGTTATCTATTTGTGACTGCATGTTTGTCTATAAACAATAAATTTGTAATAGATTGTTGTATTAGATTCATGAAGAAATGATAAAAAACAACCGAAATTGATGAAATATTTACTTTCATCGCAGCAAGTTCCTCACGAAGAAGCTCATTTGTAGCATTTGCCTTTTCTTGTGCTCTCCGTATTGCAATATCTTTCGGACATTCGGAATCTTTCCCTAACACATCTTTAAATGAGGGTCCATGACCATAAGTTAGCACACACCCATATTTTTCATCTCCTATTACCTTTTTAAAAAATTTCTCTTGAACTTCCGCCGTTTGCTCTGACTCAGGAATTTGTGTAAGTTCATTTTGCAATTGCAACTAAACATAAAATCTGATATTAACATAAAAAGGAATTGTTATGATGTAAACTAAATATGTATTACTAGTTATGAAGAAATAAATTTTTTCTTACCTCGAAGTCTTCTATATCTTCATTCGATCTAGCTCCTGCCCTTTTATAATAAGTTTTCAACCATACCGAAGCGCGATCTGTGGGTAGACCTTATTTTCTCTCTTAAAGGTAAAATTGTCAAGTAAGAAATGATTATCTTTAAAAAATAGAGAACACTCAAAATTGCTTTAAGAACCTACTTGATTAACTTATGACGTACGTTCGCAAAAGACTTGCGACCTGTTCGATGGCAAATAGTCTTTTGTTTTCTATTTTCAGCATTTTTTTAGCAATTTTTTGCAGCAATATTAAAATACTTATCACACATATAAAAATGAATTAAACTGAAATCCAACTTATTATTCATTTCTAGAAAACTAACTCAAAGATCTACAAAATTTTAAGGCAATTGAATAAAAGGAAGCATTGTATCCAATGGGATGGAATTATTTTAATGAGCTGAAATCAAATGCAAGACTAAGAATTTTGATTTGTACCTTAACTTCATCTTCGTTCCAATACCTCACAAGTATTGGCCATTGTTCATCTTGTACGCGCACATCAGGCACTCGAGTAAGAATATCTTCATCATCTTTGTGTTTCTCGTAATGCACTTTTAATGTATGCTTCCACGATCTCCAGGTATTGGCAATTTTCTCTAAACAATTTTCGCGAAACTCAAGTGGGCCATCAGTATTATCCTGTACTTAAACATTATACATTATGAAACTCAAACTCAAACCAATTATACAAATAATATTTTTTTTTCATTTATATATTTATCTTCTTACCTGTACCTCACGCCAAATGACAATCTTATTTTCTTCAGGCACATCATTCCATGATTCATACGTTAATGGTATTAAAGACCCATTTCTAGCCATGATGCCTAATTGCGTTGATAATTTAATTGAGGTTTTTCCAATAGGTTGCATAAAGTCATTAAATTGCAGCTTCAACCTATTTCCAGACCCCCAAATATGAATTGGACGAGCTGGACCTCTACCTTTCTTAGTTGATGTAATTGATTATTCCTCTATATGCAGAATTAATTAGAAATAATGTTTGTAATATAAGAAATATTCGATATCAAAATTCAAAATTTTACCTTCATCGGATGAATGCATTAATGCTTCACTTGTCTTATCACTTTCATGTGATTGTTCAACTTGTGCTTGTTCTTTTGAATTGAGATAATCCTCCATAGTTCTCTTCGAAGACTTTCCATGAGCCATGGACCTAAAATGATGGTAATTATAATGTTGAACAAATCATCATGAAAATAAAAAAATAATAAATTGAGTGACAATAATCAAAGGTGGCAAAATAATGACTCAATAACTTTCATAATTTGGTACATAAAATTTTATGAATAATCATGCACAATCCATTCTTCTTAATCTTCAACATTGTTTACTTCTATTGTAGTTCCATCGACATCATGTCTCACGCATACGAAATTACTGTCATCTCCACTTTTCTTTTCAGCTAACTGTTGATGTTCACAATCTTCTACTTGTGAAATATTATCAAAAGCATCCCTGCTTGTCACTTTGACAACAACATACCAATCGGGATCTAAAGGATCTCTCACATAGAAAACTTGTTTCGCTTGAGCCACCAAAATAAAATGTTTGTCTCCAATTTGATTATTCCGATATAGAAGACGATTAAAATTCACTAAGGTGAATTTATAATCATCTATTTTCCTCCCAGTCTTATAGTCAATCCAATCACCTTTGAACAAAACAAACTTGAGGTTGGTAGGGTAAACTATCTCTAAAATATCAGTGAGCACTCCATAGTAGGTGACTTCTCCCCAACGTGGATTCTTATCATTAATATTGGCATAACTCATGGTACCTGCATCCATATATATACCACTATTTTGGGTTGCTCTTCTATTGTCGATTTCTTTAATGCGAAAGCGCATACCATTTATTATATACCCCTTAAATCTCAGAGCATATTTACTAGGGCCATTTGCAAGTTTTTCAACTTCCTCTGAAAGTGTTCCATCTGACGATGTTCGCAAATTGTGGGCCTATAAATTAAATTCATCCATATTCGCATTAATATACATTGAAAGCATATTATTTGAGTAGCAAAAAATGAATAAATATTACTTACATGATTCATAAGCCATGTATGGAATGTTTCATTGTGTCTTTTTCTAATAGTGCGTTCTGATGCACTTGACATTTCTCTTGCAAGCTCCTCAAGGTGCATACTGAACATAATAATAGATAAAATTAGTTATTATAGTACCTATAATAATATTAAAAAAAACTTAAGATATTTCTTTACTTTTGAAATGGTAAAACCTCATCAGTATTAACAAGCATACATCTATGGACTTGGACCCATGTGATATTGTCGAGTAATACTACTTCTTTTTTTCCAAATGGTTGTCCACCGTCATTTCCACCATCATAATTTTGAAGCGTTTTATTCATTTTTGTCTCCACATTCTCGTCAATGTATCTTGAGCAAAAATTCATACACTCATCCATCAAATAACCTTTTGCAATAGAACCTTCTAGATGAGCTCTATTCCGCACATATTTTTAAGGGTGAGTAAAAACCTCTCAATCGGATACATTGATCGAAATTGAACATTTCCTGCAACCATTGCGTCTTGAGCTAAATGCACTGACAAGTGTTCCATGACATCAAAAAAAGATGGGGGAAATATTTTTTTCTAAATGACACAACGTAAGTGATATACGTTCATCAATAACCTTTAAATCAGAAAGTCTATTAACTTTAGACCACAGTTGCTTGAAAAAATGACTTAACTCAATAATTGGTGCAACAACATCGTTTGGCAACACTCCTCGAATAGCCAAAGGAAATAATTGTTGTAAGAGAATATGGTTGTCATGGCTTTTAAGACCTCGAATAACACGTTCTTTAACATTGACGCATCGTGAAATATTTGAAGAATACCTATTCGGCACTTTCACACTCTTTAATCTCTCTAAAAAGATAGTTATTTCTTTCTTATTCATTGAAAATCGTGCTGGAGGTATATAAAATTTATTAGAACCTTTTTTTAATATGTAAAGGTTTTCTAATACCCATCTCCTGCAAATCACGTCTTGCATTCAAACTGTCCTTAGATTTTCCATCCACACCTAATAAATGTAAAAAGCACATTGTCGCAAACATTCTTCTTAATATGCATCACATCCAGATTGTGGTGCATCAAATTATACTCCCAATACGAAAGTTTGAAAAATATACTTTTTTTTTCCAACTATGCACCTTATTCTTGACAATGACAGGCTCCTCATCTTCTTCTCTTCGTCTTTTAACACTGCTTACTTTAATTTTTTTTCATAAGATCTTCTTTTCTATACTCAGTAAGTATCTCATACTTATCTAGCTAATGTAACACCCTACTACCTGTCAACTCGTTAGGCACGTTACCCCACTCCCACTTCCCATCAAAGAATTTATCCCTCCGAAACTTATGATCCATAGGTAAAAATCTTCGGTGTCCTGTAAAGCGATATTTACCACCATACTTCAACAATTGAGATTTTGTGTCTATATTGCAACAAGGACATGCAAACTTTCCTTTGGTGCTCCATCCTGAGAGATAAGCATAAGCGGGGAAATCACTAATGGTCCACAACAATGCAGCATGAAGTTTAAACATTTCATTTGTGGATGCATCATATGTGAGTACGCCTTCGTTCCATAGTTCTTCCAACTCTTCAATAAGTGGTTGCATGAATACATCTAGCTTATCCCTTGGTCGATATTTCCCATCAATAAGTGTTGATAAAATCAAAAATGGTTGTTTCATGCACAACCAAGGTGGTAAATTGTAACACATTAATACAACAGGCCAAGTGCTATGAACTAACGACATATTCCTAAATGGGTTAAATCCATCTATTGCTAGTCCAAGTCTTACATTTCGTATCTCACTAGCAAATGAAGAATTTTGTATATCAAAAGCCTTCCAAGCTTGAGAATCAGCAGGATGCCTCAATACACCATCATCAATTCGCTCTTTTGCATGCCATGACATGTCATGAGTGAAGATGTTTTCGATGACATAAATAATCTTTTCAATCTAGCTTTCAATGGAAAATATCTCACATGTTTAGCTGCAAGTCGTTTTCCCCCATTTTTATTTGCATTTGTATTTTTATTTGTATTTGGGTCATTAGAATCATCTTCCTTATACCTTGATGCATGACAAATAACACATTCACCAATATCCTTATTTTCATCTTTGAACAACATACAACGATTAGGACATGCATCCCATATTTTATAAGTAAAATCCAAATATGTGGTCATTTTGTTTGCTTTGTTATATGAATTCGGTAATCGGACGCCTTCAGGAAATGCTTCTATCAAAAACTCAAGCAACAACGTAAAGGACTTATCTGTCCAACCACTCATTACTTTCAAGCTCAACATCCGTATAATGAATGAAAGTTGAGTGAATTTCTCACATCCTGGATATAATGGTTGTTCTGCATCTTTTATAAGGTTAAAAAAGGATATGGTTTTTTCGTTAGGTCCAAAAACTTGTGTAGATTCACTCGAGTTTCCAGTCTCCGCATCATCAATATTAGGAATCCCAAATGCATCATGTACCATTCCAACCATATCATCACGAAACGATTTATGTATTTCTTCATTATCTTCATAATAATCTGAAGGAGTATTAGATTCTCCATGATAAATCCAATTTTTGTAATGATTTAAGAATCCATTTAAAATAAGATGTCCTTTAACCTTTTCTCTTGACTTTAAAAATCTATTGCAACACCCCTTGCATAGGCAATAAATTTTTTCCTTTGTCCCGTTATTGGCATAAGCGAAATCTAAAAACCGTTCATACCCATCCATACATTCTTGAGAGTTTCGATCAACTAAAGATATATAACTCTTATCCATTATTTCTGCACTGGGATTATCAAACATGGCATTAACAAAAGTAAATTAAGATTATTACAATAGAATATATTAATCATCCCTAGCAAGTGTACGAGCATGAAATTACAAACAACTATAACATCAAAGATTAAGCAATTACCTCAATACATGATTCTGATGCATTATAATGTTGATCATGACATGCTTTACTAGTAAAATAAATATGAAATATCCTACCAAATACACACATTGTAGGAATCTAAGAAAATTCACAACCTTGTATCGGAGGCCATCTGCCATTTGACAGGTATTCACTTTTAACGCTTGTATCAAAGCCTATATGCCATTTGATATATCCATTCCGGTGGTAGGTATATTCTAAAATTACCTTCAATTATATTAATGCGTTGACAACAAGGATACTAATATGATCTTTTTCTTGTATGTGCTGAAGCATGTATACATTCCATTACTATTTTTCAGTGGGGTAGACTACATTGATGCTCCTACTCCATACATGATGGGCCTACATTCCGGGGTTGATACGTCAGGTTTGACTATGGATGGTGTAAATTTCATTCTTCAGATACTCTTGGACCATGGATAGGTTTTTATTAACTGCTTGAATGCCATTGAGTTTTTTATTGAGAATTTTGCGATGGTTTTTTCATTCTTGTGTCATGACCTTAGAGGCACTCCATAGTTGCAGAATTTCCTTCTTGTTGATTGGCGAATGGTCTTTACATAAAAAGAAATTGTTGTTTTTATACCTTTCACAACCTTGCTTCCATTGTGAAATGTTTTATCATTGTGGACTTCAAAATTCACATCAAATTCTACTTTATCAATTCACTTCTTGGTTTCTTACTAATCTTTCCTTTGTATTGGCCATTCAACACACCTTGGAGATGTTGAAATGAAAATCATTAGACTAAAAATCCAATTCACATAATCCAAATTTCACACCAACAATTCATAATCATCGTTATTGAAATTGAGGAACACATGTTAATTAGGTCAATCATCAAGGAAGTATTTGGATTTACCTTATAGGTTTCTAAAATGAGATTCTTTGAGCAACATTGTGATTGAACTATAACTCACCAAAGCAATAAAATTTCAAGCCCAAATTAAAATCACAAATCATTGTAAGATCAAACAAAACAAGCAAACAAAACATCAAACTGTCAATTAACCAAAAAAGCAAACAAGAACAATGTTTTGATATGAAAGAGGGAGAACTCACGACGAAGGAATGCGAAGACGATCAGGGAGTAGAGGATGACCAGGGAGCAAAGGCGCGAGGGTAAGGCATCGGCGAGAGGACGACCAGGGAGCTCGCCGACCAGGGAGCAGAGGTGCGAGGGTGAGGCATCGGCGAGAGGACGACCAGGGAGCAGAGGCGCGAGGGTGAGGCATCGGTAAGAGGACGACCAGGGAGCTCACCGACCAGGGAGCAGAGGCGCGAGGGTGAGGCATCGGCGAGAGGACGACCAGGGAGCTCGCTGACCAGGGAGCAGAGGCGCGAGGGTGAGGCATTGCCCAACGGACGACTAGGGAGTAGAGGCGCGAAGGTGAGGCATCGGCGAGATGCAGAGGCATGAGGACGACTGTGAGCAGAGGCGCGATGGTGAGGAACACGACAAGGAGCAGAGGCATGTCGGAGACGAAGGTTCCACAGTTGCTTGACTGAAATGCAAGATGACAAGGGAGGAGGCGCAAGGATGAGCAGAGGCGTGAAGGAAGAGGACCATGATGGATCAGAGTAGACGACGAGTTAGAGGCGCGATGAGTGCGAGGACGACGACGATGAAGTAGCAGCGCGACGACGAGGATGACCACGACGCCAGATCGGAGGCTTGAGGACGATGATTGGTGTGAGTAGTAGGGCACGATTTGGATGAAGGAGGTAGATGAGTGGGACGAGAAGGGCGGGACGAAGTTATTTAGGAAACAAAAAATGGGAAGGAGATTGCGGGGGTTTCGCGCGTGTGTAAAAAATTGTGTTTTCTTTTGTTACGGTAGAATGATTGTGAGCAAACACACTTTACGTGACGAAAATTTTTTACCTTTTGTGATGGAAACATGTTCTTCTCTAAAGCATCTTTTCATCACACAAAATCTAAATCGTGACAAAAACAAGTGTTAATGTATAAAAGCTTTGTTTACGATTAATGTACCGTCAGTAAAATGCCTGTTGGATACGCTTATTTTAAACCGTGACAAATGATTCGTCAAATTTGTAGTAAAAGCTCAAATTTCTTGTAGTGTGTGTGGCAAAGATTCAGTGGACACGGCGATGTCACGGTGTCGTGCCACTGAACACGTGGCACCACCATAGCTCCATGTCCATTTAGTGTGATACAAAGGTGATGTCGTGGCTGCACTATGACCTTTGTACACATAGCGTCACCATAGCGCCAAATACTGGGAATTCGGTAGATTTTCCAATAAAATTTTAGATTTTTTGTTATTGGTTTAATCCAACTTTAATGGTTTATATGAGTCCTAAAACACCCTAATTAACCTCAAGAAACTAAGGAGGAGTCTCGAGAGGTTGTTTGTGATATATGGGTTGACGGAGGCCGAATTAGCCTAAGAACTTTGCATGGATTATGAGTAAAATGATTGAGATATTTATTTCCATTTCTTTCCTACTATGATTTTTAGTTATAATCATTTGTACTGATTTACCTATTGTACTCTAGATGCTATGACTTTGTTGTTATATCTTATTTTCATGATTTTGTTATCATGGCATTATCTATTGTTTAATTGGTTTCATTGATTCCAAATCATATGATATTTCATTTTTTATTATGGTAGAATTTAGATAAATGAAATAGGATGCTCCTAGGTAGGTGATCTACGGTATTGAAAATCTATTTTTCTTTTGTGCATTAGTTATGTAAAAACATTGTTGGATTCCTAAACCATGTCATTTCTTGCGTTATGAAAGTAGTTCTTGTATCTAAGACCATGATATGATAGAGATGTGCACGACGCACTGGATCACTAGATTCTTGGAGTTGTCGGGATCTTACCACTTGCTTGTCCCGCACACGGGGTATGGGACTCGGGGTTGTTGACCAGTATATATTAAATGTGAGGGGCATTTGTGAGTATTTATTTCTGTGATTGTTTACACCCTAGATAGTGGAATTAGGCTGACGTGATTTAACGGCCGACCGGCCCTAGATCATTACTGCTTAGTCGAGTGTCACTTTCATATTATTTAGCTGCAGTATCTTATAACACAATTCTTTTTCATCATAGTTACTATTTTTATGATTTCAAATACTTGTTGTATATTTGAGATTGTGGATAAATGTCTCTTAGTGTTGCTTTCTATTTTCTTGTACTCACCGTCCTTTTTATGACGGTGGGTGCAGATCCATCGAGTAGCAGACCGAACAAGTAGAAGATCGACAACTTCTTCTAAGCCACTGGAGTGTTGCTACCTCTGATATTGTAGGTTTTTTATTTTATTGTAGGACTAATATATATATATATATATATTATACACTTTTGAAGATGTATACTATGGGTTGTGAGATAGTTACCCGACCAGAGACACTGGTTGATATATTGTTATCATCATTTTGTTATATATATTCATGTGATTTTTGTTCCTTGGTTTTCCACATATTTAGGACTTATGTTAATGGCTTCCGCTAATTTGTTAAGACTTTCGCTGAATTAAGTTAAGTTATAAAAATTGTAATTGACTCTGAAATATTGATCGATAAGAGAACAATAGGTTGCTTATTTTAAAGTTAGCTAGTTTAGAGAAAAGTTTGAAAAGACTTACTAATATATTGTTAAGTCTTATGTGGATGACATTAAGGCTTAACGACGGGATTAAGCCGGGCGATGCCCTATTTGAAGAAGGGGTCGTCAAAGATTTTCTTATATTCAGTGGAAAATAAGTCATGTCCTTATCATTGTAAATCTACATACGGGATAAAACGTAATAAAATAGAAATACAATAGCATTAACACTCGAAGAAAATGAGGCCTAATCTAAATCAAATATTAATCAGAATATCCTAATCAATAAATAACTTAGAACACAATCACCTAGAACATCCACTCGGGTAAATAGCCCTATAGATTAATTCTAGTTACTACTTCTATAATTGTTGCCAGTAATCATAGACAAATTCAGAAAACCAAATATCACAATACATATCTGCAACTATACATGCAATACAAGAATCATTAGTTGTAATACGCAAAAACAACTTATTAAAACCGTGATTGTTGTTTATGATTAGATTTAAAAAAGAATTAAGTACAAGATTCCTTTATCATAACTATATAGCAATCCAAAGTATATTTATGTTCACGTTTTTTTTAAATTAATAAACTACTCACTCATGCTGGAAATAAATAACACAATAATACAATTGGAAGACATGATTAAATAAATACCTCTTAATGAAATAAACAAAGCTCCAATATTGCTTCTAACATAAGCTCAATAAAAACTAACTGATGGCTAATAAAGGCTTAGAGAAAGTGCTTCTAGAGTGTGTGTGTGTGTGTGTGTGTGTGTGTGTGTGTGTGTGTGTGTGTGTGTGTGTGTGTGTGTGTGTGTGTGTGTGTGTGTGTGTGTGTGTGTGTGTGTGTGTGTGTGTGTGTGTGTGTGTGTGTGTGTGTGTGTGTGTGTGTGTGTGTGTGTGTGTGTGTGTGTGTGTGTGTGTGTGTGTGTGTGTGTGTGTGTGTGTGTGTGAGCAATTTTGAAGCCCTAGGGTTCTATTTATAGTTTCCTAAGTATAAAAATCTTAGATAAACTTAAATTCTTCGTATTAATCTAAAAAAACCTTTTAACCAACCTTGGCTATTTGTCAATAATTTCATTTTGTTAAGAAATCGCTAAGTTGATCACCGGAAATAGGTTTGTGCTCCATTGATTCATCTAGCGATTCCTAGTGTAAACTCTAATTTGCTGATGATTCGCTAGTATTTCTCTGCTGCTGACTGAGATAACGATTCCTTTGTAATCTCGTGTCACTGTCTAATGGTTGGCTTTGTTCTCCTGTTAACTGTTTCGCTATTCTTTGTCTATTTCTTCGTTTTTTGCATTTTTCTCAATTAAATCTTGAAATCACAAAAATAAGAGAATACCTAATGTAATATCATTGTTTATATGTAAAATCAACCTAAATTACACTATAAAAGCATGTATAATTATTGACTCGTCAAATAGCCCCAAACGTGGTACTTTGCTATCCCAAGCAAAGGAATACCACAATTATATTATCTTTTCATTCTTTATATACCGATTTAGATCTAATTCATTTTAACTTTAAATAATAGAAATCTTAAATAGAAATTATCTTTAAATAGAAACATATTACCCACAAGTAAATGAATGTTATAATAGAGTAGAATGATTTAGACAAAACGAATCACCCCTTAATGATAACTCAACCACCCAATGGAACACCCCTTGGAACTTAAAGTTCAATACCAAGGCCGGTACATAATATCGGTTTCTCAATCTCCATCGACAAGCATCAAGTTTACAATGACTAGTTTAGAATCTCAAAACACGAAAACTACTAGATTAATCTTAACTTTAGAAAATACTTTATAAATAGTACCACAATCAAAATCAATAGGAATTTTGTCAAGATACTAATAAATATATCGTTTAAAATGTGTTAGATTAAGAAATACTTCACTCAACTCTAGCTTCGAGCACTCGAACTAAACCTTTTCCTTGAAGTGTTTAAGAATATCCATCTTTTTTATCTCTCATCTTTTTTCTACTTCATCCTAATTATTTTATTCATTATAAATATTTTTTATTTGACTTTTGAGTCTTTGCTACATTTTCTGTGGACATTCTCACATTTTTCCCACTATAGACCCTCTACTCCATTTCTTATGGAATTTATAGGATGCTCTATATATTTGTAAACTCTTCTTAGTACTTCTCATTGTCCACTAATGTTGAAGAAAACATTCATTCTAACTTATAGGATTCATCAGTTACTAATTCATTTCTTCTTTTAATTGCGGTATAATAATTTGCTATATATATACTTTAAAAATATTTAATCAATAGCTTTTATTTATCAAGATTCCTAGAAATATGTCTTGTTTATCTTGCACCATTGTTTCGATCTTCTACCCGTTCTCATTACTAACATAAGGTAATCAATCCAGTGCATACATCAAGTAAAGTTAATAAAAAAGGTTATAAGATATTGATTCCTTCTATCACAGTATTCACTTGGGTAATAAAAATATCACTTTCATTCAAAAATCTATTATATATTCATTATATTATATTATATTCCTAACTACAAATAAAGTAAAATGAAATTCATACTTACTATAATTCAGAAGAAATTTGAAAATCTTAATCAACTCACTTGAATATATGATCAAAAGTTTGAACTTTGCATAAATTTTGAACTTATTTTCTACCTTTCTTTTCTATCCTTGATTTCTTTGCTATATTTGTCATACTTCACCTAAAATACCCCCAAACTCATTCCAAACCTTGTTCTCATGGTTTAAGATTAAGTCAAGTTTCGAACAAAACAAATAAACCTCGTGAAGTATAAACCAATTAATATAATCTTAAATTAGATAATCAATATAAAAATAAACTCAATATATAAATCTCATAAAATATAGTGCATAAAAATTAGAATAAACCATTACCAATGTATTAAATGTAGCAACATAATCACCATCACATAATATCACATGTGGTAATAATGTATCAAATGTATCAAATCATAAAGCACAAATACATATAGTATCATCACCTGAGTTAAATGTAAAACCTCACATATTATCACTCATAGACAAAAAAAAAATTATTGTAAAAAATAAATGTCATCATCCTGAAGTCGCATCGTCGTCATCATCATCATCATCATCATCATCATCATCATCATCATCAGCAGCAGCAGCAGCATCAGCCAGTGGATCAATTCTCTGGGACTAGTAACTCGCAACGGGATCATAGATGTGCAGTCCTAACCAGGTAGTAGTTGATCATCAAAATTACAATTACTCGGCAGCCATTTTATGTAGACGATAACAAGAGTCTCTGCTACTTGCTAAGGCTCTTTAGTTCTCGAACACTAGTTATTGATTCCTTAGAGTTCTCATTTAATTGCGCCGAATTTGTACTTATATAAGGCAACTCTAACTCTTCCATGTAATGTCCACTGTAGTCCATAGTAAGTCGCTTCACATGCAGATCGTTTCAAGCTCTCAACATTTCTTCCAAAACTCTCATCGTTTCATCTTTAATCTTTTTTGCTCCGTCTCTCTGCTGGCTATCTCAGCCTTCTCTCTCTCATCTTCAAATTCTTCATATCCATCAAGTTTTTCATATCTCTCTATTACTTCATCCATGATGGCCTTCTTTGGTAAAACATTCATCTCAAGTCCTGCCATGTATACTCGATCTGCTCTACAAAGAGCTAATTCGTTGTTCTTTTTTGTTATGATGGTGCTCCTTCTTGAATCATAGATAATTTTTCCAACATCCAATGTCCCAATCCCCTCACAATGTGGTAAAGCAAAACTACATTGTAGTTCACGATCTTGTAATATTGTAGACTTGGCTATAAGCTGGCGTTGATGAAATAACACCATGCTTTCGTGATCTTCCTAAAACATTTAGTAGTGATGTGCTTCGGGTGCCCCTCCATGTCTAAATTGAATATATCGCCATGGATTGCCTCTAATCCTCCCTTAATTACCTTGGTAGGGTAGTGGTACTTAATTGCATATTCAAGTTTCGGGTACTCATTGTTTTCTATTTGGTTAACTTCAGGTAAATCAAAATATTGGTTTATTCTCACAGCAGAATAATCCATTATTCTTCCTCTAATTTGTGACTCTATATTGTTGTCATTTCCATAGGCATTAGCATAAATCTCTTTTACTAAAAATGTTATATCCCTTCTCACAAGGAACATCCTTAAGGTCTAAATGGTTATAGTCCCTAGTCAATAATCCTCAGTTTCTTGCATCAATGATATCTAAGATCCTAGGCCAATATTTCAACTCATTCTTCACATTAAGTCCTTTATCCAGGATCAACTTTCTTCCTCTCTCTATATCTTTCTTAAACTTGTCAAAGGCCTTCTCATTGATAAAATTTTCTTTTCTAAGAACATAATTCTTCATTCCCTTTGATGTCTTAATTTCTACTCCCTCTTCCTAATCCTCATATTCTTCTTCATAATCATAGCTACACAATAAAGGTAGGGGTAGGATCTCTTTATGGTCTAATTCTAGGTGTATTGAAAGAAATTACCAATGGTCTAATTGAGAAAACTTTGGATTTATTTTTTGTTTTCTCTGCTAACTTCCCCTTTCCTTTTCCATCAATCGAGTTTCTACCTCTTCCACTTTTGGCCATTTCAATAAATACAACTAAAAGAATAAGCCTGTAAAACCATTTAAAACCAGATTGTCAAAAAAATGTTTGATGAAATTCAACTTATCTATCTAATAAGGAGAAATTCATCGGAAAAGTCATTTATAAATCAAGAGTTTGAAATTCATATCAAATTTATTGATAAAACATCATTGATAAAAATAATCGTTCATAAGTAATTCTAGTCATGTGTTAGACAAATACAAAACCTCCAAACTCATTCGAAACTTAGTCTCAAATTAGTTTGCTTATAAAATTTATTTCATTTTCCATATACTAAGAAAATAGTGTAAAAATTTGATAGCAATAAACAAATTATCACACCACTCCCATACTAGTATTATAATTGAAAACATTTGACATCAAAATCAATTTAGAGTAAAAATCTCAAAATTTAGCTCCTAACCTAAATAACAATCCAAAAATCCAGGAAAATAAAAAACATAATCGATAAAAGGCTAGGGTTTTCATTGATTACCTTCTTAAGAGTGAATCTTTCAAGTTTGGAATCCTAATATCCTCTAGAACACTCCTCCAAGCGCCAACTTCAAATTCCCCTTGCTCAATCCCAAGTTGGCTCTACACTCTCAAAACTCACCAAATCTTGGGTTTTGAATGTATGAATATTGAGGTGGTAATCACTTAAATACACTAAAATTTAGTTTTGGAAGGTTGAGTCTAATTGAATATTTGGTCTTTAGGTCGAAAAGTTGTAATGGTTTGTGAGCATGAAGTAAATAAATGTGGTGACTTTGGGTTTCTATTTTTATAAACACGTATTCATTCTCAGCGAATCAGGGTTTAAATGAATTCGCTAGTAAATCGCTATCTAAATAGATGAAAATGAGCCTTGGTGGCTCAGCGATTAGTTTAGCAGATCAACCCCCTTACATAAAACTATTACAAAATTAAATTCCTAAAATATCCCCATTATAAGAGTCAAACGTTGAGAGATTATAAAAACAACTAACTAATCCTAATACTAAAACTAAAAGTAAATATAGAGTATGGGTTGCCTCTCATAGAGTGCTTCTGTTTACTATCGTTGGCTTGACTGAACCACATAGCTCTAAACTGGTTCTATAAACTTAAATGTAGGATTGTCCACTCTAGTGCCATTCCAGAAAGTGATTGCTTAGCCATGTACCCTAAAAGTGATTTTCTTGTTCAGAGTATCCATAACAAGTACATTAGTAACCATTCCTATCGTTGGCTAAGAAAGGTCGTCCTAAGATTAATGGAGGATCTTCATTGATGAAGTATGAAATAACCAAAAAGTCTATGGGAATAATGTACTAGTCAATTTGAACAAGTACATTAGTAACCACTCCTATTGGTTTCATTGAATAACCATTTGGTAGAGTAACTTTTTCAGAAGCAAGAGCATCAAACTCCAGTTAAGGATGAAGAAAGAATTGAATTGGCGTATAGTTTGCTTTAGAACATGTATCACAAATAGCTTTAAAATACCAAGCCCATATGACTTTTATATTTATGTATATATTTCCTAGATCATCAATTTTGACAATTGCTAGATTCTTCTTCTTTTTTTCATTCTTCGTAGCTTTAATTTTGGGGCCCATCCCACTAAGTCCTGACTTAGCCTAATTTCCCTTAGTTAGGCACCTAACCCATTCAATTAACTGAACCAAAAAATAATTTTAATTCAATCCTTAATAATGCACCAATATTAAATTTATATCCTTAATGAAACTCAATTCATGTTTGATCCATTTCATGAAAAGTGACAAAAGTTTTACGCTGGTTGTCAACCTATCGCAACCCTCCTCCTTTATCCGGACTTGGGACCGGGTATGTAGCGTACATAGTGTACAACATAGGTGGAGTTTAAAAAATAAAGGAGACATTCAAAGTTGCTCAAACTACCGGGGAATTAAACTCATGAGTCACACTATGAAACTGTGGGAGAGGATAATTGACAATAGGCTAAGGAGAGAAACAACAATATCAGAGAACCGATTTGGTTTCATGCAGGAGGTCAACTATGGAGGCGATTTTCCTTGTAAGACGATTGTTAGAAAAATATAGAGAAAAGAAAAAGATCTCGCATATGGTATTCGTAGATTTAGAAAAAGCATATGATAGGGTCCCTAGAGATGTTCTTTGGTGGGTTCTAGAAAGAAAAAGAGTGCACGCTAGATACATAGACACTATTAAAGATATGTACGATGGGGTAGTAACGAGTATAAAGACATTTGGAGGAGCTACAAAAGAATTTTCCATTACGATAGGACTACATCAAGGATCGGCTTTAAGCCCATATCTATTTACTTTAGTTATGGATGAATTAACTAGACATATTCAAGAGGATATACCATGGTGTATGCTATTTGCGAGATGATATTGTCTTAGTGGATGAAACTAAAGATGGAGTGAATAGGAAATTAGAACTCTGGAGAAATACATTAGAATCTAAAGGCTTTAAGTTGAGTAGGACGAAAACTGAATACATGCACTGTGAGTTTGGACACACTAGACATCGAGATGACGGAGTAGTAAAATTAGGGGAAGTAGAAGTGCCTAGGGTAAACCACTTTAGATACCTAGGTTCAATCATACAAAATGATGGTAACATTGAAAATGATGTCACACATAGAATCCAATTTGGATGGAAGAAATGGCGGAGTGCAACGGGGGTGATTTGTGATCGACATGTTCCCACTAAGTTAAAAGGAAAATTTTATAGGACCGCAATTAGGCCAGCTATGCTCTATGGAAGTGAATGTTGGGCAGTAAAGCAACAACAATTACATAAAGTGAATGTAGCGAGAAATGAGGATGCTTAGGTGGATGTGTGGTAAAACCCGTAAAGATAGAATAAGAAATATAGAAATTCAAAGACAAGTAGGAGTAGCACCAATTGATACAAAGATTAGGGAAGGCGGTTGCGATGGTTTGGTCACCTGCAAAGATGGCCTACAAATGCCCCAACTAGAAAACTTGACTCAATAGAAACTGTAGAAATTCGACGAGGTAGGGGTAGACCAAAGTTAACATGGGATGCATTAATTAAGAGAGATTTGAATGGTTTGCAAAGCTCACCATCAATTGCACTGAATCGAGCACAATGGAAAAGTTTGATCCATGTAGCCGACCCCAGTTAATTTGGGACTGAGGCTATGTTGTTGTTTGTTTGTTTGTTAATGAAACTCAATTCATGATTTGTTTAATTGGAGCAAATTAAAAAAATCAAATGGATTGTTCTTCATATTTTCTGAGAATTTTAGCAGCAACTCCCCTAAAAGTGGAATGCCGAAAAAGTCAACTAATAGACAGGAAAATTATGGAGAGCCCTGGAAGGACACACAACTCCCCGTAGTTCACAATAAAATATCAAATTTAAATCATCAACACTAACTTTCAAGATGAAATCCTTATTTACAACTATACAACTTTAAACTAAACTAATACTACTTCATGAACCAAATTAACGTCCATTGAAACCATAAAACATTTCCAAAAAATTTTAAAACTGATTTGTAAAGGTGTCATACTTATTCTAGAGTGTTTCACGCCCTACACTCACCTCGAAAGCCAAAATGATATATAATAACAATATACAACAAGAATTAACCTTTTAAATTGAGAAAAAATCACCATAATAGTCTTCACCGAAAATCTGACATCATAAAAAATAACTCAAAGATGTCAAGTAAGTAAACTCCTACACTGCTCTGCACTCCAGCAAATGTTACTCTGAATACATGGAGACACGTAATTGCATTTCTAAATAATAAGAAATATAAATAACAACATGATTCCTTATGTTCTTGTTTCTTAACTATACTCGAACGTCGACTTTCAAATATAGTATAGAAATGGTACTATGAGTTTATGAGATGCAAAGGTAATGTGTCGGAGTGGATTCCCCAGCTATACATGCCAGCTCAATCGTCTATATCTACTACTTACCTTAGGGAAATAGATGCTAAGTACGGCTACTACTAGACGAAAATAGTCGACCACTCTCCAACCACATCCCTCTCCACCAATGCATGCTTACAGAAAACTTGAGTGCCTTAGGTCTTTTGTGTTCTGATCTATCTGGTCAAGAAACCTAGCCCAAGTCCCGCTCGTGAGTCGTAGCACTAACAAACCATTGTTCGAAATGACATGAATGTATGGTGAAGAATATGCAAAATACAATGCAGATTAAACACAAATGCGGGTACAAAAATAAATTTCATAAATAGTAAATACCACTATATGACTTACTTACAACCAACCAACTTTAAGCTTAATTTTCAGGATTCCCGAAACGTTGGATCACCTAGAAAATGGTTCCAATAGCTTCCTTGTATACCTAATTATATTATGGGTCAAAATGCAAGTGCAACCAAATCACAAAACCTAGTAAAAACTATGGTCAAAGTATGCTTAATAATAGTTTCCAAAAATATTAATCTATATAATTGTTTCAACTGGCTTTTAAATACCAGCTTGGGGTAACTTTTTAACCTTAAAATTCTTAATAATTGTAATGATGACCAAAAACGAACTTGTAGTACTCGTGTCCTACTTTCCATAGACTCCAAGAACACTCAAATCGGATCACCGAATGAGAAGTTATGAATTTTTCATTATGGCGTGTAAACTAGGCAAATTTTATTTATTTTGAACTAGAAAACTTCTCCAAATCAATGTTTTCACAATTAAATCCTCAAAACTCAACAAAACAACTCCACAAAACCACTCAATACCAAAATCATAATATTTCTTTAGCCTGTAGAGTCAAATTGGATCAAACCCAATAATAAATTCATCCAGAAATCTAATGTAAATCAATAAAAACTATAAAACATTTCCAAAATAGTTATCAATTAAATCACATTAGTTCAATTTATCAAAACCCACGTCAGTAAAAGTTATTGCAAATTGGCCCAAATCAATCTAATACATCAATTCACAACAATCCCAAGCAATTTCTATCAAAACCCTACAAAAAATTGAGAAATCGTGAGAATTCAAATTGAATTGAGGAAAATGTCATGAATTGAGTATTTACCAAAATGTGAGCCGAGCACCTCATCTCCACCATAGAAATTTAACTCAAAATGATCATCTCGTGATGTTTTACTGTTTGCGGAAAGAAACTGGGTGAGAATCGAACGTCGAAAGTTCGCAGAGCAAAAATCCAAGTTATGAGGGTTCGGTTTCAACGAAACTAAAATGCTTCTATTGAAACAAAGCTTTCTATTTTGATTTTTTTTATTTGATTTTTTTATTTATATAAAAACCCTCAGCTACTTGTCAGCATCATAATTTCTTTTTATTTATTAATTCTTGAAATTTCTCTTTTGACATGTTTAGTTTTCAGCGCTCGTTTTTTATCTGATTTTTCACCAAATTGAACCAAACTCTAAAAAAAATAGTCCATCTTCATAAAGCGTATATAACACTAATTTTACTTACACCAAAAACATAAAAATCTTAACTTTTTCAACGACAGACTTAACTCTTATAGACTAATTCTTTTGTCATACTAAACCAAACTTGCAACAATTTGGATTCAATCTTAATCTCAACCACTGCCAACTGACATAAAGCTCGAGGTAAAGTCTTGTACAAAATTTGTTTTCATTTTACAATATTACTGATCCCAACTTGCTTGCAAACCGAGGCAAAATCTTCAAGTAAGGATTAACATTTAGTTAATTAGTTTTCGAGCAACTAATAACTAATCTTCACTCGTGCCCTTCAGAAATGTACTTGCAACCCCGAGTATCGAAAACTAAGAATACACCTCAACACACCCCGAATTCGTGGAAAAATACAATATAATACGCACATATCACATAAAAATAAAACATACCTTTTGATCTCTGATCCATAATGCGTAGGTCCCACTTTGAATACTTAAACTCCAAATAAAATTTAAAATCCCTTAGTTGTTTAGTCAATCTTATGACATTATCGGATTTCACATTTGAATTCCTCCATTTTAAAATCATTCTCAACATTTTTCAATTGCTTAACCTTCCATTCTTAAGTTATTATATTTACATTTGAAGTATCTTCAACTTGTTCATTCTTTATCATAACATTTTCTTCTTCCATTGTTACTGCATTAATAATATATACTTCATTTTTTAAATTATAATTTAATTCTAAGAATTCATTATCATTAATTTGTTCATTATTAGATTCACCAAAATTACTATAGAAATCTCCATCATTAAAATGAAAAGAGAAAATTTTGTCTTCAAATTTCATAGACATTGTTCCTTTAAAAATATTTTTGTTTTAGCTGTTTTAAGAAATGGTCTTCCTAAAAGTATAGGCGGAGATTTAGATGATACTGAGTCTCTCATTTCTTTGAAATAAAAGTTAGCTAGAAATACTAAATCATTTACTTTTACTAAAACATCTTCTACTAAACCATAAGGTTTAATAATTGTATTGTCAGCTAAGGTAACCTTAATAGGTGTATTAGTCAATGAAACTGTTCTCAATAACTCTATAATTTAAGTGACATAACATTAATTGATGCTCCAAAATAACACATAGCAAAATATATAAAAGAAGTTTTTAATTTAATAGGAATTCCAAACATTCCTAGATCGGAATATCTCTTAGATATTTTCTTTTTAATTAAAGCAGACACCTTTTGTCATAAGTTTTTTTTAGATTCTTCTTAAAATTTATCCTTAGATTCAGAGAGTTCTTTCAAAACTTCATCATAGTTAGAAAATTGTATAATTGATTCCATCAATTGTTTATTAATTTCTACTTTCTTAAATGTTTCAAGTATGTCTTCATTATTCTCTTCCTTCCTAGCATTAGCCAATCGTTATGGAACGATAGAATATGAATACATATCTTTATTCAAATTATCAAAAATCTTAACATTTTCATCCTTATCAATTATTTCAGGCTTTTATAAAGATTTTTTGTAAGCTTTAACTCTGGCAAAAACCACGGGTATAGCCTTTTAGGAAAAGGTGTATATTTCAGTTGTTCAGTCATCCATTCCCTAGTAGGAATGATATGAGTCATCATTTCTTCTTTTTCTTATTCTTTAATAGTTTTATGTGTTTTCTTTTTATTACCCTATTTAAGTATCTTTCTAGTTATAGGTGTGTCTTTCTCATCACTAAAAAAAACATTAACTTGTGCAGGATTAGTAGGAGAACATCAGCTTGAGTAGATGCTTTAGCTCAATTACACTGTTGAGTACGTAACCTATTTATTTAGAAATTCATTTGACTTAACTGACTTTTCAATTCATTAATAGTAGTGTCAGTGTTAATCTTATTTTGAGAAATCTGTGTAAAGTTTTGATGACTTTGGTTCATCAAATAATGCAAGATCCGCTCTAAATTTGGATTCGTAGATTGAGCATTTTGTTAAGGTTGTTGATTAGGTGCAGATTGCATATGAGCTCTTGGTCTATATGTATTAAAATTTCGATTTTGAGGACCATAACTAAGATTTTAGTGTTGTCTTCCAAGATGATAAGTATTGTTATTATATTGATTTCTTAGAGGACCATGAAATTAGTTCATCATTGTGTTAACCTCTTCGGTATTCTCTTCATGTAAAGTAGGATACACATCCGTAGGATGTGTAACCCTATTACAAAATCCATAAGCTTTAACTTGATTAAAGCTATCTTTGATTAACAGCTTTATCATATTAGATATTTTATCAATTTTTTCATCAGACATGTTGTTTCTTCTATTATCAACTTCATAAAGTTTCTTTCATGAGGATTCAATCTTTTCACCATATTGCTTAGATTGTTTAACAACTTTATTAATTGCTTCCTTAGCCAAAATATATATTGTTTCAAATAAAGATCCATCACATGCTATGTCTAATAACCTTTGTTCAAAGTGATTGAGTATTTCATGAAAATATTCTAATTAAGTTTTTTGAGTATATCCATGTTATGGATAAGAAAATTAATCTTTGGAATCTATCCTAGAATTCATTAAAGTTATTATCATCGTTCATATTTGCAACTGTGATTTGCTTTCCATAGGAATTAATTTTTTTTGTGGGCATATATTCATCTAGGAAAGCTTCTAGCATTTAAGTCCATGTAGTTATTGAATCTTAGGGGAGATAGAACAATCAATCATGTGCTTGATTTTTCAATGCAAAAGGAAAATCTTTAAGTTTGAGTTGTTCTAAGGTAACTTCTATCGGTTTCATCCTATTAACTTTATGTTGATAATCTCTTATAAATTTCTATGGGTCTTCATTGTCTTTACTATAGAAATTAGGCAAGTCACATAGACTCATATACTATAACATTTTGATTTTCTTGTCTAAAAGTAAGTTCTCTATTATTATTGTTATTATTATTGATAACTCTATTATTATTATTATTAATGACATCGTCATTATTATTGTTGTTGTTATCCTCTATCCTATTAACTAGATTTTCTCAAAGTTGTATTAAACTTTGATTAAAAGCTCTATCTATTTCGCGATAGATCGGATATAAAGATCTTGTAAAATTTGAGCGACGAAGTGTGTATACCATATAATATTTAAAAATCTCTGGCAACGACGCCGAAAATTGACAAGTGTCAAGTGTGTACACTAGTTTCTCGTATTTTCTTATTATTTGTAGTAATGGTAAATGAGATATCGTCTCTACAGGGATTTTGCAAACTTCTATAGAAAGTTTTTTTCTTAATTAAACGAGAATTAAAATACTAAATAACTAAAACACTATAACATAACATCACCTCATAACCTAGTTATAACTATATCACATGAAATATTACAATCATTAAATCATAATTCATAAAAGGTTGATAGCCTTTAGCAAACTATCAGTTTTACTATATTCAATGGAAAATAAGTCATATCCTTATAATTGTAAATCTACCTATTGGATAAAACACAATAAAATAAAATTACTAAAACATAAACATTTAATGAAGATCATGCCTAATCTAAATCATATATTAATCAGAATATGTCAATCAATAAATAACTTAGAACATAATTACCTAGAACATCCACTCGGGTAGTATGACCATATAAGTTAATCCTAGTTACTATTTCTATAATTGAAGTTAATAATCGTAGACATAGATTCAGAAAATCGAATATCACAATACATATTTCCAACTATGTATGCAACATAAGAATCATTAGTTGTAATACACAAACACAACTTATTAAAACCGTGATTGTTGTGTATAATTAGATTTAAAGCATTAAGTACATGATTCTTTAATCATTACTATATAGTAATATAAAGTATATACATTTAAAAGGTTTATTTAGATTAATAAACTACTTACACATGCTGGAAATAATATTACAATAATATAATTGAAAGACATAATTAAATAAATACCTCTTAGTGAAATAAACAAAGCTCTAATGTGGCTTCAAATATAAACTCAATAAAAACTAATTAATGGCTAATAAAGGCTTAGAGAATGTGCTTTCTGAGTGTGTGATAGAGAAATTTTGAAGCTCTAGGGTCCTATTTATTGTTTCTTAAGTATATAAATCCTAAATAAACTCAAATTATTCGTATTAATCTAAAAAAGCTCGTAACGGGCCTCAATGATTTGTCAGCGATTCCATTTTGTTCACAAATCTCTGAGTTAATCACTGGAAATAGGTATTTATGCTCTAACGATTCATCTGGCGATTCCTAATGTAAACTCAAATTCTCTAATGATTCTCTGGTTCTTCTCTGCTGCCAATTTAGACAGCGACTCCTTTGTAATCTCGTATCCCTTACCAATCGTTGGCTTTATTCTCCAGTTGAGTGTTTTTCTTCTTCTTCTTCTTCTTCTTCTTCTTCTTCTTCTTCTTCTATTTCTTCATTTTCCTAATTAAATCTTAAAATCATAAAAACAAGAGAATACCTAGTGTAATATCATTATTTATATCTAAAATCAACCTAAATTACACTATAAAACCACTATAAAACATGTCTAATTATTGACTTATTAATAGTGAACATATGTTGCACAACCTCAAGGGTGCAAATTTGTAAGATTGGGATTTTTCCAAGTCCATATGTTATGTGATGTGGAAGCTACTCATTTTAACGGTACTAGATTTAGTACATGAGCTGCGGTTAGCAATGCATCTCTCCAATATAAAATTAAAAAATCTGCTTGTGCCATGATAGATTGAACCATATCTAATAAAGTTTGATTAAGCCTTTCTGCAACACTATTTTGTTTCAGAGTGCCAGGGATGGTAAGCTGTCTAGCAATCCCTTTTTATCATAATATTCTTTAAACTGAATTGATAAATACTTACGTATTCAGTCAGTTCTCAATATTTTGACACGTTTCTCTAATTGATTTTCAACTGGAGTTACTTATCTCTTGAAGCAATCAAAAGCTTCATTTTTAAGTGAGATCAGAAAAATATGACCAAAACAAGTAAAATCATCAATAAATGTGATGAAAAATGATGCATCATCTCTTGCTCTAACATGCATTGGACTACATATATCTGAATGTATTAATTGCAATGGAACTCTTACATGTTTTCTAAATTGTTTTCTAGTTGTTTTTCCAACTAGATAATGTGTACAAATAGGCAAGTCTACCTTTGCAAGTGAGCTTGAAATGTCCTATCTAGTACGACTATTCATTGGATCTTTTCCTATATGACCTAATCTAGCATGCATATATTTGCATCTAAATTAACAAAGACTAAAGATGCAGAAATAGAAAAACAACCATCATTATCATCAATCTCAACATCACCTTTGATGTCCAAAATAATAAAACTATTGGAAAAGTATCCAAAACCATAAAGTGTGGTGTCCAAAAACATAGTGAAGCCATTGTTATTAAAGCTCAAACTAAAACCTATACTAAGAAGAAAAACCATTGAACTTAAGTTTCTTCTTATTTCAGGGACATATAGGACATTAGGCATAAGCAGTATGCGCCCATTGCGAATCTTTAATTGACAGGTGCCAATTCCTCAAACAGCTACACATGCGTTATTTTCAACATATATCCACTGTGCTTCCATTATGATGCGAAAATATTCAATGAATGCCTCGCGATCTTTTGCTACATGGTTTGTTGCTCCTGAATCAATAATCCATGAAAGATTAAAGTCAACAAATAAAGCATTGCTAAATATACAGCAATTGTGAGATGCATTAAAAGAAAATATTTGATATTTTCTTGATTTAGGACATTCCTTAGCAAAATGTTCTTTTTGTCCATAGTTGTGACAAGCTATCTCTCTCTTGCCCTTTTTTTGCTACCTTGCTTGCCTCACTTGTGATTTGTATTTTTCGCTTTCGGATGGTGATCCATAATGTGTTTGCCTTTTTTTTAGCTATTGGCTTTCCTTTAGGTTTAAAGGAAGTATTCTAGAAGCCTTCATACACAACCATTACCTGAGTTGAAATCTTAGCTATTTCCAAGCGCTCTACCTCTAGCTTCACATGATGAGCAATATCATTAAAACTCTTGATATTCTTGTTGTGGGTCATCGCAACTTTCATGTGCTCCCAATTTTGAGGAAGAGATCGGATAACTACTTGCACTACAAAAAAACAGCAAATCAGAAACGGAATTAGAAACGGAAATAAATTCCGTTTCTAAATCAGAAACGGAATTAGAAACGGAATTAAGTTAGTTTCTAAAAAAAAAAAGTTAGCGACGGAATTGAGACGGAGGCATTCAGAGACGGAATTGAGACGGATCAGAGACGGAATTAGAGACGAAATTAGAGACGAAATTTAATTCCGTCTCTAAAAAATGGCGCCAACATTCCCACCAAAAATTTCATTTTTTACAACCGTCCATTAATCTCGAGATTCGTGCGTATTCGATCTCGATGATTCAAAATAGGGACCCAAGACTCAACACACACACACACTCTCTCTCTCTCTCAACCTTAACGCTTTCTCTCTGCCTTCTCTCTCGCTCAACCCTAACGATCTCTCGCTTCTCTCTCGCTCAACCCTAAACGCACGCTCTGCTCTTCTTTCTCTCGCTTGGTCACCGCTCACCCCGCTCCCCGCTCCCCGCTCACCCCGCTCACCGCTCATCGATGTCGCTCCCTCTCCGCTCTCTCTCCGATCCCCGCTCTCTGCTATCTCTCCGCTCACCGACCGATCCACCGCTCTCTGGCCTCTGCTCGATGTGTTGCTCACCGCTCCCATCACCGCCCTCTGATCTCTCGCGTGCATAAGCCGATCTCTCGTTCGTTCGTTCTCTCTCTCGACCTCTCTCACCGCTCACCGAAGCTTCCCAGTTCTTGGTAGGGGTTGTGGGGTTGAATTTTTTTTTCGCCTGATGACAAGGTAATCTGTTGTGTTTTTTTCGCCTGATGACAAGGTAATCTTTCTTTGAGCATTTTATTTGTTCATTAGATTCTGAAAAGTCTCTTAATTGATTGATTTCTGGTTCTTGAATTGGTCATTGGAGTATTAAGTTCTGATTCTTGAATGGGTTTGGTGTTTGGAGTATTGGGGATTTTGGGGAAGCCTAATCTATGTCCAATGTGGATTGTTTGATGTTGGGTTGTGGAATTTGGAGAGAATTCTTGATGGGTTTTCTGGAGGGTTCTTTGCTGTCAATGCACACAAAGTTTGATAGCTTTAAGGATCGGATTCTTGTATTGTGAATTGTTCTTTCTTGTGTTGCAAAATGTGGTGTTCAAGAATTGTTGAAACAATGTGATCATGTTGGGTTTCTATTAGGATTTCGGCGTTTTAAGGTTGCGTATATAGTCTGGTTTTATTATGGCAATCTCTATTAGTTATGAATGTACATTAAAGTCCTTTTTCGCCAATGGACAAGAGCGAGAGGGACATGAGGGATTTGGAGGAGTTGCTCTCGAAATTGAACCCTATGGCGGAGGAATTCGTGCCGCCATTTGGTTAGCCATGGATCGCAAAGCTGGGTTTTTCGCCAACAACTTCACTATGCTTAGCAATGGCAACGGCATTGCCAATGGAAATCTTGGTAGAAGGGTATGATCAAGACTCCATTTTTCACTCTTTTGAAGCAAAAAATTTCCCTCTTTTTTGTTTTGCAGTGTTAACATCTTTTCATTGATGGGTTTTGATTTTTTGACTCTCGTGTGTGTGTGTGTGTGTGTGTGTGTTTGTTTGTTTGCTTAGAAGAAAAATGGGTTTAATCGGGGAAGAGGAGAATGAACAACGGGACAAGTATGGCACGAGAGGGATGAGATTATTAGGAGAACGGTATATGTTTCGATATTGATCACCAGGTGAATGGACGATTTGGTTTGTTATTTGGGATCCTTTTATTTTGATTTGTTTGTTTGTTTGTGGATTGGTAATTGTGAACCCCAATACAAACCATTAAAGTCCTTGATACGAATTTTTCGAAAGTGATTAAGAATGCCCTTTTGAGATTCCACTTCAATCAGTCCATTAAAGTCCTTGATAACTCATATCCAACACTACTAAATATCTCGATGTCAAAGAAGTTTCCTCGCTCTTTTGTACCCTTTCAATAAGCATAACCAATTATGGTTAGTTATAGCTTGCAACACTACAATTTTTCAAAACTCTATTTCCCAGAGGCTACCACTCTCCCGATGTCTTTCCTTTCATTTCTAAGTTGTGTTACGCTCTCGAATGTCGGTTTGTCGTACCACTCATCTTGTACAAGCTAGCTTATGTTTCTTGACCAGTTCTTGACACCATCAATTGGGTCCTTTAAGAGCTTTGTAACAATTATAATTAGACCAAAGTCTTCCCAAAGAGTAAGAAACAAAAGCCCTAAGATTTCAGCACATACATGAAGCATAGACACCCATATTTGAGTATGAAATGAAAGAAAGCTTGCTACCTAGGCTTTGAATCACTTGACACTTCAGTTCCTTCTCTTCGTTCACAAGTTCTTCTAGCTCCAAATCACAAAATCTCAGAACAAATCTTGTTGTAATTTCTTTCTTCTCTTAATGCCTTTAGAGAATAAAAGCCATTTTTAAGTTTAGTAATTAAAATCTAGCCACTAGATGAACTTTGTATCTCTCAATCTCATAAATCTCTAAGAAGATCTATGACTTCTTATTTAATGGAACATGCACTCCATAGATGCACTCCAAATCTGGAACACAGTGTTGTACCAAGATATAGGTAAGTGCTAAAAACTTTACTATGATGTATTGGAGCTGTTTAATGATAAGTAACATTTCACATAAAATGGAACTAGTATGTACATGCATATTTTAGTATTTAACTTGTTTTGCCTCGGCATTGCCACCTTGTCTCAACAAGGTGGATTTGATAATAATTAATTTATTCTTACTATTACGATTTTTCATATTCTATTCTTGCACTTAATTGACTCTTTCTGTTGAAATATTTGATTAAGTGGTTTAATGCATAAATTTTACTTGAATATGATCTATAATTTGCATTGTTGTTTGAATAAGGATATGTCTTCTTTAAATTTAGGCAATAACAAGTCCATATCATTTTTTTTGGTGTGATCAATAGTTTGATACTCATTAAGTTCATACTTCACAACTTAAAAGGTATCCTAGTTCCTCATCAAGTTGATACTCATTAAAAAAGCTCAGTTTGAAATGAGATGAGTGAGCTTATGATAAATTTTGTAGCTTGTGAAAGTGGATTGATTGAAAATAGTCTTATGAGTTTTTTGGTCTATCTATGAGGTAGCATATTTTTGTTTTCTTATATGTTTTTAGAAAATGAAGATAAAAGTGAAAATGACAAACATTGCTATCTTCCTCCTCTCTTTGGATTGGTAAGAATTTAATGTACTTAAATCAAGTATATGCGGTGTTTATCATCGTTTGTGGATTCTTAAATCTCAAATGAATTAATGTTAATCTTTTTGCTTGTTTGTAGACTTTGATGGTCGAGTGCGGGGATCGTCACTATAAGTTCGATGTGAGTCATTGCTCTTCTACCTTAGCTCTATCTCCTATGATGCTTATGTCCCTGAAAAATTTAAGTTCAACTATTCAATTATTAAGTTGTTTCAAATGTCCCTTGGTACGTGCGAGGTGGTGTTGAAGAACATCTCAAGACTTTTCGATTGATAATTCTTTTTGTGCATATTTATAGGATTGTAAGTTTTTTTTTTTTTTGTGGTTGTTGAACAATAGGATTGGTGGTTTTGTGAATACTTAGAAATTTGGAGCATTTGTAATACTATACAATTTTTTTGGATATATATATTTTTCAATTTTTGATTTTTACATTTTTGTTCTCTCAATTGAATATTTGTTGATATATATTGTCGATGTATGAATGTCAATTTATTATATATTGGCAGGTTAAATGTGCTTAGATTGAGACCTATATATGTAAGACTTTAAAAACTAAACAAAAATGAAAATTAGAGACGGAAATAGCAACGGAATCTTTGGATTCCGTTGCTATTTCCGTCTCTAAATTTTTTTTTTTTTAGATATGAATCAAAAACGGATCAAATTCCGTCTCTGATCCGTCTCTGATTAGCAACGGATCAGAGACGGAAATAATCAGAAACGGAATTTATTCCGTTTCTGATCCGTCTCTAAATCGAAACGGAATCCATTTTCCGTTTGATCAATCAACGACGACGTTTTGAGAGGCGGAACGCATTAACGATCTCTGTTCGTTCGAATCCAATCGAAACGGAATTTTGTTGGATTTGTTGTTCATCCAATTGAACATAACCAACAATATTCAGATCACATATCATATTCTACATCTTTCTCAAAAGTTGTTTTGTGGAGTAATGCTAATATTTGAAAGATATCTCAAATTTGATAGTGAGCTGAAGCAATCTCGTTGCGGAAGTCATCCCGAGCCTCTGTTTCAATGCATTCTGCATTTTCTGAGCGATATCAAACTGGTCAAGCTCGCACATAAGATCGTCTTGCATGTTGCTTAGCAACGTAATGCGAGCAATGCTATTTTTATGTTTCTAGATTTGAAACGCATCATATTCTAAAAAGTCTCCAAGACTTCTTTCTCTTCTAAGATATATTGCACCTTTCAATGTCATATGTCAAAATTGTCCTCATTGAGCTTTTCACCCTTGTTCAGCTCAATGATAATACTTTTTTTTTGAAGCCACCAATTTTAAAGACAAAACTATTCATTAGTTTGATTATTCAAAAATAATCTTTCATTTATTTGCCACGAAATTTATTTAAAATAATTAATAATTATTTATGGGTATGAGATCGAGAGTTCACAATGCTTACAATTACCACTTATAAGCCCAAAAACATATTATTATTTAAAATAATTCGCGCAGTTAACTTTCCACTTAAAATGCATTACAAAAATTAATCAAAGAGTAGCATAATATAACCATAACAATAATAAAAAATGCATACCATGTCAACTCCTTTTTGGTGGAAAATAGGATAAGACAACACTCCGTTGAATTCCTTTGCGAATTTGGCATTGCTCTGCCTTTATCAATTTATAAGAAATTTCTCAAAAATTACTTAGAGAGATTTCCTTCTTGATGAGCCACTATGGGTTTCAAGAAATATTGAGGGAACCAAGAGCATCAAACCTCGATTTTTGTGGCTCACATAAAACTCATTGTCCTTGAATAGGATATACATTTTATTAAATATACATATATGTTGAATGATTGAGTGCGTAGGATTCTTTTTTGTAATGTTGAAGCCCCTCATATGGGTTGTCGCCTCTAGAATCTCGTCACTCACATTCATTAGCCATTTCTAATAAAAAAAAAATGTTTTGGTTATATTATGCACAACTAATTTCTTTTCTTTTTTTAGATGTGATATAAAAATTTAAAAAATTGATTTTATTTCTAGTTTACTGAAAAATCAGCCATATCGCCAAAAAATATATGCATGTATGTCTTAGTTTACAAAAACTAAGACACATGTATGATTTAACGGTTTCAAAGAAAAAAAAACAGCCACATATCACAATAAACATTTGTATGTATGTGTTTTAGTTTACCAAAAAAAAAAAAACTAAGACACGTATATGATTTAACGGTTTGTCAAAAAATCAGCCACATATCACTATTTTTGCACACATATAAAATTTAAAAAAAAAAAATTGTTCTATGATCACATTGAGAGAGTAATCGATTTTTCAGAAAAATTTTGACCAAGTTTTTCATGGTCCATTAAGAGGTGTACTTTCACTTGTCCAAAAATAGTGACCAAGTAATGAGTCACATGATTTATACCTTATTCTTTGACTAGATTTCACCGATGGTCAACTTTAAGTTGACCAGATTTAGAATGAATAGATGGCTTTCTTGTTTTCTGTCTTCACCCTCCAATCCGCCACTCAAAAGCATCCGTGCAACCATAATCTTTCGGTGAGCACCCTGATGAATGCGTCGACTCCAGTCGTTGCTGGATTTCGACGAAAAACCCATAAACTGCCACTTTGCATGGTAGTTTTCTTGATTTTTCTCAGTTTTTTAACAATTAAAACTACTCACTATAGAGTTCATTGAGATCGAACCACAACGGGTGAATACCCTAGTAGGTGCATTGACTTCGATCACTATTAGGTAAAATACTTTCGGTGACATTGCTGAAATCAGTGAAACCCCATTTTGTATTAAAAATAGAATTAAATAAATAACACGTACAAAAATAGAGTTAGGAAGTATTCAAATCCAACTTAACAAAAAACCTCAAAACCATCTCGGTGTGCAGGATTTTATTTGTATGGAACTCCGGTCTTCCAAAACTCTAGAGTTTGGAAAACACTTCTATATAACTTTACGCACCACATAAAAATATCAATAGCCTTATTGTTAAAATCAATCCTTACGTGATTTTATTATCCTATCAATTTTAAAACTTTCCAAGAGATCAGGGTGGTTAAGATTAGAGATATTGTTAGTTATCAAAACATTATTCTTTTTACATAGATGTAAAATGTGGCCAACATGTGTGAAATACTAAATTCGCTTACAATTATTATAAAGCATAATTGTGCACATACATTAGTAGAATTAGCACGGTAAATGAGATCTCATAAAATAAACGTAAACAAAATGAAATCTCAAATTAAAATTTATTAAGCATTACAACCAAAACTCATTTTGTCGATATGTTCTTAATGCCTTTTGTGGCAATCCGCTCGTTAAGGGATTTGCAATTATAAAATTTATGCTAAAATGCTTTGTTGACACTAGTTTCTATTAAACTTCTTTAAGTGCAAAGTATTTTACTCCATACACTTTATGGCAGTTTAAAATCGGTTACTTTTAGAGAAAAACATAACTACAGAATTGCAATATTGAGTCGTTAATGGCTTGAAAAATGAGTTAATAGTACCAAACCTTTAAATGAAGTTTCTTAACCACATTATTTGATTTATAGCTTTAAACTACAAACTCGGATTTCATAGTAGAAGTAGTCAAGATTTTATGTTGCTTAGTGCTCTGCCAAGAAATTTCTCCCTTAGTTAAAAGAAAAACATACCCAAAAGTAGACTTTCTAGTATCAAGATAACGTCTACTAAGTTTGTGTCTGAATAACCAATAATATTCGTATCATCATACTTTCTATAAGTGAGCATGTAATCTTTTGTCCATTATAATTAACATAAAACCTTCTTTGCAACTCACTAATGGTCTATGCAAGGGCTACTTTGGTATCATTCCAACACGATAACGGTAAAACTAAAATTCGATCAGGTATGTCATTCATTTCAAAGTTCTGAAATAGAAACTCTTGAATCTCATATATCATACCGAGATCACTATTGTTAAGCAAAATATCATCAGTGTATGAAATCAAAATATGATGAACTTGCTCCAACTGACCTTCAAATATATACATCGATTGATGATATTTTCTTAAGTTCAAAGGTATTATAGTATTTTTAACTTAATATACCATTGGCGAGATCTTGTTTTAATTTATATTAATTGGCTTCTTAAATTTGTAAACTAGTTGAGCATTTTCTTTTACTATGAATTTCTTTATATTGATTTATATAAACTTCTTCATCTAAACTCTCACTTAAAATCAGTCTTTACATTCATTCGTGTAATTTTAAATCTACAAGCCTAGCTTTAGACTATTCGATATTGCTTTTAAAATTATGTTTAGTCTTGAAAACTCATTTACATTTAATAAGTTTAAAATCTCGAGGCAATTGACCGAGATTCTATACTTTATTTTAAGCCATAGATTAAATAGTCATTGTGGATGACATCAATCCATTCCATATAATCATCACTTTAATGGTTTCATCATGAGAAATCGGATTTTTAATATTTGTTTTATGTCATAATCAGATTCTTATAAGTACACCACAAGATCATGAGATATAATAGATTCATTACTATGAGACTTTCGAAATATTAATTACCTTGAATTATTTGTAGATGTATTGATAGAGATCTCAATATTTTCTTTATGAGAAGCACTAGTAAGGCAACTACTACTTTATTAAAAGTTATAGGTAGTGGGACATGTTATGCAACTTAATTATTTTATTTTTATATTTCATGAATTGACTCTCCCACTAATTTTACTATTTTTTATCTAATTTTATTTTAACCTCGGTAATATATGTTTTTTAAAACATCCATTCCTTGATGTTTTTCATGCAACAAATAGATTTATCTTTATCATGAAAAATCATTATTAAAAGTATTAAAATATTTTTCACTAGGTGGAGGTGGAGTGTCAAATTTTCCACATATATCTATATGAATAATTCATAAGATTAGTAATATTATATTTTTCCTTTGGGTAAAAACATAATATACTTTATTCATTAAATTAGTAAACAGTTAATTAAAAAAATGTAACGTACCTTCGGGTATCCATTCCATTTTTTATTTGTCACAAGATAAAACTTACTTACATTACTAAAATGTGGTGCACCTTTGGGTCAGCTATAATATTTTAATAATTTTTATATCTATATTATCGTAAAATATTAGTTTATATATTACTAAAACAATATGTGCGCCTTTAGGCCAAGCATGATACTTTAGTAATCAATTTAAATCAAGAAGATGAGGTACCTTTGCGTATCTTTCTTCATTCTTAATTATCATTAGCAAAACTAATATGCATTAAATCAGTTTAATTATAAATTATTAGAAATTGATTCACATTTAGGCTAAATCAGTTTCTAATAATTATCATAATATCATAAGAAAATGCATATGAATATTCATATAATTTTGATGTTTAAACTAAATAGTTGGATCACTTTGGTGATTAATCCAACTCCATAATATAAATAATAAATTATATCCATAATATCAACAATAATGCATTTTTTTACTCTTGCATATGCAAATGACAATTCATTATACATTAAAAGATGTTAATTTTGATATAAAACATTAGCCCATCAATATTAGATAATATTAAAGACGTGAAAATTAGCTTACTAGCTATTATTTGATTAACATTGTAAACTTTATTAATAACAATAGTGTAAAGGTTTAATATTAATATTAAACGAGAAAGCTCGAAATCGTTATGTAGTACGCTCGAGATGTAGGCTTATTATATATATAGATAATAGCCTAATATTAAAGGCCCGACTTATCATTCGAGAAACATATGAAGTAACATATGTATTTATTAATTAACAACATGAATAAATAAATCATGTATGGGTTCCACTTTAATAACCAATATGACCTCTGTGCGGTGTTTTGGTCTATTATATATAATTATATATGTTGCATGATATATAACAATATCTTGAGTTATAGCATGAATAAAAAAATAAATTATTAGAAACATCTATACAAAAAGCACCATAATTATTCTTTCTTAATTGTTATATATATATATATATATATATATATATATTCCCATAAAATATTTTAATAATTTATATGCTGGACTTTATCGAAAAAAAAAACTTAAGGAATCTCGTATTCGAAGAAACTGAACTGTTCATTTCTTCAACAGTTAAAAAATTACCCACTAACATCATTTACATTATGGCAATATAAGCACCGTCACTTATACAATGAAACGTTACTCAAATGCATAGATTCCAAACCACAAAATATTTATGCAAGTTTTATTACCATGATAATGTAAATGAAATAAATCATATCCTTTCATTTATTGAAATATTAGTCGTTTCTGCGCTTCGCGCAGGTGTAATAATAATAATAATAATAATAATAATAATAATACACTATATTCATAGTTATTCACATCGAGTCAAATGAAAGGTTCATAAAAGAATAATAATAATAAGAAAGAACAAAACATTATATTGCCTTCTTTAGCTTTTGTAGCATTCTATGGAGTGAACAACATCTTTAAGCAATCGTAATCCCATACAGTAGTGTATATTGATCCACTATAACCGTTAAATATAAATTCCTTCATATCGTCTGTTCACTCCAATTGAAGAATCTAAACCAATAGACAACATAACAAAGGCAGCATAAAGGTCACGTGATTATTGATTTGTGTTATAGATATAATGATTCACTTCAGTCTTGAACTTATGGAAAACGTACCAAACGATTAGATCCAATATAGAGCAAACATACACAAAGGATGGCGATCAAAAGTGGTTTAGCTTAAAAGCGTTGTGAATGATTTTTATATCACTGGATGCATGAAGCTATAGGTAAGTAGAACAGCTTTTGAATATACAGCCGATGTTGAAATCCATCGATCCTATATTGAATTTATTGGGTGATAATTGGTTGAGAACTTGAGGAATCTAAGGTTATGTATAATAAGATTTGTTTTTTTTTTTGTGATTTTTTGAAAAGTGAAGGAAAAAAAAGCCAAGTCGATTGCAAGAAGAATGGATGAGAGTTGAGATTTATAGGGGGAATGTAACTTGCACTACACTCAATTCCTTGTATTTACCCATGATTTCAAGTTCAACGTACTTTATCTATTAATGATAAGATAACCACTATTAATTATTAATAAATGTACATAAAATGTATAATTATATCTCTCGAAATCAACATCAACATCAACATAGCCTCAGTCCCAAATTAACTGGGGTCGGCTACATGGATCAAACTTTTTCATCGTGCTCGATTAAGTGCAATTGCTTGGATTTACCCATGATTTCAAGTTCAACGTACTCAATCTATTAATGATAAGATAACCACTATTAATTATTAATAAATGTATACATAATGTATAATTATATCTCTTGAAATAATAAATAAATAAATAATAAAAAATAAGAAAATTGAGAAAAATAGAAAAATAGAATGGTGAGATGAGGTAACTTTTAAACTCTCTCTCTCCTCCAACTTTTATATATATAGATTTCTTTGGAAGATTAACAGTTTCTTCTGAGGGCCGCTAAGGGCACCCCACCATTTCATGAAGGCACCCAGTTAATGAGGGCACTAACCAATTTACCCGGGGCACCCAAAAATTGGACCCGAAATACCCAAAATACCCCTCGTTCAAAACTCTCGCACCCCACCACCCCCACCACCACCACCAGCGAACTCCTTGTGGAAGAACCTACTCGTTGAGGATCGACCATTGCAAGGATTCTCGGAAATCGTGTTTTTGTCCGTCTCCGTGTGTTTCTCCTTCATTGTAGGAGGTTTTTCCAGTTTGTAGGCTCCAGGTGTTAGGCGATTTCGTCTCCAAATTAGGGCTCGGTTGAAGTTCATCGAACACACACATTTGGCGCGAAATAGATCGTTTGAAGGTGCGTTTATAGTCTAATTAAGTTACATTTGGTAGAGTAGTTGTAATGTGTGTGTGGCGGTGTGTTCAATGGTTCCATTATTGGAAAATCGCGGTTCTCGACCACACAGGCCAGATAGTGTGTTTACTGTCTCGGCCAAGCATAGCCGAGACAGAAGGTAAATTTTGGGCAACTCACCGTCTCGACCAGGAAGGTCGAATAAGTTCACAAAGTCTCGATTACGAATGGCCGAGATTACTTGTGTTATCTCGGCCGAGACATGACGAGAGGTACAATTAGTGTTAGATAATGTTGTGTCGGTGGTGTACAACCGAGAATGTACTCCTTCTCTCGGTTGTACAATACGAGAGGGTTGGAGTCGCCTCGGTCGGCACAAGACGAGAGTAAGGTGAATTGAATTGGTCAAGCCATGTCGGTGGTGTACAACCGAGAATGTTCAATTGCTCTCGGTTGTACACTGCCGAGATATGTGACCATTTTCGGTCAGGAGTGGCCGAAATTATGGGTTGGTTTACGAACCTGCTTGACCGAGACATCAGAAATGGATGAATTTGAACATTTTTTTTTTGTAAATTTTTTTTAGGTTCTGTTCCATGCGCTTATATGTTGTACCGTTTTCAGGAATGGCTCGTTCGAAGGCGTCGGTGACTAAGGAGGAGGCTGGTGTTGAGGTGTCGAGGCCTAATCGGGGGCGAGGCGGCCGGAGACCCCCGACAGCATCTTATCGGAAAGAGAAAGAGAAGGAGAATGAAGATGTTAAGGGAAAGTCAAAGGTAGATGGAAATCGTGCAAGGTTAGAACTGTACGATGAGGGTTCGAACATTGACGCTCGGCGACCTAAGGATCTTGTTGTTGCCCGAGGGGAAGAGGAGGGTCATGCATCGGAGTCTAGTAGCAATGACTCATCGGCGGCGGGGAACACGACAGAAAGTGATTGTAATGTACACGAGAGTAGTGGTGGAGCTGGCCATAATGAAGGAGAGCCAGAAGTGTGTGTTGATGTACGTGCTCCTTTCCCGGGTGGTCCTATAGACGGGGCGTTGTTGAAGAGCTTTAAGGATCATGTCGCATTAGCGAATTGGAGCAATAAGGTAATTAAAATTTCATTGAACAGAGTAATTTAAAACTCATGGTTTTCACAAATATGACGAGATGTAATTTTTTGTTGCAGGAGCGTCACATTCTCAAGTGTATCAATCACGGATCTCAGATACAAGAATGGGATTTACAGTCGTGCCACCCTGACATGATGGGACTTTAGAGGATTATTCAGCGTTCCGAGTTGAATACGCTGATAGACTGTTCATACCGCAAGGCCAACAAGGAGGTTATCTCTGCATTTGTTGAGCGGTGGCAGCCGAAGATGAACACATTTCACTTACCTTTTAGTGAAATGTCTATCTCCTTAGAGGATGAAAGCCTCCTCCTGAAGATTCTTGTGACGGGCAAAGTTGTGGCAGTGGAGAACTTTGCGAGGTACACGGAGGAATCTCGCTCGGACGCTATTAAGATGGTCTCGAACCTACTTGGGGTTAGCGTCGAGGAGGCTGAGGAGGAGGTGAATATCAGCAAGGGGCTCACAGTGCGCAAATGTTGGTTGAAGAGTCGATGGTGCCCCAAAGCTGGTTCGAGACCCACAAATTATCCTCCTGTGGAATGCACAGCCCTAGCGTACTTGTTGTACCTTTTGTCATGCACCCTATTTGCCGATAAGAGTGGGTCTCGGGTGTCGATCGCGCTGCTGAAGCTTCTTGAAGACTTGGACGACGTGGGAAAGTACGCATGGGGTGCGGCTGCGTTGGCTTACTTGTATCGACACTTGGGGTCTGCCACGAGACTGCAAGTGTCTCAGAATGTTGGCTACCTCACATTGTTTGAGGTTTGTTATAAAATAGACTTACTTTCCTTTTGGTATAATAATTACGCCAACTTGCATTTGTGGACTAACTAACATTGTATGTATTTGCAGGGACGGGTGTACGACCATTTCAAACTTGGTCTCGCCACACCCAATGCGAAATACATGGACTACGTGCAACCTCGTATCTGCAGATGGATTCAAAAGCACGAGACCGTGGCGAATGTTGACAAGCTCGGGTCCGTTAGGAGAACCTTGGATAGGTTGTTGCATTTTCATTAGGTCAGGGAAAATGGAGTTGTGCACACGATGTCCTTTTACGGTGGGACGATCAAGTACACGGATGTGGTGGAGCCCTACCATCCGGAGAGGATTCTGAGATAGTTTGGCCACGTGCAATCTATACCAGATCCTCCGTACCGTCCATTGGAAGCACACGAGGCCCATCTTTGAACAAATACTCGGTCAAGTATGGGTTCCTGCAAGACAATTGGGAGCGATGGAGGAACCATTTGTTGGCTCCCGAAGTTCGTGGTGACAAGGCAGAATTCGAGTTTTTGGCTACACCGGACTACTTGCCTTGGTTCCTCAAAGTGTCTCATCCCGTGATCGCCAATCCGAGCCTTGAGGACCATGACATGGTCGCCACAACCATCGCAGACAACGAGCTACCGGAGGTATTAACATGGTTATATGTATTATGCATGTATTATTCATCCCGATATGTTTTACATTAACATTAACCCGATTATTTTCATTAGCGTAATAGGCGTGCGTTAGACGCGGCATCGCGATGGATGGACCTCCCGCCGGAGTTGTGTACGCTTGAGTCTGTGAGGACAATGGCGAGTGATATCGTCAATTTCCTTTCGGGGAGGAGTATAGGTCCCACCACCACGAGTACCACTCCGGCGACCGCAACCAGCACAACCGCCACATCCACCCCTACCGAAACAGGCCCGAGGCAGTCCCAGCATGGTATCACTTCTACACACTCCACCCCGGCCAATGCTTGGCCCGCCACGGTCGATGTTCACCCTCCGAAGAGAATGCTTGGGAAGGAGTATCAAAGGAAGAATTTGAAGAAACCAAAGCAATGAGCAATGAGTGTTTGAGGAACATAGACATTTATTTTATTGTTTGGCCGAGACTAGTTTATGAATGTTTGATGAATGTGTTTTATGACAGTTTTACGACAGCTTAATACGATTAAGTACATGGATGAATGGTTTATGACCATTTGGTAGAGTACTTGTATGTTTGATGAGTGATTTATGACAGTTTGGATCATTTGATTAATGTTCGTGGTGACATTTTGCACATTGTTTTACATTACTTGTTGTTCTACATTTTTTATAGTTATATCTTGGTCAATTTTGGTTTAGAATACATGGTTTTTTTTAGTCAGAGGGTGTCTCGGTCAAGCAAGTCCGACACTTATCTTGACTTGTCGGTACTGACCAACCGACACAAACGCTGGATTCTCGGTGTGGCCTGGCCGAGAATGTCGGTGGATCTTGTATTTTCCAATGTGTTGGTCACTGATGGAAGAAACCTTTTTGAGACTATCGGTGCCTCGTAACCGACATTATATCAGTGCATTCGGCCACTGGTCGACGAGCTATTCTTGTGCATTTGTTGAACATGGCGACCAAATGCTCTCGGTGCGATGGTAACGAGATAGGTGTCAAACTCGCGGTTCCTCATGGCCGAGAATCCCTCAGTATGGTCACGCATAGGTCGACGAGAGGCTTAAATTTCTGCATTGTGCGACAGATCCGTCACGTTACTTCTCGGTGTAGTATGGCCGAGACTATACCGTCGGTCTCGGTCATTCAGGGCTGACACGACACTTTCCACCGAAACTTAACTCATTATAGATCCTCCGTGACATTCAAACCAACTTTACAACAATCAAAATCCGGCAAGACAATTTGCACTGAAACTTAACTCATTATATATCAATATAACATTCAAACTCACTCTACAAGAATCAAAATGTACAACAATACAAGAATTTGCACCGAAAATTAACTCATTGTATATCCATATAACATTCAAACTAACTTTCTAAATTTCAAAATGTACAACCATCAAGATTGCTAGGTACAAGTTTTACACTACGGTGTACCTAAATCTACAACGGATATGGTGCCTTCATCAACAGTTGCAAGGGGCGCGATATCTCGAAATACGAATCCATCTTGTCAACCTTTGGCGCAGTCCTCAACATACCGGTCCCACCATGGATATAAGGATGACAACGGTGCATTCACACGCAACTTCACCTGTCAGAGTGAACAGTATAACTTAGAAGATATTGTCACAAACCCGATCAGGGGGGAACATAACAATTCAAAAAAATTCATAGAACTTACCCTAACCTAATGGATATTCTTGTCATTTATCATGGCAATGATAAGTCTGTTGTGCAACGACAACGGTGAAGCACTTCGTAGAGGTAGAAATGTCGAGGCACTCCCATGCGAGAGGTATACAAGAATGACATTGAATGTAGTGGATACTAACAATCCCATGTTTGAAAGTGTCAATCATTCTTTGAAAGATGCACCAACTTGATTATCTGGACAATGCACCGCAATCTTGACAGTCTCGTAACTCGTGCCAAGCACTTCCCGCCAAAGGTCTTCATACCCGGTAATCTCATCATACATCCTTTTACGAACAATCCTCCAACTGTCTACATCGGCAAGTCCAAGCCCAGAGGCAACACACCGATATCCATAATTTCCATCGCCAACCACATCGATAATGCCCTCGGCATGTGGCAACCAATCCGGTTCTATGCAATGATCATAAGCCATGTTAGATGCATTTTGCGTGCGTCGACTGGCACGACGCATTTTAGGAACAACTTTGCTTTTCTTCTGCCTCGAAGTAAAGGCCTCTTTTGTGGAAAGCACATAGTCAAATCCGCTCGGCAATCTAGTCGTGGAAGAATCGTCATTATCGTGTTTTCTCTTCGATCCTGCCTTGCCTCCGATTGAAGACCCCGGTGTCCTTCACTTTGTCTTTATTTTCGCCGCCAGCACAACACCCGGTGTAGACGAAGGTCGACTAATCTCCTTGAGCTGCTGAATAATCCTGAGTTGATCATCCTCATCAGTGCAAGCATGAAACGTTTCCAACACCCGTTCAATCTCATCGTGCACGTTGTACCCAGACGGATCCACAGGATTCTCAGGTATCATACTCAACTTTCGCCAGTAAACATGAATGTCCTCGAGAGGGATGGGCGACCCAGCAAATATATGATGGTTTAGCTCATGTGCATAAGGAAGGCCATGTGTGGTACGTATCTCGCAACCACAACGAGTGGAGTCGTGACCAACATCATCTCCACGTGTCAATTCATCTCTAATTAGCCTAAGCGCCCATTGAGAGACATAACCACGCAATCGTCGATATAACTCATCAATGTACTCATGTTGGACCACATTCAAACTTTGCTCAAACGATGCCTTGATATTGTTGTGTTGGATTCTAAGGAGGCCATCAACCACATTCCACAAAGTCTCAAAATTGGCCTGGTTGTTGCCAAGGTGTAGCTTCAGAATGGAATGCGCAGACTCCACCCTCTGCGTTGTTGTTTCTCCAAAGTGCATAATTCTATTTGTCTAAGCGGGGACAAATTTCTCCTTGTAGTTCTTTACCTATGTGTTATCCAAGTACTCAGTAAGACCCTTGACATTCCCAAACTCACAACGCAGGTCATTCATCCTTACTTCGAATAAGGCCTCCGAGTTGGCATACATCACGCTCGTCTACCTATCCATGAAACGCGCAAAACCATCGTTCTCCCCAAACATCTTCTTAGTCTTGGCCAATACTACTTTGTTGATGTGCCAAGAGCAAAGGAGGTGAGACGATGACGGAAAAACTTCTTCAATGGCACTAATAAGGGCTAAGTCCCTATCGGTAACAAACACGTCAGGTTTAGGCAACCCATCCAATATGGATCTCAAGTTCTCAAGTGCCCAAACATAATTCGCATGACTCTCTGATGATATGAATGCAAACCCAACGGAGAACGTCAAGTGCGTAGAAGTGATGCCAACAATCTCCAACAAAGGCATTCGGTACCTATTTGTCTTGTACGTGCAATCCATCAAAATTACCAATGAGAAACACCTTAGCAACTTTATTGAGTCGGGATGTGACCATAATAAATCGGTGACAACATTCTTATCGGGATGCTTCCTATGCCAGGACATCCACTTATTCTTCTCCTAGATGTGCAACATTTACCGCATCCTCATTTCGAACTTTTTGTCTTGCATTATATATTGTCCTCATTGTCGATACGTTTCTAACATCTCTTTGCTTCAATGTATTTAGGATGTCTCTTGGCTTCACATTCCCCTTTGTCATTTGCACAACAACATCCTACTCCCCCTTATCCAATCTTTCGACAAATGAATGGTCGTCCAAGTTTTTTGCGGGGTCGTGATTGTGCCTCCCACATATGATAGTGACATACCACAAGGAGTCATCATTTTCCTTTACGTTGATAAGGATATGGCATCCACATTTCTTCGTACCAATTTGAGTCCTCGTCTTTTCCTCTTCTCCATCATTTCTTGTTTTCAAAGAAATTTTGGCCGCTTTCCCCTTCCCTACTTTCTGAGACATTCCCCGATATTTTTCAGACCTCTCACACGCGAGTTTCACCCTCCCCCTGCGCTTAATGCCCCGGCATCAGAGTGCTTTGTCACTAGCACAAACATGTTCTTACGGCCTATCATTTGAAGCCATGAAATAGTCGTTTCTCTAGAGGGGAATGGCCTACAAGGTGTAAACGTGTCCTTGTAGTCTGGAAATATGGTAGAAACTGGCATTACCTGCAATACAAACAGTGTAACATTATAATCAACCAAAATGTACAGCACAATCACCAAAAAACCCCAAAAAATAGGTTCTCGGTTGTACAGGTCCGATACTATATTCGGAGTCTCACTCACGTACGACCGAGAGTTACTCAATAATCTCGGTCGTACCATACCGTGAACTACGTACACATCTCGGTCCTCTATGACCGAGACATTGCTATACATCTCGGTCCTGCGAGGCCGAATCAATCGCGCACATCGACAGAAACTTTGAATAACCGCATAAAAAACACACTAAATTTGAAAAATTACCTCAAGTTCAACCTCCTCTTGCACCGTAGCAGTACAATCTTCCATTATATAGTGCAAACAAGTTCGGATTTGTTGAAATTACCAAACCCTACGTTGACAAACAAATCATCATTTTCACAGTTGTACTCAAATTAACAGTTCCAACAAAGCATCATATGGTTTTCAAACATTGTTACCTCGCTGTCGGATGATGTCAAGCCGCAAGAATCGATAAACGCTCGCCAAACACAATGTCGCTTTATGGTTCAATCTTGGTGGTGGGGTGCCCCTTTTTCTTTATTAAAATGGTTTGTGGGGTTTGAATCAATATATATACAGGGGAAAAATGGTCTTTTCCATTTTCGCTTGAATTTTTACATATAAGTTGGGTGCCTTCATTAAACGGTGGGGTGCCCTTAGCGGCCCTCTTTCTTCTTATTTACTTACAACATAGGTGTGCATACGTGAACTCTTTAAAAATAACAATTTAATCATTAGAAGCCATAATATATATATATACATATATTAATTCTTATTTTTTGTATGCAAAAATGGGAAAACCAAGTTTTATGTCTCTTTGAGAGATAGCAAACTATTCATCTTCTTTACGGTTAGGAAATCGATCGATTAGCCAAATAAAACACGGTATTACCAACAATCCAACTTCCAACCTTATTAATTAATGTAATAGATAATGATGGGGCTGGCTGGTAGGACGACAATAGTGTTATAGACTGTTAATAATTAGATCAAGTAATGTATAGAAATTGAGGCATCATAAGATAAAACCGTGCATGATGAAATCCATAGTAGTGTTCGAGTTGCTTTATCTATCAATTTATTTAATAGAAGAGGCATGAAAATAATTCATTTGTAATCTCATCAATCGACATATAAAGTAACTTCAACAATAAGTATATTAAACAATTGATATTGAGTTTTCCATTAATGGCCTGTTTGATTCATGGAATAAGGTGGGATAAGTGATGGTACTAAATATATTGTATTCGATTCGAGTATAAAAATTATTCATAGGATTATTTTAATCCACGAAATTGAGATAATTTAAAACCATGAATTCAATGGTATTATTTTGTCCCAATCTTGGTGAATTTCAAATGACCAAAATACCCTCATATAAACACCCAAAATGCACATTCATTTACTATTCTAGACTCTTTAACACCAAAAAGCTTATGGTGTGCAATATTAGTATATCAATGTAGCACTATAGATATCGTCCTTGCGTGAATCAAATCAACATATCATTTCCATGATAATGAATCAACACTATCCATTGATAAAATATTTAGTACTACTAAATATTTGTTCAAACTTCAACCGCATTTATTAATTATATCGCACGGTCCTACGAGGCGTACCATTAAATTTGTAATTTTCATTCATACTAATACAAATAGACAACACACAACATATCACAATTATTATAGCCGACGAGTTCACTTTGAATTTTTTTCACTATTCATGAATTTGGTTCACTTAATTTGATGGGAAATGTGATGGTTTAAGTTACATTTAGTTTGCTTAATGAATAAATTTATTAGGCTTCTGCTTCTGATTGATTTTGTTTGTGTCATTGAAGTTGCTTTGATATGTATATTTGGCTTTGTAAGCTTGTCAATGATGTGAGAATGAGTTTGTAGATTTAAAAGGTCACTTTAATAACTTCACCTATTGAAATCAGGTTTAATCTCACCATGTTTATCCCATGATCTTGGGATTATTTTGAAGGTCACCAGAGGGGGGGTGAATTGGGAACAAGTCCCTCTATTGGGACTAATACCAAGTAAAAGAAACTCATGTTATAATCCCATGATCTTGGGATTTCAACCCACTTATCTAGCCGCAACTAGGATTTTCCCACCTAGCCGCAACTAGGATTTTCCCACCTAGCCTCAACTAGGATTTTTCCCACCTAGCCGCAACTAGGATTTTCCCACCTAGACTCAACTAGGATTTTTCCCACCTAGACTCCACTAGGATTTTTCCTTTCGACTTAGATTCCACTAAGTCTTACAATCATTCGAATACAACAATTTTCTTTGGAAATACAAAGATACACTTTACAACAAAAGTGGTATCAAATTCAAACACAAGCAAGCCACCTAGAGCCTAACTCTTATGCATGCAAGTGTGAGTATAAATGGAATATGCAAATATGTTACTGATGTTGTTGCAAATTCCAAATCTGAAATCATTTCAAAAACTTAATATATTTGTGTGAAACCGATTTCGAGTCTAAGAACAAAAGTTTAGCAAGAATCAAGTTTAAGTGCAACACTTTTGTTCAAATCAATCTCGAGTTTGATAATGTAAATTTAAGTGCAAAAACTCCAGAGAAGATGTTGTTACAAATTCCAAATTTGAAATCGTTTCAAAAACTTAATACATTCGTATGAAAACCGATTTCAAGGCTAAGAACAAAAGTTTGACAAGAATCAAGTTTAGGTGCAACACTTTTGTTCTAATCAATCTCAGAGTTTGAGAGTATAAATTTTAAGTACAAAAACTCAGAGAATATGTTCAAACACACATACCAAAATGATTTTCAAATCAACTACTCAAAATATATAGATTAAGCACAAGTAAGATTTGTAGATCTAGAAATTTCTTACAACCAGAAGAATGACAGAAGAGATCAGCTCTGGAGTGATTATTGAACTCCTTTTGAAAGCCTCAAATGTGCTGGATATGTGAGCTAAAGAACAGCCACTGAGATCTCCCTTATTTCTTCACAAAAATATGATTTCTACCTTGTAGATCTATTGATTTTGAGTGTGTTTGCTCTTTATATTTAAAACCAAGTTTGAGGTGGTTTTATAGTGGTAGGAATTCCAATATAGCAGTTTATGACCGTTCTAGGAATCCAGAAAATCGAAAATTCAAATTTCAAGCTTGATTTCCAAAAGTCAAAAATTGCAGGCAGAGTGCAATTAGCGCGCTAATACTGTGGGTTAGCGCGCTAACACTTTCTCTTAGCGCGCTAACGACAAGATATTAGCGCGCTAAGCTGAGAACTTGAGAATATCTAATTTGTTCCTTTGTGTTAGCAACCCTTAAACTTGTCCGGGACCTAACCAACCCTTCTATAACATGTTATACATGTTTATTATGATTCATTAAGCTTACTTGGGTGGTCGGATAATTTTACAAACCCCGAAAACGGAAATTCAAAGTTTCACAACTTATTAGGGGCTATCCCGCAAATTTTCAGTTTTACATTTCAAAAACAAGTTTTTCTTTTTCAAAAACATTTATAATGATCTTCTAATATGTAAATGACCATTCACACATGATTTCACATTGTTTAACTTCATTTACCTATTTAGGTGTTTTAAAATCCACTTTTAAACTTTGAAATCAACTTATGACTTTGAGAAATGATTTGAAAACTTGATGTATGCATGAACTAATGCATTTGGCTTGCGTGAATGAATTTGTATACCTTACATTGATTTTACACATTGCGGTTTGAACTTTTCTTCTTCATTTCTTCATTTGTGCCGAGTCTTGAACTTGTATTGCTTGAGTACTCTTGAGATGTTGTATTGCATCACTTATTCCAACAAGCTTTCCATATTTCTTGAATATATTTTCACCTTGTTTGTTTGTCTCCATATTCCCTGATGTGTTGTATTCCATCCTTTAACACAAACTGAAATACTTGATTAGTACATTTTCACCTTGTTTGTTTCCATCAAAATCTCGGTCGAGAATGTGAGTGACTAACCACTTAGTCCAACAATCTCCCCCTTTTTGATGATAACAAACAATGTGAACTTTAAAGGTATAAAAACACAATCTAAATGTATATCACATTCAACACATCAATCTTTTCAAGTTTAACACATTTAGTTGCAAGTTCAAAAACAACCAAACCTTTCAAAACTAACAACCAACAACCAAACAGGTTCAACACCCATATTTTTAAATTTCAAACCTTTCAAGTTCACCACACACATTTTTCTCCCCCTTTTGATATTATCAAAAAGCGGGGTTAAGCATCCACAATTTTTCTCCCCCTTTCAAATATACCAATAAAAAACCAACAACTTTTTCAAGTATACCAATATATGGAGGTTAAAATTATCAACTTGATACCAGTAAAAATGAGAATATTAACCCGATACCAATATATGCCAATGAAAATATCACCCTTTCATATCGTCCTTTCAAAAATTATCACAATAGCAAAGATATCACAATATCTCCCTTTCAAGTTCTACCTTTTCTCCCCCGTTTGATATAATGGGGTCAAGTATCTGCAAAGATAGGCACGATTCAAACAATACGAGAGAAATAAACTCTCCCCCTCACTTTATGCTTATCAATAAGCAATATACCAGGATAAAAGCATTCTCCCCCTTACTTTAGCAATAAATTTCTCCCCCTTACTTTATGCATATTAATAAAAAACATTCTCCCCTCACTTTATGCAAATTAATAAAGAACATACGTAAGCGATACACATGCATAGACTAGAAAACATAGTGAAGCACAAAATAGCCATAAAGAAAACTCAGAGATACGGAAAAATTCATGATATAGATAGCAAAGAGTAGCAATTGCACGACTCTCACGTCGTGGGGCATTTGCCGGAATCGGGACGGGGTGTGTGGATTCGGATTCGTCACTAGACGATTAAGATTGAACCATCCGTCGGCTAGAAGGACGTCGTGAGGACGTTGCTTGGGTAGGTCGAGATGGAGTGGGAGCGGTAGGTGCACCCGATCGAGAAGAAGAGCGGTTTGAGGGGCGACGTGTTGACATAGTGAAACGAAAATGGAAGGAATCAACAAAGAATGGAGAAGATTTGTACCTTAGAAGAGTAGAGATTACGGTGGAGATTACACACGGAGAGTGGATTTGGAAGAGAAGACGAGATACTTGTGTTTGAGGTGAGTGTTTGAAGAAAAAATTAGGTTATAAAACCCTGACCGATCGACATTAGCGCGCTAATAAGGTGAGTTAGCGAGCTAATTCCTCTCGGAATTTTTTGTCGCAGGGCGAGCGCTAATTGGCGCTATTAGCGCGCTAATTCCTCTCTGGAATATTTTTGACAAAAATTTTGAATTTTTGCAATTTAGCTCCGATTCTTCTCAAACTTCATGGACACTTCATTAACATCATATAAAAAGGTTTTGAATAGCTAAAACATATGTAGAAGGTCCGATTCTCGAAACATCCCTAACTCACGCCGAATTCTAGAAAATTGCTCTCTAGGTAAAGGCTTAGTGAATATATCGGCCAATTGATCTTCTGTGGGCACATGGATAAGTTTAACATCTCCTTTTTGGACATGATCACGAAGAAAATGGTGTCTAATCTATTTTGCCACAATCATGCATCACAATTACTTTATGCATTCAAACATGAAACATTTTTCATATTTATCTCATCAAAGTTAATGGCATAAACGTTTTTATCTATATATGCGAATGAACAAGATTTCATGCTTTTCATTTCTAACAATGCATTCTGATGATTCAAACATAACATGAAATCGTTTGTCACACAATTGACTAATACTATGCAAATTAAGTTTCAAACCATCAACAAGATAAACGTTAGAAATAGAAAATAAATTGTTACCGACAGTTCTGAGACCAATAACTCTTCCTTTGTTGTTGTCTCCAACTGTAACCTTTTCACCATCATGCCGCTTTAGTTTAATAACTTGATGTGCATCTTCGGTCATGTGACTTGAGCACCCATTGTCCAAGTACCATGGGGTGCTTTTCCTCGCATCCTATACTATGGGAAACACACTAGATTTTGGTACCCAAACACCTTTGGGTCCGAGAGTGTTAGTGTCATAAACATTTTTAGCTACCCATGCTAGTTTACCCATTTTTACCTTTTGTAATGAACATTTCCCAACCATGTGAGTCTTGTTGCATTTAGAGCATCTACGATCATCATTTAGTAATTTCTTGTAGCTTAACAAGTTTGCTCCGTAACCTATGCCTCTTTTGTTAAGTGCACGTCGTTGTGCTCCTAACATCATGTCAAACATTTGTTTACCATTTGTAAACTTATGCACCGTGCTAGTCAAGTCCTCTACTTCCTTGACTAAAGCATCTCTTTCCTTTATGACTTCAGTTAAGTCATTTTGGAGATCATCAATAATCTCATTTTGTGACTCTATTTCACTAATTGCAATGGTCAAACTCTTTTTGAGTTGTTTAGTGTTTTTGACCTCCTTTTTCAATTCTTTTCTAAGCTTATCAATATTTGGAACATCATTCAAATCATTAACATTATCAAAATTAAAAACATTAGAGTTTACCTCGCCTTTGTGCCGTGAGACAAAATATTGCCTTTTCACTTTCTCGATTCGGATTCGAACTTGATGATGATGAGTCATCCCAAGTTGCTTTGAAACTCTTCTTTCCTTTGTCAAACACCTTCTTGGCTTTGCACTCTGTTTTGACGTGACCAGTTTTGCCGCAACCGTAGCATATTATTTCGTTTGGTTTTCTTTCCTTGCTTCCACTTCGCAGCTTCTTCTTGTACTTATCTCGTTTGTACACGGCCTTATTTAGCTTTCTTGAGATCATGGCTACTTCTTTCTCAAGATCATTTTCATCATATGATTCCTCATTTTCGATGACCTCTACTGATGCACTTGGGGAGCTACTTGCCTTTAATGCGATTTCTTTTCTTGAGCTTTTAGTCCCTCCACTTAGTGCTTCCAATCTTGCTCTGTCTTTTAGTTCAAATTCATGAACGGTTAGCTCTCCGCATAATGCATCGAATGTATAATCTCCAAGATTTTGAGCTGATTGGATAGCGTATTTCTTGGCATCCCATTCCTTAGGCAAGCCTCTAAGAAATTTATATACTGAAGTTTCTTGATCATAATTCTTGCCTAGATTCTTGATCTCATTTAGTAGCTTCGTGAATCTAGTGATGGCGGTGGCTATGTCTTCATCACCCCAACTCGGAAGGTTTCATAATGTTCCTCAAGAATTCTCACTTGGTCTTCTTTACTTGCATGGTACCTTCATAATGTACCTCAAGCTTCTCCCATACTTCCCTTGCCGTTTGACAAGCACTTACTCTCGTTGAATTCATTTTCACTTAATGCACAAAATAAGTGATTTACGGCTTGATCATTTGAAAGCTCAAGCTTTATCTCCTCCGTGGTGTATTCTTTCAATGGCTTACCCGGTGGAGTGTAACCATTTTCAATTACATCCCATAAAAATCTATTTTGTGCTCTAATATAAAATTTCATTCTTACTTTCCAATGAGCATAATTGGTTCCATCAAAATATGGAGGCCTAACCGAAGAATTACCTTCCCGAAGGCGAAATTTGGATCTAAAGTTTGCATCCTTGCACAAAAACACTCAAAGATACGTTAGTAACACTTTGAGCAATAACCCGCTCTGATACCAATTGAAGGTCACCCAAGAGGGGGGGTGAATTGGGTTACCGAGTAGTTTTTGCCCTTTTAAAAACTTTGTGCGCAATTTACAACTATGATGTATATATAAGCTATGCAAGTAAAAGAAATCTTTGGAAATATAAAGTGACACAAGATTTATAGTGGTTCGATCCAACGATCTACATCCACTACCTAACCTCCTCGATTAGGATTTCAACCCACTTATATTACCAATAAGTGTTACAACCTAAGCATAACCTAGGATTTTCCCACCTAGCCGCAACTAGGATTTTTCCCACCTAGCCTCAACTAGGATTTTTCCCACCTAGCCGCAACTAGGATTTTTCCCACCTAGCCTCAACTAGGATTTTTCCCACCTAGCCGCAACTAGGATTTTTCCCACCTAGCCTCAACTAGGATTTTACCCACCTAGCCGCAACTAGGATTTTCCCACCTAGCCGCAACTAGGATTTTCCCACCTAGCCTCAACTAGGATTTTTCCCACCTAGCCGCAACTAGGATTTTTCCACCTAGACTCAACTAGGATTTTTCCCACCTAGACTCCACTAGGATTTTTCCTTTCGACTTAGATTCCACTAAGTCTTACAATCATTCGAATACAACAATTTTGCTGGAAATACAAAGATACACTTTACAACAAAAGTGGTATCAAATTCAAACACAAGCAAGCCACCTAGAGCCTAACTCTTATGCATGCAAGTGTGAGTATAAATGGAATATGCAAATATGTTACTGATGTTGTTGCAAATTCCAAATCTGAAATCATTTCAAAAACTTAATATATTTGTGTGAAACCGATTTCGAGTCTAAGAACAAAAGTTTAGCAAGAATCAAGTTTAAGTGCAACACTTTTGTTCAAATCAATCTCAGAGTTTGATAATGTAAATTTAAGTGCAAAAACTCAGAGAAGATGTTGTTACAAATTCCAAATTTGAAATCGTTTCAAAAACTTAATACATTCGTATGAAAACCGATTTCAAGGCTAAGAACAAAAGTTTGACAAGAATCAAGTTTAGGTGCAACACTTTTGTTCTAATCAATCTCGAGTTTGAGAGTATAAATTTTAAGTACAAAAACTCGAGAGAATATGTTCAAACACACATACCGAAATGATTTTCAAATCAACTACTCAAAATATATAGATTAAGCACAAGTAAGATTTGTAGATCTAGAAATTTCTTACAACCGGAAGAGAATGAAGAGATCAGCTCGGAGTGATTATTGAACTCCTTTTGAAAGCCTCAAATGTCTTTGGATATGTGAGCTAAAGAACAGCCACTGAGATCTCCCTTATTTCTTCACAAAAATATGATTTCTACCTTGTAGATCTATTGATTTTGAGTGTGTTTGCTCTTTATATTTAAAACCAAGTTTGAGGTGGTTTTATAGTGGTAGGAATTCCAATATAGCCGTTTATGACCGTTCTAGGAATCCAGAAAATCGAAAATTCAAATTTCAAGCTTGATTTCCAAAAGTCAAAAAATGTGGGCGAGTGCAATTAGCGCGCTAATATCTTGTGGGTTAGCGCGCTAACACTTCTCTTAGCGCGCTAACGACAAGATTAGCGCGCTAGCTCGCAGAACTTCGAATATCTAATTTGTTCCTTTGTGTTAGCAACCCTTAAACTTGTCGGGACCTAACCAACCCTTCTATAACATGTTATACATGTTTATTATGATTCATTAAGCTTACTTGGGTGGTCCGGATAATTTTACAAACCCGAAAAACGGAAATTCAAAGTTTCACAACTTATTAGGGGCTATCCTGCAAATTTTCGTTTTACATTTCAAAAACAAGTTTTTCTTTTTCAAAAACATTTATAATGATCTTCTAATATGTAAATGACCATTCACACATGATTTCACATTGTTTAACTTCATTTACCTATTTAGGTGTTTTAAAATCCACTTTTAAACTTTGAAATCAACTTATGATTATTTTATTTTACTTGTGAATCAAATGGGCCCTAAGACTTAAAATTTAGCAGCAAATTAGTTCATCAAGGTTGATTGATCTCTAACTTTATCATGACCAATTCAACATCAAACTAGATCATAAGATAAAACATACGAATAATTCATGGAAAACTCTACTGATCTAGTAATCTCTGATACCACATGTAAACTTTCTTAAACATAGTAAAACATATATAAGTTAGAGAATTACTTGTAGAATTGATTATCTTGTTGAAATACCAAAAGCATTAGACCAAAATCTTATTACCCCTATGAGCCTCAACTTTCAGCACACGTATGATGGTTACAAGATGCTTTATTTAGGCTTGAGGAAGAACCTTTAAGCTTCCTAAATTAAAGGGAGTTCAAGAGACTTTAAGTAATTCATAAGTTACAAAATTTGAGACAATAACGGTCTTACACTTATGCCATTTGAAGCATGCTTGAGATCTGTTTGATAGATTACACTTCAATAAAAACAATGAAAACAAAATTTAAGAGACGAACGCACTAAAAAATAAGTGTTCTGAAGTGACTCAAATTCCATCTTAAACTCAAATTGTTATACACAGATGTCAGTCATGTGACCGGTAGGAACAACATACATGATATTGATTAGAAGTTTATTCAAAATTGGGATTTGACAAGGAGTTTACTTTTGTATCATCAAACAAGTATGATTTGGTATCAATACCCAGATCATGTGTGATTACAATTATAACTTGTAATGGTGGGTAGTTGCATGTGATATGAGTCATATGTTTAAACACCTATGGAAAGGTGTTTGTACGATTCAAAAAAATATAATGTTGAGGTGTTTGAGAGCCAAGTATGTCGTAGCGTACATGTCTATGAGTGGATACACAACATTGCAAAATTGAGTCTTGTTGAGGTTTTTATCTGGGGTTTAGATAGAGGATGGCTTTCCTTTGCGTATTAAACTATTAATAGTGGAATATCTTATTTATTGCCTGTGGTTTTTTCATGATTTTAGGGTTTTCTTTGAAATTTATGTTTTCTTATTTTCTTTGTGATTCAGATTTGAAGGGGTTACACTATTAAGATGAAGTTGTTTGAGATATTAAAGTACACAAATGCGATGAAGTTTAATGTGGAGAAGTTCAATGGGAAGATGAACTTCGGCTTGTGAAAAACTTAAGTCAAAGATTTACTGATTCAATCTAAGCTATGTCAAGCATTGAAGGGTCGTAGGAAGGAAAGTGATAAGGATTGTGAAGAGTTAGATTTGAGGTCTACGAGAATCATAAAACTCAATTTGGAAAAAAAAACTCTTTCCAACATGAGGAATATTTCTTCGGCAAAGGGTCTTTAAAACAAATCAGAGAGCGTGCATATGACGAAAACCATGTCAAATCGATGATACCTCAAGGAGTGGTACCATCACTTGAATGAAGGTATTATTGATCATCTTAGTGCTCTAAAGGATATTGTCTCTGAACTTGAGGAATCGAGAGAGCAAATCAAAGATGAGGACCAGACGCTCAAACTCATCTAGTCACGTCTGGCTTCGTTCAACCACATAAGGCCAACACTGATGTCTTGGAAGGAACCATTAGTTTAGCCGAAGTCAACTACCATATTAATATCTGACGAGAAGTTGATGAATGGTAAAGAAAGTTTATCAGAAAGCTCGGATTTGGTAGCTGCTGGGAAGAGTTCTAAGAAGTACGGGAAAATGGTCTATTGAAGATGTGGTCAATCAGGATATCTCAGGAAAGATAGAGAGAATATAAAAAGAAAAGGAGTAGGTTCGGTAAAAAGCTCCTATTTAAAAAAGGGAGATTCCAATGTTAAAGGTAATGGCGTTGACAATTTGTTCGTTCTTAAGACTGATACTAATTATCATGTGTGTCCAATAAAGAATATGATTTGTGATTATAAAGGAGAACGAGCAATTAACAACGGTGTCATAGGCCATATTTGTGTACATAAGGCATGAGTCGGTAATTATGCAAGTTATATGGTGGCGAAGTTATGTCGATGGTTGAAAACTCTCGGCGACCAATATTGAATATTAATGAAGTTCAGCTTAAGTTATTTGATGGATGCGTAATAACGCTTCGGGATGTTCGACATGTAACGAGTTGAACTCAAAATTTAATTTATCTTTTCGAATTAGATTACAAGGGTTACATGTACTCCAGGTGAGGTGAATATTAGACCTCACCCAATTGGAGCATCTGATCACCTAGTTTACCTTAATTCTTTGATAATCTAGTCAGACCTAACCTCACCATCAATAAAGAAAAAAAATCATGATCTCATAATCAACAAATATAAACTTTATCAACCTTAAAGGATCCTAAAGTTAATTTGAAACCTCAAAGTTCATTTAGATTGTTTAAATTAATCTCAAAACTCCGTAAAAATGTCTTGGTAACACCTCATTTATTTTTAAGCCTGCACTGCAAAACTCGACCTTTAAAAATCTTCAACAAAACCTATTCAACTTAGTGTAAATGTCGAATGACTCACAATCTATCCCATAACAATATATATTGCATCAATAGAATATATATTCGTTCATACTTGATTTAAAAGGTCAAAATTAGTTTTATTTTTAAATTAAACCAACCTTAGCTTCCAAAATTATCCTAATCCATCTTAAACTATTACAATTATTCAAAAGATATCCTAATCACACACGAACCTTAAAAATCATTTATATAATATATTATATCAAAAATAATATATACATAGAAAGAATGAAAGTGAGCAAGTCATATAAAGTCCGACAACTTTCCCTTTCCTTTGTCGTCGCTCGAACTTGTCATCAGCTAATTATAAAAATTCGATAATGGAAAATAAGTAAATCCTATACTATCTAGTACGCCTGTAATAATCAAATGCATAATAATCCAAGAGATTAAACGTACAATATATTTCAAGGAATTTAAATACAATCATGAATCTATCTCACTTCTAATATTCGGCAACAGTAATAAGGACTCATGCACTGAGAGGATAACCAAGCGATTCTCATTCCTCTAAACCGTGGAAGTATGATTCAGTTCAACGTGATCTCATGATAACCATGCGATGTAAAGTATCAGTGACTCCAACCTTTCAAGCTTAATATAGTGTTCTCCCCTATAACCACGGTATAGTAAACACAATAAGGAGACTCGAATCGACCTTGCCCCCTCCCCCTCCCCCTCCCCCGATTTATGCATGTACAACAAGTAACGCAATAGCAAGAATCAATGTAGTTTATATGAAACTTATAATCCTATAATGTAAAGGTCACTATGGGATTTACTTATATTATAACTGCGAACTCTTAGCCCTCTGTGTTAGTAAATGATCGTGAAACTGCAAGTATAACGACTCAATTGTAGTAATAATGTGATCAACTAATGTTGATTATAGATATTGTCCTTAGGGAAAGGTTTATATGGAAACAGTTTACTTATTTAAATTCACTTTATTGCTAAAAAGATCTATTTTTAGTTTATTTTAACTAAACTACTCTATTCTAGAAAACAATGTAAAATACTTCTACTCTTATATTAGGAAAACTCTTAGTTCACAACTTTACCTAGATAATGAATTACTGTGCTTTCATATCTCGCTTCCTTTATCTTTATTATGTATGTGCAATGCTCAATTAAAATAAACAAATTTCCTTAAGACTCACTTCAACCCACTATCGTGGTGGAAAAGATTCTAATGTGCAAACTAGAGTTTCACTTATCAGTCTGAATAACGTAAGTTCCACATAGCATTAAGTTCCAAATATTTAGATTCATAACCACTTAAGTTTACTATCAGTGTCTCTTTAATCAATAACTATCTATCGATGTTATATATTTTTCAGTTGTATTGTTCATATCCGGTTCAAAAGCTCCAATGGCCATGGTAACTCTTAAAACCTCTAATAAACAAACACGTGATCAAGATGTTCAAAGCAATACATAAAGAATCAATACTAATTCTAACCAATGCACTTTTAAATCATTGTAATTCATTAATACTTTCTTTAGCATAATATTCATACCATAGGATCCATTGATCCCTAAGATAAACAAACTACTCACTCATCATTGAAATCAACATAAACATCAGGTTATTCATTGCAATCAAAGATTAAATCCAATAACTTCAATGAAATTAAGGAAACAATACCAAATAAGCACAAGTGGAGTCTTCAATGTCTTTTCCTCTAAAACTCTTCTTAATACTCATGAACAATGCAAACTATGTTATTCTATGTTAATTGGTGGTAATCTATAATAATGGGTGATAATTGGTGAGTTTACCACATTTTAATACTTATTTATATCCTTTAAACTCTTAAGAATACAATTAGAAACTCTTATTAACAATTTCAACCAAACTAGAATTCTAAAATTTCTATTTTTTATGGCATGGGGCTGTCAATAAGTAACTCACGTTGTGTGTGTTAAGCCACAGAGCTGCCATAGCTTTGACCTTTTGTGTTTGTTTTCTCCATTCAGTGAGTTCGGTGCCCTGTGTATATTGTCCCAACGTTGTGTACAACCCCACGATGCAACCACTGCGTCAACTATAATGTGTCTATTTCATGGTCTTTAAGCCTTTTCCACGTTTTATGCTTTCTTCCCATGCCTTGTGTTTTTTTCCTACGGCATCAAACATCCATGCCACAACATCAAACGTTTATTTGTGCTTTTTCTCCTCATTTCATCATGATATCACTCATTTTCTTCTTTATACCTTGTATGCCTAAAAACACATAAATACCATCAATTATAGCTCATTTTGGGATATTTATACCGAATATACTACTAAACTGACCCTATATATAAGTCTAATTAAACACTTATCAAACACCCTCAAACTTGGAATTTTGCACATCTCGAGCAAAAGTGTATTCTACTAAGTTGTGATGGCCCGATTCTCCTAACCGGGTACCTCCTGGCCTAATCCTGTCATTAAGCTCTAATCCACATCATATAGGACTTAACAATATATTAGTCAGCCTTTTTATTTCATTCACCCGTTGTACACGTTTAACATAAACTTTATTCATTTATTTTCAATTATGATTTATAGAGTTCATTAAGAAGTTATTAACATTATCTTAATTATTAGCGGAAACATTTATAAAAATACCTACTGTGGAAACCAAGTAAATATATGTTCATATAATACTAACCAAAATAATACATGAAATAGTGGGGAAGACTAGTTTATCAACCCAATATACAACTCAAATTTATACAAAAATATAAGTAATAATTACACGAAATGATCACTACAAAAGTAGCAGAAACTATCATCCGTCGGCTAAAAGCTAATCGTCAATCTTGTCCTTCCCTAGTCTGTTACTCGAAGTATCTGCACCCACCGTCATAAAAAAGACAGTGAATACAGTAATGTAAAAAGTAACACTGAGAGACAATCCACATTTTCAAATATATTCGACAAGTATCTGAAAGCATAACAATTGCGATTAAAGCTGAAAAAAGATCATGCTATTAGATACTCCAGTAAACAACCTGAACCTAACACTCGGCTAAGCAGTAATGATTGAAGGCCAGTTGACTATGAATTTAAGTTACATCAACTATATTCCACTATCTTAAGATGTAATTATGCTCTACACCTCTGTTAAAAGTCAAAACTAAGCCCCACGCTTCCATAATTACTCGTTTATATATTCTTGCTGACAACCCCGGGTCCCATAATATGTATGTTGCACAAGCTAGTGGTGAGATCCCGACATCTTCGAAAATTTAGTAACCCCGTGTGTCGTGCCTTTCTCTATAATGGTCCTAGTTACAAGAACTACTTTCACAACTCAAAAAGTGACACAATTTAGGAATTAAACAAAGTGATTACAAAACGCACAAAAGAATGGATTTACAACACCATAAATCACCTACTAGTTACTATGTTATTCTACTTCACTTACTCACTTAACAACCAAGAATAACATAGCACGGGATAAAGAGCCAATTAATACCATATAAACATCAACCAATGTCATGATAACAAACTCGTGAAATGAAAGAGGATAACAAAGTCATGGCATCTAGAGTATAATAGCACATCTTTTGAAACGATTGTAATCAAGAAGCATAATGAAAAGAAATAGAAATAAATATCTCAATCAGTTTACTTAGAAACCATGCCTACTCCTATGCTAATCCGACCTCTTGACACCTTAAAACTCATACCCAAACCTTTGTGACTCTTCCCTAGGCTCTTAGTATCATTTGATATGTTTTAGAATGTGTTTAGACCTTCGTTTAGGGTGTTAAGCTTATTTAAGGTGTTTGAGCTTAAGTTAGGAAATTGCATTCTGTGTGTTGCCAAAAGCACCTAGTGCATCGGGTAGTTTATCTAGTGCGCTAGTGACCAATACTTACTAGTGTTGCACACAGGTAGCGAACTAGCTACCACGCCTAGCAAGCTGAACGCGAGAAATCCCAAAAATTATGTACTTCGAATTTATGGGTTTCTTCCTCCAATTGGCCATCTCCATTGCCTTGGATCCATGTTACCCTCCATCAGGGACCCAACACATCCACCATAGCAACAACATCTGCATACACTTTATATATATATTCATTAAACCATCAAAATATGCATGCAGTTTTTAATAAAACTCAAGAGCACACCTAACACTTTTATTGATCATAACTTGGTCAATTTAACTCCAAATCATAAACTTCTTTTTATAGCAAATTTATCGATTTTTCACAATGAATCCAAATATGTAACCCAATATAAAAAGATGATTTCATTTACCCTCTGAAATCACGCAAAAAAACGAACTAGACTCACACCTCTAGTTTTAGCCAAACGTTTGTTAACTATTTGTGTATATTGGCTTACCTACTTGTACACCATCCCTAGCTTGATCGACTCCTAAGAAATTTTCCAAAAATTCTTCACCTTTATTGATTTGTCTTTGGTCTTCATCCTCCAGAGCTTTTTCTTCACTCCTAAGTTATGAAATCAAATGATTTGCATGCTTATCTCATACAATCTTATATATATATATATGATAAGATTGATTAATAGTCATTGATCTTAATATACACATGTATCTCGAGACTAATCTAATGGCCCATATCTTGTTTTCAACTCCATTAACTCTCCTCTAACTCAATCTTACTAACATCGATTTATATTCAATTGGTTTCTTGATGTATCTACACGTATCTCGAGGAATATCAATAACTAATGTTTTAACTTGCTAACTTTAGGCTTCATTAATGTAAATCAAACTATAGCCACATTAATCTAATTATTTAAGTTATACTAACTTAAATTAATGTCTACGACATCTCGAGGCGCGTCCCCGTTCACATCTCGACATCTATATACTAGTAGGAGTGACTTTATACATCTACACTTATACATCACGCTAAGAATACACCACATCAAATCTAACATATTTCTCGATCCTCACACTGAGTATTAGGACTGTATACCCATTCTCGAGCCACGTCACAAATCGATAACCTTAATTAGAGACTAATTTTCTATTAGTAAATTCTAGGTCGTTACATAAGTACTCTTACTATCGCTACGCTCGCTACGCTCGCTATGCTATTGCTATCGCTCATCTATTATCGTTTGCATAAATTTCTGCTGCTGCTGCTACTACTACTACTTATAATACCTTATTCAATTTACATAGTTCATGGAGTCTACTACTTATAATACCTTATTCAATTTACATAGTTCATGGAGTATTCTTTAATTCAAATAAGTTCAACTTAATAATTTACTCAAGAGTTTTTCTTTGCAAAAACTAATATTTTGAAAAACATGTAGCTTTAACAACACATATAATTTACTTTCGAAACTCAAAAGTATTTCACAACCAAAACTATCACTACTCACAAGTTTATGTCACCTCAACACTCAAGTAGAAAATATACAATCTCATGATTTCTCATTAAGCTCAAGAATTCACAAATAAGCATAGATCATACTATTTTTGTAGACTTTAATAGTTCAAGAGTCTATATGACTTAGCATAGTTGGAAAGAAAACTTAACTTAACTTACTTGTACTCGAGCTAAATCTTATCATTTGAAGAGTTTTAATCTAACTTGTGTCTTTATTTATATATATATATATATATATATATATATATATATATATGTATATATATATATGTGTGTGTGTGCGCGTGTGTGTGTGTGTGTGTGTGTGTGTGTGTGTGTGTCTAGGACTTCGTTTCCTTTGGATTCCATTTTTTGTCAGTCTTTCCAACCATCAAGTTCTCTGCTCATTTTCTTGTAGAACTTGTGGGACTCTCTATTTTGTTTAAAACTCTTATTAGCAATCCTCACTTTCACTCTATCAAGCAAGTTTTAACTCCAACTTTTCATTAAACACCATGCCTATCTCTTCCCCTTTTAGTATTTTGTCTTTATTTACTTTTATACTTAAGTAAGATTCATACTTATTATAAAATTCTTTAAAGATCTAACTTTTTCAACAAGAAGTGTTCTAGTATTCTTCTTGCTTTTGTTTCAAGTCTATGATCTTCCGTAACTTTAAGTTTCTAATCATGATATTATACCGTTGTTTGCTATGATTCTTATTTTCTTCAAAAACTTGATTATACTCTCTTGAGTTTCATACCAACAAGATTCTTGTATTCTTATTCATCCTCAATTAAATACATGAAATTATATTTATTCATTACATATTACTATATATAATCTAATATTGACTATCTATACGCATTTAAATAATAAGTAAATGAAAAAGATACACTACTATTTTTCCCTCTTTAACTGGATCAAAAATAAAAGATTTTATCATACGTACAATGCTTATCCTCATTTCATCCTTTCTTACCACTTCTCATAGTTTAGTGTTGATGCCCCCAAACTTATACTAAACTTTGTCCTCAAAGTTTAAAAATAAGCCTGAAACATAAAAACACTAAACACACAAACATAATATAATATAATTCAAGATCTAAACATTAAAAATGCATAACCATAAAATTTGAACAACTAATAAAGTGACAAAAATATCCCTCTAACTCCTTGATGCTCTAATGAATAAGCCACATAGACTTTCCCTTTCGATGAAATGTCACCCGACAAATGTTCTTTCCTACACATTTAGCACAAAACTTTCAAAAGTTAAAAATATATTAAAACTTTTGAATTGTTCTAACTAAACAAAATAAAAAAAATGAAATTCAAAAACTGAAATTAAAAACCCCTGGGTTGCCTCCCATTGCCCTTCGTTTAACGTCATTAGTCTGAAGTCTTTTTACTCGTTTAGTTCGAGTCTAAATCGAGGTACTCCATGACTTTGGATGTTTCAAATAATTGTTTATCCATGAATACTTCAATTATCGACTTTCATATATCACTTTCTTTATGTGGTAACCTAGATAAATGGTCTGCAACCAAGTTTTCATTTCCCTTTTTTATCTTTAATTTTCAAATCAAACTATTGCAATAATAAGAACCATCTAATCAACCTTGATTTTGCATCCTTCTTCACAAATAAATAACGGATTGATGCATGGTCAGTGTGCACAATGACTTTTGATCCCACTGTGTAAGCTCTAAACTTGTAACACGCAAACATCAATAGCTTCTTTTGTGGACTTGCATAGTTATAGTTCTAAATGTCTTATCTCCCCGCTGGCCTAACACTGCTCCTACTGCATAATCACTTACATCGCGCATTATTTCAAAGTTAGAATCCTAATCAAGGACTACCATAATTGATGTTGAAATCAAAGCTACTTTCAAGGTCTCAAATGTGTTTACGCATGCCGGACTCATTTCAAATGGAACATCATTTTCCAACAACGTGCAAAGTTGTTTAGTGATCTTTGAAAAATACTTGATAAACCTTCTATAGAAACCTGCATGTCCTAAAAAGCTCCTTATATCTCTAATATTTTTTGGTAAAGAAAGTTTTTCGCTTCGCTCTATTTTGCTCTATCAACCACTAATCCATGAACATACACTTTATGTCCCAAAATAATTCCTTCTCGAACCATAAAGTGACACTTTTCCCTATTAAGTACTGAATTTGTGTCTTAACATCTTTTCTATACCTAGGCCAAATTTTGTAAGCATAATGATAGGTCAGTATTTATATATATTTAGTACTTTATTTCAGGATATTTAAATATGCAAAGTTTTCAAAATATATATTTAATTATATTTTTGGTCGTTTTTAGGTGAAACGGAGTACGCGGTTGAATTTGTGGCGGAAAAATACTCAAAACCGAGTATTTACATGCAGTGATCGGATGTCGGACAGTTTACCTCGAATTACGCGTTGCGCGATGGGTAGAATAGGAGACAACATATTTCAACCAATTAGGAACTGCCACGTCAGCACACATCTTCTCTCCTCCAATCACGTCTCGCCATGTCAGCAGTTCTCCTCACAACAGCAACCACGTGGTGTGTTTTCATTGGATACCAACACAATAACACGTCACTCATTGTTGTCTCAACCAATCAAAAGCCGCCATGTAGCATCAACAAATCAGCTCCACCAATCAGCAGGCGAACCAATTGCGTCGCGACACGTGGCAGACACATATTTTCAAGCCAAAAACAGCCCTACGATGCTCCTCGGCGCACGAGTCACCTCCTCAACCCCCAAAATTAGTTTCTCTCACCTCCCGAGACCAATTTTTAATAGTTTTATATATTAGGAACTTAAGTATTATTGAAAAAGAACTCCGACTATTATTATTTTAGCATCGAGTTTCTTTGACGATGATGTTTGGCTAATCTACTTCTTGCCTAGGTCGAAGGGGAAGCAAGTCAGGATCATGGATTCATGGCATATTATGTGAGATCTTTTATTTTATTATTTAATCTAATTTAATTTCTCATATTTCATTGTTGTTGGTTTTAATGATTATGATTTAGATTTAGGGTATGTATGTGGCCAGTGCATGCTTTTAGGTGGACAATCTATAGTTATTTGGACCATTAGTATCTGTGTAATTGTGTTTTTGGACCATTAAAGTAACAAATATTCACTCGTTTGCTGTCAAACCCTTTCGGTTCTTGAGTGTACAATAATTGAATCTAAGTTAAATCGGGAGTGGACGCAATCTTGTTATTTAGGATTAATGTTCCCATAGACCTATATTACTGCGGTTAGTGTGTTAAACCCGATTGGCGGGTGTCTAAGGTTATACATTAATTAGGGAAGTAGTTAGTGGCAGACGTCCTGGCTATCGAGATTAGGGGAATGAGGAATTTCTGGCATATGTCAATTTTCTATAGCTAATCTAGGAGAATATAAATTAATGAGTTTTTGGGAAAGATTGAAGACCATGATTGCAATTGAATCTTGATCCTGATTTGTGGAACTGTAGACTTAGGTGTAGACTTAGGTGTTATTTAGGTGTTACTTAGGTATTAATTAATTTTTTTCAAAATTAGTTTAGTTATTTTATTTTATTTAGTTTAGTTAGATTAGTAAGTTAAATTAATTTATTTTAAACCTAAGAAAGATTATCAATCTTTGTGGGATTGACCATTTGCCACTATTCTACAAAATAGTTGGTTTAGGAAACTTTACTTTATTGACGTGTTCGGCGTGCATCACATAAGTCGAAAGATGCTCCAAATATAGAAAAGTCATCCATAAATACCTCCATGATATCCTCTATTATATTAGAAAAAATAGCCAACATCCATATCTGAAATGTTGTTAGTGTGTTGCATAATCTAAATAGCAACCGCTTAAATGCAAACGTAGTTTTCTCTTGATCTTCTAGTGCTATAATAATTTAAGTATATCCTGAATACTCATCTAGGAAACAATAGTATTCATATCCTATTAACCTATCTAACATCTGATCAATGAATGGTTAAGGAAAATGATCTTTCCATGTAGCCTTATTTAATTTTCGATAATTAATGCAAACTCCCCAACCAGTTAATGTTTTAGTAGATAAGGTCTCTCAATTTTCAATATGAATAATGGTCATTCCTCCTTATTTTAGTACCACATGTATTGGTGAAACCCATGAACTGTCTAAGATAACATAGATGATTTCGGCATTCAACCATTTTAAAATCTATTTCTTTACTACTTCTTTCATCACTGGATTTAGTCGCCTTTTAGCTTCAATTGATTGTTTATGATTCTCTTCCGTTATGATCTTATGCATGAAGCCAGTTAGACTAATTCCTCTTAAATCTTTAATTGTCCATCCCAATACTGATATATGCTCTCTCAAACCTTGAAGCATTTTTTTTTCTTTTTCCATTCTATTAAAGCTACTGAAATAATAACAGGATATGTTGAGTTTTCTCCTAAGTACGCATATCTCGAATGCTCTGGCAAAGGTTTTAATTCCACTGTTGGTTCAGTAACTGCACTTTTCACTTCTATTTCTAGTTTCTCTAAATCTTTATGAAACTTTGGAGGGGCCCTATTAGTGATAGAGCATTGACTTCCTCCTGAATTTCACTATTAAATACAATACTTGTTATGCTTTGAACTAGACATTGCTCCAACAGGTTATCTAGCGTATTTTCCTGGCTATCTCAGAACTACAATTAGAAATTAAATCAATCAAAAATTAGATCTCTAACTTCTATACTTTTACAATGCTCTCCCTCACTTGAAAATCTCAAGGTTACGTAGATATTAAACAGAACTTCCTCATCATTTACTCGTAACTTTAATTCTCCCTCTTGAACATCTATCAAATTCATGTTGGTTGACTTCACTTCTCTTAAACCTAGCTTCTTAAATTTTGATAATGACATCAAATTTATGCTTGTTCCCAAGTCACATAAGACCTTATCAAACAAATGTACTCATGTAGTGCAGGGAATGGAAAAACCTTTATAGGCCCTTCAAATTTTGAGGTAACTTCCTTTGTAAAATAGCACTGCATTCTTTTATTAAGTTGACCGTTACATATTCTTCTAATCCCACTTTCCTTGTCATTATGTCTTTCAAAAACTTTTGTATAATTTGGCATCTGTTCCAATGCATCAGGGAACGAGATGTTTATGTGTAACTTTTTAAACATCTTTACAAACTTCTTAAACTGTTCTTGATCTTTATGTTTCTTGAATCGCTGAGGACATGGTAGTGATGGATTTATTAATTGTGGATTGTCAGAAAATGTCACTCTCTTTGATGCCATATCTTTTTTCTTCTTTTTTTCGTACCTTCTTTTGAGCCAATTCTGATTTTTCTGTTGTTGCAACTTCTTTTTGCTTACTTATATCACTTTTCAAGTATTTTGAATCCTTTGATGATGCTCATCAATTAGTTTTCTTATGTCATTTGCTATATCTTTTAGTTGCACTGAGTCATCATTTGTTTTTTCATTTCTTAATCGAACTACATCTATGTTCTCCAAAGGATGAGTGCTTCTATTGCTCAAAAACTGTCGTTGCTTCCTTAAACTCAAAGCAATGGCTAGCTTACCAATATGTCTCTCCAGATTCTTGATGGATTATGTTCTTTCATCATTCATCCTCTTAAGAGCTTGTTTCACATTTTCTATATCTTTCTCTTGTTTCTCATGGCATTCCTTATTGTTAATGTCAATAGCTTGCGATAATTTCTCAATCAACTTCAATGAAGTCATTTCTTCATTTTGGCCTAGCTTCCCTTGTTTGACTTGTTGATCAAAATATGGAGGTAACTTCAATGCATTAATAAGATCCCTATATGAGAAGTTTGGGTTGTTGTATCCTTGATAAAATCTTTGAGGAGTCATTCCTCTCGGCCTGAAGTTGTTTCCATAATTCCAGTTGTTCATGAAGTTGACATCTTCAAATTTCATTCCTTGTTACATGTCCAATAGATTAACCACCATTGCTTGGTGGTTAACGAGTTGTTATATCAGTGACTTTGTTGTTCCATTAATAGTTTTGCCATCGGATTACTCAGGTTTGATAGTTGTGTCATGATCACAGCTTATGAATAAATCTTGTATACTCCTGCTAGCTTTCTCACTGTGGAACAAGTTCGTGTTTTAGAATTCTGGGACACAAGATCTTGAAGATTTAATGCTCCCTCTTCATCCTTTGTTAGTAGAGAACCACTCACTGCGGCATCCACTAATGTTATCGTGATGTAATTCATTCCATAGTAGAGATTTGGAGTTGTGCCCACTTGACATATCCATGTCGTGGACATCTCCTTAGCATCTCTTTGAGTCTTTCCTAGGCCTCACCCAGAGACTTGGCATCCTTTTGCTTGAATTGGTTGATTTTCAGTTTCCTTTCACTGACCTTCACTGTAGGAAAGAACTTGTCTAGAAATCTTCATTGATTTCTGCCCATGAAGTCATACTCCTTGCATTTAGTCCTTGGAACCAGGATTTGGCTTTTCCCCCAATGAGAATGAAAAAATTCTCATTATGATTACCTCCTTTGTAACTCTAGTGATGTGGACATTGTCACACCTCTCCATAAAATTCTCCACATGTGTAATTGGATCGTCATTTAGTAGCTCGTTGAATAGGCTATTCTGCACTATGTTGGTAAGAGACGGTAAGTGTTGTGGCATGTGCCATAGGTCAATCTACAAACATTGTTTATCTTAAAATTTTAGTTAATAAAGTAGAGGTTTTCATTATATGTTTTATTATAAGTGATTGAATGTTTACCTTATAATAAAATCTATGTGTATTTGTTGAAATATCTTAAATATCTCTAGTTGGTCATTATACTGGGAACTATAATGAATTAAGACTAGTGTGAATCTTGATTGATGATCATGTGATGATCATGTGTATAGGGATACGAATTGAGATCATGAGTACTTGTTAGGGAACAAGGTACTAGACCGACCCGCTATGAGAACAATACATGAATTAAGTCATAGGTATTACTTATGATAGGTATATCATTTAGTCCTTCGATCATGATAGGTATATCACTTAGTATGTCGACTTTATAATACCATAGACTTCAATATTATGAGCATGGTAATTTGACACAATCAAATGTTGTCTTTAACCGGATGATTATAAAGATTGTGATTGGTTACCATGTGAATAATATGCGAAGGTATATAATTAAGATAAAATTTGTCTCTCTCTCTCATATAGAAAGAGATATTAGTGGATCCCTCGATATGTTAAATTGTTAAATGGCCAAGTCTAAGTGAATTGATATGATCAATGTCACTTGGATTAAAGACCAAGAATATTGAACATTAAGGGTGACTTTCCATGCCTTATGTTTAATCAAATGATATCGCACAATAAAATGATATGATATATGTTAAGGAGCAGCTAAAAGTATCCTAGTTTTTGTTAAATGGACCTAAGTTTTTTTCAAAAAAATGTAATTCATGTGTAAAATGACCCAACTACCCCTTTATATAAATTGGTTTTTGCTTACCCATACCCTGCTCATACCCACTCATTCATACCCGAGTCATCCATCTCTTGAATTGCGCTCACTTTCAGCCCCAATCTAACGAAATCCAAGCGAAACCACACTGATTCGACGTCATGTGTGTATTCCCCACCTATTTTCATGTCGATTTCGAGTTTTTTTGAATTTTTTTGTGTTTAAGTCGATAGTGGTGTTTATGATTTTGTTATTAGATTTTGGGCTTCTGATTAGGAGCTTGAATCTCGCATTTTTGGCAAAAAAATCAATGAAATTGAGAATGTTTTGCGATTCCAAGAAAAAACCAATAATGTTTTGGTTGATTCATGTATTTCTTTGGAGTTCTAAAATTTGTTTGTTCATTCTTGTCGCTCGTAGATTTCGAACACACAGGGTCGAGACCGTTTTTGAAGTCTCAATCACACAAGTCCAAGACAGCTTTGGAAGTCCCGGCCACACAAGTCCAAGACCTTTTTAGAGGTTTCAGTCATCTTCCATCGAGACCAATAAAAAATCGAGACCTCTTTAAACGTCTCGATGGGAGTCAGCCGAGACCAATAGAGGAGGGTTTTTTGTGCACTAAACTGTTAATAATATAATACCTTGTTTATTGCCCATAGTTTTTTTCCTGATTTTAAAGTTTTTTACGCAAAACTGTGTTCTCGTTTTATCTGTAGCTTCCGTGATGATTGTAACAACAAGATGCATAAATGGAAACAATGAAGAACTTGATCACTCAAAGAATACTCAGTAATTAATGCTTAAAAGTTGCGTAAAGGTTCCCAAACCCTAAAAAAACTGTTTGCACGCGCATGGAAATTTTCCAAAAGAACACAAAATCAATATCTTTCCTTTAAGTTTGAGTTTGCAACGTAAAATTCTTTTTTTAAATAAATTACAAAGCATACAGCTCAACTACATACTAAATGTTCACCAAAGAAAATTTGAGATACATTAATTTAGGAGTTACAGAATTATAAAGCACATCATCTTGGGCACCAAAACACAAAAAGAACATGATCAACTACATTAAATTAAGTGAAGTCAAAGAGTAGGATCTACCCCGACTAATTAAAATAAGATTGGGGTTTTGCTGTTGCCTTGCCCATACATGCATTCAGCGAGATATTTATTATATGGGTGCTAAGAACAATCAACCTCGCAGCACAACCAAACTTTGTAAAATTAAAAAGTACAGATTGAGTTTTTTTTTTTTTTTTTTTTTTCAGTAAAACTTAATATATATTTCTCCTTTCTTTATCTGACACTCCATGATTAAGTTTAACTGAGAAAACAGTTATTATTTCAAAGCACATCGAGAACTTGAGCTATTAAAACTGCAGAGAACTTGTAACAGGATTAACATCAGGTATGGGAATATGTTGTTTCTGAGAACAAGAAACTCTTACGATCATAAGATTGGGGTTTTGCTGTTGTCTTGCCCGCATCTCATTAAAATAAAGAGCAGAGATCTGCACTCAAAATCTTGAGGTAATAATGTTGTTTCTGAGAACAAGAAACTCTTACGATCATATATTCAAACTGAAGAATGAAATGAATACCGCACCCGTTCAAGTATGGGAATTATGAATGATCGGTTCTCCATCTAGCACCGCTGCAGATTTTGCAAAACCCTCTTTCACCAGTGCTCCAAATTCATCAATCTCTAGCTCATCAGCTTTCTCTCCATCATCTACTTTGGAAGACAAGAGGTCATAAAAAAGAGATACTGATTCATCAGCATCAGATGAAGGCAAGTCCAGGAATTTCCGGAGGAAAAGCTTAATTCTCTCTGTGAGATTTTTTCTATCATTCCCATCACCGCCCTTGAATATTTCATGGATTACACTTTCCAATTGAATCTCATCAGCTAAGAGCTGCATTAAGAAGGTTTTTGTCAGCAAGCCTGTAAGATGAGAAATATTAGAAGTGTGCTTTTGAGAAAACATCAAGGCCCAAAATTCTGGCTTGAGATTTTATTTTATTTTTTATTTTTTTCAAAGGACGTTCACTTTCTGGGTGATAATTTCTGCTTAGGCCAAAGCTCACCAGAATTTTAACAAAGAAAATGCAGGAAAGAAAGCAAGAGATATGATTAGTTCAACCTTTCTCAGCTTAGAACCATTTATAACCCTGATATTTCGAATGAATACAATATGATCTGCAGCAAGTTCACTTGCTAAGTCTTGTAAAATATGCTGGAGTAATTCTGCAAATTGTGCCTGACCTAACATCTCAGCTCCCAAAGCCCCATGTTTCTTTAAGAGGTCATTGAGACCAGGAAATTCTGCCATACAACCGAATATATTCAATAAAATTTTGGCCAATAGAATCAAATTATCCTTAATGACGACATATCATCAAAACATCATATTTAAAATACGGATTGTATACACACAAGATCAATGAAACATTCATTGATCAGATTTTAAATTAAACATAATGTACCACTCAATGCAAATGTAAGAGATATAAAAGCAATTCCCTGGAATATTAATTCCAATAATTTATACATATTCATTTTCCACTTTTGAGTATTTAAAGCAACTGCAAAATTCTCAATCCAATGAGATATCACTAATTCTATCTTTCCCTCAAAATGTTGTGGCTACTGTCACTTTCAAACATAACAAATCCATCACATTTCTGTCATCCATTTCACCTCTCCTGATGCTTTGCTCATACCATTGTAGTTATTACATTCTACACGTAAAAATATATCAAACTGTGCATTAAAAGATCATTATTTGATAAATGGGTCTTGGTGAAACTGATGTGGTCACCTTCAGAAGGCGGGACCTAATAGTCATGAAGCAAAAGTACTGAATCATATTTGCAGGATTGGCACACAATACTAAAATATGCACATACCGGCAAGATATTAATAGGCATAGATAAGAAAATATTTGGCAATTAGGAACTTTAAGTTTAGCATAATGGACGTGTTAAATAAATAGTCCATTGAAAGACCAAACAAGCTGTTATACTTTTTTCTTTATGAGATCAGTTATACTTTTCAAACCAATAACATAAATGATGTTTAAACGGCACAATTTGAAAAGTAAGGCGCGAAATTCCTCTACTAGATAATTTAAAACTGCAAAAATACTTAAAGGGTGGAAAAGTAGGGTATTCGTTAAGAACCTTCGCTCCATCCAAAATAGTAGTAGGATCCTACACCTGTTGTTGACAATCCGTGTAATTCCCTACTGACATGGACAGAAGAAAGGACAGATACTACGACGGGCTTCCTACAGTTTCGTCATCAAAACCAACACATCACATTTCCAAATCGAAGTTAGTCACGCATGGCATAGCAATTCATCAAGTTAATCTCGCATCTCCATTCAAATCACTTCATCAATGCCATTTTGAAGTTCAATTGATGACAAACTATCTCTTGCCTCATCACACAATGACATCTAATCTTCCATTTGCATCATTCAAAACATAAATATATACACTTCTTGACAATTAACACCGTTATACCTTTCTAGGAAACCAAACCATATCAAAATATTTTCTCCAGTTCATTACATACTAAACAAATCACCAGATTTCACATAGATAAAATTTCACTTTGAGTCATGTTATTTTGACGCACTTTTCGCACACCGCATACATGGAACGTTACACATCAGACAATGGGACCCAAGAGCAAGAAACTCTCTCCCAAATTCACTTCCCTCAAAAAAATTGTCTTCTTAATCACTTTTCTTAACACACGTGCAGACTGTCAATACTTTGACACTGAAGTTGTCAGTCATACAGACCTATTAAAACCACCACTTTTGGATGGGAGATTCAAAATTTTCACCTTCTTCAGAGCATCAAACCGCCATTGCTTTTCCACAAACCACCACTGCTCGAAAAAGAAATTCTCTAGTTTTGTGGACCACCACTAGAGCAGCTGGAGCGGGGGAATCTTACAGAGAGGCACAATGCAAAGCAAGGCGACATTGGAGAAAAGGTAATTTGTTCGATTCTCCTTAGATTTTTTGTTTCGGTGTGTGTACGTGTCGACTGTAGGTCAAGCTAAATTGAAATGGTTTCTTTTCAGTTGTAGATGAGCATAAACTCTTTGTGATTAAGACGTTTCCATTTGAGTTCCATTCGATTCATTCCCAAAACTTTTGTTTAAGTTTGTCCGTTATGAGTTTAGGGAAAGGTCAACTGCAATGGTGCCTTTTGGTGGTCATTCAACGTAAAAAGTTTTTCTTTGACATCTGTGGTCTTAAAATGATTTCCATGCGACTCTAATGTTACTTAGAAAGTCCCAACCTTACATTTAGGCCATGTACTATTATGGTTTATACGTGTTGAGTTTACGACTTTTGCTTGTGACTCTTTGGTTGCATTTACTGCTTTACATGCTATTTACTGCTTTTTCCATTTATTTTAGGGAACTTAGGGTTTGACATAACATTTTCCCTTGACTCGGCAATTAAGTTTGAGCAACCTTAATAAGTGTTGCTCACCAATAGTTGTGATTGTTGTGACTGCATCCAAATGTGTAAGGATTTTTTTGAGTGTTGCATGACCATTGTAGCCATAGGAAATGTTTGTAGATGGCACATTCGGATACTACCATGGTGGAAGGATCAAGGGAGGTGTGGAAGAAGAAGAATGTGAAGATATTCATGACTTTGAGGAGGAGGGTAGTGAAGAAAATATTATTGATTACACCATCTAGAAATCCCCAAAGAAGGAATGATATTTGCAACTTTTAATGGAGCTAAACTAGTATGGTTGCAATATGATAGGAGCATGGGATTTGGGATGTAAGTGAGGCCTTCACATAGAAAGGGTAATTCGATTGTGAAGAGGGTCTTTGCGTGTAATTAGGAAGGGAATTACAAATCAAAGGGCATTTACCACACAACCTAGGGGTCACGGTCTAATTGTAAGGCACAATCCATTGTTTTGTTCTTCCTGACTTTTAGTGGCACATTACAAAATGTTCTCTTGAACACAAACACCCGGCAAGCCCTTCCAAGTGCAGGTTTTTTTGCTGCAAAAAATTCCTCAGCACTGCAATAAAGAAGTTATTACAACTCAACAATAGTGCAGGGATATCGTCGTGCAAATCTTTTATGGCTAAATCAATGAGGGCTGGGGGTATTGATCAGCTCACGTTTGGGGAAAAGGATATTGGGAATCACATACAAGCTGCCTGAAGAATGAGACTAGGGCAAATATAAACGTCTTTCATGTAACGCCCCTAATTTCCAAATCTAGTAATTAGTCCCAATATCGAGGGTATTTTGGTAAATATACATGGTACTTGTGTATTGCCATGATTAATGAGAGCATTATATACTATTTAATTGACTTACGTGGATAATTAGGCCTAAGTTAATGGAGGTAAAATTAAATAACTTGACTTATGGTTTAAACAAAGGAAAATGGCATTTTGGTAAATAATAACACACAATGGCATGGTTTGTAATTAAATGGAAATACAAACTTACAAAGAAGAGTGAACTTAATGTGGACTTTAGGATTTTCCTAGAACTAAGAGAGGTTGGGATGAGATGCTTAGATTGGTCATCCAAACCCTAGCTCATTTGCTCTAGTATATAAACCACGTTATTGACGTTTAGCCACGTTGGCTTGAACAAAAACAAAGTAGAGCAAGAATCCTAACTACATGAGTGATGGAGATTTGGCGTTGAAGCTTTTAGGGACTCAAGGACCCAAGAGGGAATATCAACACTAGGTTCATCATCTTCAAAACTAGGTAAAACCCTTGTTTCTACTCTCTATTCCAATACTTTGATTCACAATTCATTTACATGGTTTTTGAAGGAAAGCATGGTTTTCATGGTGTTTTAGGGTAGGAGATAGACCCTTGTGTTTTGATGGATGGTTTGGGTCACTCTACCACACTTTGGGTTTCCGAATGAATTTGTAGTTGGAATGATGTTTTCTAAGATTTATACCAAATTTTGTCAAATCCATGATTTCAATTCAAGTTAAAGGTTTGAATCATGTAATGAATGGATGATATATATATATATATGGTTTAAACGATGCTTTTACTGTTGTTGTTTATGGATTTAGTCCCTTGGACGTCGGCGTGGTGTTATAGAGATGAATTTTGGAGTTTTCAAGTTAAACAACTTTGTCTTGCACTCAGTGTCATCCAGCACCTTACCAATAGGCGGTACGAAGGTGGCCATGACGCTGACTGGGAAAATATTCTGAAATTCGGTCCAGCGATTCCCAGCGTCGTGACCTACAACGTACGGCGCTGGAATTGCTGAGACCAATATCATTCTGCCATTTTTGAAAATTTCCAACGCCTTGGGGCGCTGGCCCAAAAAAGACAATTTATATATTTTGGGTTTCACTCAAACGCCCGTAACTTCTTCGTTTTAACTTTGATTTCGACGTTCTTTATACCATTGGAAAGCTAAAAGAGAGTTTTACATCATGGAATCAACAAATCTCCAAAATCCAATGATTTACTAATTTAAAAATGAATGGGAAGATTCGAGACCAAAACGAGAAGAAAAACTTATCTTAAATAAGTAAGCTAATGATGAAGAACAAACCTAAACAAATGTAGGCCGCTCGCGAAGGACCAAAAAGGAAATACTCGGGATAGGATTGGATAGGATAGCAGCTTTTTGAGGTATGTGGGGTGTGTTTTACTTTCAATCATACCTTGATATTAGATATGTTAGGATTCACATAGAGATTGTTGATGCTCTATTTGGAATCCACCGTGATATCTCGTTGATGAATTGCTTATTAAATGATGTCCCTTTTACTTCTCTTTATTCTTGAATACTAATGGAACATATATGTGTATGCTTGGAAGTACTTTAGCGTCGACTAGGATAGACTTACCTCTCTCCGCAATCGAATACACCAATGGATTTACTGTCGGCGAGCAGTGAATGGTTTGGGTATATGTACACCAATGGTTCCTATGTATGGTTTGGGTACGATTTATGAACATATCTAGTTAACATTCTCTTGTCTCTATGGTTTTCATGCTTCATTGCTATCCTTGTTGATTATCATGTTGAGCAATTGCTTATTCTACCTTGCATGTTATAGTATGCTTTGTTTATGATATCTTGAATATGCCCGAAATGATAATAGGATTTTTAAATGATATCTTGTTGCATATTAGTTATATATGCATTAGGTATTACTAGGATGATTGACGGTAAAGCATATCCTGCTTTACTGAGCCCGTTGTTTATTGCTCACCCCACTTTTCCCCCTCCAAATACTTTAGTTGCGGCTCAGGACAAAAGGAAAGGGCAATGCCATATCGTAGAAACTCTTTTCTTGTTTGCAAGGTTCAGATACTTATATTTATTATGTTTTGAAGTTGTTATGTATTAAAATAGGGTTTTAGTATGGGTAGACTTTTGCAAGGTCATTGTTCACTTGGTTTGGTTGTAAGACTACTTTAATTCCGCTCTTAGTAGACATTTGAAGGCATTTCTATTCCGCACCTATTTGCCTTAGTTGTTTATTTGTAAATTGTCTTGTTGTATTCCGCAGCTTAAGGCTGACTGGGTCATCGCCCTACTCACTGGGTTATCTCAAGAGGTTCGGCGATGGCTTGGGTTGGGCGACCAGGTCCCCGGGGATTTGGGTCATCACAATTGGAATCAAAGCCTAGGTTAAGCGAACCTAGAAACAATGTGGAGTTAGGAGTTGCCCATAGAGTAGTATTAGCTCACATTTGGTTAAGGATAACCATGAATAGTTCTATTCTAAAATTGGGAATAGGACTCATAGTTGAAAATCATAGTTGGTATCCTAAATAGTATCTAACTTGAGTCATCTTAAGGGCTAAGTAAGTATCAAAGAACTTAAAAAAGTTTGGTAATGGTTAATTGATGAAATCATTTGTATGGGCAATCGATTTGCATCGACTTAATATGCACAGTGACCAAGCTTAAGGTGGGAAGGGTTTTAAAATGAACAAATACATGTTATGATACTATTTGCTTGTGCATATTTTATCTATATCGTTAGATATGTTGTTCATTCATCGTGTCTCCTATCGGAACAAACTCTCTTGAACTGCTCACAATGCATAATGAGTACGAGAGGTGGAAGTTCCTATAGCCTGTGAGATACTAGGGGCCCACGTGAGACTGATGGTAGAGATTGGCGCGCACAGATGGAGCGACAACATGGCTAAGATGAATGAGACACATCAAAGGGCCTTAAAGGAATTGACTGCATCTAGGGATAGACGTATGACTGAGCTGATGGATTTAGTTGGAGGTCAGGCAGCACAGTGAGCACTTGACCCGGTGTCGCCGCCACCACCACCGCAGCCACCAATTCTGAAGAATGTTCGGTGGACGATGGAGCTAACTCGGCCGTTGTTGCAGTCCCCGTACCAGCAGCGAGGTTTGATGATGAGACATTGAGGATGATCAAAATTCAAAAAGGAGTTTATGAAGTACGATGTACCTAGATTTTATGGAACTTTGGAGCCTAGAGTCGCTGCAGCTTGGTTTTGAACATTGAGAAAAGGATAAAGACTCTAAAACTTGATGATGATGATGCTATAGTACCATTGGCCTCCTACTTGTTGAAGGAGAGTGCTGAGAAATGGTGGAATTTTGTAGACAGGACAGACGGACCTGTGAAGACTTGGTTACGGTTAAGGGTATGGTTCTATCAAAAGTTCTTTCCAAAAGATACCAAAGATGTTAATGCCACTCAATAGTTGGTGGAAGGTATGGTTTACATTTGTGGTAGAGGCATGCATACATTGTTTGATTCAGGGTTTACTGTTTCGTTTATGTCTGGTAAAATGGTTGACGAGCTAGGACTAAAACCGGTTAGAGCTAGTACTTTCTTGATCTTAAGTACCACTGTAAGTGAGAAAGTCTATCCTAATATGGTATACGGTGCGTTATTAAAATTTGGAATCACATCTTATCACGTGATTTACGGGTGTTATAGTACTTAGAGTACGATTCGTTATTAGGGATGGATTGGTTAGCAATTTATCATGCCAGTATTAATTGCTTTACTTTTTGAATCCCTGGTTTACCACCATTAAGATATAGAGATCGCACACCTAGCCAAGTTGCCACCAGTTGGAACGTAGAAACTGTCAGTGAGTTTGAAACCCTTTTGAGTTTTGCAGCTATGTAGAAAGATAGTCATGAAGTTCAATTTGAACAAATTCCCGTGGTTAGAGAATTCCCAAAAGTCTTTCCTTCAGATTTACCTAGAGTCCCTCCACCTCGGGAAGTTGAATTCATCATCGACCTTATTCCTAAAACAAAACCCACATCCATACCACCATATAGAATGACGCCCAAGGAGTTAGCTGAGTTGAAAACTCAGTTGGAAGAGCTAGTTGAGAGGGTTTTATTCACTCAAGTATGTCAACTTGGGGAGCTCCTCTGTTGTTTGTGAAAAAGGAAGGATGGTAGCTTGCGAATATGCATTGACTATCCAAATCCTTAATTTCAATTCAAGTTTAAGGTTTGAATCTAAAATGTAATGAATGGATGATATATGTGGTTTAAACGATGCTTTTAAAGCTTTTTTTTTTTATGAATTTTAGACCCATAGAGGTCGGCTTGGTGTCGTAGGGACAAATTTTGGAGTTTTCGTGTTAAACAACTCTTTCCGCACTCAAAGTCGTCCAACGACTTGCCAACAGGTCGTACGACGCTAGCCACAACGGTGACTGGGAAAATATTCCGAAATTCGGTCCAACCATTCCAAGCGTCAGTGACCTACAACGTACGACGCTGGACATCACTGAGACCAATATCATTCTGCCATTTTTGAGAATTTCCAGCGATTTCCCTGCGATTCGCTATCCCAAAATATATATATTTTGGGGTTTCACTCAAACATCCGTTCATTTTAACTCCGATTTCGACGTTTTTATAATGTTGGAAAGCTAAAATAGAGTTCTACAACATGGAATCAACAAATATTCAAAATCTAGTGATTTACTAACATAAAAATGAATGGGAAGATTCGAGAACAAAACGAGAAGAACTTATCTTAAATAAGCAAGCTAATGATGATGAACAAACCTAAACAAATGTAGACAACTCGAGAAGGATCAGACAAGAACAAATAGGGATAGGATTGGAAAGGATAGCAGCGTTCAAGGTAAGTGGGGTGTGATTTACTTTCAATCATGCCTTGCTATTAGATATGTTAGGATTCACACATAGATTGTTGATGCTTTATTTGGAATCCACCATGATAGCTAGTCGATAAATTGCTTATTAAATGATGTCCCTTTTACTTCTTTTTATTCTTGAATACCAATGGAATTGATATGTGTATGCTTAGAAGTGCTTATGTGTCGACTGGGATGGACCGATCACCACCGATACCTCTCTCTGCAATCGAATACACTAATGGATTTACTGTCGGCAGACAGTGAATGGTTTGGGTATATGTACACCAATGGTTCCTATGGATGGTTTGGGACAATTGATGAGCATATCAAGTTGCCATTCTCTTGTATTTATAGTATTCATACTTCATTCCTATCCTTGTTGATTATCATGTTGGGCAATTGTTTATTCTATCTTGCATGTTATAGTATGCTTTGCTTGTGATATCTTGAATATGCCCGAAATGATAATTGGATTCTTAAATGCTCTTGTTGCATGTTAGTTATATACGTATTAGGTATTATTAGGATGAATGACGGTAAAGCACATCTTGCTTTACTGAGCCCGTTGTTTATTATTCACCCCATTTTCCCCTCTTCAGGTACTTCAGATGCTACTCATGAGGAAGGAAAGGGCAAGGCCACAGCGTAAAAGCTTTTTTCTTGTTTGCAAGGTTGAGATACTTATATTTATTAAGTTTTGAACTTGTTATGTATTAAAACAAGGCTTTTGTATGGGTAGACTTTTGCAAGCCCATAGTTCACTTGGTTTGTCTATTAGACTTCTACTTTATTTCTGCACTAAGTAGACATATGAAGGCGTTTCGATTCCGCGCCTATTTTCCTTAGTTGTCCATTTGTAGATTGTCTTGTTGTATTCTGCATTTTAAGGCTGACAGGGTCATCGCCTTACTCTTTTGGTTATCTCGAGGGGTTCGGCGATGGCTCAGGCTGCACGACCCGGGTCCACGAGGATTTGGGTCGTCACATTTCACACTGAGGATATGGTAAGGAGGGCCATCTCATACATGTTTTTAGGCAGATCCACGGTCTAGAAGTGCATGCAACTACTTCGGGGATGTGATTTTATTCGACGCAATCTACCTAACTAACAAGTACAACATGTCGTTCGTCTCATTTTTCGGTGTAAACCATCACGGGTAGTCCATCTTAATAGGTTGTGTGTTACTCATCGACTAGACTATAGGAAGTTAAGAGTGGTTAATCAAAACATGGCTCGCTTGCATGGGTAGGGAGCCTAAGGCAATCATCACAAACTCATTGATGGTGTCGTAGCGAAAATCTTTCCAAATGTCAGATATAGACTTTGCTTGTGGCACATCATGAAGAAGTTGCCCGAATGAAATGAGGGGATTAGAGGATTGGGAGCTTATTGTGTTGATGTTGAAAAGTGTTGTACACAACTCTCAGACCCATGATGAATTTGAGAGTGCTTAGGAGAGGACGATGATTGAGTGTACATTGAAGGAGGCTAGTCGAAAATGGTATGCACAATATATGGTACGAGGGAGATATGGGTTCTAGTTTATATAAATGACGGTTTTTGGGCTGGTATATTAGCCACTCAAAGGAGTGAGACTATTAACCATTTCTTTGATGGTTTTGTAAGCTCGAAGATAATCTTATGGCAATTCAGGTCAGTATGAGCTTGCACTAAAGAAAGGACAAGGAGAGGAGTTGAGGGCAAACTTTAGATGCTTTCGTAAGGAATGTCGTACCAGGTGTGACATTCCGTATGAACGGCTAATGCGTGATTTGTATTCCAATTGAATATTTGAGAAATTTCAAGAGATAAGGAAGTGCTTGAATTGCAAGACAAGGTCACTGAGGTTGGTATTGACATTTATTAGTATCAGGTGCGAGACATTACCATTCCACTTCATTAAGAGGAACATAATGCATCGAACTTACAAAGTTGTATATGATGAGGCCCTAGACAGCATGCTTTATAATTTATATATGTCCTAAGTTTGAGTCAAGCGGCATTATTTGTTAACACAAGCGCGACATACTATACGTGCCCTCCAAGTACTTATGGATAGTGGGAATAAGGATTTCAAATGCATTTATGCTCGAGAAAAGGGTATTGAGGAGTTAGATGCAGCTGCTAGTACCATTTTAGACCGTCGCAATGCGATCTTAGCTCATTGTGCTTATATAGCTAATTTGGGTAGATCCCGTCTTAGAAAAATGAACCTGGCTTTGAAAACCATTAAAAGAGTTAAACAAGTGTTGATGGAAGATAATGATGAAAAGGATGTGTAAGTGATGATGACTATTGTGACTACCAAGAACAAGACCAAGACCAAGAGGAACAAAATCAAGCCTCCTATTTTCAATCATCAGTTGAAGGCGGTCAAACATTTTTTTCCTTTTAATAATAATGTGCCTTAACTTGATGGTGGTGTTATATTGTGCATGTTGAAGACCATGATTGGGAAGTTGGAGTGGTTAATTGGGCAAGTGAGAGGAGGGGGTCGTCGTAATTGGTCAATGGAATATGAGAGTAATGGCCATAATTTCTTTCAACCACCACCACCCAAACATATTAAATCACCCCCCATCCTCTCCTCTTAATCACCCACACTCAACCTCAACCATAATCTTCAACCTCTCTTGCCTCTCAACTCTTCGAATTCCTCACAAACCCTAAACCTCCAAGCCAACAAAAATGGTGGACTCAAGCTCTGATGAAAAGGCCCAGCAACACGCCCAAGCCTTCAACTATGTAAATAAGTAACATTGCCACAATGAACAAAGAGCATAACACAAATACACATATAAAAAGGAGAAATTGGTACATATATAATACGTTATCAAAACGTGATAAATTTTCCATCAAGTACAACCACGATTATAAGGTAAGTTCAACCTATTTTTCCAAGGTCAATACCTTCGTTGTCACCATATGAGGAGCCTTGATTTTGTTCCTCTTGGTCTCAGTCTTGTTCTTGGTAGTCGCAACAATCACCATCACTTGCACTTCTTATTCATCATTATCTTCCATTAGCACTTATTTCAGTCTTTTTATGGTTTTCAAAGCCAAGTTCATTTTTCTAAGACTTTAGCTATCAAAATCAGCTATATAAGCATAACAAGGTAAGATTGCACTGGGAAGATCTAAAATGGAACTAGCAACTACATCCAACTCCTCAATACCCTTATCTCGAACATATAAGCGTTTGAAATCCTTTCTCCCCCTATCCATGACGTACTTGGAGGGCATGTACATTATATCGCGCTCATTGAAAACATAAAGGGCATGACAATAAAGAATGACCCTTGACTCAAACAAACGACATATACAAAACACGTCGTCCAAGGCCTCGTCACATACAACTTTGTAAGTCTGAGATATCATGCTCTCTAGATGAAGTAAAATGGTAATGTCTAGTACCCGATACTTAAAGAAGTCAACACCCATCTCAATCACCCTTGCCTTGTAGTTCAAGCATTTCCCTACGTCTTCTTGAAATTTCTAAAATATGCCATCGAAATATAGATCATGCATTTGCAGTTCATACGGAATGTCACACCTGGTACGTCGTTCCTTATGGAAGCATTTAAAGTCTACCCTCCCCTCCTCTTCATGTCTTTTCTTTAAGATTGCCTTCGAGGTCAATACCTTCGTTGTCACCTTATGAGGAGACTTGATTTTGTTCCTCTTGGTCTCAGTCTTGTTCTTGGTAGTCGCAACAATCGCCATCACTTGCACATCTTCTTCATCATTATCTTCCATTAGCACTTATTTCAGTCTTTTAATGGTTTTTAAAGCCAAGTTCATTTTTCTAAGACTTTAGCTATCAAAATCAGCTATATAAGCATAACAAGGTGAGATTGCACTGTGACGGTCTAAAATGGAACTAGCAACTACATCTAACTCCTCAATACCCTTATCTCGAACATAGAAGCGTTTGAAATCCTTTCTCCCCCTATCCATGACGTACTTGGAGGGCATGTACATTATATCGCGCTCATTGAAAACATAAAGGGCGTGACAATAAAGAATAACCCTTGACTCAAACTAACAACATATACAAAACACGTTGTTCAAGGCCTCGTCACACACGACTTTGTAAGTCTGAGATATCATGCTCTCTAGATGAAGTAAAATGGTAATGTCTAGTACCCGATACTTAAAGAAGTCAACACCCATCTCGATCACCCTTGCCTTGTAGTTCAAGCATTTCCCTACATCTTCTTGAAATTTCTAAAATATGCCATCGAAATATAGATCATGCATTTGCAGTTCATACAGAATGTCACACCTAGTACGTCATTCCTTATGGAAGCATTTAAAGTCTGCCCTCCCTTCCTCTTCATGTCTTTTCTTTAAGATTGCCTTCGGGGTATACCTTCGTTGTCACCTTATGAGGAGACTTGATTTTGTTCCTCTTGGTCTCAGTCTTGTTCTTGGTAGTCGCAACAATCACCGTCACCAGCACATTTTCTTCATCAGTATCTTCCATTAGCACTTATTTCAGTCTTTTAATGGTTTTTAAAGCCAAGTTCATTTTTCTAAGACTTTAGCTATCAAAATCAGCTATATAAGCATAACAAGGTAAGATTGCACTGTGACGGTCTAAAATGGAACTAGCAGCTACATCTAACTCCTCAATACCCTTATCTCGAACATAGAAGCGTTTGAAATCCTTTCTCCCCCTATCCATGACGTACTTGGAGGGCATGTACATTATATCGCGCTCATTGAAAACATAAAGGGTGTGACAATAAAGAATGACCCTTGACTCAAACAAACAACATATACAAAACACGTTGTCCAAGGCCTCGTCACACACGACTTTGTAAGTCTGAGATATCATGTTCTCTAGATGAAGTAAAACGGTAATGTCTAGTACCCGATACTTAAAGAAGTCAACACCCATCTCAATCACCCTTGCCTTGAAGTTCAAGCATTTCCCTACATCTTCTTGAAATTTCTAAAATATGTCATCGAAATATAGATCATGCATTTGCGGTTCGTACGGAATGTCACACCTGGTACGTCATTCCTTATGAAAGCATTTAAAGTCTGCCCTCCCTTCCTCTTCATGTCTTTTCTTTAAAGATTGCCTTCGAGCTCACAAAACCATCAAAGAAATTGTTACTACTCCAACTCCTTTGAGCGGCCGAATTCCTAACCCCAAAAACAGTCATTTATATAAACTAAAACCGACTTTTCTTTTCTACCATAAATTGTGCATAGCCAATTCCGACTAGCCTCCTACAATGTACACTCAATCATCTTCCTCTCCCATGCACTCAAATTCATCTGGGATCTAAGACTCGTACACAACACTTTTCGACATCTACACAATAAGCTTCATATCCTCTAATCCCCCCATTCTCCAGGCACCTTCTTCATGATGTGCCACAAGCAAAGCCTATATCTGGCATTTGGAAAAAGTTTTGCTAGGGCACCACCAATGGACAGGCACAGGTCTATGATGATTTCCTTGGGCTCCCTACCCATGTAGGCAAGTCATGTTTTAAATAATCACTCATGACTTCCTATAGTCTCGTCGATGAGTAACGCACAACCCAATAAGATGGATTTTCTGTGATGGTTAACATCGATAAATGGGGTGAATGACATGTTGTACTTGTTAGTTAGGAAGGTGGCGTCGAAAGAAATCACATCACCGAAGTAGTTGCATGCAATTCTTGACCTTGAATCCGCCCTAAATATATGTCTGAGATGATCCTTCTTACCAATGTCCTCAGCATGAAAGAACTTTATATTTTGTTTTTACTTCTTCAAAAAATATTGGTAAATCGCATCTGCGTCACCCTCACCTTGTCTCATTCATCGAGCAGCTTGTTTGTGATTCCTAATATCCTTTTCTGCAAACGTGAGTTGATCAATGCCTCTAGCCCTCATTGATTCGGACGTAAAAGACTTACACGGCGGTATCCACGCATTATTGGTGAGTTTCAATCTCTTCTTTATAGTAGTGGCAAGGAATTTGTTGCAGCAAAAAAACATGGACTTAAAAGAGCTCACCGGGTGATTATGTTCAAGAGAACATTTTGTAACGTGCCATGGTGAGTCGGGGAACAACCGTGACCCCAAGGCTATGTGGTAAATGCCCTTTGATTTGTAATTCCCTTCCTTATTTCACTCAAAGACCCTCTTCACAAACGAATTACCTTCCTATGCAAAGACCTCACTTTCGCCCCAAATCCTACGCTCCTAGCATACTGCAACCATGCTAGCTTTGCTCTATTGGGAATAGAAAATATCATTCCTTCTTTAGGGATTTCTGGCTCAATGGTGCAATCAATAATATCTTTTTCACTAACCTTCTCATCGGAGTCATGAATCTCTTCCACATTCTTCTTCTTTCACACCCTCCGTTGCTCCTTCTTCCACCATGGTAGCATCCAATTGTGCCATCTACGATTATTTTCCATGGCTACAATAGTCATGCGACACGTGAAAAATCCCAACACATTTAGATATAGTCACAATAATCGCTACCATTAGTGAGCATGACTTATTAAGCTTAGAGTGGGTGGTTGTTCCAAAATGCCAAGGCAAGTTGGAGTTCTCACACCAAAATTATAACCTATTGCATTTCTTCTCAATTAAACAATGTGAGATTCTTTCCTTCATCTCTAACATGGAGGAGAACATGATCGCAAATGGTTAGGATATTCAAAGGACTTAGATAAGATATTTTGTACTCTCATTTGAAGTACAAAAATATAATTCAAAAAATTAAGGAAACATAATATTATTCGATCATACTTGATTGTACTCCAGATGCAAGTCTTTGAGAACAAATGTCTTTAGTGATGCAGTGTGTAAATGTTTTAAAAAGTCCAATAATAATTGAAGAATATTTTACTGAATTTATAGCAGTAGACGAAACATGTTTAGGCATTTTAAATGAATTATAAAATATTTGAAAAAACTTGATTTGCATCTAGATAACATAAGAGGACAAGGATATAATAATGGATTTAACATGAAAAGAAAAAATTGAGGAGTTCAAAAAAGATTATTAGAAATAAATCTTAGAGCATTTTACATATCATGTGCTTGTCAACTGTATGTGATAAAGCTAAAACCTTTTTTGGAGTGATTCAAAGAATATATATAATTTATTTGGTAGTTCTACTAAAAGATGGAGTATTCTACTAAATAAACCCTAGTTTTTCTTTTTCTTTTTTTGATTTCTCATATGTTTCCATGCTCGAGCACTAATGGACCCCATACAGGGGGCAACCCTCCCAACCTAGATTTTTTCATTCACGAGACTCAAACTCAAGACCTCACTTAAGGGAATCGAGTCTCTTACCACTCAAACCAACTGATTGTTGATAGATAATGTACCCAATTTATTTGTCATTAAAATTTACAAACATTACTCTTGATTCGATTAAAAAAAATTATTAATTCCAAAATAACGACCCCATTTTCAGATTTTGCCCTAAGCCGAAAAAAATGTCTCAACCAAGCCTACATAGTAACTAGTACAGGAGTTTAAATTAAGAGTAGATCTATCTCGTATATATTCAGATATTGGGCTATCCAATATTGAGTTTTTCAATTTTATCTTGATGTAAATTCAGCCTTATTACTGTAGTATGAGTACCCCCTGATTCTCCTTTTCTAGCATAGGATTTGTTTTATATGGCTTCTAAAGAAATAAAGTTTTTTTTTTAATTAAAAAAAGAAAGGAAACTTTAAGCACACATGCATATATGACCTAATATCACTTAAATAGCTTAAGAGCTGACAACAAAAAATGATCCACAACTTCTCTTACGGTAAGCAACAAAAGCGAACCCCTACAGGCCACAAAATACTCTTGGCCCCATTAATTCAATTCCTACTAACTAAGTTTTAACGCTCACTTGGAAGGACGGTGAAATGGAATTGGTGTCAATTTGTGTATAAGATGATCTAAAGAATGACATGTTAGGAGATGACAAAACCACAATTTTACTTCACTTATTAGAAATGGATTCTAAAATATTGCCTAATGAAGGAAAAATGATGTAAAAAATTATCAATACCATCAAAGTTGAAGTTTTGAAAACTTGAGATCAAATATAGGAGATAAAAAGAAGAATTTTTAGTGTCTTTTGATGAAACTTGGATGTTCTCTGGCACTTCATGAAATTATTTAGACTTCTCTATAATGCCAAAATTTTACCAAAATTCCCCATATCAAAGAGCGCTTCCTCGAATTAATTTCAAATTTTAAGTGAACAAAATCATAGGCGAAGTCGAAGTTTCGATCCTTGCTTATAAGTCATTGGCGTACAATATGTCAATAACTACTTTCCCGCACTTAATATATGTGCTTCATGTAATAGAAACTCCTTGTTCGATCACCAATCAATCAAAAATCTATAGCCTTTAAGGTCCCATGTCCCAACACTAGATATCAAGTCATTCCAATGATAATCTCTCCTTCCTCTTTTCTATTCAATTTATTTCATCAAACTTCCTTCTAAATTTTAAAAATAAAACAACAACAACAACATAGCCTCAGTCCCAAATTAACTAGGGTCGGCTACATGGATCAAACTTTTACATTGTGCTCGATTAAGTGCAATTGATGATGAGCTTTTCAAACCATTCAAACCCCTCCTAATTAATGCATCTCATGTTAACTTTGGTCTGCCCTACCTCGTCGAATTTTTACAGTTTCTATTGAGTCAAGTTTTCTAGTTGGGGCATTTGTAAACCGTCTTTGTAGGTGACCAAACCACCGTAACCGTCCTTCCCTAATCTTTGTATCAATTAGTGCTACTCCTACTTGTCTTTGAATTTGTATATTTCTTATTTTATCTTTACGAGTTTTACCACACATCCACCTAAGCATCCTTTATTTTTGCTATGTTCATTTTATGTAATTGTTGTTGCTTTACCGCCCAACATTCACTTCCATAGAGCATCCAACATTCACTTCGATAGAGCATAAATTTAAAAAACAAAAAAATACAAAAAAATAAAAATTGTTGCCTCAACCTATTCATATTATCAACATTCTCTAGGTTGTCGACCAACAATTCAAGATGCAATAGTAACAAGGAGGGAAAATGGAATTATCAAGGGAAAACTCAATAAAGGAATACAGTTGAGAAAAAGTAAAAAAGGAAGTACTTCAGCCCCAGTTGTTGTGTAAGCATTTATATCAAGTACATAATATAGCTAAAACTATATGTAAGCCTACCCAACAACAACGTAGGAAATTTGGGTAAGCATGAACTGATTCATTTGTTGCGTAAGTTAGAAACATAAATTTATAAATCAATTTTAATGACATGAACAAGGTTATAAATGCTGGAATAAATTGTTATCCATAGTCTATCGTGACAATTATCAAGTGCTAGACAGAACCTATGCAGCATAAAGGGTTGAATGTACTGAGTATAGTCCTTTGGTATCTTCAAAAAACAATGTCTCCCCTTTTGGCTCATTACTCACAACAATGCCCGCATGTAATGATCATGTCCATATTCTATATGAAAAACTTCAAATTCTTAACGAATTTGGTTACAACTAATTATTATTAATTATTTAGAGAAGAATAATAAGAATTTAAATGTGTAACAAATTGTTTGCCGGCTCTCACTCATTTGTGCTGGCCCATGGTGTTGGAGATTAGAGAATAGTTCCGCATCAACTAGTTGAGGAGAGAGACAATGACTTACAAGTGTGCTTGCCTTGAATTTTGGAGAATTCCCCAACTATCGAAATAAAACCTAGACGTATACAACTAATCTCTCCACATACTCTCAAGACTTGGATTGAACCTTACACCTTTGAAACTTTACATGGTATTAGAGCCTACATTGGGTTAACTGCCCATGAAAAATCCAAGGTCCGAGCATTTAAAGTCAAACAAAAATGGCGGCTCAAAAAAAAAAAAAAAAAAAAAAAAAAAAAAAAAAAAAAAAACTAGCGAAAAACAAATGAAGACTTGTGGCTTCATTTCAAAGAGTACAAACTCAAGAAGAAAAAGAGGTCTCTGAGACTCAAAAGAAAAAAAAAACTAACAAAAAAGAGACCCTAAAGTTTATAACTAAAGACAAAGTCTAAATTGGTTGGACTCTTTGAACTTGAAGTGGAGTATTTGAGATTAGAGGTTCAAAGGAAAGACAATGACTTATAAGTTTGTGTGGGAAATCTAATGTGCCTTGACACTTTTGGAGAACCCACCCACTTTCTCAAGACTTAGCCCATGCCTTACATGTGGATCTCCGCTAGTACCGACGTCGTCCCCGATTTAACCACCTTCAACTCATATACATGGGATTTACTCTAAAAGACCTCAGTACTATTTGGGAAGAGATTCAAACTTATATCCTACATCTTGAGTCACTTGAGTCACTTTTAACCCATGTGAGACTATATTTCGGTCCCACATACCCAAATACAAAATAACTTACTTCGTAATGAGGGAATGATTTAAATTCTAAAAACTTATACAGTCCATTGAACATCCAATTCTTTTCACTCACATTGAGATTCACTCATATTCATGAGATTGCTTCCCTAAGGAGTAAAAAGGACATCCGTTCCAAACTTTTTGCTCCTAGGGAGCTTCGCTAACCAATAAAATTTACCACCACTGAGTAAGACAAAGCCATAGAAGCAATTTCAGTCACCAAAATTTCTTTTCATGACATCAGTCAAAAGGGAAAACAAGCAAATGCCCAAATCAAATAAAACCGCAGATTCAACTCACACAGCAATAATAAAAAAATAAGTCAAATCAAGACCTAGAAATTACCTGAAATAGGAGGGATTCCCATATCAATTCCCATCAAATCAAGAGCTCTTATAATCTCACTCTTCCCAACCTTCCCTCTATCCTCTCCATCCAACTCCGTGAACAGATTCTCCGCCAACATCGCGAAATCGTCTTCATCCTCCAAGCAATCTCTCACCATTTTCCCATCCAACACCGCCACAGCGATCGGATCATCTGAACACAACAACAACAACAACAACTCAAATCGATCATCAAAACCACCCAAATTGAACATAAACTCGACCTAATTGAACACCATCAATGGGATTAATTACCGCTGAGTTCGTCTGCGATGGCGTTCACGTACTCCAAGAATTTCGACAAAGCGTCGTCGCCGTTGAAACTCCCGTCACCGAACGTGACGGCGTCAGTTTTAATCCGTTTAAGAGCGTTGGACTTGAAGCTCTCCGGGAGCGAGAGACCGAACAGCTTCGATGAGACGGCGGCATCGGCAAGCTCGAGAACCTCAGCTCCTTTAACGGCGCCGTTAGTGTCGAAGCGGTGGGGCTCAACAAATCTCAGAAGAGTGCCGTCAAGCACCGTTAGAGCTCCGTCGGACATTTTCGGAGAAGACTGATGAGCGTTATTGTTGAAAGCGCTCTCTCGTACAAAGCTAGCTGGTTTGTCTTAGAATGAGGTTTGATAGTAGGCGTTATATGTATGGGGGAGTAGTTACGGTACGGAACTACGGGTCAATGAATGCCACGTTATACAAATTTTTTTGTCGGTTTGCGTGATAGTTGATGTTTTTTTTTTTTCTCTTACAGTGTGTTTGATAGGAAAAAAAAAAAAAAAAAATCACGGAAATTTGTTTTGTTTTTTAGTATAACCGTTTTTTTTGTGTTTGATACGCTTGTAACCGCATAGAGAAAAAAAATCCACCCTCCTAATTTTTCTCATTTATTTTCTCTTATTTTGAGATGGAAATTTGAGATTTTTGGGGTCGAATCTATTTTTGACCGAAACTTGGACTCCTTCTTCTACAAAAACTCTTCCACCAACATACTCCTCTTCAATTCATTAGTTCCGCGACAATCTCTGGTTGTTCTCTGGTTCTTCTCTCATTTGCAATCTCTGGTTCTCTCCGGGTTCTTCTCTCATGACAATCTCTGGTTCTTCTCTCTAGACAGTTGGTTCTTCTCTCGCATGAGAAGCTCTCGGTTCTTCTCTCGCAAAGAATGGTTCTTCTCTCCGCAAAGAATCAGTTTCTCTCTCTCAACGCAACTGGTTGGTTCTTCTCTCATGCAAGAATGGTTCTTCTCTCATGACAATCTTTGGTTCTTTCTCCGCATGACAATCTCTGGAAGGTGAGTGTTTCCAATTTGATTTTCAATTTAGGAATTTGTTGGGGTGTGTATATGTGACTCGAATATGAGGTTCTTGTTGTTGTTTGTTGTTGATTGTGTGACAAAGAGATAAGGGACCGATTAATTTTTTTGCTCACATCGAGCGTGCACGCTTGATTTTGGGATCGATTTCACTAAATTCATAGAACTCCAAATACGGCTCTAGATCCACCACGAAACGACTCCATCGTGAGCTAGTTGATCTATCGATCGATCAATCCAAGCAAGCAAAGCCTAGATCCTGAGATACATCAATAACATAGGTTTTCGTTTCTTTGCCTCGATTAGCCGCTCCGTTCCTTATCTTGAGTCACTTTTCATACTTACTCCTTTCAATTGATCAGGTGGTTTAGTGCTATTACACGATCGATTGAGAAGAGGGAGTGGGAGGGCACCTTTATAGATTGTCGATCGAAGCCACCCATTTCCCATCAAAAACACAATCGTGTGTTTGTTCGAGGTCCGATATTCGATTCCTTTATATGTTGATTTCCCCGATATACTTCAATTTGCATCGAGGCATCTTCGTGGGTGTACGTCGGTTGTAAGTTCGGGGAGTGCTTTCTTTATAGCAAATGGATTGGTGTAGACGGTGATGTCAAATTGGGGCTAATGTTCTCTTTTTCGGATTGTGGGTCTGTGGTGGACGTAGATGAGCCAGAGCTTATGAGGAGCATTTTTCTTTCTTTTCCCAAACTTCTTTAGTGGTGTCTAGCTCACTACCATTGGTTAATTAAGTTTAATTTATTGTCGGTTTTGGATTGAGTGTTGGTAGCTGATACTTAGTAGTAGAAATGTAGTAAAAAAATTGTTATTTTCCTTGACTGAATAATGGTTATCTTAGAAAAAAATTTGAATTTTTTTTTATAACAACTATCTTCTATGAATATATTGTTTGTCGTCTTTGCATTTACATTGTTACCTAACTTGATGATCTTGTAGTTTATATGCAATTTAGTTAACTTTCATTCGGACTTTCTTTATATGGACTTTCTTTATATACTTTCTTGTTGTTTAAGTTTTACGAGTTTCTATCAACTTTTAAGTATGTATTTGTTTTATAAAAATTGATTTACTATCATTCACTCATTCATTACGTTTACATGCATTTACTTAGATGCCCTCTTGAAGAAGATAGAAAAAAAAGCAATGACTATAATGATGATGATGTTATTGCTCGATTACGTACAACGTCGTAACTCGTTTAACATACAACCTCGAGTTAATAGAAATGAAGAAAGGAAACTAATATTAAAGCGTTTTTACAAAGAATCGACAAAAGCGTAAGGAACAATTACGATTGAAACGAGGTCCATTCAAAGAGCTTTGCATAATTCTTCGTACGCATGGGCTAGTTGACGGGCGCAGTGTAAAAGTAAAAGAACAAGTAGCTATGTTTTTTTGATAGTTGGACACGATAATCGAAATAGACGAACAAATTTTGAATTTATTCGTTCGGTGAGACAGATTAGCGCTACTTCCACGTTGTTACAAGAGCTCTAATCGGTATGTACAAAGGCGTAGTCAAGCACTGCAAATATAAATAATTCTCCACAAGACAAAGAATCAAACCCAAGTGTTTGGTATCACTATTTTGAGGTAATGGATTTATTTAAGATATTTTTAAAGTTTGTCTGTAAATAGCATAATAATACATTATAAAAATTTGTGGATATAAACTAAATAAATATTAAAATATTAGGATGCGGTCGGAGCATTAGATGGAACTCATTTCTCATGCACGTGTAGATTGAAGAAGCGCGAAAATACCGCAATAGAAAAGGTTTTACTTCCTAAAATGTCTTAGTGGCATGTACATTCGATATGAGATTTACATACGTACTTGCTTTGGTTGGGAGGGCTCATTCACGATGGTCGTATATTAAGAGATGTTGTTAGGCCAAATCGAGTGGATAGACTAACTATACCACCAGGTTAGAAACATTTTGTGTAACATTTGTATAAGTACTATTGTTATTTTTTGTGATTATTTTAACTAATTACAACTACTATGATATCATTTTAATGTAGGAAAGTATTATTTGGTTGATCTTTGGGTTCCCTAATGTTCCTGGATTTTTAGCACCTTATCGCGGTACAAAGTATCACTTAAAAGATCAAGTTGGTCGTACACCAAGAAATGGAAGAGAGTTGTTCAACTTTCGACATTAGATCTTGCGTAACGTAGTAGAAAGAACAATAGGGCTTCTAAAGAAACGATTTGCATTTTTGCGGCACGAACCATTTTATGACGTTAAAACTCAATCAAATGTCATTTTAGCATGTTGTGCGATACCCAATTTTTGAGAGAAGAAGATCCAGAAGATCTATGTGAAGATGATGAAGATATTTATGAAGATGAAGAAGATGATGATAGGCTACAAGAAGATAATATTTCCATACATCAATCTCCAATTTGGATAGCTAAACGAGATGCATTGGCCGAGTTAATGTGGAATGAGTACAACTAGCTTAGACAACAAGGTTCTTGACTAGTTTTAGATGAAATGTTCCATAATGTTGAGCATATGAATTGGTACCTAGTTTGTATGAATTTTTTATCACTTTAAATTTGATTTCTTTGAAATTTTCCTTAATTAACGCATTGTTATATCAAGTCTTATGTTAAATATATAGTTTTTCATTTTTTCGTTAAAAATATATACAACTTTAGTATCATGTAAAACAGAGATGGAAGAATCAATTGGGAGGGTGAAAGTAGTATCAAAGGGGCAAGTGAGATGGAATGACCGCATGGATAAGATCATGATTGAAATTATTTTGGAAGAGTACGGATTTGGCAATGCTTCAGGTAATTCATGGAAACTTGAGGTGTATACTCGAGTTTGCCTAGAGTTGCTAAAACAATTAAAACAACAAGTACACCCAGCTAATGTGAAGGTTAGAATCAAAACATTGAAAGCCAATTACTTCTCTGCAAGGGAGGTAATATCTCAAAGTGGGTTCGGATGGGATCCAGATACATAGCTTGTCACAGGAGATGTTTTGACATGGAAAGAATATCTTCAGGTACATTTTAGGTTTTGTTGGAATATACAATTGTATTAGTGATGTTTATTAACTAACTATATTTCTTTGTGTGTTGGTGTGTATGTTTATATGTAACAGAAACATCCAGAAAAGGAATCATATCGCAGGAAGTGTGTGTCGTACTACGATGAGCTATGTGTCATATTTGGAGATGATCAAGCTACCGGAGGGAATGCAATGCGGTAAGCGAGGCAAACATAGAATTACCTTCTTTGGAAGAAATGTGTGAGTAAATTTTGTAGAATAAGTAATTGATTATTTAATTTTACAATTTTTTTTTTTGTACATTCTTTTTCATTGACTTTGAATGATCAATTCTTTTGTAGAGTTTGATGTAAACAATTAGGTCCAATTTGAAAGAAATGCAATATAAGAAACTAGCTGTTACGTTATGGATTTGGTTACTATCATGCCCAATTTATGAAATTCTAGTAGAAATAATCCATGTCTTATAAGTAATATTATTATTTTTTGTAGGCAATGCAGAGAAGTCACTCCCAACTAAAGAAGAAAAAGATGAGGTCAATCAATCGTCATCTAGTGCAACTCGTACGGGATCAAATGGTCAGAGAACTAAAAGGAAAAATAGTAGTAACATTGATGCTACCGAGCAAGGACTAACAGCGTAGCTGCCAATAGACTAGCGGATGCATTTGTGCATACAGACTGTGCACGTCTTCAGAAAGAGCTTCATAACATTCTGAACTAAGTCGAGAAGGCGTAATGCGTGCCATGCTTTTATTGGGAGGTGAAGTTAAAGATGCGAATATATTTTTTCACTTGGATGAAGACTTGAAGAAAGATTGGGTGCTTTTATATTTGCAGAGGAAATTTTAGATTACTTTTAAAAGTTAAACCATAAATTTTTTTTTAAATAAATTTAAGTACATTGTTTATTTTCTTTCATTTATGTTACTTATCAATTAATTATTGAATGATTTTTTTGGAGTTCATTAATGGTTGTGAAGATAGTTATTCTTAGATTCGATTTCGGTGCGTAACTTTGATTAATTGTCCACTTGATTTAATTTTAGTATGAATTCTTGATACTGCAAAAAAAAAAAAATGAAAAAAAATCACATTAGTTATCGAACAGCCGAAAATTGAAAAAACAAAATTCACGTGCAATCAAACAGCAATGAGAAAATTCTTTTAAAAAATTTTCTACAGAAAATTTGCCAAAGTAAATACTTTTTTCTCATTGAAAATTCTCTTTGCTATCAAACACACTCTAAGGGTGTGTTTGATAGCAAAGATAATTTTCAATGAGAAAAAAGTATTTACTTAGGCAAATTTTCTGTAGAAAATTCTTTTAAAAGAATTTTCTCATTGCTGTTTGATTACACGTGAGAATTTTTTTTTTTTCAATTTTCTGCTATTTGATAACTAATATTTTTTTTTTTTCATTTTTTGCAATACCACGAATTGACCATTATATTCGACCTAGTTTCGATAATCAAAATAATAACCTCATTCAAATCCGACCATACACCATAACAAACACATACCAACCACTATATCTACGAATAAAAAATACAAATTTGAACGAAAACCAAACTAAATCTTTCCTTACAAACTCGACTTAAGTGAAGATGAAGCTGGCTGTGACGAACTTCGACAACACAAACACCTCCAACCACAGCCTAGAAGGAAAATTTAGGGGGAGAGGAGAGAACAAAGATTGACCGAGTGGATGTGAAGATGACGACCAACGAAGATGAAGCTGGCTGTGACGAGCTTTTCGGAGATTGCAAGTTCGTCTCATCTTCAAATAACTCCAATCAACAACAACACAACGAAGATGAAAACGATTGGGGAGATTTCGTCGACAATTTCTCGAACTCGAACAACAATCACGATTTCTTTCCCTCTCACAGCTCTGACGGATTCAACAATTTATCGGTTAATGGATTCTTCGGTGGTCAAAACCCTAGCGGAGGAGCCTATGATGCCACCAGAGATCCCGATCCCTTCGATAGCTCTTGTGTCGAGTCGGATGTGAATTTGAATTCTGGTTCTGCTGTCGAGAAGCGGTGGGAGATACAGAAAACTTGAGCTCCTTTTTTACAACTGAAGGTACTCGCGGGGATATCATCTAGAGAACTGCCCCTCAATATTTTTTTTCCTTCCTGCTGTCGGAACTCGAGTCGTATACCCTAAGATTGCAAAGCAAGGCATCACGACCGCTAAGTACAATTTGAAAGAAACCCTCTACTCGCTTCGAGAGGAGGTCCAGACCTTGGGAGAGGTCGTCCATGTTCTTCGCCAAATCCGTGGCACTAACCTTCAAATTTTCCACATATGTGCTATTACAATCATTGCCGACGAGGGGGCATAACACCTTTACATATGAATCAATTGCTTCGAACTCCTTCAGTATCTTTGTACTTCTTCTATATGCACAAGTTTTCCGTATCTCCTCATTTACATCAGCCCGCGGACTATTGAAAGAATCAGCCCATAAGTTCTTCGTGTGCCCACACCCAATGTGTCCGTTGTGGACTTAGTTGTGCAAGTGACCAAGAAGACATTCGCCGAGGAGGTGAACGCGACATTCAGGGAAAGCGCGGACAAGGAAAAAAGATGAGATTAGTTATTATCCATTCTCTCACATTAACTGCAATTAATTGTGACGGAGAAGAGGAGGCGGAAGAGGTGGTGGCGGAGATGGAGAAGCCTTGTTTCGGTGTTGGTGGTGATGATCAGAGGAACTTGGAGTCCGAGTTTGGGTATTGCGTGAGAGGAAATCTCCAATTTCCATGTTGAAATAAGAGAAAATAAATGAGGAAAATTAGGGGGGTGGATTTTTTTTCTCTGTGCGGTTACAAATGTATCAAACACCCAAAAAATAGTTATACTAAAAAATAAAACAAATTTCCATGATTTTTTTCATTTTCCCTGCTATCAAACACACCCTTAGTCAGAGTTCTTGTTTATTTTTAGGTAACAGTATGGGCACTTATTAATTAAGGAAGTCACCAAAATTTTATGGTTATTCTTTCCTCTAAATTATGTTGGGTTTTAGGGTTCATACGCAGCGGAGATTACAAAACAATTTTGACAAAAACCTCAACAGGATCCGAATCTAATTCCATTAAAAACGTTTAAACCATGAAAACTTAATCTTACCTCAGTCGCAATATACCTTTCTGAAGGTTGATCTATCTCTAAGGCGCTGCCTAAGATGAACGCCCTCTATCAGCAGTCCACACACGAACGGCGGCCGAGATTCGAAGCGCTAACTTCGAAAGAATATCAAACCTTTTGTTTCTCTCCAAAACAATCCAGAGCATACCAAAAACTCTAAGTCGTTTCTAAAACGAAAATAGAGTTTTGGCCTTTTTTCTTTCGTCTGTGTGTTCTAACTTAAAGCGTCTATTTATACAACCCTTGTATATAGACGGTTAAGTAAATTACACATATACCCCTACTTAAAGAAGTATAAGTGTAATACACCACAAGGACTTTTACGTCATGAATTTTATCATATAAAATTCATTTTTCTAAACCATCTTAAAATCTCGCAAAATCATTCTTAATGTGCGACCCAATAGGCTCATACAATGTTGGCGGTGTACCAAAACACATTTTGGTATACAAGTCATAAGCGGCCTCTAGCAAGACATTATGACTACCCAAGTTGTATGAATATCAAATCGATACAACCTAATCAATAGTGTATATAACATCCTTTTGTCACACGATATCCTTTTGATCAAACATAAGGCATGGAATTGTCACCCAATATGTTCAATCGTACTAGTCTCGATCTCTAGGTAGACTGAAAACATCCAAGTGACATTGATCAATATCAATTCACTTAGACTAGGCCTTTTAACAGTCTAACACATCGAGGGATCTACTAGAATCTTTATATGAGAGGGACAAATTCTATCTCGATTACACAACTTCATCACATTGCTCACACAGTAACCAATCACAACCTTTATAATCGTCCGGTTAAAGACAACGTTTGATTGTGTCGAATCACTTGTGTTCCTAATGTTGAAGTCTCAGTAATCTCGAGTCGAGGACTGGAATATATACCTATCATGAGAAACAACTATGACTTAATCCATGTGATGTTCTCATAGCGGGTCGATCCAGTACTTTGTTCCCTAACAAGTACTCGTGATCTTGGTTCGTATCCCTATACGTATAATCATCATATGATCATCAATCAAGACTCACACTAGTCTTAATTCATTATAGTTCCCAGTATAATGATCGACTAGGGACATTAAGGATATTTATGTAAATACCCATGGATCTTATTATAATGTAAACATGCAAATTAATTATAATAAACAGCAAATGAAATCCTCTATTTTATTAACTAAAAGTATTCATAAAGACAGTTAATGGATTAACCTAGGGCACATGCCCCAACATCTCCCGCTTGCACTAGGGCCAATCATACATGCATCTAATGCCTAATGATCTAACATGACCATCATGTTTTGCTTGTGGAAGACCTTTTGTCAATGGATCCGCAACGTTGTCTTCAGTAGGTACTCTGCAAATCTTTACGTCTCCCCTCTCAATGATTTCTCTGATGAGATGAAAACGTCTGAGTATATGTTTGGATCTGTGGTGTGATCTAGGTTCCTTGGCCTGTCCTATGCCCCGTTATTGTCACGATACAAACGAACAGGGTTAGCAATACTTGGAATCACACCTAGTTCAGAAATGAACTTTTTAATCCAAACTGTCTCCTTTCTTTACATCGGACGCTACAATATACTAAACTTCGTTGTAGAATCGCCACATGATCTCTTGTTTCGAACTTTTCCGACTTCTTCGCACCCCCATTCAAAGTAAACACATATCCATACTGCGATCTAAAATCATCTATATCAGCTTGAAAATTTGCATCTGTGTAACCATTCACAACTAGATCATTTTCAAAACCTCCATAGACCAAGAACACTTCCTTAGTCCTTCTTAAGTACTTAAGGATGTTCTTTCTTGCTATCCGGTGACTCTCACTGGATCTGATCGATATCTCGCTAGTAGTGCTTAAAGCATATGATACATCAAAGTCGAGTGCATAACATGACATACATGATAGATCCAATAGCTGATGCATATGGAATCTTATTCATACGATCTCGCTCATCATTTGTCTTAGGACATTGAGTCTTGCTGAGACTTATGCCATGAGACATTGGCAACAATCCTCTTTTAGAGTCTTGCAAACTAAACCTATTCAGCACCTTGTCTATGTAAGCACTCTGACTTAGACCGATTAGCCTCTTAGATCTATCCTTATAGATCTTTATCCCTAAGATATAAGCTACATCTCCTAAGTCTTTCATTGAGAAACATTTCCCTAACCAAGACTTGACATTCTGCAATGTTGGGATGTCATTTCCAATGAGTAATATATCATCAACATACAAGATTACCGAGAAAAATAACTACACTCCCCCATCGACCTTCTTGTATACACAAGACTTATCTTCGTTCTTAATAAAACCAAAATCTTTGATTGCTTCATCAAAACGAAGATTCCAACTCCGAGAAGCTTGCTTTAATCCATAAATGGATCTTTGAAGCTTGCATACCTTCCTAGAATTCTCAGGATGTACAAAACCTTCAGGTTGTGTCATATACATGTCCTCAAGCAGCTTTCCATTAAGAAATGCTATTTTTACATCCATTTGCCATATCTCATAGTCATAATATGCAGCAATGGCAATTAAAATTCTTATGGATTTAAGCATGGCTACTAGCGAAAAAGTTTCATCATAATCAACACCTTGAGTCTGCCTGAAACCTTTTGCTACAAGTCTTGCTTTAAAAGTATGCACATTGCCATCCATGTCTGTTTTTCTTCTTGAAAACCCATTTACATCCAATGGTCTTACCACCTTCAGGTAAATCAACCAAGTTCCAAACTTGGTTATCATACTTGGATTGCATCTCGGAATTCATGGCACTTAGCCATTTATATGAGTCTGGTCCAGACATAGCCTCCTGATAAGTGGTGGGCTCATTTTGATCCATAAGCAACACATCACGACTATCACTAATGAGAAATTCGAATATCTCTGACTCATGTCTTACCCTACCAGATTTACGTGGGCCTTGTGTCACTTGCGGAGGTTCAACTGGTTCAGAACGTTGTTGAACTTCCAGTAGCGGTTCAATGTTTATCTGTGATTCTTGAACTTCTTCAAGATTTATTTCTCTCCCACTAGCGTCTTTTGAAATAAACTATTTTTCCATAAAGGCACCATACCAAGCAACAAACGCTTTATTCTCAGCGGGATTATAAAAGTAATATCCTTTTGTTTCCTTAGGATACCCCACAAATAAACACTTGTCAGATTTAGGTGCTAATTTTTCTGAGACTTGTCGTTTTACGTAAGCCTCGCAACCCCAAATCTTAAGAAAAGACAAACTAGGTCTCTTCTCGTACCATATCTCATATGGTGTTTTATCAACCGCTTTAGAAGGAACTCGATTTAGAGTGAAAGTCGCGATTTGTAATGCATAACCCTAAAAGGATAATGGAAGATGCATGACTCATCATAGATCGAACCATATCTAATAAGGTTCAATTTCTCTTTTCGAAACTCCATTCCATTGTGGAGTTCTTTGGTGGAGTCAATTGGGAGACAATCCCACAATTTCTAAGATGATCATCAAATTCTTGGCTTAAATACTCACCACCTCGATCGATCGAAGTGTTTTAATAGTCTTACCAAGTTGATTCGCACTTCATTTTGAAACGTTCGAAACATCTCAAATGATTCAACTTTATGTTTCATAAGATATACATAACCATATCTCTTGAAATCATCGGTAAATGTAATGAAATGCGATAACCTCCTCTAGCCATTGTGTTTATAGGACCGCATACATCGGTATGTATTAGACCCAAATAAATCACTTGCTCTTTCACCTTGTGTCCGAGTAAAGGGACTTTTAGTCATCTTGCCCGATAAACAAGATACGCACGTTTCATATGTTTCTGAATCAAATGAATCTAGAAGCCCATCTTTATGGAGCTTCGTTATGCGTTTCTCATTTATGTGCCCGAGACGACAATGCCAAAGATAGGTTTGATCACAGAAATGACAATTTTCTTCCTTTTCTTTTGGGTGTTTTGAAGCAGGAACAGGCCGGGGCTTGACTTGTTCTATAGGCTTTGCGACAGGTGCAGCAACAGCCTTGGCAACTCTAGCCTTGCCTTTGCTTTTCTTCTTCATTCCCTTTCCCTTTTAGACCATCAACATATTACTAGAGGGTTTCTTGATATTTTGTTCAGAAGTTTTGAGCATCAAATGCATCTCTGAAATTGATTTCTCCATATTATTCATATTGTAGTTCATCACAAATTGTGAGTAACTTTCTGGTAATGAATTCATGATCAAATCCGTAGCCAACTCTTGGCTTATGGAAAATCGAGTCTATCAAGCTGGTCAACATAGCCCTTCATCTTCAAAAACATGAGGACTAACTGACGCACCCTCGGTCATCTTGCAAGAATGTAGGTTCTTGACTGTCTCGAACCTTTCTTGCCTAGCTTTCTTTGTTGGAACATTTCCTTGAGCGTTATAGCCATGTCGTAGGCTTCCATTAGTTCCATGTCCTTTCGAAGTTCGGGAACCATAGTTGCCGACATAATACATGCAACATCAGTAGAATCGTTGACATGCTTATTATGCGCATCCTTCACAGCTTTCGTAGCATTAGCCGGTGGGTCCTCAGGGATTGGAGCATCCAAGACATACAACTTGCGTTCATGCTTGAGAACGATTCTCAAGTTTCTGAACCAATAAAGAAGGTTAGTCCCAGATAGCTTATCCTTCTCAAGGATGGATCGCGGTGACAGGGGATTATTGTTACTTGAAGAGGTCATTGATCTACAATAAAGATTATGCAAAGTTTATTTTAGTATAGAGGAATAGACTCCCACTAAATTAACAACCCTCCTAAAACGTACTGTTTATTTAGGGGACTAAAATCCATATTTTACCTAATTCTATGACAGCTATGACATGAAACACAGAACTAGATTATTTAGGTAGGTAACAGTTACCAATTACATCTTATGTAATTTTTAGATCCTTTTATGAGATATGAGACATCTTATGTCTTAGCATGTTTTTATCTCATCATTTGCATAAAGCTCAAAACTATTTTGATGGCTTTATTAAGTCGGACCATTTTAAACATTAAGGTAACTCTTACCCAACATGTCTCACCAAGATAACACAATACACCCAACTATGGCTGAAACTATATTAGTGTGATCGAGGCCTTGACAAGTGTTTAAAATGGATGGCACGAGACTTAAAATTTAATAAAGGATTTTATTCAGTTTTAGTGATTTTATGTAAACAATGAAATATCATATATTTTATTGATTTGTTCAATCACTAAACAATTTGGAATTTATTTTTATTTTTTTTATACTTTTCACTAACAAAAGAATTTTCGTACGCTATGATTAGTTAGAAAGCGGTCATAATGGCCGATCAGCGAGACGGGAGAATGCTGAAAGCGCGCCTTTTTTTTTTTTTTTAGAAAATGAATCTCAATTCAGAAAATTAAAATTCGCTATACAAAATCATAATTTTTCGCTATTTTTATTATCATAAATTAACCCCTTAATTTATCCGAAATTTGGTCAATTAAAACATTTTAATTAACACGGGCCCACATCTAACTAATCATCTTATCCTAATCCAATTAGGATTTAAGATATTTGAATCCTAGTATATCACCAATAACAAGATTCTTGATATTTATCTCCTATTCTAATTTGTTATCTATCTTTACCAAATAGAAACTTTATAACAAAATAGATATAACAAGATAAATAATTAATTTCGAAAATTATTTATTTATTTTGGATTTAAGATATTTGAATCCTAGTATATCACCAATAACAAGATTCTTGATATTTATCTCATATTCTAATTTGTTATCTATCTTTATCAAATAGAAACTTCATAACAAAATAGATATAACTAGATAAATAATTAATTTCGAAAATTAATTATTTATTTTGGATTTAAGATATTTGAATCCTAGTATATCACCAATAACAAGATTCTTGATATTTATCTCTTATTCTAATTTGTTATTTATCTTTATCAAATAGAAACTTCATAACAAAATAGATATAACAATATAAATAAATAATTTCGAAAATTATTTATTTATTTTGGATTTAAGATATTTGAATCCTAGTATATCACCAATAACAAGATTCTTAATATTTATCTCATATTCTAATTTGTTATCTATCTTTATCAAATAGAAACTTCATAACAAAATAGATATAACAAAATAAATAAATAATTTCGAAAATTAATTAATTATAAATAAATAATTTCGAGAATTAATTATTTATAAATAAATAATTTCGAAAATTAATTATTTATAAATAAATAATTTCGAAAATTAATTATTTATAAATAAATAATTTCGAAAATTAATTATTTATAAATAAATAATTTCGAAAATTAATTATTTGCAATTTCGGTCTTCATCCAAATAATCACAAACATGTAATTGAATCATGAACTACTATCCTAATCGAACATAATGGTGTCATGGATCACAGAACACGAAATTCAATTCATTAAAATTATTTGAATTAACTTAACATGGTTACTAGCATGTACGAAACTGATTTTAATTAAATCACAAATATGTGTATCATATACACAAAACATGATAATAAATCTCAAAGACAACTTATGTATATCACATATACATCAACTATTAACATGCTTTCAATCATATATCATATATATATCAGAAGAAAACATGCAATGAATTTAATGGAATCGGACTCGAAGGCTATGATACCACTGTTGGATTTTGGGGTTCATACGCAGCGGAGATTACAAAACAATTTTGACAAAAACCCCAACAAGATCCGAATCTAATTCCATTAAAAACGTTTAAACCATGAAAACTTAATCTTACCTCAGTCGCAATATACATTTCTGAAGGTTGATCGATCTCTAAGGAGCTACCAACGATGAACGCCCTCTATCAGCAGTCCACACACGAACGGCGGCCGAGATTCGAAGTGCTAGCTTCGAAAGAATATCAAACCTTTTGTTTCTCTCCAAAACAATCCAGAGCATACCAAAAACCCTAAGTCGTTTCTAAAACGAAAATAGAGTTTTGGCATTTTTTCTTTCGTCTGCGTGTTCTAACTTAAAGCGTCTATTTATACAACCCTTGTATATAGACGGTTAAGTAAATTACACATATACCCCTACTTAAAGAAGTATAAGTGTAATACACCACAAGGACTTTTACGTCATGAATTTTATCATATAAAATTCATTTTTCTAAACCATCTTAAAATCTCGCAAAATCATTCTTAATGTGCGACCCAATAGGCTCATACAACGTTGGCGGTGTACCAAAACACATTTTGGTATACAAGTCATAAGCGGTCTCTAGCAAGACATTATGACTACCCAAGTTGTATGAATATCAAATCGATACAACCTAATCAATAGTGTATATAACATCATTTTGTCACACGATATCCTTTTGATCAAACATAAGGCATGGAATTGTCACCCAACATGTTCAATCGTACTAGTCTCGATCTCTAGGTAGACTGAAAACATCTAAGTGACATTGATCAATATCAATTCACTTAGACTAGGCCTTTTATGATCTAACACATCGAGGGATCCACTAGATATCTCTCTTTATATGAGAGGGACAAATTCTATCTCGATTACACAACTTCATCACATTGCTCACACAAGTAACCAATCACAACCTTTATAATCGTCTAGGTTAAAGACAACGTTTGATTGTGTCAAATCATTGTGTTCCTAATGTTGAAGTCTACGGTAATCTCAGTCAGAGGACTGGAATATATACCTATCATGAGAAACAACTATGACTTAATCCATGTGATGTTCTCATAGCTGGTCAGTCCAGTACTTTGTTCCCTAACAAGTACTCGTGATCTTGGTTCGTATCCCTATACGTATAATCATCATATGATCATCAATCAAGACTCACACTAGTCTTAATTCATTATAGTTCCCAGTATAACGATCGACTAAGGACATTAAGGATATTTATGTAAATACCCATGGATCCTATTATAATGTAAACACGCAAATTAATTATAATAAACAGCAAATGAAATCCTCTATTTTATTAACTAAAAGTATTCATAAAGACAATTAATGGATTGACCTAGGGCACATGCCTCAACAAATTATACCTTGATGAAAATAATAAAATTGTCCCTTCATATAAACACTTTACACTCCCACAACACACTTTTGAACTGATTTTAGGGCACCCCACCTCATTTCTCTCTCATCTCCAACCAAAACCCAAGTGATTTGTTAACGAGCGTATATCAATTCTTGCACTTTCACATCATTTGGTGGCGATGTAACACGATTACAACCATATTAAGCTTTGAATCAATTGTTTTGGTGTGGCAAATAGTGACATTGATTATTTGGTTTTTCATTGTAGGGTTTAGTAGATTCGGCCATACCGAAGTTGTTTTAAGCGTGAAATGGATGAAGATACCATAATGGTGCAAGAGGAGGTACGAGAAGAGGTATTCATTGTTATTTATTGAGTTTTTTTTTTTCATTTTTTACAAGTGTTTGCACGGACATGATTTTGTCAGCCACGCAGGACCGAGACTTGGAAATAAGTTTCGCTATATGGTGGCCGAAAGTGATCCAAGAGTATTGGTCATAGGATACCTAGACGCTTCAAGCGGTGTCAGTTGTGTTGTACTGACACTGCTTCTTAAGTCTCAAGCCCGTACTATCGAGACTATATTTTTTTGCATTTTTTGGCTAATATGCTCTACAAGCATTTTCAATCATGCATTTCCCAAGGTATGTAAGTCCCATATAAAAGAAACGATAATGGAGAGGTTTGTTTTGGCCATGTTAGGGGCATTGCGGAAGCAAACACTTATAACAACCCCAGAAGTCGCTAAAGGATTCGCCCCGTTTCATTTTGATATTACTTATCTCTCTAGTGAGTTGGGAAAATCTAGATTCAGGGAGGAACTTTTTGAGGGATGCAGAAATCATATCGTTCCAATTTGTGATGGAACCTGGGGAGATAGAAGACCCAGTCTTAGGCTTTGTGCTTAAGGCATAAAAGAAAACAAAGAGTTTGACTTCATCTTCATTGACTTTTGAAGGAATCATAGTCTTATACTTAGAATGGAAGTCCTTGATGAAGGTCACTGGATCCTCACAATCCAGTCCATGGAAGATAGGGAGAAGTTTTATAAAACTGGATCTTAGCTCGAAATTACCTCTATGAGCTAGGAATGCGATGCGGTGTAGTTGATGAGCTAGGAGATCATGTATCTCATCATTTGCCATCCTAATGGTAATGCGATGTTCGGCTTGAAGTTGTGCCCGAGGGTTAGCTTATGGCCTTTTGGGACCAGGATCAACCACTTTTTGTTTGAATGGTTCATACTGACGTACTACAGGCCTTTGTTGTGCCACTGGTGTGTGTGGCACATGAGGTGCTACAAACGTTTGGGGAGGAACATCTAGGTGTTCCCTCTTGCCCCTCAAGTGGTGGATTTCCATCATGGTCAGCCATCAGAAGGGGTTGTTGGTCGCTCAGTCGAACTCTTGAGGATTATTTCCTCTGCCTTGTTTCTTTCGAGTTCCGACGACAAGTTTTTTCGATCTCTAAATCCAAATGGAGTAAAGATCTGATGGACTTTGATCTACGAAGACTATGGGACACAAAGGTGGGTGCACTAAAAAGAAAAAGAAAAACCTTAGTAAAAAAATGACTTGGTCCCCAACAACGGCAGTAAAATTTGACGCATGTCGAATGCATCAAAATATATAATCCAGATGAAATTACCAATTACCACATGAACTGCAATAGTGGCAAACATGGGGTCGATCAACAAATATCAAGTTTCTAACCTAAGCTAATGAATAAAAAAGTAAATCGGGGTATTCGCAAGAGTGTTCTCAAGAATTCACTAAAAACAAGGAATAAAAATATATTACGTGAATAAATCAAGCAAGAAAAGTAACCTAGACCTTCGGTATCACAAACTTCCTCATTTTGGCATAATTAAACATATAGTCATCAATCTATATAAAGCATGCAAATCAAAGGTAATTTAGAGTAGCTATAGACCTGGTAACGTGTGCGGGTCCTCGTACTTCCCTATCTCGGTGGTTAAGGTACGACAATGACCACTTCTCTAGCCAAACACATAATCCTGGACTCAAACGAATTGGGTTTAATTTGTTGACCGCAATGGGCTTTGTGAAGACACTACACTTAGATAATTGGATCACTAATGTTTTCGATTTAGCATAGATTCGATTCCAAATGGAGCGAACTAATTGGTTGGGTCGATTGCCACTATATAGTGTGGTCTTATCGCACAAAGACAAATGATGCTTACAATTAACTAGCAAGAGAATTAGGATTTAAATATAAATTTAACCATAATTATTCGATCTATATTAAAGGGAATAAACTAGGGCTGACAAAATGTGCTCGGTTCAGTTTGTCCGGTTTTGTCTGGACTCGTTTTAAACGGGACCGGGCAATATTTTTGTGAAAAACATACGGGTCTGGACAATGTTTTTTGTCCGTTTAAAAATTCGGGATCGGGACTGGACAAAAATTCTTAAAAAATGGGTACCTGTTTATTGATTAATTTGATTTTAATGTGATTTTTAATTTGTGAATTGATTTTAATCTATTTATTTTAATTAAAATTAATGTGTAATTATGATGTTTTATATGAAAAATGTGCAATTATATAATTTTTTTGGTGAAACATTATATTGTTTGAATAAAATTTTATAATAGTTTTTTATGTTGATCCATATTATTTTTTTATATTTTTGAAAAATAAAATGCATGTATGATTGTAATTTAGTTTTTATTGTGATTATTTGTGATGATTGTTTATAATATATTTAATATTTATTTTTTGGTAATTGGTGACTTGTAGACTTGTAAATTATAGTTGAGGGTTTTTTTAAAAAAAATAATTGATAAATAAAATATTTAATTATATTTAAAAATAAAAAGCGGACAAAACGAGAGTCGTATGTTTTACAAACATACGGGACTTGGAAAAAAAAAATTGCCCGTTTCAAAAACGGGACCGGGTCCGGACACCAAATTTAATCATTATAAAAATGGGTGTGTGGTCCCGTTTATGTCGGTCTCGGATTTTTGCCAGCCCTAGAATAAACACAAATGAAAAGCAATTTAAATAAATCAAAGTAGATCTTACATATGTTTATGCCAAAAGGGTAGTTTACTCCACCTCCGGTCTAGATCGACAAAGTTAGTCGGACATGTTACTTGAAAACTCCACTAAAAATAAAAGAAAAAAATATAGAAAAATAGAAGAATATGTAGTTGTCATGCGTTCTCTAAAAGATTCCTAAGTCATAATATAAAAAACACCTTCTAATTTGCTCTCTCGAAGAGAGAGAAATCGACATTGAGGGTTGGGTTCGTGACACGTGCACCGAGGCAAACCCAGTGGCTGTTTTGAGTGCATCGCAGGGTCTCGGACACTTTTCAATCTGTGATTGACTCAGCTCGCTGCTGTTGATGACGTGGCAGGCAACGATTGGAGGAGTGACCTGACGAAGAACATGCTGGATGAATGGGAACTGCCACATGGCGCTAGCTGGAGTGAAGGAGGCTTGAGCAAGGCGTGCGATGTTCTGGCCGGAGGAAATCCAACAGCAACTGGAGAAGAGGAAAAATCGCATATGAGACCGAAAAATCTAGCAGACGGTGCCAGCAAAGATCCCGATGCAACTTAGGTGAGGGGAGAAACGCATGGGGACTCTATCGAATTCGTTGGAGACGTCAACATCACGCATCTCGGGGCACAATCAACTGGGTCTGGTACGCTGTGTTTTATATGTGTCATAGCTGCGTCACTTGACCTGTTGTCACCTATTACTCAATTGTGTAATGCGTGTCTCAAGATAGATATTAGGATAACTGAACACGTTGCATATAAATACTCTAACTTGGGTAGTTTTTCAGCATAAATTCAACTGCACAGTCCATTAAGCTTGAAATTTATAAATAAACACAATTAAATTAATATTTTGAAGATTCAAACATAAAAACATATATAAATAAACTATATAATAATACATAATTAGCAACTTATCAATCTGCCATATATATTTGAATCATATCTTAGTCATCTTTTTTTTTTTCCTAGATATCTAAGTCATCTTAATTGACACCTCAGTGCCATGAGCATAATAAGAGATGTGCAGTGGAAGCTGACATGAATATATAATTGGACATTCGTGATATAATTGAAGGGTCCTACGCTTATCGCAAATTCCAGTCATCCCCACTTAATAAACACGCATCATCCACGAAAGTCCATGAAGGCATGCATGTGGGTATTGCCAGAGCAGAACACAAACAATAGTAGCCGTGCTGTTTATAATGAGGTGACATTTTTGATACATGCATTTGCAACATATTGGTCAGATTTTTTATCGAACATCCAGATGTGTACATACTAATCTGCAAAATTCAAAGGAGTACTGCAGCAAAACTAGTATGTCACCAATCATTTCTCTTGTATAATTATATAGTGGAATTGAATAAGGAAAAGCATATAGTGATGGCCCGTCACTCTGCATTCTGAACCAAACTTTTGTGGCTCAAATTGGACTTAAACGATTTCCACTTGGAGGGGAGCAATGGGCAAGTGGCCTTGAGGGCCACGGGTCTAATCAAGTAAATAATGCAAAATGAGACTTCGAGACACAAAATCTTAGAGCATCTCTAATGAGCCCATGAATGAGGTAGAAATTGATCCACCTTAGTATACAATCTACATTCAACTCAAAAAATAGTCTCTAATGGGAGCATAGATTCATAATGTCCTCCTATGTGACATGAAATCAAAGCGGATGGTATCTACTACAATGTCTACAGTAAATATTGTGGTGGACTGTCACGTTAGCATTATTAATTCTTTTAAAGTTTTAGTTTTTTTAAACCTTTATTAATATTATGAAAATCGAAAATAAAAGTGTAACTCATCAATGGTCTAAATCCAAATTACCATTAGGGATCATTTTAAGAGGTGAATGCATATTTAGTGCCACATATGATAACCATCATCTCCACATCTATGATGTGACACCAATCTATTGTCTAAATTCATGTTACCATTGGAGATGCTCTTGGAGCATCTCCAATGGAACCATAGATTGGGGTGTAAATGGATCCACCTAAGATACAATCCAAATCTAACCCAAAAAATGCTCTTCAATGGAACCATGGATTCATAATGTGCGTATTATGTGGCATGAAATCAAATTAGAGGGTTTCTACACTAGAACATTTTTTGCCTTTAATAGAGGTTTTAAAACCCCTATTAAATAGAGTGTTATTAAATGTCATGTGGAAATGTGTTATTTCTTTTAATTTTTAATACATGTATTACATAAAGATTTTTTAAAACTCATATCAATTATGTGTTATTTAATAACACTCACTTTAATAGGGGTTTAAAAACCTCTATTAAATATCGAAATTGTTCTAGTGCTAGTACAATGTCTACTTATAGACTTTGTGGTGGACTGTCACGTCAACATTATTAATTCTTTTAAAGTTTTTAGTTTTTTCAAGCCTTTATTAGTATTATGAAAATTGAAAATAAAAGCGTCAACTCATCAATCTATGATCTAAATCCACATTAGCATTGGAGATCGTTTTAAGAAGTGAGTGTCTATCTAGCGCCACATAAGATAGACATTTTCTCCACATTCATGATGTGACACCAATCCATGGTCTAAATTCATGTTATCATTAGAGATGCTCTTACATGTAGAGGAATTACACAACGTGCAGGATCGAGTGCTATAATATGATCTACACCAATTATTCGGATTTGCCTCGAGCTATATATGACCTTACACACACACACACACACACACACATATTAAAGCACCAATCTTAAAATCTTCCTTCCTTACTTGAATGTGTACAAGTTTTCCCTTATTTGATAATAGTTATTAATTATGTTCGATTCTTTTTTTTTCTAGAAAATTTAGAATCGATCATAATAGGTAAATGCATAATTAAATTTATATTAATTAAAATTAGTATGTTGTTTATCTCAGCCATTGTGATTAATTGATTATTTATAGGAGATCTCCTATTAATTAGGATATATATATAACTATATTAAAAGTGTGAATGTTGACCGTGAGGAAATATCGTTTATGCCCTTGTCCTAGCTGCATTAATCTCTATCGAACTCCAACTCCAATTCAACCCTAGATGTACGTATATATAAGTATGAGAACTATGTATGTACGTGGCATATGATAATGATTAGTATTGTAGGTTTATCTGATATATATCAAACTATACATCACTAGAACAAATTCTACTTTTCATAGAGGTTTTGAACCTCTATGAAAGACTTTTCATAGAGGTTTTTGACCTCTATGAAAAGTGTTATCTTTTAAGGTGTTATCTTATCTTCCAAGCTTTCATAGGGGTTTCAAACCTCTATCAAATCTTGACTATTTCATAGGGGTTTCAAACCTCTATCAAATCTTGGCTATTTCATAGGGGTTTGAAACCTCTATAATATCTTCAAAGGCTTACATAGGGGTTTCAAACCCCTATCAATTGTAGTGATTTCATAGGGGTTTGAAACCTCTATATTATCATCAAAGGATTACATAGGGGTTTCAAACCCCTATCAAATGTTAAAAAAAAAAAAAAAAAAAAAAAATTTGAAAATGCTCAAAAATTAATTTCCATTTCCATTTTCAATTGAAAATATACAATTCTACATTCCACTCGCAATATTATTATTCAATCAAGAAACAAAGTAACTTATATTAAAAGAAACATTTAGCTTTTCCCAAAGAGAGGGATATTGTTCTTCCCAAAAATGGAACTCACTTTGAGAGATGGCAACATATGAACAACAATCTTGTTGATGTTGATGATAAGGGGAAACTGTGAGTTTTTGTACCACGTCTCGAAGTCACTCTTGTTGATGTTGTACACCTTTGGTGGTTGGTGTTGTTTTTGTTGTTGAGGGTCTTGTTGTTGTTGTTGATGATGGGGTTCAAGTGGTGGAGGTGGGGGCCTTCGGATCGGCTTGGAAATCTTGTGAGATGCCCTGTTGTTGAGCTGCTTTAAGTAGTGGTCACTCTGTGCTTCACTTCTCTGTTCTCATCATCTCTGTTGTTGTTGTTGTTGTTGTTGTTGTTGTTGTTTAGAGATGATGAGGATTGGGAAGTGTTGTTAATCTGTGGTGGACATGTCTGTCAAGTCAAAGCTCTCAGAAGTGTTGTTAATCTGTTGTTGTAACGAGAGAGATGCAGAAGAGAGAGTGTTGGAGAAAGTGCGATGGCAAAGCGAGAGCAAACATGCTCAAAACTAATTTCCATTTCCAAGTAGGAGTCTAATATTCTTGCATTCGAGATAGAACTAACTTTGAGAGATGGCAACATATGAACAGCATATTGACTCCCTTGAAGCCAATACGGATGGCAACGACTCCTTTCTTTCGCCTAATTAATCCCCCAAACCCACCAACAACGTAGTTATCAACTCTAAAGTCTGCATTGATTTACATATAAGCTGATTCACATTTTGAAATGCAGATGAGAATATTTATCTAAAGTTAGAGCAAACAGAATTTCTCCATTGTATTTGCATAAGGTTCATGAACTTTCAAGAGGGACTTCAATATTCATTAACATACAAAAAAAGAGTTAATAAGCTAGCATTTTCGCGCATACGTAACAAGTGAAACCACAATAGGATTTTTGTTTTAGAATCGCCAACACCGAAAGTGAATGTATCATTCAATTCGGATAGCAATCGAAAAGCCAACATCTTCTTCTTGAAAATCCAATAAGAGCAAACAACTAGACATTCACCAACAAATTAAGTAATAAAACTAATCATGTTCGAGAGACGATTACCTTATTTTTGGGGTAGACTTTCTCCTTGTACCAGGCGAGGCCTCTTCCATAAGTCTATAGGGACCAGTTGGATCTTGTCTTGGAGCCCCTGCACACACAGATTAAAAGTAAGGAATGAATTCTTCGAAAAGGAAATACAATACAAGCACTCGTAGAGCGAAATGATAAGAAAATAGAGGAATAAAGCAGACTTTCCGAGATATATTGAAAGGATAAGAAAGCACACAAAAGCCCATACTACCTCTGCGCATGCATAAATTGTAGGAATTACGAATTACCGCAAGTTCCCTGTCCACTTCACGCTCTTCTACAAAAAATGTCGCCTAGTTCTATTTCCAACATATTATCGGTAACATAAAATACTTGTCTATAGACTTTGCTCTAAGTATTGTAATCTCACTTTCTAGCCAAATAAGTACAAAGGATGTCTGTTTTCTAAAAAAAAAAAAAAAAAAAAGGTATAAAGGATATCTAGAATATTAACAGATTTAGGATTGAACTATTAAAGAATACCAAAAGCATGTGGTAGCGATGAAGAAAAGCATCCCCAAGCATAGCTCCTGCTGCAAACAAATTTTAAGCAAGGCGAACTTAGCCAAACAAGTGGAAGAAGAAACATCAAAGAAATTTAGCTTCACGTGTGTGGTTGGATAAGAAGCGGATGGGTGAGGCATTTCAAGTCTAAATTATTGAGTCATCTTTGCAATATAAGACCTCGTGTTGCAACAAGATCTAACCGTCGGAGTCATAGGTTGTAACAAAGTAGATCTTTATAAGTGAGTACAAAGTAGATGCGGCAAAAAAATATATTACGGTTGCATCAAAAAATAGCACACATGCAAGAAGCGAAATTGATACTTGAAAATAATAAATATTGAAGATAAGATAACAAAGAGATGCGACAAATAGTTATTAAGAGGAAAACAAATGAAACAAGGAGAGAAGCATCGAACCCCAAATGCGGACTAATGAATCAACAATAGCCTTGGAAGGTTTTCCTTTGATGCAATAACTCAAATAAAATTGGTGTTAGCAAAGGGAAAAACCCTCAATCAATTAATTACCAAAGGCGAGATCAATGACATCAAAAATAGTAAAAGGTAGTACTCTACTTACAACAAAGCAACGGCAAAAAGATCAGGCAAATTAGCGAAGCCCAGGCTCACCAATAATGAGCAACCCATTGCAAGAATCCACAAATTTGCCAAGTAAAAATACGGGGAGAAAATTATCAAATATAAGAAAGAAGTGTCTTGCATGTCAACAAATGCTTCTCAAAGCTCGGGATACACACAACAAACAACAAAGCCTCGCCCAAATTAGTTGAGATAAAGCGCACGTATCAAATGTTTCTACTTAGCTTAATTTCATGGTACAATCAACACATCACATGAAGGATCCGCACAAGAGCATTTATAAGTGATTGTCATACATCCTTTTCACGAGAAATAAACAAGGCATGAGACCCACTCGCAAACATAAATTTCCCAATATTCGAAATTGGACTTACGACTATGGCACTAACAAAAACCAACCATTACAGAATAATTATAACTTACAATTAGGCGAAAAGATGGTCGAAATGCCATATTTAAATTTCTATCGGACACAAACTACAAGGTGAAAACGTAAAACAACTCAAATAAAAGGCCTGATAGGTAGAAATATCCGAACTCTTGTATCTTTTGGCAAATGTATCCTAGCCTTTGAACTTTGACGAATAAATACAAAACTTTGATTCAAAGTTTCGTGGCATTCAAGTTCCTAAGTCTATTATGCAAGGTATCGAACACGTAACACGAGCAATTTCACCGACATAAATTTCAAGCTCAGTAATTTGGAAAAAAAAAAGATATCATAAGAAAATCCAAATAACTGTTTTTTTTTTCTTTCTAAAAATAGGACGTAAAACAAACTGCCAAATGAATTTTAAAAAAGAAAGAAAAATAAGCCATAAGAAAATAATTTAAATAAGAAATACCTGCCACTGGATCCCCATTTGCATAGCGACAATGGGGTGTAGTATCACCCTCGAATTTTAGTTAGTGCAGTAAATTAAAGCACATGCAAGTGCTTCACTGTCTCTATTAATTTTAATCAAAAGACATACATACCAGAATTGGATTAGGTTGAACTCGTCGCACTCTCGAGTTTGTCCATCGAAATCTGTTGGTGCATTGAACTCGTCACATCATATTCTGGTGTTGGAAAAAAAATTCATTAACTGAACAAAGCGCCTTCTTCAGACTCTATTCAAATCAGCCATCCCATGGACAATAAAAGGGTAAACATTCTTCAAAAGAACAATAAAAGAGATGAAGGTGTTATTTCCAAGCTTAAGCAGTAGTAAACAAAGCATATCTAAGAACCCATATCAATCAAGGTTGGAAACATTCAATTTTAATTGATAGTTGAAAGGAAAGTTGATTTATAGAAATACATTAAAATATGGAACATCACATTAGATTTTTAAAGTATCTAGACTTAAAAGTAGTCTATGTTAATCAATGTAAAAACTAAAACGTTTTAAGAAAAAGAACTTACTGACCAAAACAAGAAAAGGGATTACTTCCATTATGATTAGGGTGGACTTTACTCCAATGGCACTAAAAAATCCAATGGATCCATAACTCTGAGAAGCCATGGCTATCTATGATAATAGGTTTTAATCCATTGAACAAGGGGCACCTATTCCAATGATCTTTTTTTTTTTGGAATAGATCAATATCTTTCCACCTCGGTGAGATCAAAGTATATACACATTTTCTCAACCTTAGACAAAAGCGATTAGTAGTGATAGTAATTAGGAAAATGCAAACAAGTAGACAAATATTCAATACTAGCTCTACGATTGATTGCCTAACATCAGGGGATTCTCATTATTTAAACTCAAATCTACCTTTCCTAGGTCAAAATCAACCCTAGATTTACCTAAACATAGCTTCATTTCAAAGGTTGAAAAATCAAAATGAGATTTCACTTTCCTACTTTTCGAACACTTTGCAACGATTCAACATCATCAATTAATCATCCACTTCATCAAATCCACAAAACCTTCATTCAAATGAGCAATTTCACAAAAAATATCCACACAACGAACCGAATTCGATCAACATACTAGAACCATCAAAATCACACAAAAACGAATGACTAAGAAGTTGAATCCACTTAACCGAACCAAAATATCGACGATCTCGTGAATTTGTCAAAGCTGCACAGGCATGAATGAGGTCGTTCGTTAACCTCACATTAGTTCATAAACCAAGCAAAGAAGACATCAATAAAAAGAGTAAAATTTAAAGAAGTATTGACCTTGATTTCTAAAAATAAAAAAGAATGAATTGAAAAACAAAATATAATGTAAACGAGAAATTTTTTGGTAAAGAAAGAAGCATTTGAAACAAGTATACCTCTTGAATCAATTTACCGGTGAAATTTGCCTCAAACCATTGACTAAAAGTCTTTCATTTCTTCCTTTTCTGCTCAGACTCAAACTCAACCTTATGTTTACACGAGTCTCACATGACCTCTAAACCTATGAATCAATCTCTACAAGTCACTAACACTACTGATTCTTCTATAACAAAATTTCATCGAATCAAAGCGTAGATAACACATCGAGAATGACTAAATTAACAACTAGAGACTCTTCACTTGTCAATAATCAATCGCAGTTCAATATATAGAGCAAAAAAAGCGGCTTGGACTTCCGACCTAGAGCAAATCAATCATCAAAGCCAATTCAACACATAAACTATAAACGTCAAATACATTCATCGCTAATTCAAGTCACTTGAACCATAAAAAAACAAAATTCGATCAACCTAATGAACATAGAGACTTTAGAGATCAGTAAATCAGTAACCAATCGCCATGACCAATCCAACGCACAACCTAAGAACATCAAATACATGAATAGCTAATTCTAGTCATAGAACCATAGAAAACAATATCATGCCAACCTAATCAACAGTGAAATCGAAATCAGTCAGATTATCAAATCTACAACAACAGAACCAACAATCGAGAAGACTCACAGATTCATCGAATCGACTCGTTAGGGTTTGAGATCGATCGAGTCTCACCTTGCGAGATCGTACAACTGGTCTTGAAATCGAAGAAGGTCGAGAGCGGTGAAGAAAAGGCAAGGTGGAGGCGGACCAAACCCTAGATGAAGAGGCAAGGTCCGATTGCGAGTGCGAAATTGTCGATTCGAGTTGACGGACGCGAGTGCGAGAGTGTTGGGCGAGAGTGAGCGAGCGAGTGTTGGGCGAGAGTGTTGGGCGAGTGAGCGAGCAAGGCGAGAGTGAGCAGTGAGGGTGTTGGTCGAGAGTGAGCGACGCGAAGTCTTGAGTGAGCGAGAGAGCGACGCGAGAGCGAGCGAGCGAGCGAGTGAGCGAGTGAGAGTGTTGAGTGAGAGTGTTGAGTCACTTGTTGTTCTTGACCAAGAGTTTCCATAGGGGTTTTTTAACCTCTATGAATTAGTGCTATTAAAAGCCTAATTGTCTAATTTATAGGGGTTTATTAAAACCTCTATCTATTAAGTGTTATTAAATCTAATTCATAGGGGTTTATTAAAACCTCTATCTATTAAGTGCTATTAAAAGTTAAATTTGTTCTAGTGCATATACCTATTAGATTAGGATTTAAGAGTCTGTTTAATATTTAAGGTTTCATAAAAGTAATATAATAAGCATCAATCTTCAATTTTTCCTTCGTCACTTTGAGTTAGTATTCTACCCTTGCATAACCTTTCGATGATCACTTAAAATTACTATTCTACCATCGCATAACCTTCCGACTTTATTGCTTTCATTTTTCATCTATCGAGTGTGTACATCAATTAAGCCTTCTATTTCCTTCAAACTCTCATCGCACTACACGTTGCAATGATGATGATGATTTTGATAGTTCTTTCCCTACATCAATTTTTTATTTTGATTTTACTAAATTTATTCTCTTGTTACTAATTATAGAGGAGGTTTGACAATGTTTGATCGGTCTTGAATTGATTGAGACCTTATTGAAGAGTATGAAATAATATTGATTTATATGTAACTGATAGTGAAGTAGTACACTATTAGACAAGCCTTGTAACCTAGGTTGCAACGATTTTCATATTTAGAAGCGATTAAAATCTATTAGATTATAATATAATTGGAGTAGGTTTAGATTGAATACTAACATGTTAGAATTATATTCCCACGAGCGTAGCGAGTTTGTTCATTAGTACGTAGCACCTTAAGAAACTAGTGTGTATATATATATATATATATATTTATGTGCCCACGGATGTGTGTGCGGGCATGGCGTACAATTGGTCATAGAGTTGATGATTCGATTGAGAGAAGACAACTTGGATGGATTTGAGTCCAAGATGTCGATTTTTAAAAAATGTAGACCTAGAAGTATAGTGGTGGAGATTGTTGGGATTTCTCCTCAAATAGTACATATCGTGTGGCCTTTTGAAGGAAGACCCTCATGTCGATACTAGAGGAGATCCTAAGGGATTCAAACAATTTTGAACTCGAAATCCATGCCACCTTGAACTGTAGAACATATAGGAGTAAACATTAGATAGATAGAGAACTTAATCTCCGAATTCGAGAATTATAAAATAGAGAACTTAATTCGAGTCTTCTCGTTTAAGATGCTTGGATCTTGATCTCTCTATCTTCACTTCTTCAAGCCCTACCTGCTGGACATTGATCTCTTGATCTCTTTAGTCTTCGAAGTCCAACAGATCGACATTATTGGTTTCTCTTACAGCCCTTCAATCATCACTATTAATTTTTAGAGCACTTCTCCTCTTTTGATTTCTTGTTTTAGATTAGTTCTTGGGATGATTTGTGTAGTTCCTCCACGTTAATAGAACCGATCACAATTTAATTAGTTGATGTAGATCACACGTAAGTATTTTGATCGCGTGTTTAAATTGATAATCAATTCATCTATTACATTTTTTTTTAAGTAATTCGACTCATTTAGGGAGGGACTATTAGGCTCCATTCTACCCTATATCAACCCTTTATTTAATTTGTGTTATTTCTAGCATTGACACATTACTTTTATTGCATTTAACTGACACAAAAAAAATTATTGCATTTTTGAAAGAGAAGTGCTAGAATGATAACACCATATCATACCATAAGACATATTAGATCACAAGAGCCATCTATGTGCGCTTCAAGATGCGACCATACACAGATCTCAATGCATAACACGCGAATCGAGGTTGCATGAAAGGCTTTTATAAGCCAATGTGTTTTGTGGTGTGACATAGTTGTTGTCATTCTTGTATTTTCCTTATTGAAAATAGAAGTGCTAGAATACAATACCATGTCACATCACAAAACACATTGACTTATAAGAGCCATTCATATGCACCTTGAGATGCGGGCATATATATATATATATATCTCGATACATAACACGTGAGTCGAGGTTGCATGGAAGGCTCTTGTGATTCAATGTGTCTTGTAATGTAACTTTATTGTTGTCATTCTTGTATTTTCCTTAAGTGTTAGAATACAACACTATATCACACCACAAGACACATTTGCTCACAAGAGCCATCCATGTACGGCCCGAAATACGAGCATACATAAATCTTGATGCATAACATGCGAGTCGAGATTGCATACAAGGCTCTTGTGAGTCAATGTGTCTTGTAGTGTGACTTTATTTTTGTCATTCTAGCATTTTCATTTTGAAAATTGTGACACAATTACTCAAAGTATGTGTATTACATGGGCACTGAGTGAATCCATCCTCAAAGTGGGTTACTCAAAGTATGTGTATCACATGGGCATCGAGTGGTTAGTGCCAAAGCGGGTTTCTTTCTCAAAGTACGTCACACAACCTTCATATAGGTGTGTTCAACTTTAATCGGTATAATAAACATTTTGATGGAAGAAGTAGAGTGAAACCAAACTTAATTGGAAACAAATTTGGGAGAATTACATTTAGGGCTTATTTTTTACAAGCACTTGTTTTTGTTTTTTTGGTACTTATAATTATATGAGTATATTATCTCAAATCCAGGTTTTAATAACTACAGAATGAGAGCCCAAGAAGCAGAAAGCGCGGGAAACCCCTCATTTTCCATTCAATTTTTTTTTTCAAAACATTAGCATTCTTCGCGACGCACCAGCTCTAAGTTTTCTAGCCAGATCTCTGATCGTCTCCCCAATCAAATCCTTAAAGATGCTCCTCTCCATATCTAACACCACCTCAGACATCAAAATCGGACAATCTCGCCATCCATTTGTTGAGTCTCTGGCCATGTCCCACTTAAGCAATCGGCCGCATATCACTTGGAACAAGTCTTCGACCACCAGTCGATTCTCCCTTAATCTCAATAACTCCAACCAGATCTCATGGAGCCACGGCTTTCCAGTGGTCGGATCTGTGCTGTAAACTGCCTTCCATGGCGGCAGTTGTCTCTTTTTGTCAATGATTTCAGCGACCACATCAAATATTAGCTTGCGGTGGAGTCTGGAGCCGTAGGAGGAATCGCTCTTGTATTTTTGTTTCTCGAGCAAGAAGAAGTCTGAGTCGTCCGAGACGCAATCCATCGCTAGGAGAACTTCAGAGACATAGAGGAAATCGGAATCGTGAATTGTGAGTTCATCTTGTCCAAATGATTTGCGTTGGAGCGGTGTGATCACTGGAATTGCACTCCAATTCTCTTCTTCTAATTCAACTGATCGATCTGTTCAAATTTAACATAAAACAATAACATCTTAATCTAATTGATTTATCCCAAGAAAAAAGCCATCATTAATTGAAAGCCAAAATGTATATCATCTAATTTCAACTCTTGTTTCAAAAAACAAATTTGACCCCCAATCCGAATAAGGAAAAAAAGACAAGGATTTATGAGGCCAAAGGTGAGACTTATCAAGAAATAGAATGCAAGAAATCATTAAAGCAATCATGAACACATAACCAACAACGGTTGATTAAGCGGTATGAAACTTGATTCCCCTTAAGTAAGGTCTTGACTTTGAGTTTTATGAATGGAAAAAACTAGGTTGGAAGGGGGGCAACCCCCTGTATGGTACCCGACAATGCTCGAGCATAGATTAGTCGATGCGTTGGCGTCAAACACCAAGTGTAAAAGAAAAAAAAAGATCAACCTAGATCCATGCATCAGAATAGCCCTAGCAAAAAAAAAATCCACCAGAACAGCCAATTACTACTTAAACTCTTCAATCTAAGCATAGAGCCAAAGGGAGTGGCACTCTATAGGGTTAAAAGTTTGCCCCGTAACTTAGACTTTCTCGCTCGACAACTATTGCAAAACGCATCTCTTTGTATAACCCCTACCAGCCAACCACACCTTAGATCTCATGAAAATCTTCATTAGCAACAAAAATACCAGGTCTGGTTGTAATACAGGGGAATACTATAGAATAAGACTATTAAGACTCTCACAGACCTAACCGCACAACACACATAGGGCATGACCGTGTTATGCACCAAACAATGCCTAAGCTAACGTACTGTCATCCTGAAATGAACATGGACGGTTCCTTTTGTGGTGTGTATGGGGTGCCATTGTAGCACTTCCCATGCAAAAAACTCAACTAGATTGCAAAAGAATTCATCACATTTGATCCGACTTGAGTATGGGCAATCGAGTTAATCGAGCTTCTAGAGTCAAGTTGTCAACAAATCTTGAGGCGAATCACACAAATCCCAAATAAGTAACTAAAAATTTGTAATTACTCACCTTTGAAAGGAAGGCAACGGTTCAAGAGTGGCGGAGGAGAGGACGAGGAGTCCTTGTAGAAGGACGAGTCGAGGACAGAGACGGGACTCGGTTGCTGCGACTCGGTGGCGCCATTCATCTCTGCTATGCTCTGCAGCAGCTCATCGCATCTCTCCAGCACAGACTTCTCCTCCTCCTCTTCTGCTTTCGCTCTCCTCAACTGCATTTTAACAAACACTCTACTCAATTAAATTAAACAAACACAAACATAGAAACAACAAATTTATCTATGTTGACGGACCTCTGTTGCATTGATTCGAGGTGTACTGGAAACGCTACATTCAGAAATCGAACACGATTCCTCCTCCGCAACACATGGAACTCTCCATTTCTGATGAGTTTGTTTGCTATTTCTCCTCTTATTGGTGTTATTTCTTCTTCTGTTGTTGTTGTTTGGTGTTCTGTTTGTGATTTTTGGAGACTGAGCTGCAGAAGTAGAGTTTCTCGAATCCTTTCCTCTCCTGATCTGGGTCTCGATGGTCAATGGCGGCGTAGGGTTTCTTCTGATCAGAGAACTCGGACTCCGATCAGGCGACATTGTCGGGTTGTTTCTGATTCTCTGATTATGATCTGGACTATTTCGACCAGAATCCATACGGTTCTGCTGAACATTGAGCTTCCGGTGGTTTCCAATCTTAGATTTGTTGATTGATTGCGTTGAATTGTTTACTACTCCCCCTGGACGAGTAGGCGAGGATGGGAATCGCGATGGTTGAACAACAATGATCTGAGAATCATCACAAGAAACTCTCCTATCAAACACGAAATTGCGCTGATGGTTACCGATCTGTCGAGCCAGAGATTTGCTGTTGTTGGAATTGGAATGGAGGAGGCCTTTGAGCTGCAGAGCTTCCAAAATCTGCTTCAATGTCTCCAGATCCTTTTCCGGCTCGTCGATTCCCCTCAGTTTCAACCGCTTCTCGATCTCTCCGTACAGAGATCTCGTTGTCTGCTTCGGCTCAGGATAAAACTCGAGAGAATCGTAGAAGCTTTTTCGCTGTTGCTGCCGCGATTTCGCGCTCGGAAAACGTTCTTCTGCTGCTTTTGCTTTCCTATTTGAGAATTCAATCACCGCAGTCGGTACTCTAGTGGTGGTATTCTTATCTTGTTGTTTCTGTTGCGAATTCTTCCCCTCGTTATACTGATATTCCATCAGATCTCGGACCTAGATTCCGAGGCAGACCTCCTCAGCTCTGGTCTCCGGAAACGCTCATCTACTTTGTCCCCATCGCAGCTGCCGCCGGGTTCTGGTAAGGCCTCAAGCCCCATTAGCCTCGCAATGACGCTAGGCGACCGCCTTTGTCTATCGTCACATTGATTCTCAAAGAATGGAGCGGTTGTTCGGATCTCTCTGGGCCTTAGGCTCCCTTTCCTATCCACAATCGCTCTGCTATCAAGCGACAGTCTAGGGAACTCCTTGTACTTGGACGCCGCCAGAGACCTCGAACCGCCTTCCTTCAAATCGAAAACTTCGAAAGGGCGAGTCATTCTCCCGGAACCCTCCGCCGGAGTCTTGGCGCATTCGGAGGGGATTTGGGTTGCTGATCCTGATGTAATTCTGGGTTGGAGGCCGGTGAGACGGCGAGTTTCCCAGAACTTGATGAAGAAGAAGAAGAAGAAGAAGAAGAGTCCATGTCCTGGAGGATTGAAAATTAGCACATTCATTCAAAAAAACAAGAACAATTGGATCAAATCAATGGAGGCTAGGGTCTCTCACTTACTGGTGAAGGATTGAGTCGTTTGGCAGCGTATATACGCTTCGCTGGATGCATATGGTGACGATCGAAGAGGTGGAAGAGCCCAGACATGCAACCCATCTGCTTCTCCAGCCCCTGTTCGCCATTACAGCTACTCATCCTTAACGATGAACCACTCATCTTCTCTTTTTTAATCACTGATGCGAGTCACCTCCATTGATGCAGCTCTGCTTCACCTTCAATGGCGTTCATCTTCAGAGTCTGTTCCGCAACTTTAAACCCTTTTTTGGTGTGGATTCTGTTCGTCGCATGAGCTCCCGCTTGAAGGCGTTTTAAAGCTGGGAGCCTGGGACGGTATTGGAGAGAAGGGAAGACTGGGGCAGCAAATTCTTTAATTGCCCAGTAGTTTTCTTATAAAGACGAACGTGTCCCCTTGTTGACCATTATTACGGCGTGCAATTTGGGTCATGAAACGATTAACACGACATGACACGACTCGTAATAAACATGTCATGGGTTTGGCTTAAGTGGTACGGGTCATAAACATATTAACACGTTTATACACGGTTAATAAGCGAGTCATTAACATGTCAACTCGCTTCAACTCGTTTTATGACTCGCTTAACATATTGGTATAGAATAATGTATATATAATAAATATTATATAATAAATAGATTAATACAAAATTCACTTATTTGAATGCATGTTAATAGCATGATTTATTTATTTTATTTATAGACATCTTTTATCATATTTTATTTTATATTTGAGAGGAAATATTCATTTTACTTTTAATATATTATTTATGTTTTAGATTTTATTAATAATTATTTATTAAGAAAAAATAAAACTTTTCGCCAAAGTAAAATTTAGATATTTTTTTAGATGATTCTTATAATTTTGTTTATGTTATTACGAGTCATTTTTGCTTTATTTTTAAGAGTAATAAAGACTTGAATGAAAAAGTAAAGTAAAACTAACGACTATATACAACCACATTATATTTTATTGGTTATTTAGTATATTTTTTCGAATTTAATCATTTAGATATATTTTTTAAAAAATAGTAACTTAATTATAAAAGTTTAAATAAAATAAAATTTTTAAATACAATATTTAATAAGTGGGTGACACGATTACACGACATGTTTAACACACGATCCACTTAGACACGAAAACGATTAACACGATTAATAAACATGTCATGTAATGGGTTTGCATTATATGGGACACGACACGACATGTTTACGACACGACACGTTTACGACTCGCTGATACGAATTGCCACCCCTACCTACACTCCGACTTTTGGCCTCCAAACATGCATGGATGATTAACGCTTAAATAACATATCAAATAAGTTTCTCAACTTTATAAATTGGTTGGCTAAAGTCACTCGACTTGCATATTGATAATTAATTAAATTTTTTTGACAAACTCTTTTCTGTGTGAGAGAGAGAGAGAGAGAGAGAGAGAGAGAGAGAGAGATTTGGAGCATGCTGGGTGCTTGGACATTGTGATCGTTTTTTTTTATTAAGATATGTGTTAGAGGCAATCCAATGAAATATACACTATGTATCAAATGTATATATACAGATATGTGTTAGAGGCAATCCAATTAAATATACACTATGTATCAAATGTATATATGCAAACTATGTAAAAAATCGTTTTTCTATTGGCTATACGGGATGCAAGCTAGCTAGTGGTGTTTTGAAGTGGGATTGTTCCGATTTTGCAAAAAAGTGGTGTTTGGACATTTTGCAAAATTTGTGTTTTATTGATTCGCCTTGCCTATGAAGACATTGAACTTCTTCCTAACTTCATTGGCTTACATGCTGGAAATTATACAGCTTAAGTCCTCAGCGCGTCTCCGTCTCCGACATCAACACCGCCCTAAGCGCATCTCCGTCCTTCCTCGCGGCTTTTACACCATCTCTGCCACCACCCTAGCTAGCTTTACTAACACTTCCAAGTTCAGATCTACATGTATCTTGCTCTGGGCTATTGATCCCCTATATATACATAGGTCACTTTTTTTTTTTTTTTTTTTTTTTTTTTTTTTTTTTTTTTTTAATTAAGTTTAGCCCACCTATTATTAAAATTTTTCAAGCCTAATCCACTCAAATAAAAAATTAATAAAAGAAAATAAATTAAGTAAAGTTCATTTGTCGACATTCAATTAAAAATAATGAGTCAAAAACATCTCAGTTGAAACATCACTTGTTAAAAGATAAGCAGGGAGGTCGTGTGTTCGACTCCCTCTTAAGTAAAAAATAAATAAATAAAAGAGAACGAAAAACAAGAAAAAGGTTTAGCAAAGTTTAATGTTTATTTCATTGATTCAATAAAAATATTTATTTCATTGAACTGATGTTATTGAAATAAAATTAGAGTGAGCTAGTTTTGGCATAGACATCATTTGCCTAAAGGCAATGTTTCAGGTGGTGGTGATTCGATTCCCATTGAAGTAAAAATAAAAGAGCTAATTTTAGTGGTGGAGTAGTTGGTGTAACAACGTAATTGAATTTGAATTGCACCTCCATCGTCTTGATCGGAATCGAGATGAACTTTATTGTATAATGTAATTGGTAGCTATATCATCTTTCTTCCTAGAGAAAAATATAATTAACACTTGCTGATATATTTTTGAAATTCTTTATTTAAACAAAAAAAGACCCTACTATATACTGTAACTCAGAAAAGTCACGTATTTGTTGGCGTCCCTCTAATAGACATCAAGATGTGTGCAGGCACACATATCGGGGAAACTCAAGAGATGTCACTAAGTGAATGTCAACTTTTTTACGTTACAAAAATATTTTTTAAAAAAATATTTTTCAAAAAAAATACATATTAGTATTTAAGTCTAGCCCAGGTCTACTTAAAATCTTGAATTCGCCCCTGCCTACATCGTCCAACTTCTGCCATCGCTCCAAACCCAACTCTCTTTTTTCTCTTCCGATAGCATAAAGGCAAATTTGTCCAAAATTTTCTTTAATTACCAAAGTGTGACCATTGTGACTTTAGTGAAATAATTTAAAAGGTTAAGTGATTTATTTGGTAGGAATGTGAAGTTTAGTTACTTATATATTACAAATCGTAAAGTTGGATGATCATATATCAAAACAACCCATCGTTTGGTTATATGTTAGCATAGCTAAGTCTTGATTTAACTTTAATATCGATGTTTGATTCGGAGGGTAGCTAACGCTTGATGTTATCAAAACATTTAAACTCCTTATTAAAAAATACACATCTCCCTATATTTAAGTAAAACTAATGTAAAATATTAAAAAACACTTTACTTTCTCATGCTAAAGAAGTCAAAGATGAAGATAATATGGAAGAAGCATAATAATTTAATAAAAAATTTAACTTAACACAATTTGTGTGGGCAAATAAATGATTAGCTAAGATATAACATTTTTTATGCAAGCAAATTTTGGAAGGATTTCTTCATTCTTGAACTTGGAACCTTAGTTTTAACGCGGACATTGAAAGTGAGAAGTAATTTTACGATGTGGTGTCGTGGGTGCAGTGTTGTTGGGCTTTGGAGTTGGTGTTGCTGTAAAGTTGCATGCCTTTGTCAGGATGCTCTCTTTGACCAAGTACAACAAGGTTCCACAAAGGCTGCTCTCCAATAACACACGTCAAGAAGCACGATAACCTACAGGATTGGTTCGACTCACTTCTTATCGCGATTATACCTTACTCGAGGTACATAACGGAGTCTAGAAATGTTGTGCGTTTTGGCTATCATTCTAGTATTTTGTTTCCACAAAATATCAGTGAAGCTGCCAATTATCTCCTTTCAATTCATGGGAACAGAAATAAATTTTGTGACATGTCGAAGATAAGGGAGCAAGAAATTAATGTTAGTTTGTCAATGAATTTACCGTCTAGTTGAAGGCCTTTTGGTACCTCGAAATCTTTCAAGGAAAACGTTAGGCTAGCATCCTTTTGCTTTAGTTTTTTGTTATATTTAATTTTGTGGTCCTTTAAATCTAGTATTCAAAATGTGAGCACATGTATTCTCATGCATGTCTACAAGACTTGAGCACCGCGTTGCAAAAATATGTCACTAGAACCAAAACAAAAAAAGATGTCGCTCTAGCATTGTCTTCTTCGGAGGCTTGACCTTTTTTTTTTAATGAAGTAAAACTATTTAGATCTTTTTAAGATAATTTTTGGTATTTTATGTTGGAATATATGTTACGTTTAATTTAATATTGGCCATGTAACCGCCCAAAATATTTTATTTTTGTTTGATTGCTTGTATTATATATCTATCTAAAATACATAAGTTATTTATTTTATTTCTCCAGTTTTACGAGCGAGGCTTTTCAAGATGTGTGTGACACGTGGGTATATGTAATAAGTTAGTATCTTGAATAGACTTGGGATTTATTTATAGGATTAAGTAAAACTTAATAAGCTATGTTAACTCATGACTTATAAGGCATGAAATATATCATGAGCCTAAGCTAGTTTAAATCTCCTTAACTAATAAAAATAACCTAAGTCAAGTATTATTGAGACTTAAACATAAGTTATGAAAATTGTCATCGTAAAGCCTAAGTATTGAATTATATTTATGAGCCCATGTTCAACAAAATATTTTAGTGACTACGAAGAATTCTATGATAAATTAGTAAGCATTAAGGAAGGTGGTGAGAAGAGATAAATGACCTTAGATTTGTCTAGATATTCAACATCCAAAGTAATCAAATGGTGAAAAAGAAAAGGCATGAGCTATAAAAGGGGTTTCTTCTCTACAACATGCAAAAAAAAAAAAAAAAGAACGTTAAACATATAAGAGAAGAAGAGTTTGCCCATGGAGGGTTAAAGGCTCAATAGGGTTCTAGGACTAAATCTCTACAAGGAGAAACAACCAAGAACAATAGAGCAACTAGGGTATGTACTTTTACTTTCTTTTCATTGTTCTAAATTTCACAAATTGGGGTTTCTTTGTGAATGCTTTGAGATTATGGGGTTTTAGATTTGTTTTACTCTCAAAATGATGTTCAATTCTGAAATTTAAGCTAGCTTGGCAATTCAAGCATTGTTGTTGAGTTTCAATTTGACACTACAAGGAAAATGATATTTAGAAACGGAATTAGCAACGGAATTAAGTTCAGTTGCTAAAAAAAGTAGTTAGAGACGGAATTGAGACGGACTAATTCAGAGACAGAATTGAGACGGATCAGAGACGGAAATAGAGACGGAAATAGAGACGGAATTAAATTTTGTCTCTAAAAAATGGCGCCAACATTCCCACAAAAACTTTCTTTTCTTATAACCGTTCATCAAATCTCGAGATTTGTGCGTGCTTCGATCAATGCCCCTTCACTCCCCCAAAAAAAAAAAAACCCTCAAATCCCACAAGTCGATCGTCTCGTCTCGGTCTCTGCTCTCGCTCTCTCTCTCTCGGTCTCTCCGTCTCTTGCTCAACCCGGTCACTCTGGTCTCTCCGTCTCTCTCCGATCACCGCCCCCAAATCCCCAACCCCCAACAAGTCTCTCGTCTCTATATCTTGTTCTCAACTCTCTCTCTCTCTCTTCTCTCTCCGTCTCTTGCTCAACCAGTCACTTTGGTCTCTCCGGTCTTTCGTCTCTCTCCGGTCACCGCCCCAAATCCCCAACCCCCAATAAGTCTTTCGTCTCGGTCTCTTGCTCTCAACTCTCTCTCTCTGGTCTCTCCGTCTCTTGCTCAACCAGTCACTCTGGTCTCTCTGGTTTCTCCGTCTCTCTCCGGTCACCGCCCCCCAAATCCCCAACCCCCAATAAGTCTCTCGTCTCGGTCTCTTGCTCTCAACTCTCTCTCTTTGGTCTCTCCGTCTCTTGCTCAACCAGTCACTCTGGTCTCTCCGTCTCCGTCGGATCTGTCGTCGCCGGTTGCCGGAGATTGGAGCCTCCGAAGCCCTAAGCCGTCGCCGACCTACGCCTCACCCTAAGCCGTCGCCGAACTCTTCAAGGTAACAATCAAAAATAAAAATTGTAACACCCTAAGCCGTCGCCCCACCCTGATTAGAGCTTCTAGTGCTAACATTTTTGTGGGGGGTTTTTGGTTTTTAGTTTCTGGGTTTTGATTTGTTGTATCTGCTCACATTTTCATGCTGGTTTAGCTTTCATGTGCATTTGTTGGTGTTCTTCGCTCGATCTATTAAGTTAATGTTGTGTATTTTGTTTGGTTTAGAAGTTTTTGTTCTGCTCTTCTCTTGCATGCTTAGTTGTTTTGTGGTTATGCTTGTTCTACCGAGTAACAATGAAATGTGAACTGTATTTCTCTGTTGTGATCTGGGTTTTGTAGTTATGTTCATTTTGCCATGTTTTAGTTGTTGCAATGCTACTTGTGAGTGACACTATTTTCCCTTATTGGATTTGTAAAAGTTTTTACCTTTTTATATATATGGTTTAGGGTTTATGGTTTTAGGGTTGTGTTTTTATGGTGGTTATTGTTGGTGTTGTTTGTGTACTTACTGCTACTTCCACTGTTAAATTCCTCTGTCATTTACGGCAAGTAATCATAATTGTTCATGGCATCATAGACTTGGTCATCCTTCGGCTGTTGTAACTAAAAAGTTAATTCCATTGATTCTAGGTCATGTTCCTATAAGTTCAGATTTTGATACTATGTAGGAATAAGATAGATTGAAGAAACAAAAAACCATTTTTGGTGCATTGGGTTTCTATGTGATTACCTTGTTTTTTTGTTTTTTTTGAAGATTGGTCTTACATTATTAAGTTGGTTTGATTTGATTTGAAATGTAGATCGTTTAGCTGAGTTTGTTTGCAACTGTGCACAAATTTAGATGTCATGCTTGAGATAGGTGCTGCAAATTGTTTAGGGAGCTTTGGTTGCCATTAAGCAACAAGCATTCACTGGTTTTCGAGCTGCCAATACTGAAAATTGTGCTATATTTTATTTTTTAATTTACATTCTTTGATATTGTTATGCCACAATTTTTTCATGTTTTGCCCACTATATTTGATTCACTTGTGTGTATATGCATGTGTGTAGATAAAACTACCAATAAAGTAGGTATAGATGTGTAGTACCTATAATTATATAATTTCTACTACTAGGTAGGGTTCAAAAAACTATGATTACTCTTTTAGTTAATGTTGCTATTTCACATAAAATTTCAAGAGAATCGAATAAACCTATAACCTTAAGGAAGTACGAGTGAACAAGTACTAGGAGCTTTGATACTATGTGGTATTTGTATGCCTCTTATAACTTATGATTTATTTATTTTTTTGAACTCCTTATTGCTTTTATTTTTACGACCAATTATCATACTCTATTTGGTATCAGTCATGTACCGAGCTAGGTATTAAGAAAGTTGTTTCCAACCCCCTTTATTCAATGGCTAGAAGCAAAGCTTGTTGTTCATGTAGTTAGGTAGGTTCTCAGATTCCCCCTTCTAATAAATTGTGTTAGTTGGACATACAAGTAGCCATGTACCGTCAGAAATTATGAAACTAGTTGACTGATGTACAACCGTTTCGACAACGGCTTCGTTCGAATTGAATTCGCAGCAAAGGTTAAAGAACTCATATCGTTTGCTAAGAAACATTGTCCTACATACCATAGTGAAAGGAAGATTAGATGTCAGTGCAATTATAAGAAATGTTGACTTGTACCGTACCTGGACGTCAAAACGGTTGAGTACCACATATGTAGGTATGGATTTGTTTCGGGATATCACTGTTGGTACAAACATGGTGAGAACGGAGATGAAGGCCCGCAAAACTTCTACCAAGTGGATAACCATATCGATGATGCTGATGTGGGAGGAGACGATCCGACAACTTACCGCGAGATGCTACACAATGTGGCAGGTCCAAGTTTCAATTGGAATCACGTGGAAGAATCACCAAACCCCCAAGCAAGCCAACTATATGACATGATAGAGGCTAGTAGCGAACAATTGTGGCCGGGTTGCGAAACCATGACAATGTTGTCCGCAATGGCAAGATTACTTGCGATCAAGTCAGAACATCATATATCTGAACGAGGGTATAATGAAATCATAAAATTCATGAAGGATTGTTTGCCGAATGACAATTCATTGGTTGAAAATCTTTATGCCACTAAAAGACTAATGCGAGGTCTAGGTCTACCTGTTGGGAAAATATATTGTTGTGAGGACCAATGTATGATTTATTGGGGAGTGGACTTTGAGTTGACATCATGTAAATTGTGTGGGAAATCATGCTACATTGCACAGTGACGAGGTCGTGGCCGGAACACCAAAAAACGCCCTTGCAAAAAAATGTACTACTTCCATTTGGGCCCTCGGTTGCAACGATTGTATGTGTCTGAGTCAACGGCAAAACATATGCGATGGCATGGAGAACATTCCTCGCTAGAAGATGTTATGCAACACTGTTTTGATTCGATAGCTTGGAGACATTTTAATGATGTTAATAGAGACTTGCCGCCGAGGTTCGGAATGTTCATTTAGGATTGTGCACTGATGGTTTTCAAGTATTTGGGATTTCAGGAAAATCGTACTCTTCATGGCCCGTAATATTGACTCCTTACAACCTTCCACCGTCGATGTGCATGAAATCTGAGTTTATGTTCTTAACGGTTATCGTTCCTGGACCGACCAACCCAAAACAGAAAATCGACGTGTTCCTTCAGCCGCTTGTGAAAGAGTTGCAAGATTTATGGAACAATGGGGTGATTACGTATGACGTGTCCACAAAGACGAATTTTCTCATGCGAGTGGCCCTTTTATGGACTATTAGTGATTTCCCTGCGTATAGCATGTTGTCCGATTGGAGCACACATGGTAAGATGGCTTGTCCATATTGTATGGAGGATACAAATGCATTTCAATTGCGAAATGGTGGAAAGACATCGTGGTTCGACTGTCTTGGCGAAGGCATCACCATTCAGGAAAGACAAAAAAAAATTCCTTAAAGGCAAAATGGTCTTAAATGACGATCCGCCCGCTTTGCGTTCTGGTAATGAAATTTTGGCAGAAATTGAATCATTAGGCTTGATGAAGGTGACGGAAATCGGAGCTGATTCTGTGAATGGGCGGATAGCTAAGAATTCGGGATGGAGGAAAAAAAACATTTTATGGGACTTGCCATATTGGAAGACAAACTTGATCCGCCACAACTTAGATGTCATGCACATCGAGAAAAATGTTTTTCACAACATATTCAACACTATTATATGTGTACCAGGCAAGAGTAAGGACAATGTGAAAGCGAGACAAGATATTCGTGAATATTGTCACCGACCTTCTCTACACATTGATTCGGCGACAAATACTTACATCCTTGGATGCTATGCTCTTGATACATCAAAAAAATAAAAATGGTGTGAGTGGGTTGAAAAGTTGTGTTTTCCTGATGGTTATGCTTTGAATCTTGGTCGATGTGTGGATCCAAAGAAATTGCGAATGTTCGGAATGAAGAGTCATGATTGTCATATTTTCATGCAACGGTTGATACCAATTGCATTCAGAGAACTCCTCCCAAACCCGGTTTGGGTTGCAATTAGCGAACTAAGCCTTTTTTTTCGATCCCTAACTGCGAAAAGTGTCAGTCTCAAAGATATGGAGGTCTTAGAGTCTGAAATACCAAAAATCATTTGCAAGTTGGAGAAAATATTCCCTCCAAGCTTCTTCGACTCTATAGAACAGCTACCAATCCACTTGGCCTACGAGGCCCGTTTGGCCGGTCCCGTTCAATTTCGACGGATGTATCCATTTGAGAGGTAATATCTTGAGCCCTTGAAATTATTTTCCATTCAATAAGTTTTAAATCAACATTTCCTATAGGTACCTTACACATTTGAAAAACAATGTTCGGAACAAAGCGAAGGTAGAGGGCTCCATGTGTAATGCTTATTTGGTCGAAGAAGTCACATCCTTTTGTTCTTACTACTTCGAAGATCACGTCTTTACGTTGCATGACAAAGTGCAACGAAACGATAATGGCGGTGTTGGGCCCACATCGCATTTTGTGGGCAATTTCTCAATTTTCATTTATCCTGGTCGACCCATGGGCAAGTCGAAGGAGCGGTACTTAACGGAGCAGGAGTATAATGCCGCTCATTTATACATACTGCTCAATTGTCCAGAGATCGCTCCTTACATCCAGTATGTCTGTCACTTTCATTCAATAATGCAGTACATTCATTATTCATCCTTTAGTAAGACATGCTATGTACATGTTCGTTTCTTCTAGGATCTTCGTCGATGAAATCACTCAAGCAATGGGGGAGTCAAAAGTTGATAGTAGTCTAGAGCACAACTTTCCCATATGGTTTCAAACATATGTAAAGTTATTACTATATTGTGGGTTATAGCTTCATAAATCTCTTTCATAAGTAATGTGCCTTATTACATTTCTACTTTTTTGTGAATAGGCTCGGAATTCTATCATAGACGAGACGCTCATTGATCTTTCGGTTGGTCCTAGTCGATCTTGTACTGTCTACCCTGGTTACCTAGTGAATGGGTATAAGTTCCACACCACAACATATGACGTTAATAGATCGACGCAGAGCAGCGGTGTTTTGGTGAAGGGTTCTAACTACGCCGATGTTTCCCATAACTATTATGGAGTACTGCAAAAGGTTGTGGAGATTGAATATACCGGCCTCAAACGTGTGGTCTTGTTTAAGTGTGAATGGTATGACCCTACACCGAATCATGGTGTGAGGACTCACCCAACACTTCAATTGGTAGAGGTTCATCGAAGTCGACGATATAACAACTACGAGCCATTTGTCCTTGCAATGCAAGCCACTCAAGTGTACTACCTTTCATACCCTTCTATAAGGAACGACCGACAAGAATGGATAGCAGTTTGTTGCAGTCAACCAAAATTTGCTGACGAGGAAACGAGCAAAGACGATAATGACCAGGTCTCGGCGGAGATTGCATTCCAAGATGGGATGCCCACCACGTGCGTAGTCGACGATGCAATTCAGGATATCAACAATCTGGATGATCCAAATGGGACTCGAGTCATTGTTGAAGCGGGTCCAAGTGAAGAAGTCGATGACTTTATTGTTGATAGTGGAAATGATTCAGAAGAAGAATCATCAACTTCTAATCATGAGAGTGAATTTGAAACGGATGATAGCGAGTAATGTATGTCTATGTTATGTCAATGTTAGATCGATGTTACATGAATTTTCTATACCTTTCTTATATGGAGTGTAACTTCTCGACGGTGCTTGGCAAATATCAACCCATGTTTTCACATAAATTGGCTTCTCAAATTACCTTGTTTGTCTTCTTATATTTTGAGCTATTTCTTGCTCGATGGGTAGATAAGGGGAAATATTCATAGAATATTGAAGTTTCCAGGTTAATTTTGAGCTATTTTTAATTTTGTCATCCTTTCCATAGCACAATATTGAAGTTTCCAAGTTAACGTTTGATGTTGGAGGTTATTTTTTATATAGCTTCTGGCAAAACTACGTCCAAAAGCTATTACAATTTAGTCCCGTTGGAGAAGGCCCAAATTGGCTATAAATATTTAATATGTTGCTTGATCTTTTATAGGTCTAATCCTTTTTCCATCAATTAGAGATTAAACATTATGATATATAGACATGCATAGTTTTGACGATATATTTCTTAATTTCCTTTTATCAGCATGGATCCTGTGTTCTTAATTCCCATCAATTAGAGTTCATTACTTTTTTTGTATGCATTTGTTCTCTAAACTTTCATTGGTATTTTGTTAGGTTTCATGGCGGGCAGTGATCACCCCCACGTCGAGGGATACCTTTAGGGGGACATCGTCCAGTTGTAAGAGGTGCAGCACAGACCTGTGGAACGGAAATACCGACTGGGCGTCATGGTCATGCCACACGAGGGGGTCAAAGAGGTCGTGGCGGTCAAGGTCGTGGGTCGAGTCCTGTATTATCGATTCCGACTTCTCGTTCTCTCGAGCACGAGTTACATTCAGCGTCACCTTCGCCTTCCATACCGTCCGCGTCGCCTGTACCATCAACCTCGTCATCAAGGACTATACCAAATTGCCCGTTGCAGTCACCGTCGCCGACATCGAGACATGACACTCCTGTACCGACGAGGCCTGCACCCCCAGCCACCGCATCACCGACAGCATCCCCATCTTACGACGGTAGAGCAGACTTGCAGGTGACAGGCCCTCCGCGGGCACCTCAGAGGACAGGGACCGAGCCCCCTCGCGTGCAGCGGATCCCGATCACACTGATTGCCAATGATACGTAAGTTTGTATTTGATTCATATATGTACTTCTAAATATCGATGTAAATTATTAAAAAAGTTGTTAAGATGTTATGCATTTTCATGAAACACAGGGAGTTGCATCCTTCTCATTATTGTGCACGGAGGATGACAAAAGTTTTCAAAAGATGGATGATTCCAAAAGGGTATTGTTGGAAGTCGGTACCGAATCATCATAAAGACCACTACTTGCGCCAATGGAAGGTACGCAGGACTAATAAATGTCTTAGGATTTATACTAGTTTTTCAATGTCTCGTAACAATTGCAATCGCCATTTTGTAGGTATATTTTAGATGGGATGACGCGATTCCCGAGGATCTCATTCGTGCGGCGTACGACACGCATGCAGGCACAAGGTACACCGCATTGATGCACAAGTTAAAGAAGAATCGTGTTCAGCCAGTTTATGTTACAGATGAGGCATGGAGAAGATACTTGGAGTACTGGGAGAGCGAGGACTTCCTTGCCAGGTCTAGGCAAACGTCAACGAATAGGAACACTGAGGTTGAAGGACCTGGGACTGGACCCTCGAAGCACGGTGGTGGTTCGATGTCTTTTGTGACTACCAATGAAAGATTGGTAAGTTTCTTTTACACTCTAGTTTATTTTTTACATTTATACACTTGTTTACTACGCAATTAATTTATATTTGGCGAATATGAGTTCGCCGACCTACTACTAATAAACATATTTATGCTGAATTTATAACTGATCCTGTATGCAGACTGATTCATCCGAGACGCCACCTACCATGAATGAATTGTATTTGCATCTCCACACCGTAAATCACGACGGGATGACATTCATCGATACTAGATCAGAGCGGTTCTACGTAAGTATAGAAATGAAATGTTAAATAGTATTAAGTTTACTTTAAAGCATATCATGTAAGTTGTTTATTGTTGATCCATGCAGGATAGGCTCCAAAGGAGACGTCTGGAGCTGACCCAGGCTACACCGGACCAACCGATGGATGATGAGGCGGTGTACCTCAATGTGGCGGGTGAGTGTCCCAAAGGACGTGTCTACGGTCTCGGGTCTTTAGGGAGAAAGAAGAAGAGATATGCAGATCCTGGTGCTAGCACGTCCCAAATGCCGGAGATGGTGCCACGTGTAGAGATCGATATCGTTGCCGATCAATTACGAAAGGTTATGGCGTTTATGCATCAGCAATTCGGGATGACCATGGACGAAGCAGGCCTATCTCAGCCATAGCCACCACCACCACCACCACCACCACCACCACCACCACCACCACCACCACCACCACCTCATGACCAGCAACATCCGCCGCAAATAGATCCCGGATCCACCACAACTAGGGGACAATGTTGAGCGAGAGACGCAAAAGTGGCTTATGAGAGATGAGCACCTTGGTGATACATAGGTATTTTTCTTGTTGTTTGTGTAACTTTTGAGATTATACTTTTGCTTTTGTAGATAACTTTAGCAGTTGTTCGCATGACTTTTAGATTGACACTTCTTTTTGTGCATATTTAGATTGATACTTCTTTTTGCTTCATTGGATTGCTATTCAGAATTTTAAAAATTCCATTTACTTCTTCTTTCTTAGCGTATTGCAGATGTTACATTTGCTTGTCTGAGTATGAAGAAGGTGATAAAAATAAGAGTTCTCCCCTGTCACCATGAATACCATATGATCTTTCCTACTTGAAATAGATTATCATGTATGTTTAAAATTGATTTCTGCAAACGATTAGCTTATATAAAAAATAAGATCTCTTATATACATGGTTGGTTCATTCTAATACCTCTTTTTCCCTTTTTTTGTTTGGTAAGTGGTGGGGTACAAGCCCGTGATTTGTGTAGAACTTTGAATACCCTGGTGGGCCATTTTCTTTTTGTTAGTCAGATATACAAGTCTCTACATTTTTTTAAGGAATGGAGTTATTATCCGTTTCTATGATTTTTCAAGTTCTATTATCATTCTCCTTCATTCGATCTTGACTGTGACATCATTTTGGAAAATTTTTGACCCTTGTTATCAGCCTAGCCCTGGATTGCCTTCAACACATCATCGAAGGGTGGCTTGTTCTTTCAGGGATCAAGCTCTATTCCAGATATTTCAGATATGTCTGTCATCATTAAATCAACTGAAAACTGATGGTAATATGTCAACTCTTATTTCCCTGTAGGAGATTGAGCATCTCTATGGTTTATCTAGTGGTTTTATTGCTTTTGAGCTCTTATGTTCTTTTGTAGTTTTGTTTACTTCACTTTATTAGTTCACACTTTTATAAAATAAATATGCAACAATGAGCAGGCTGCAAGAACTGGCACTTTCTCTTGCGCTTAAGTGCTTGTCATTTGACTTTGTGGGAACATCTTTAGATGAGAGTTCAGAAGAGTTCGGTACTCTACAGGTATTTTTTTTTTTAAAATGATAGTGCATTTTTATCTATCGCATATTCACATTGCTTTATTTATTGTTAATAAATTTATGATAACATCTTAACGCAGTATTTTTCACTTGATTTCTCTTGTAAATGTTCACGCTTTTCAGTCATGTGTAGGTGTCAAATGCTTGGAGACCAGTTCTGGAGGATCCTTCAAACCTGCAAATCTTTTTTGACTACTATGCAATCGCAAAACCTCCTATCTCAAAGGAGGTTAGATCAGTCTCATATTTTGTACTAAAGTTTCTCAATTAATTCTTTTTTTTTTTTAATTCACTCGAATCACTTCATCAAACCTTCTCACTTCTACGACAAATTGAAGTCTTACTAAATTTGGTTGTTGGTCTTCAGAGGCTTGGCCTTATTTCTCTTCCTGCCCTTTTTTACCCCATTTTTGTTAACATTGTAAGAATTGTGATAAAATAAAAAATAACAGGAAAATAATTTTTTAATTGCATAGACTTAATACCTTTTCCATTAAATCATTCATCTGAAATTTATTTCATATAAGAACCTGGCTTCACAAGCTGTTTCCTTTATTCATTGATAGAAAAAAGCTAGTTTCTATGTTAAGATAAAAAGCTAGTCTCCTTGTTATTGTTGGCGAATAGAATGTAATGTTAATGTATAATGCTTGTTTATTTGCATGATTATCCGAGCTTACCTTTAACTTGAATGAAGTTTTCCAACTACTTATTTTCTGATACTGCATTAAATTTTTATTATTAGTTGGCAGAGAGATCGGGAAATTTTCTTTGCTGTTAGAGAATATTTGAGTGTCTATCCTGGTGAGGGATCTATTAAAAGGAGGGAATACTCTGGGCATTTTGCAATTGCCATTTCCTTTACTGTGGAATGGATCTATTATGAACTGTACCCTTATCCGTGTAGAGGTTGTTCTTAGATTTGAATCTGAGACCTTTTTATAATGCTCCTCGTGAATTTAATTGTTATGTGTTATTGTGTTCTTGAGCTTTTTATTAGTCTCCTTTTTAGTGACTTGCAGTTTTCCCAGGGTCTTCAATTGCACTTTCTGAGTGGTTTTATGGCTATATCGTTTCATGGATTTTGCTGAGCCGTGTGTTGATTTTGGAAATTGTTTTGATCTCATAACTACTATTTGATGACTGATTAGGATCAGAGATTGGAAGTTACAAAGTTTATTGCGAGTCTTGTTGGTGTCTGTTGTCGATATGATATTTTGGAGTGGAGTTGCACTTACATTAGTAAAGGTCATTTTTGGTTTGGTTGTGTCGTTATATGGATTGTTGGTGTTATGATTTGTTGATGCCGTTGATGTTGTTGCCGATTCTTCTGTTGGTTTTTGTTTTTATTTTGTTGCTTCTATTTGGTGATTGTGACGGATCACGGATGGATCAAAATTGGGAGTTTTGAGGTCTGATCTTGTTTGTGGGGATGCATTTCCATCAGCAGACACCCCCTAGTTTTAGTTTGGTTGTTGGTGATGCTATTACATGGTTTGAGATTCGTGCTTGCTTTCTGTTATGGGATTTGTGTATTTGGTTATTTGGATCACACTGGTTTTAGAGTTGTAACATATTGATCTGTTGTGATATCACAGTTTCTGTTGTGCATTTATGAGTTGTGACTTTATTCGATGGATTTTTAGCTTAACTGCAGTGAAGGAGCTGTTGTGGTCGATGGATCTCATGGGTTCAGAAATCTTGCTGGTTCAGTTGTTCAGCTGCTCGATTTAGTTGGAGATACAATTACATCACGAGAGGCTAATACATTTTCGGTTTGATTCTATAGTTTTATGGGTTGGTGATGTTGTGAAGTATGCATAACTATATTATTTGTTAGATAACAGAATCTCGTAGCTTGGATCATGAGTAATTAGTCTCTTGGGTCTTGAACAGCTTTAACTTGTCTTAAGGAATATCTTTAAATTTTCAATTGGTACTTCTGGGATAAAAATGTGAAAGAACTGTTACTCTGTGCTTAATAAATGCGTTATTGTTGATTTGCACTTCCTTAAATATATGTAAATCTATTGATTTCGAGTTGGTTTGCTGTTTTTATATTCATATGTTTGCGTATATTTGGTAAGTATATAGTGATGAAAATGACAAAAGATTTATATTTACTCTTTAGAATGCTTCACTTGTTTATTGGGAGGAGCTTAACTTTTTTTACTTTCACAAACATTTGGTTCATGCTGCAAGGAAGACCCTAGTCCTTGTGGTTTAGTCCTGGAGTTTGATATTATCCTTCATTCAATTATCTTAACTTTCTTCTAGCTATTGATTCTCTTGAATGTTTTTTGTTGCATTACTACCGTCATCAACCATTCTTCATTACAATTGACTCTTGTTTGTGTTAATCTAGAACTAAATTTCATGTCATTGTTCGGAGCGAGATATAATTTGCTAATTAACACCATGTTCCTTCTGGATAATGATGAATTTCTTTTTCTTTATTACTTTATTTATGTTGTGTTTGGCTCATACACTTGTGCTTGCGATGATACGTAGTTCTCCCATAATATTGTTTATATTCCTATTATTGTTTGTATAATTTACCGATTTTTTTCTTTTTGATCTTTTTTTCAGGTGTTTTGTACGAAGTCAAGTATTTTTTGAAGCATAATCAACTTTATATAATCTGGGAACACTTCTTCATCTGTGTTTTTTTTTTTCATTTAGAACAATTTTTGCTTTTACTTTTGTAGAAAGATACGAAATAGAAACTTTTTAGATTGTTTTTGTTGTTTCGTGTACAGTACATTGAGAAAAGATAATTTTAAGGATATGTTAAGTTTATATAAACTGTGCAATATCAATATATTATTTAGCTATGATTTGTATTATATATTGGCAGGTTAAATGTGCTTGGATTGAGACATATATATATATATATATATATATATATATATATATATATTGAGACGGATAGAGACCTAAACAAAGCAGAATTGAGACGGATTAGCAATGAAATTCAGAGATTCCGTTGCTATTCCGTCTCTAATTTTCGAGGCATAGATGCAGGAATCAGCAACGGATCAGAGACGAAATTATTGTATTCCGTCTCTGATCCGTTTCTAATCAGAGACGGAATGCAATTACAATTTTACCATTTTGAAGAATTTCCATTTCTGTTTCGTCTCTGTTCCGTTTCTAAATTCCGTCTCTAATCCGTATCTAATCAGTAACGGAAACACATTTCCGTTGCTGATTGAATCAACGACGATTTTAGAGACGGAATAGATTCCGTCTCTGTTCCGTTGCAGAATTGAATTAGAGACGGAATTTATGCAAATTAGAGGCGAAAATTTCGTTTCTGATCTGCCGTTTTTTTTAGTGTGAGTTCTTTTTTGTTTATGCCAAATTTTGTCCAAAATTTGGGGTTTTTGTGCAAATAAACATATAAGGATAAATTATTGTCAAAAAGATCTTAAAAACTTTAGTTTTTGCACTCTTAAATCATGATTTATAGTGGAATTGAATGCTAGACAAGATCAAGTATATGATTGAGTTCATGACAATGATGTTTAAGTTCTTAAAGTCTTAGGGTTTTGGAATGTCTTTGATTAATACTTGTTAATGATGTACTTTGATGTTGATCAAGGTATTAGGCCTAGATTTTCATGTTTTGAAGTGCCCAGAAGGGGTTTTACAAGGGTCTATAGGAAAACAAGAGAAAGTGGGGGACAAACTAAATTTTTTCTAAGTCTATGCACTATCCTGAATGGGTAAAGCGTTGTGCATAGTCATGGTAAATAACCGTAACTTTCTCGTTTTAAGTTCGTTTTTAACGTTCTTTATAGATTTGGAAAGCTACGACAAAGACCTAGCACCTAGAATCATTAGTTTACAAAAAATAAATCATTTTATTTGTCAAAAATGGATTGAAAAACAAGGTTTATGTGTAAGAAATTCTTTTTAAGTGTTTGGTTGTCCAGACCTCTTTTGAGGGACTCCACTAGTCCAAAAATGACCAAAACCTCCAGAATAACTTGAAAGACTGTAAATAAGGTTCCCCAAAAGTTTCATATTATTCCGAGGTATTTTAAATAGTTTTCAAAATGGATTTTGAAATAGGAGAAATTTCCTTACTTAATGGGTTGGTTTTTTACTTAAGGTGTTATGGGCATCAAATGATGTTGGAATTAAACCAAAATCTTCACAAAACTTTTATCATATTAAAGGTGTCTATTGAGTTTTGTGATTTATTGACGTGTCTAACTTAATTTTCAAGTCATGCTTGACATTTACAAATAAAGACTTAAAGTTTTTGTTTTTGACCATATTAATGAGACTTTATCACTCAATAACCTTGGTTTTAAGTTAATAGACTTCACAGAATCAACCCCGAGAATTTTAGAAATTTTTATTATGTTTTAAGCTATTTCTCAAGTTGAAGAAAAACTAACTTTCGAATATTTATTTAAAAGTCCATAATTAATGAGTTGTTTTGTAAACTAGTGTTGTACACCAACTTGAAATGAGTTCTAATGATCCTAATTAGTTCGATAACATCTAAAAATAATAGATAAAGTGTGTTGAACATTGTTATGCAAACCTGACTACTTTTAGCCGAGCTAAGTACCCAATGAGGACTTGAAATAATAAAAAAGAACCATTGACACAAAATTGACTTGGAATGATTTGTGCGACTCTTGGATTGTTAACAACCAATATGTCAAATTGCATTGCTCTCACAATAACAACCCTCAGTAGCTAATACCAAGAACATAATACAGTGTTTAAGTTATAAATAGTCAAGTTAACCACGAATTGAACTATATGAGATACAATAATTGTAAATGTAACTCAATGAGCTCTAACACACATAAAACAAAAACTTTAAATGGTACCAGAGATCTAGAAGACAAGTGGTGGGTATCAGAAAAGTGTTACTGGGCATGTGGGAGCCGTTTTAGCATGACTTTTATTTCATTTTGAGGTAAGTAAACTAGTAGGGGCCTCCATAGTAATTTATTTCACTTATTTGACTTATTTCTTTGTAAGAAAACCAATAGGATGCTCAATTTGATTTCATTACCTTTTTTGTGATAAATTCTTAAATTAAACTTATTTGAAATTTTATTCTCGTTATGCGAGTGCCTCAGGATCTAAGTGTGTTAGGAAGGTACTCACGGGTGTGGTGTTAGACTTGCTATCGTTTACACCCCTGTGTTTAATGGATCTTTGATTGTAGTCGTGGATGCTGTGTTTAAGTCTACCGTCTACACCCCTTTGGACTACTCTACTTTTTGAACTCGCAAACTTAGTCCATAGTTCTAAGAAGTCAAGTTTGCGGTTGTGGGCTCGTAGCTTGATGGATTTGGACCGCTTAGATACCTTTAATCTTATTTCTTTGACACTCATTCATCATTGTTGTTTCTTAAACCTGTTTATCATGCACTTACTTTATTTCATGTTTATTTATATTTTCGCTTGATCTTCTGGCTTATTTGTTGGAATTCATGAAATACTATTGAGATTCCTTTAGCTTTACTCACTGGAATTGTTAATTTCTTGGCAATAATTGAAGGTCCTTCATCTAGCAAGGGGAATGAGCTGATGCTTGGTGACTATCTTTGAGCTACCTTTAGAGCAGGCTCCTTCTCTTGCCACTTAGAAGGTTTTGTTTTATTGGATGTATTTACTATTATCATGATTTTGTAAAATTGGGTTTATATTGGGATTTTGATAGATACACTGGATACATGTATATGATTTTTTTTGTCACATGATATACATGAGATCAATTTTGTAGGACTTTCACATTTTAGCTTGTCCTGACTTTAAATTGTTTAAAACTAGTTGCTTTAACTATTTTATTGCTTTCACTGCACAATATTAAATTAAGACATGCGGATTTTGATAACTCTAATAAACGATCAAATAAAATTTAATAAAAAAGAGGCTCACTAGGCTTGCGTTGACCTTGCGGGGGTTGACCGGGTATCCATGTCGGTCTAGGCTGGGCAAGGCCCAGTTTGTGGGAACTTGGGCCGTCACAGGCCATATGTATATATATATATATATATGAATGGGAAATTGAGTTTATTAACCTAGCAATGTAATTTAGTTACTTAATTAAAATATATAAATGTAATGTGCATATATGATTATGTATATGTATATACATGTTAGTTATTTAATCGCCACAAAAAGATTGGGTACGATTAAGAGATGTGTACATTGTATTTTAAATAAATACGACCATTGGGATACATACATGTAGAAAGTGATTTAGATAAATACAACTATTGGGATTCATATATATATATGGTGAAATTCCACTTGGCGACTCATCATGAGTATGTTGGTTGCTTCCATATGCATTGACACCAAATAAAAACAGTGGAACGGCTGTGTGAATGAATGTATTATGTATGTATGTATGTATGTATGGATGTCGGTGTTTTGGTTTTATTCAAACTCTAGGCTACATGCATGAAGTCACTAATTTATGATTGAAACTTATCAATGCATACACGTACTTATCTAGTGTGTTGTATTCTCAATTAAGAATTGAAAGGACATGTATCTATGTATAGACACAAGTACACATTATAAATACTCCCGAACGTAATAGAAAAAATACACTTGATTTTTTTTCTTTCTATTTTATTAAAGAAAATTTTTATTTTCTCTCCGTTCATTAAAATCATTATTTTAATAGAGAGTGAGTACAACTGTTTGATCCACTTGTTCCTACTGTTTAAAGTGTTATAACCATATCATCATGATTGTTGTATCCTGGGAGGCAAGTGCTATCAACCGCGAGCACAAATTGCTAGACATTATTGTGTTAAGGAGATAGAGTATTAAACTCTAGCCTCAATCTACAATTTCTTTATTTAATTAAGTTCGGAGTGCTTTTGGCATCAATTTAGCCATGACTATTACAAACGACGTGGTGGAGGTTCATGATCCCAACAAGCTTAAGACAATACAAATAGGTTCTACCTATATGCACACCATCGTTCTCCCTATGGAGCTAGAGAAGCCTGAAAAATTCATTGGCACACACTTTAAGCACTGACAACAGAATATGCTATTCTACCTGATGACGCAGAACTTAGTGAAGGTGCTAACAGAAAATGAACCAGAATTGCACGAAGATGAAACTGATAAGCACATCTTCACAACAATTCAAGCATGGAATCATAATGACTTTCTTTATAAGAATTACATTCTTAAAGGTCTTGAGGATTCTTTATATAATGTGTTAAGTATCATGCGTATGACCAATGAATTGTGGAATTCTTTGGATAAGAAATATGAGATGGAAGATGTTGGCCATAAAAAGTTTATGGTTAATATGTTTCTGAATTATAAGATGGTGGACTCAAAGACGATGTTAGATCAAGTCCGTGAAATTCTGATTCTTCTCCATGAAATTCATGTAGAGAAGATGTCTTTGAGTGAGTCATTCCAAGTGGCAGCAATTATTGAAAAATTACCTCCATCTTAAAGAGACTTCAAGAATTATCTCAATCATAAATGCGAAGAGATGAGACTTAAAGATTTGATTGTTTAACTTCTCATTGAAGATGACAATAAGAAGAAGAACAACAAGAACGTTGATTTGCTCAATGAACCTAAAGCTAATCTTTTGGAGGGTTAAAGCAACAACAGTTCCAAAAAGAGGAAGCATTCTAGTGATGAATCCAAGAAATTTAAAGGGAAAGCAAATAAATTTATTAGTTCTTGCTTTATTTGCAAGAAACATGGTCACAATGTCCAAGACTGAAATAACAAGTGGAAGAAGAACAAAACTTAGTCTAAAGCTCATGGTAATGGTCATGCTATTTTTATTGAAGATGAGTTATCTAAAGATGTTTCTAACTTGAATTTATCTGCGATTGTTTTTGAAACAAACATGGTAGATAATCCACGAGAATGGTACATTGATACCAAAGCCACCAAACATGTGTGTGCTGATAAAAATATGCTTTCCTCCTATAAGCCTATTAGTGGAAGAGACTTACTTATTGGTAAATTTGCAACTTCAAAGATAATTAGAGTTGGGAAAGTGGTGCCAAAAATGACATTTAGCAAGGAACTTACTTTGAACGAAGAGTTGTATGTGCCAGATATCTGCAAGAATTTAGTTTTTAGGCATTTGCTCCAAATATGGATTCAAAATGGTTTTTGAATCGAATAAGTTTGTACTATCTAAGAATAGTGTATTTGTAGGTAGGGGGTACGTAGCTAATGATTTATTTAAAATGAATGTAATGCCTGAGCTCTCAGCCCCTCGTCATTAAGATGACTAACTGACCTAGATGATCTTAATTCCCTGATAATTTAGTCAACCTAATCCATTCTTTTAATTTTAACCTCAAAATAATTTTTATTTTAATCCTTAATAATGCTCAAAATTGTAATTTAGATCATTAACTGATGCAGTTTTCAACTTATTTTATCGAAGCAAATTAGGAAATCACATCTATATTTTGTAAAAATTTCGGCAACACCCCATTAAAAGTGGTCCGCCAAAAAATTCACCTATTAAATAGTAGAATGGGGAGATGCCTAGAAGGACTCACAACTCGTAGTTCATAATATATATCAAGTTCAAATTTATAACCTAACTTTGAGTCTTTGATAGGTTAATTACAACTTTACAATCTCCAACAAACAAAAATTGAAACATAAAACTTTTATCGTATTTGAAACTATCTTAGGATACTCTCATAACCATTCAATGAAATCTCACATCCTACACTCACCCCAAGAATCTAAAAAAAATACATATATAAACAATTTAAAATGAGAATTTTCTTTAAATTTTGAAAACAATTACTACAATATTTGAGTCTTGTCCATTCGTCCCTTGTCTTCATATAGAATCTGACACCATGAAAAACAATAGGAAGATGTCAGGTAAGTAAAAATCTACACTGATCAGTACTCCTGCAATTGTTTATTTGATACATGAAGACATTTAATTGCATTTTCAAATAATCGATAAGATATATGTGACAACAAGACATGCAATCTACTCTATTTCTTTCTCCTAACTATAATCTGATGTCGACTTCAAAAATTGGTACAAAGACATTATTAAGAGATCACGAAATGCAGAAATAACTTATCGGTGTTTGACTCTGGAACTAGTCTCACTAGCTAGCATTTAAGGTAGGATTGAAATCTAATTTCAAGTAAACCAAATTTCGAAATAAACTTATCCCCCTCATTCTTTCCACGCATGCATGACCAAGAATGTTGAAATGCAATGCAGACTATAATGCAATTACAAGTACAAAGACAATTACAAGTAAAGATCGGTATAGGGTTTACTTACCACCAAACCAACTCAAAGTTGGTTGCAAAGCCTTACTAACATTCCCCGACTTTCACGTACTTTGAACCTATTCCTCGAGGCCCATTTCGAGTGGTTTTAAGATCATTGATGTTACCTAAAACCATTGAGAAATTTGGATAATTTTCATATGCAAATTTCTTAAGTTTTAGACCAATTTCTGAGTTATTTTGATATTCTCAATCTTAAAAACCTGAATTCACTGAAAATCAAATTCTCAGATGTTCGAATCCTAATTTCCCCTCCAAATTGTGCTTTGACATCAAAAGTTAACCTTGACCAAGCTTTAAAATAAAATTTCAAGTTTTCGAACATTTTCGAGTATCGTAACACGTATTACAAGAAAAATCTTTGAGAAAATTTCAAATTCTCTATTTTTTGTAGAAATCCCCAATTTCTATTTATTTGTCCAAAAATATATATTTTTTTATTTTTCCAATTTTTTGGAATTTTTTTTCCAAAATTCCAGCCCTTCTTCCTCACCCTGCTCATTGTGAATCGTTTTCTTCTTTTTTCTTTTCCTTTTATTTGTTGATTGGGGTTCGTTCAAACCTAACCCCAAGTGACGTTTAAGCAGGGAAAATGCCACTTTTTTCCTCGGACCGAGCCTAGCCTCCCATATCCTATCCGCCACTAACAACGACCAAAGAAAACATCAATAATAATAGTGACGATACCACAAACAATGTAACCATACCAACAACACAATCTTGAACCATCGTCGATCTTTCTCTACCTCCCCTTCCTCCATCGTTTCGTTCCATACTCTCTTTCTCAATTTTAGTTTCTCTCCCTCATTGTCGATTTCTATGTTTCGAAACTAATAAATAAGGCAGTGTTTTGTTAGTTAGAGATAAATATTAAGATTTCCTCCAGATTTGCAACGCAAGAATCTCGAGGCAAATTTGATGGGTAATTTCATTATATATTTTGATCTTCTTGGAGATACGTGATGCATATTTCCATATTTGGGGATATCAACCAACTTATCACTTCTTGATCAACTTAGACGAGATAAATATAACTTTTCTCGAGATTCACATGCATGAGTCTCAAGGATGATCCAATGGACATTAAATAAAATCTTATTCCTTAAAGTAACACCGAATTAACACTCATATCACATTAAGCCTTGATCATTTGTGAGATATGGTGGTGCCCATCTAGAGGCATGTATAACATTCCCAAAATCACTAATCATCCACTCCACGCCCTTCCTCAATGCTCACGCTACACATATCTCGAGATGAATCCAATGTATACTTTTAATTGATTTAAACTATATGATTCCTTTATACATATATAGATATATATATATATATATATATATATATAAACTATATATATAAATATATAAACCTATATATTTTCACGATTATAAATTCACCATGCGTGTCAGCGACCATCCTCGGACATGCACACTATTGTACATACCATGAGTCACCCTCGACTGGCGTATTATTAGCCTCCCACTAATTTATTAATTATTCTATTTAATCTCATGATTATCCTTTATTTTTTTAGGTTAGAATTTAATCTCGAAAAATACCTCAATTTCACCAAAATTGGAGAAAATTCCCTATACGCTTCGAAACTCGTGGACACCACGTATGCATTTATACTTGACCATATTTCGCATCGAATATAGTATGTTACACCAATTAGTCACGTCTCATATAAAAGTAATATTTAGATTTATTATCTCCGGACCGTAATGCGTGGGTCCCACCTCGGATACTTAAATCTCAAATTAAACTCAAAAATACTTAATTAGGATCCTAATCAAGTTTATGAAATTGTCTGATGTCACAGTACTTCCCAAATTTGATATTGATAATATTGAAGTTTTTGTTTACTTGCTTGATTCTTCTGATTTGTTGCATAAAAGGTGTTAGGGCATGTGCCTTCAGTCAATTTACAAACATTATTTATCTTACGATTTTAGTTAATAAAGTTGAGGTTTTTATTTGTTGTTTTATTATAAGTGATTGTATGTTTACCTTATAGTAAGATCCTTAGGTATTTGTTGAAATATCCTAAATGTCCCTAGTCGATCATTATATTGGGAACTATAATGAATTAAGACTAGTGTGAATCTTGATTGATGGTCATGTCTTGATCGTGCATACTGAGATACGAAATGAGATCATGAGTACTTATTAAAGAACAATGTACTGAACCGACCCACTAAGAGAACATCTCATGGATTAAGTGATAGGTGTTACTCATGATAGATATATCATTTAGTCATTCGACTTGAGATTACCATAGTCTTCAATATTAGGAGCATAGTAATTTCACAAAATCAAACATTGTCTTCAATATGACGATTATAAAGATTGTGATTTGTTACCATGTGAATAATATGCGAAGGTGTGTAATTAAGATAGAATTTGTCACTCTAGTATAAATAGAGATATCAGTGGATCCCTCGATATGATAGACTGATAATGGTCAAGTCCATGTGAATTGATATGATCAATGTCACTTGGATGTTTTTAGTTTACCTAAAGATTGAGACAAGTACGAATGAACATTAAGGGTGACTTTCCATGCCTTATGTTTAGTTAATGGATATTGCATGAGAAAAGAATATGATATATGTTTTTCGTTAGGTTGTATCGATTTTGATATTCATGCTACTTGGATAGTCATAATGCCTTGCTAGAGACCGCTTATGATTTGTATACCAAAATGATTTTGGTTCACTGCTAACGTCGCATGAACCTATTGGGTCACATACAAAGAATTGCTTTGCACAATTTTAATTGGTTTAGAGTAATGAATTTTATATGATAAAATTTATGACATAAAAGCCCTTACAATTTGTTATATGATAACTTATTAATAGGGGCATGTGAGTAATTTGCTTAAACTGCCTAAATGCAATAGTTGTATTGCGAATAAGATTTTAAGTGAGGGCTTATCTATACATAAATAAAGGGTGAAACCCTAAAATGAAATAAGATTTTTGTTTTTGCAAATTTTGTGTTCTCTGGATTTTGGGAGAGAAAGAAAAACATTTTTTATCTCTCTTGGGGGTAGCACTCCAAATTGCGATCACCATTTGAGTGTGGATTTCCGATAGAGGACGCATGCTTTAACATCTTGGAGATCAAACAATCAAAGAAGAAAATTACGGATTAAGATATGGTTTACTTTTGTAGATCTAGTTTATTGGAACATATTTTCGATCCTTAGGGTTTTATCAAAAATTGTTTTGAATTTTTCGTTGTGTATGAACCCCAAAACCTAACAAAAGGCTAGGATGTTAATTTTAATTCATTATGTAAATTAATGAATTTAGAATTAATTCCTAATATTAAATTTGATCCAAGTCATAAGTGTGAAATTTGATCCAAGTCATAAGTGTGAAATATATTTCGTGTTAAATTGTTAAATAAGGTTTCTAATTGTTTTAAAACGTGATTAAAGAGTATAAATAGATAGAAGAATGTGGTAAACACATCAATTACCAAATATTAGTCACCATTAATATAGTTTAGCATATGTTTACTTTATTCTTATGTATTAAGGAGATTCATGGAGAGAAGATATTAAAGACTCACATGTGGTGATTCGAGTATTATTTTTATTGATTTAATAGAAAGTTATTTCATTATATCTCTGATTTCAATGAATACCACTATGTGCATGTTTGTTTCAATGAAGTGTGAGTAGTTCATTAATTTTAGGGATCAACATATCCTATAGTATGGATTCTATGCAATAAACATGAATAGAGTAGAAATTTAAAAAGTGTAATGGTTAGAATTTGCATTGAATCTGAGCATAATGCTACGACATATTGATCATGGGTTTGTTAATATTAGGTTTTACAAGTTATCATGGCCATTGAAGCTTTTAAGCCGGATATAGATGATACAACCATAAAATACACAACATCAAGCGATAGTTGTTAATTAGGGAGGTACGGATAGTAAACTTAATTTGTTATGAATCTAAAAATTTAGAACATTAAAGCAATGTGAAGCTTACGTTATTCACACAGTAGGTGGAGTTTTAGTTTGCACATTAAAATCTTTTCCGTCACTACATTGGGTTAAAGTGGATTTGAAGGAAATCTATCTATTTTAATTAGGCATTGCACATACATAATAAAGATGATAAAGTGAGTTAAAAAACATAGTATTTCATTACTTACGTGAAGTTTTGAACTAAGATAGTCTTAATATAAGAGTTAAGTAATTTGCATTGATTTGTTAGTATAGATTAGTTTAGATTAGTTTAGTTTAGTTTAGTTATAACGAACTAAAAGTATTTCCTTAGTAATAGAATAATTTTAGCTAGGTATGTATCGAGTGCATACACCTTTCTCTGAGGACGATATCTGTAATCAACATAAATTACTTACAATATTACAACAAGCAAGCCGTTATACTTGCGGCCACATAGACAATCAAGTTTTTGGCATTGTTGCCGGGGATATCTAGCTACTTAGACTTAGTTAGTTTGAAAATTTGTTATGTTTTATTTTAAGTAATTTACTTTCAAGTTTATAAAAAAAAAGAAAAAAAAAGGCTTAAGTTTCAAGTTTGACTTTTTGCAGTTGTTTTTTTATGTTTTCTTTTCAGGGATAACTAATGCATGCGTAGAAAAGGATAGGAGGACTTAGTGCCTTATGACCTTGAGATTGATAGAACCAATAAAGGAAGTAAAAAAAATCAAGATGGCTAATGATCAAGTAAGAATCCAATAACATGGCTGAGGGAATAACAAACCCCAAGGTGATCTAGTATTGCAGGACATAGTGCGAGGAAATAGTTGCCTTTGTGACTACTTCAAATAAGAAGTTCCAGCGACTTACAATGGATTGATGAGGCTTCTAGCCAACACCATCAAGCTCTAAATAAGAGCATCTCTAATCAACATGGTGCAAAATAGTTCGTTCAATGGGCTAAGCAATGAAGATCCAATTGAACATGTAGAGAATTTCTTAGAGAAGTGCAACATCATGCACATTACTAGAGTTACAAAGGATGTGATCAAGATTAGAATTTTCCCATTCTCATTGTGTAGAAATGCCAAATCCTAATTCTAAGGACTAAATGTAGGGAGTACCCTTTTATGGGTGAAAATCAATGAAAGCTTTCTAGACAATTTCCTTCCCCCAGTGAAGTCAGCGAAAGGAAGCTAGAAATCAATCAATTAAAGCAGGAAGGTATTGAGTCACTTGGATAGGCTTGAGAAAGATTCAAGGATATGCTGAAGAGATGTCCATAACATGGATACGTGAAATAGGTACTACTCCAGATTCTCTACAATGGGATGAACCATAATACGAGAACACTATAGATGTTACACAGGTGGCTCTCTACTAACTAAGGATAAAGATGGAGCATTTGATCTCATAGATCGTATGTTTCAGAATTCTACGACTGATACTTGTTTCATAGTAAGGAAACTAGCGGGCGTATGTGAGATTGATTCGCAAGCTCCGATTGTGGCATAACTATCCAACTTGAGCAATCAAATTACGAAACTTCAAATGGGACAACATGGTCCGCAATTGTAGGTGATACAACAACCCATTAATCACCAAGGTATGGTAGTTAACCAAATGGATATGTAGCAAAAAATGAAATATGAGGACATCAACTTCATGAAAAACCAAGGCTATGGAAACAACTTCAGGCCAAGAGCAATGGCTCCTAAAAGGTTTTATCAACGATATAACAATAACAACCTAAATTTCTTGTATGGAAATCCTGATAATGCACTGAAGTTACCTCCAAGCTTCAAACAACGAGTCCAACAGGGGAAGCTAGGGAAAAGTAAGGAGATGAATTCATTGAATTCAATTGAGAAAATTTTATATGCCATGGACATAAACAATAGGGAATGCAATGAGAAGCACGAAAAAAAGATAGAAGGAGTGAAGCAAGCCAAGAAGAGAATGGATGATAAGAGATCATAATCCATAAAGAACCTGGAGAGACAGATTGGTCAGTTAGCCATTGCCTTGAATTCAAGAGAAGAAGGACAGTTTCCGAGCAACCCGATTACTAATCCCAATGAGAACATTAGTGATATCACATGATAGGCACTACGATAATGAATGACTTAAGACAAAAACAAGTTATGTATAAGCCAAAAAAGTTAAAATTTTGGTTATAAAGAAGCATGAAGAGATGCATGAGAATGAAACGAAAATAAAGCAAGATGAACTCGAAACACTTAGGCAATAAAGATTCAATGCCTTGAGAATAACAAGAAAGTTAATAAACAATGTAAAGCTAAGTAAAAAGATGAAGGACCTTCTGAAGAAGCACCCGAAAGGAAATAACATCAAGGTAGTTCTAAAGAAACCAGAACTAAAGTTCAAGTTCATACCGAGACATCAACCAATCAAAAGAAGAGATCCAGGAGTAATATGCATACCAATAAGCATTGATAGGCATTAGTTTAGAAATTCATTATATGATAGGGGAGCCTTAGTTAATGTCATGCTAATAATTGACATGTTGCATGCTGATTTGAAGATCAATTATCCTAATGTCACTAATTTTCAAGCTGTTGATGGCAAGTTGATACCAACTATAAGAAGAGTCTCGAATGTGCATGTGAAAGTAGGTAGGTTAACATTTACCTCAAATTTTGAGGTTATGGATCACAATATGCATGATGAAGTGTTTATGATACTGGGAGGCCATTCTTGAACACTGCAAATACAAACTTGTACACAAAGAAGAAGAAGATCACAATAAGTATTGACGAGGAAGATGATGCAGAAGAAATAGTCTTTATTGATGGATAAGAGGTACATCCAAATGGAAATGACATCATTACCTCCAATTTACAATTGGAGTATCTTAATTTAGACTCAGACTAAATGAGCAAAAAAGGCATTGGGCTAGTGACATTAAACTAAGCACTATTGGGAGGTAGCCCATGAGTTTTTAAATTTCAAGTTTTAAATTTCAGTTAGTTATTTATTTAGTTATTTAGTTAGTTTAGTTAGTAAAATTCACATGTAATAGTTCATAACTTTTGAGAATTTTTGTTAAATGTGCAGGTAAGGCCATTTGTTGGGTGAGATAATTCATCAGAATCAAAATCTCGGGAAAAACTAATTAAAGAGCGTAAAAGAGTAAAGGAGTTCAAGCGGCAAAGGTGAGGTACATGGGAAGTGAAAGGGTATGTTATTATGAAACTATTATACATACATGGATTTCACACGATCATGACATTTTGTGTTGTAAGACACAAAGTCGAGAGAGTGCCAAATCGGAATAAATGAAAAATATATGCGAAAAATGTAGATAGAGAGGTCGACTCTGTGTGTTTTAGCACACGACACCACAAGTATTAAGAATGGCGCTAGCAGGGTGCCATGTAGTGCACACAAAAACACCATGCAATAGTGTACACCATTGTGGTGCTATCACGGTGCCGTGCCTTACAAGGCACGATGCTAGTGTCGTGGAATGGGTTTTAAACCCCATTTTCGCCATATTTTTCACACTTGCATCCAAACTCAAATACAACCAATCATGCATTTATCCCTCTGAAACCCAAAATGGATAATTTCTCTGTGAGGAAAGAGAGTTCCTAATGTTTGAGTGTGAAAGGAGAAAATGCATTGTAGATTTGCACAAAATAGAAAGTTACGGCTTTGATTATGGAATTTGATTTCAAGAAGGACTAGGGTTTAAGTTCATTAGTGAAGTGAGATGGCTTGGATTGATAGAGGCTTGTAGGAGTATTCTACATTATAAAGTAGTCCGACATTGAGGTTCTAACGACCCAAATTAATTAACCATGATTAGTGTTAATTTTAGGGATTAATGAATGTAGTTTGGGCGTTACATGGACAACTCGGTTGGCTTGGACACGAGAATCGAGGAAATATGTTATTTATGGATGGTGATTGTGTATATGTGGTGTATAAAATTATTATTATTAATTTTATATTGCACCGCATGTGTGTATGTTGCGATTGGGCGAGTTGGTATGACTGGTGTTAGCCTCGAAAGGCGTATCAAAGTAGGTATCGGGTAGGCAAACTATGGGTACACTAGGAAACTCGATTAATTAACGTTAAGATGACTAATTAATCAATTAAAATGGGTAATCTAACCATAGGCTAATTAAATTATAAAATTTGAACAATAGACTATAATGTGCCTCAGAGTGCGTGTCGAGACGCGGGGCAACAGGTATCGAGTAGCCGAAGGTTAGTGGGACCGCAAGTTGGTTAGTTTTGATAAGTAAAATGCTAACCATATGGTTTGATAAGGCTTTAAGTAAGGTTCATAAAACAATAAATGAAAGCCTATAGTTTAAGGTAAATAATGTGGACATTAGATAAACCTTAAGATGATCATAATGAGATAATTTAGGATAGGAGTGTACTATTGGAGTCATCCAATGGTGTGGGATATCATGAATAAAGTCCACAAGATAATCCTCGAGATATATACGTACACTTGATCATAACCAAAGCTATATATAACAAGTGAGTGGGTTTTCTCAATTTCCACTAACTGATAATTTATGCAAAAACTAGTAAAACTAAAGGAGAAAAAGGACTTCAAACCGAGACTTAACACCTTAGAGACCAATTCAAGAGCTCAAACTAAGGTAATCATCATTTTCATCTCCTCTACTGTCCAATGAACCCATTTTCGATTGAATTGAGTGAATTTAGGTTTGATGGTTAAACCTCTGATTTTGGGTTAAAATGTGATGAATTACATGTTATTATATCATTTTCATAGAGAATTGCCAAATGGTTTAACTAGAATTTATGTTTTTGATGAATTGGAAAGTTGGTAAATGCATGAGATTTGCATGAAATTAGGTTAAAATCGATGTTCTGGAGTATGCTAGATGTTGTTTTGAAGTTAATATTGTATCTAAAGCATGTTTAAACTAGTAAGGTAGCAAATTGGAAGAGAAATAATAGAATTCTTGACTTACGAGTTCTATTCCAGAGGACAGATAGCGCGCTACTTGGATCAATTAACGCATTAATCATTCTAGGTCTCCGACTATTCTTCAGGATGAAGAACTAGTAGCACGCTACATCATTTCCATAGCAAGGTACCATTACATAGCGCACTACACCATTCCTATAAAGACAAACAAAAACTGAATTTAAAGGGTTGTTTTGGTATTTTTGACTTAATAGATATCCCAAACACCTATAAACATATTAAACATGTAAAACTGAACGTTAAGGACTTAGTGGACCGTAGCTCAAGTATTAGGAAGCTAGTCAGGTCGGATTCGAGAGTTCGGGTAAGTCAGAGTGTTGAGTGAGGTGCGTAAACTGCTTGAGAATGCTTCACAGAATTCGATTCATTTTTCTTGTGCGTGTGATGGGTGCCGAACTATTTATTATACTAGTTTGTCCAACTGATTGATTGGTTTATCTGGGTTTTTACATCAGGATGTGTGGACGAACTTGGGTACACTATACCATACCACGTGTGATCATGCCCTTGGTGAAATGCGACCCGAGCTGCACTCAGATGCACATCTCGGTGACAGCGGATTTGGCCAGCATCGGGAGGACTAAGAAAACGAGACTGTGGAGGTTGTCGGAGAAGCTCACAGGAGAGAACCTTAGCTTCGAAGTATGGTATAGCTGTTACACGCGATACATCCTTAGGTTTTCATCAAAGACATTTACGTGCATATTGACTTAGCTATTATATGTTTACATTCTCGTTTACCTCGTTAACGGATACTTGGTTTGATTATTGTCTGTTGTGCTTTCTAACTATTATTGTATGCTACTTGAATTTTATTTATTGCCTTACATTCATGGAAGTATGTATTTCTATTGCTAGATAGCATACTTGCATGTCTTGTAGTTTCATTTGTTTTCTTGGTGAATATTGTATGGACTTCTCTTAGGAATATACTCACTAGACTAGTCACTATCTTTGTTGGGTAACTGAGTGCCGATCTTTCTACGTGCAGCGGAAAAGGACAATCTTAGGCAACTATCTCTTTTTGCTGACGGTCTTTGACATACTTTTAGGTGTTTTTATTATTTTGATATTCTGGTATTATTCTGGGTATTGGTAGATTGATGTGTACATGTATATACTATGTTTTATGGTTCTGTCGCTTTTATACAAAGTACTTTTTAGGTTTTTCACAGTATGACTTGCTCTTATGAATAATGTTTACCATGGTAAATTACTTTACCTAATTGTATTAATTAAGGCTTCCTCTGATTTATGTTAACTTGTAAAATCCAACCCACTAATATGGTTAGGATTTGAATAAACTACAAATTATTGAACTTAACAAATATTTAAATACTTAAAGAGGATAATTTAAGAAAATACAGATAATCCACTAACAAATTTAATGAAACACATGTGGACATGAACTTCGAGCTAATACGAGGATGGGCAAGTGCCAGACACGAGTAGTTAGGCCTACTGGACATGGAGTACATAGAGACACATCACTCCGGGGCGATAAGGCTGTCGCTAAGGTAAATTTACAATTTCATTAGTTAGGCTTTGGAATTTTGAGAAAATTTGAGAAATTTTAATGAAATTGTGTGAATTGTAGATATAAGGTTATTGGATAGGATTATTAAGTTTTTTGAATGTTAGGCATCAATGTGACATATGGAAACCTAGTTTATGTGTTTCACATTATTTGGCACATGAATAATCCGTGTGTAATAAATTTTTATTTTAGGTGATTTTAAGACTTGAATTGCTAGTTGCATTATTGTGTTGTTGTGTGAGTTTGAGAAAATGCCCGGAACAAGGAAGCAAGTTAATCAAGTAAAAGCAAATAATTTCGAGGCATCAACCTCAAGAGATCTTAATGAAGAGGAACCTAGGCCATTTAAGTAGAATTACTTTATTAGTAGATAGGCCAAGGATAGATAAGAGGCGATTGAGCAAAGGGAGTTCATTTATGAGAGATGTATTAATTTGCCGGCTAAGTATGATAAATGCGTGAATAACTTCATTAGGCAACAAAATCGAAAGCAATTGAGTCAAGATTATATAAAGAATGAAGTTAGAGAAGTGAGTGAGATTGTGTAAAAACTTTATGCAAATGCAAAGTTTACTAAGAATAATGAGCTGGTGAAGGTGAGAGAGGTGTTTGTCCCCTTTAATGTGCAGTAAATTAATAACATCTATAGATTGAAGAATTTGAGTATGGTTGAAGCTGAAAAGAGTTTTTTGGATAATCTATATGGGAAACAATATTACCTATACTCTTTTAAAGCCACAGAGCAAGCATTGGTTGTCTAAGAACAACAATGTTGGGTAATGAGATCTGAGATTGTGCGGAAGCACATCAAGAAAGGAAGTGTTAGGAAAGTCTATAGAATGTGGCAACATTCCCTTGTTGCTTCTCTATACCCCACCACACGGTAGGGAGAAATCAACAAGGAAAATGCAGCTTGTTTATATGAGATTACAAAGAACAGGGAGATTAATGTCGGCGAGATCATCTACAACAATCTGGAGGAGTCCATTATGTCATAACGAGACAACAAGTTGTTGTTTCCAATTTTGATCATTATGATAATTGATTATTTCTACTTATATATAGGTTTAGTTTAGTTGTATATTAATTATAAATATCCTCAAATGAGCTTTAAATCATGATATTATTGCATTTTCGTAAAATTAAGGTGTAAGTGAAGGAATTGAAGAAAAATAGGAAAAAATGGAATAAAAACCCACAAAGCACACTTGGCGTCTTTGCTATAGGTGTTGACACTGTGGGCATACAAGGCACGGTATGGGAAGGAAAGGCACGACATGGGAGAGAAGAAAAAATGAAGAAAACTAACTCTGGAGGTCCAACACAGTGGCGACACTTTCGAGTATAAGGTACGACGTCTGGTAAGCAGGTGACATCCCTGAGACACTAGGGAGCAAGGAAACATGGATGTGGTGTTGGTGCAGTGGCGGTGCGGTAGGCAATAAGGCATGGCCGGGCAGTAAGTGAAAGTGCCAGAGATGCAAGAAATAGAAAGTTAGAGTTCTAATTTGAGTTAAATTATAAACTAGGGTTTCTAATTGTTATTAGGGAGTACAAATAGGTATTACGACATGGTAAATTTACTACATACCAACTATTAGCTACCATTAGAGTAATTTAACATATGTTTTACATTGAGTTTAAATATTAAGGAGTTCATGTGAATAAAACATTGAAGACTTCACGTTTGAAACTCAAGTTTGGTTTCATTGATCAAATTCTAGGTAATAATTATATTCATTTTGATTTGCAATGATTTCTATTATGAAATGTGATATGTGTGTGTCAATGAAGTGTGAGTAGTCTATTTAACTTAAGGATCAATAGATCCTATGATATGAATGCTATACTTTGAATATGAATAAAAATTGAATATAAAATCTACAATGGTTAGAATTTGTATTGATTATGAGCGTAATGCTTTAGGCATCTAGATCACGTGTTTAATGAACTTAGGCTTTAGAAGTTATCATGGTCATTGAAGCTTTTAATATGTACATGAATAGTAAAACCATAAAATATACAATATCGAGTGATAGTTGTTGATTAGGGAGACACATATCATAAACTTAGTTAGTTATAAATCAAATGATTTGAGACTTAAAGCAATGTGGAGCTTACGTTATTCACACTGATAGGTGGAGTTCTAGTTTGCACATTAAAATCTTTTCCCTCATGACAATGGGTTGAAGTGGATTTAAAAGAAATCTATCTATTCTAATTAGGCATTGCAAATAACATACTAAGATGTACATCTGAATACAAATCATATTATTAAATTGATTTGTTAAATATAAGGGTTTAAGTAAATCCCTTAGCAATAGTTCAAGTTAAATTAGAAGTAAATCGCTTAGCAATAGTTCAAGCAAAGCTTAAATTGATTTGTTAGATTAGTTTACTTTATAAAACTAATTAAAAGTAAATCCTTTAGCAATAGTTTACGTTAAATAGGTAATTAACAACTAGTGCAAAATCTTTCCCTGAGGATAATATCCATAATCAACGTAAGTTGATTGCACTATTACTATAAGTGAGCTTCAGCACGCACATCAAAGTTTTGGCGCCGTTGTCGAAGATAATAGCCATTAGATTTGCTTAGTTAGTTTGAAAAGTTGCTAAGTTTTATTTTAAGTACTTTACTTTCAAGTTAATAAAAAATTCTTATGTTGATTAACCATACTGCATTTGATCTACTTTCTTTTGTCTTTGATGTTTCAGGGATGTAAAGAATGTATAGTTATCATGTTAAGAAATCTAAAAGCGAGATCATTGATCAAATCACTAGGTTTGTTTAGGAAAGTTAATATGTTCGAGACAATACCATATATCAAGCATAACCAATTGCGAGTGGTTTGACATGGACGGGATATAATTAACCATTTTATAACCCATATGGATTTAAGGGATTTGTGAGAAGTCAAGGGCACTACAACTACACACAGAGAAATAGCCATGGAATAGTTATCAAAGCTTTAAAACCCCCACACTCTAAATGAATATCAATCATCAAGGAGTTCTCGCGATAACTGGGAATAATTTCTTACATCTTTAGAGAAATCAGTAAGAAGAATGGCTGAGCAGAGCGAGAATGATCTCAAGAAGTATAAGGAAAGATTGGAGATCTCTGTGCAATCATTTACTATATAGGACGAAGAAGTGTTGGGCATGTGCCTTAAGTCAATCTACAAACATTGTGTATCTTATAATTTTAGTTAATAAAATAAAGGTTTCCATTTGCAATTTTATTATAAGTTATCGCATCTTTACATTATAATAAGATCCATGGATATTTGTTAAAATATAGTAAATGTCCCTAGTTGGTCATTATATTGGGAACTATAATGAATTTAGACTAGTATAAATCTTGATTGATGGTCATGTAATGATCATACGTATAAGGATACGAATAGAGAACATGAGTACTTGTTAGGAAACAAGGTACCGAACTGACCTGCTTTGAGTACACTACATGGATTAAGTAATTAGTGTTACTCATGATAGCTATTTCATTTAGTCTTTCGACTTGAGATTGCCATAGACTTCAATATTCAGAGCATGGTAAATTAACACAATCAGACGTTGTCTTGAACCGGATGATAATAAAAATTGCGATTGGTTCCCATGTGAATAATATGAGAAGGTGTGTAATCAAAATAGATTTTGCCCCTCGTATAGGGAGAGATAACAATGGATCATTTGATACGTTAGACTGTTAAATGGTCAAGTCCAAGTGACTTAATATGATCAATGTCACTTGGATGTTTTCAGTCTACCTAAAGATCGGGACTAGTACGATTGAACATTAAGGGTGACTTTTCATGCCTTATGTTTAATTAAAGGATATCGCACGAAAAGAAGATGTGATATATGTTATTCGTTAGGTTGTATTGATTTTGATATTCATGCTACTTAGGTAGTCATAATTCCTTGCTTGAGACCGCTTATGACTTGTGTACCAAAATAATTTTGGTTCTCTGCCAACTTCACAATTGGGTCGCACACAAAGAACGACTTTGTCCAATTTAAACTAGTTTAAAGTAATGAATTTTATATGATAAAATTCATGACATAAAAGCCATTACAATTTGTTATATAATAACTTATTAATAGGGGTGTATGTGTGATTTGCTTGAACTACCTAAATAAGATAGTTGTATTATGAATAGATTTTTAAGTGAGTTTTTCTACACTTGATAGAGGTTAAAACTAATGGATAAGATTTTTGTTTTTGCTATTTTTGAGTTCTCTGAGTTTTAGGAGAGAAAGAAAAAATATTTTGAATCGCTCTTGGAGCTACCACTCCAAATTGTGGTCGCCGTTCGTGTATGAATTTCTAATAGAGGACACGTGTTTGAATGTCTTGGAGATCGAACAATCAGAGAAGGAAATCACAAATTAAGATATGGTTTACTATTTTTTGTAGATCTAGTTTAATAAAACTTATTTTCGATCTTGTTGGTGTTTTTCAAAATTATTTTGAATTTTCAGATGCGTATGAACCTCAAAACCTAACAAGAAGATGATCAAGCGTTCTTAAATTTAGAAGAAATAGCAAAATTAATAAATTAAAGACAAGAGTTTGTAGTAGAGTCCAATGATAACTAAGTGGAGGTGTTGTTAACAACCGAGGAAGCATGTCATGAAGTAATGAAGAAATAGGGAACCCCAATCATGATGATAGAAATGTCTTCAATGTTTCTGAGCCAGATGACTCACTTGACCTTGTTGGAGAGGAGATTCCTATTAAGGACATTAAGCAACATGATAGTGGCGTTGATCTAGAGAAGTTTGAAATAACAACGAATCACGAATGCAGTAAAAACTTAAGATCACAAAGTACAAAGTTTGTTCAAGGGACAATCAATGTTGTTGTATCACATACACCATTTCAGAAAGAACTACAAGATTAGTGGAATGGTGAGAAAATTAGGATCTTTGCTGCGATGTATGAGAATATTACAAAGAAGATCTCATTTGTCAAAGCATGCAATGCGTGCCAAATTACATGAAGTTTCTAAAGGATATGATAACATGCCAGAAAATGGTTAGAGGATATGAAAAACTTCACGAGGACACATCATGGAAGTAACCTTGGTGTATCAAGGTGATCATTTGAGAGCCATGATACATAAGTCTGGCTAATGACATTAAACTAAGCGCTATTGGGAGGCAGCCCATGATTTTAAATTTTATGTTTTAAAATTTTAGTTAGCAATTAGTGATTTAATTTAATAGTTACAATTAACAAGTCGTAGTTCTAACTTTCAAAAATTTATGATGCATGCGTGGGAAAGAGAATTTGCCGGGTGATGATTCATCGAAATGGAAATGTCTTGTTAACTCATTAAATAGCATAAAGGAGCAAAGGAGTTCAAAAAAGTGAAGGTAAAGTACATGGGCGAATCGAAAGGTAGAATTTATAAATTTTTAAATTTTCATGGATTTTATGCGGTCACTACACTTGTGTGTTGTACATAAAGTCAGAGGAGCGCAAGAGGAGAATTAGTGAAAAATTATATGCAGAGATGTGGGCTGTGAGGTAGGCACCGTGGGTATTATCCATGGTGCAGTGAGTGTAGGCCACAACATTATGGTGGCAGCAGATAAAAAATTGAGAAAAAGTCACACTGTGTCGTTAAAGTAGTGGTAGCTGGTCAAGGCTCTGTGCCTATAAGGCACAACGCCATGGTCAATTTTAAGAGTTTCAAACCTATTTTGGATCCATTTTACGTACTTGCACTAAAACCCTACCAAAACCCCAACCATAAATCCTCTAGAGCTAAAATGTAATCATTTTTAAGTGAGACTAGTGAGTTCCTAGTGATTGAGAGTGAAGAAATAAGTATTTTTTGGATTTTCACAATTTGGAAAGCTAGGTCTTGGATCTTTCGATTTTGATTCCAAACAAATCTAGGGTTCTAGTTGGTGAGAAAAGTTAAAGGGCTTGGATTGGAAAAGACTTGGAGGAGTGATCTACACCGAAAGTTAAATCTGACATAAGGTACAGTTACAATTTCATCTAGTTATGTTTGAATTTCAAATTTTTTGATAATGTTGTATGAATTTATCGATTTGTGGTTGGAGGATATGTTTGCAAGATTATGTGAATGTGAGCTTTGATATTAACCATGGAGATATAGTTGATGTCTTTGCATTATTTGGCGAATACATGATCCATGTTATATGAATTTTAGTTTTTAGGTGATTTGAAGAACCAATTGCATTGCATTGTTGTTAGTTGCTTGATATTTGAAGAAGTGACAATAACAAGGAAACAAATTAATCAAAAAAGAGAAAATGATTTTGAGGCATCTACCTTTAAAAATCTTAATGACGAAAGCTTAGACTTTTTAAATCTAAATTTTTCGTTTGTAAATATGCTAAGGAACAATATGAAAAAATCCTACGTAGGGAGTTCATTCGCGAACGGGGAATTAATTCATCGGCCAAGTATGATAAAATAGTGAACATTTTCTTTAGACATCGAAATTAGGAGCAACTCACTCAAAATTAGCTGGAGAATAAAGTTATAGGAGTGAATGGGATTGTTTTTAAATTTTATGCTAATGCAAAGTTCACAGCTAAGGACGAGCCAGTGAAGGTGAGAAAGGCTTTAGTTCCCTTTAATAGACGTGAGATCAATACTTTCTTTGGGTTGAAAGAATTAAGCTTGTATGAATCCGTACCAAATTTCTCAGCCAGGTTATATGAGAGACCCCATAACTTTTTTAGAACCATTTACAATGCATTGGTTGTTCCAAGACAACAAGGATGGGTCATGGGGGCTGAGAATGGGCCAAAGCATATTAAGAAAGGGAGCGTTAGAAGGTCTTACAAGATGTGGCAACATTTTCTTGTTGCATCAGTACACCCCACTTCTATGCAGGTTGGGATCAATTAGCCTAAAGTGGCTAGTCTTTATGATATTGCAAAGTATGGGGAGATTAACATTGGGAAAATTATACAAACCAGTTTGAGGGAGTCCATCATGTCAAAGTAGGACAATAAGTTGTTGTTTCCTATATTGATTACTCAGATGTGCTTAAAGGCTAGAGTGAGGTTGACAAATGACGAAGAATTCGATATAGAGGCCCAACCAACCATGGATGAAGCTTTATAGTTACGTTGAAATCACCACTTGATTACCAAGATTTTGAGGATGAGAGAGATAGGAATGAGGGAGCTAGACTTAAGGTCGAGTGTTAGCCTAGAGGTAAGAGGATCAAGCAACAGTAGCAGAATTAGCCCAAGAATTAGAAGATGAGGAAAATGAAGAAGAGGAAGAGGAACAACAACAAGGATTTATTAAGGGCTACGAGTTTGTAGGCAAAAAGTTTAGAGAACAGGCCTTGGATGGTTCTGAAGTCTTTCCATTACCTCCTATACTACAGGCACCTATACCACCAATTTAGGACTTGACCCAACGACAAAAGAGGCTATGGATAATAGAGATGAAGATAAAATACTCGGAGAATAAGGTGTAATACTAAGCATCCATGGTGAGATATGAGTAAGATATAGAGAGGAGAGAGCAACATTGACGAAACGAGCAATGCAATTTCATGTTATTTGTTAATCATCATCGAGATATAACTATATATAAGAGGAGCAGACGATCGAGACCTACTGATAGGTCAATTGGTTTTCCAGTAGCACCAACCTAAATGTTTGATTAGTATTTAGTGCCGATCAGGAAGGTGGAGCATCTATTGAAACCATCCCAAGTTGGAGTTGATGTTGCATATGATGATGATGACGCGCAATCCTAAAGTCAATGCAATAGGAGTCCTTTAGGCCCGGGGAGTTGAGAGTGACATTGTTACCATTTAAAATTTTTTAACATTTGGGATATTTTGTTAATTATTTACTCGTTTTAATTCAATGTTTAGTTTAGTTTATTATAACTTGAATTATTATATATATTTGTGTGTTTTAATGTTTTCATATTTCAAGCTTACTTTTAAACCTTGAGGATAAATTTTGGTTTAAGTTTGGGGGCATCGACACTACACTACACTACACTACACTACACTACACTACACTATGAGAAGTGGTAAGATAGGCTAATAAATAAGGACAAACACTGCAGGTATGATCGTTTTAATTTTAACTTGAAACAATTTAGGAGGAAAGCACGGTAGTGTATAATTTTTTCGTTTTATTTACATATGAATGTTTAAGTAGCATAAATTAGGTTATATATAGTAATATGTAATGAATTTCTGCCCTTAACTGTGGATGAGTAGATTACAAATATCTGGTTGATATAAAACTTAAGAGAATGTTTTGAATTTCTAAAGAAAAGAAACAATGAAATATAGCAAACAATAGTGTGATTTCACTGTAACGACCCATTTTATTAACGTCGTTATTTATATCATAATTGCAGACATGGGCACCGGTTCAGATCCACATGGAAGCCGCGGGTTAATTAGGTTTACAAGTCGGCCTTGGTACATTAGTTGATTGTGTGTTGGATTGCTTATTTGCGATGCAATTTATTAAATTATTTATTATATACATCGCATGTGTGCATGTTGAATAACGATATTATGCGAGGTTGTGTGACGGGTAGTTGCCTCGAAGTGCATGTCAATGCGGGTATCGAGAGGCTAAGTACGGGTACACTATAGAAACTCGACAAATTCACGAAATATGATTATGAAATCAAATTGAAATTGGAAGTGTAACCATAGGCTAATTAAATTAAATTCGAACAATAAAGCTATGACGCACCTCAAAATGCGTGTTGAGAAAGTGGGGCATCGGTTATCGGGTAGCTAAAGGTTAGTGAGACCATGAGTTGGTTAAATTCGATAAATAAAATACTAACCATATGATATTTTAAATGCTTAAGGTAATGTGACATTAATGGAATAAATAAGCCTATAGTTGCATGGAATAAAAAAGAACTTTGAGATAGACATCTAGATCATCATTTTGAGTTACTCTAGGAAGGGAGTGTGCTATTGGAGTCATCAGGAGGTAGGGGTGGGCAGCGGTTTTCAAAACACCGCCCAAACCGCCCAAATCGACCAAACCGCACGGTTTCGTCTGATTTTTAAAACTCGCGGTTTGGTTGCGGTTTGGAAAACGTAAAAATCGCAGAATCGCGGTTTGGTGGCGATTTTCAATTTGGAAAAACCGCGGTTTAACCAAACCGAAGGTATTTTGGTAAATAACCACCATAAAACCATAAAACATAGCAAAAAAAATAAAAAATCCCCACTCCTCTCTCCTCTCACTCCCGAAATAAAAAAATCCTCACTCATCTCTTCTTTCCCGCGGCGCTCCTCTCTCCTCTCACTCCTGCCGTCTCCTCTCTCTTCTCACTCTCACCGGCGCTCCTCTCTCGGTTTGGTCGTGTCTATTCTCTCCTCTCACTCTCGCCGGCGCTCCTCTCCTATCACTCCCGTCTCCTCTCTCCTCTTGAGCACTCTCACCGCCGTCGGCCCATCGCGGAGTGCCCGTCTCACTGCTGCCGCACCGCCGCCCATCATCCGTCTCACTGCCGCATCTCACCGTTGCTGCCGTGCGTTCATGGCTTTCGCAGGTGTTGCGCCGTTTGTCCGCTGCTGCTGAAGCTCGCCGCGAGCCCCCTTCGCGCTGCTGGCTCCGCTCCCCGCGCTGCCGCCGCCTCGCATCGCTGCCTCACACCAAAACCACGAAACCAAATCGATCAAACCGCGCAAACCGCGGTTCGGTTTGGTTGCAATTTTGTGGTTCGCGGTTTGGTGGTGTTTTAGAAAATCACCAAACTGTAGACCCTCGGTTTGGTCGCGGTTTGGTGGTTTTCACCACCAAACCGCGGTTTGCCCACCCTTATCAGGAGGTGTAGGACAATATGTTTGCGAACCACATTATAATCCGCGAGATACGTATGCACACTTGATTAAGACCGAACATATACATATATAAAAGATAGTGGAGTGTTTGATCAAAACCACATGAAATTTATGCAAATCTGTGACAATTTGAGGAAGAAGAAAGGATTTTCAACTAAAATTCAACACCTTTAAAGACCAATTCAAGAGATATAAACCTAGGTAATCACCTCCATCTTCTCCACTTTCCAGCGAACCTAGCTTTTGGAATGTTTGATGAAACTCAAGTTTTGGTGATTAGGTCTCTGATTTCTAGTGAAAAAGTGATGAATTATGTTGCTAGACCATATATATAGAGAATTAATTACTTGTTTAGCTAAATTTGATGATTTTCATGAAATTGGAGAGTTGACATGAATGCATGAATTTTGAGGAATTTGGGTTAGATTGAGGTTCTGGGGTGTTTTAATGGTTAATTGAAGTTAATTATATTTGGGAAACAGGTTTGAACCAATAAGGTAGCTAATTGAAAGGGTTAGGACATAATTCTCCACTTGAGAATTCTGTCTTAGTGCACAGATAGCGCGACACTAATTGTTTTGGGTTGCTAATTGTTCTTCATCTCAAAGAACAGTAGCACGCTACATAATTCCCTTAGCACGCTACCATTAGATAACGTGCTACACATGCCCTCTAGCACTAGCTGCAGATAAAAATGGATTTTTAAGAGATGTTTTGGTGATTTCTCACCAAATACATGACTAAACGCTAGGAAATAACTTGAAACTATACAAATTTGAGTTTAGGGACTTGGGGAAATCGTAGCTTGGTACCGAGAGCACGTCTGGTTAGATGTGAGAGTCTGGGAAGGTCGAAGAGCGGTGTGAGGTTTGTAAAACCAAACTGAAAGACTCTGAGTATTCGATTCTATTTTTACATTTCATTTCATTTCTATCATTCATTCTTGTTCATTACTCTATTCTATTACTTAGACGCGGGTTGAGGTTACTCCCCCGAATATCTTGGTTGTACGTTCATTATGCACTGGACTATAGCACATGTGACCCGACCCTCAGTGAATGGCGACCTGAGCTTGCCTTTGGTGCACGTGTCGGTGCCTCAACGGATTTGGTCAGTGCTGCAAGGGACCAAGTGTTGGGCCAGTTGGGCGCCACCACTGGTGGGGACCGAGTAACCCAAAGTACAGTCTAGTCCATCTGGAGTGAGCACACACCTTTCTTAACTTATCTATTATCTATTCATGCGATGAGCCATTTACAGTTGTCTATTTTTATATTCCGCGTTTTTACTTGACAGTAGTCCTTGAATTTCGTTACATTATTATTCGAATTGTTAGAGGAGCTCCTTGGGATTTTACTTAGTAGACTCGTCATCTATCTTTTTGTGATGATTAAGTGCAGATCTTAGTACTAGTAGGGCAAGGGGATCTGAGGCGACTACATCTGATTGTCCCCTGTCGAGGACCTACTTGTACGTGTTTATTTTTGAGATTTTGTATATTTTGGGTATTGGAAGACTTGAGATGACACCGTACATGTATATATACCTTGTTTGTGGTATTGTCGCTTATATACAAAGTACTTTACAGGGTTTTCCATAGTTGGATTTGCTCTTTTGAATAATGTTTACCATGCTAAATTAGTTATACTAATCATATCAATTGAGGCTTTTGTTGATTTATGTTAACTTGTAAGAAACAACCCATTAGTATGGTTAAGCATTGGATTAAACTACAAATTAAGTAACAGTTGAAATAGCTAAATACTTACAAAGAATAAGTTAAGAAAATAAGGATAATCTACTAATTAATTTGATAATACACACGTGGACATAATTTGCGTGGCATGAAGAGGACGGGCAGGTGCCGGACACGTGTAGTCGGGCCAGCTGGCAAGAAGTACACTACGACACGTCACACCGAGGTGGCAGGGCCGCTGCATTCACGATTAGAAACCTAAAGTTAGGGTAGACCCTGAAATTGAAACAAAAGTAAGAAATTATAATACTTGTGGAAAAAGTTAGATCTCTACAGATTCTATAATAATGTGAATCTTACTTGCAAATACAAAGAAAAGAAAGACTTAGTACAAAGAGGGGAAGATGTGGGCATTGTAAATTAAACGTTGGTGTTAACTTACTTGATTTAGTAAAAGTGAGAAGTGCTAACAAGAGTTTTAGAAATAAAGAAAAAAAAGAGAGAATCTCATAAGTTCTATAAGAAATGGAGTAGAGAACTTGATGGTTGGAAAAATGTGAAAAGAATGAAGTCCATAGGAAAAGGAGCGTGGACTGAAAAATAAAAAATGATATGAAGTAGAAGAAGAAATAAGAGAAAAAAAAACTAAGAGAAGAAAGTTGAAGTGAACTAAAACTCTTCAAATAAAATATTTAGCTCGAGTATGAGCAGCTAGATGAGATAAGTCTCCATTCCAAATATGTTAAGTCTTATAGACTTTTGAAATGCTAAAGTCTACAAAACATGAGTATGATTTATGTTTATTTGTGAATTCCTAAACTTAATGAGAAATCATGAGATTGTATACACATTACTTGAGTATTGAGATGAAACAAACTTGTAAGTAGTGATGATTTTTGGTTGTGATCTACTTTAGTGTTTTGAAAGTGAATTTTTATGTGTTGTTAAAGCTACATGTCTTAAAAATATAAGTTTTTGCAAAGAAAATCTCTTGAGTGGATTATTAACTTGAAACTTAGTAAATTAAAGGATACTCTACGAACAATGTAAATTGAATGAGAATTAGTATTAGGAGACTTAGTAGAATAAACTTTTTCTCGGGAAGTGCAAAATTCTAAGTTTGGGGGTATTTCATAAGTGATTAGTTATACCTATATATAGGGTTAGTTTAGTTGTATATTGAGTATAAAATGAGCTCTAAATCAAGATATTATTACAATTTCAGGGAATTAAGGTGTAAAAGAAGGAATTGATGAAAAAGGGAAGAAACGGAGTAAAAACTCACAAAACACACTTAGTGCCATGACTATAGGTGTTAATGGTGTAGACGTACAAGGCATGGTGTGGGAAGGAAAGACACAATGTGGGAGAGATGAAAAACTGAAGAAAAATGACTCTAGAAGTCTGGCGCAATGGTGGTGCTATAGAGCATAGGGGACGGCGCCGGGTAAGCAGGTGATAGCGTCGAGACACCAAGGAGCAAGGAAACATGTATGTAATGTTGGAGTAGTAGGCTATAAGGCATGATGCCGGTATGTAAGTGACAGCGGTAGACACACACGAAATAGAAAGTTAGTTTTAATTTGAATTAAATTGAAAGTAGGGTTTCTAATTGTTATTAGGGAGTATAAATAGGCATTAGAACATGGTAAAATCACCATATACTAACTATTTGCTACCATTAGAGTAATTTAGCATAGGTTTTACATTGAGTTTGAGTATTAATGGTTTTTTACGAAGAAAACATTGAAGACTTCACGTTTGCAATTCAAGTTTGGTTTCATTGATTAAATTCAAGGCAATATTTATATTCATCTCTGATTTGCAATGACTTCTATTATGAATTGTGATATATGTGTTTCAATGAAGTGTGAATAGTCTATTTATCTTACGGATCAATGGATGATACGCTTTAAATAGGAATAAAAAGTGAATATAAAAAGTGCAATGGTTAGAATTTGTATTGATTCAGAGTTTAATACTTCAGATATCTTGATTAAGAGTTTAATGAACTTAAGCTTTAGAAGTTATTATGGCCATTGAAGCTTTTAATCTGGACATGAATGTTACAACCGTAAAATATATAACATTGCGCGATAGTTGTCGATTAGGGAGGTGTGAATAGTAACTTAGTTGGTTATGAATCCAAATGATTTAGGACTTAAAGCAATATGGACCTTATGTTATTCACACAAATATATGAAGTTCTAGCTCGCAGATTAGAATCTTTTCCTTCGTGACAGTGGGTTGAAGTGGATTTGAAGGAAATCTATCTATTCTAATTAGGCATTGTACGCAATATATCGAGATCACTCAAATGTGCTTGAAGGCCATAATGCACCTGATTAGAGATGAAGACTTCGATCTTGAGGCCAAACCAATCATGGATGAGGCATTTATACTTACACCGAAATCACCAACTGTTTATCAATACTCTAAGAATGAAAGGGAAAGTGTCGAGGGAAATAGACTTAAGGCTGAGTTGTTGGCCAAGCAGCAGGATGATCATGCAGCAACAACAACAGCAGCAGAGTTGGTCCAAAATTTGGAATATGAAAGATATGGAGAAGGAGGAGCAACAAAGGGATTCGCTGAGGTCTACGATTTTGTAGATCTACTTATTGGAGAGCAAAATTTGGACGGTTTTGAGGTTTTTCCACCACCTCCTCCATTATAGCCATCAGTACAACCAACAAAGGAATTTACACTACAGAAGTAGAGGTTGTGGATTGCTAAGATGAGGAGATAATACTAAGAGGACTTGGCTCAGTATTGTGAAGCCTTGACGAGATATGAGCAAGACAGATGGAACGGGCCGTAGAAGTTCATGTTATTTGCCGATCATCATAGGGACATAGCTAGATATGAGAGGAGTAAACGAATAAGATCTACTAATAGGTGTTTCAGCTTTCCAGCAGTACCGACTTATGTGTTCTATCCAGATGAGGTGCAGAGTAGAAGGGTGGAACATTCATTGACACCATCCTATGCTGGAGCTGATGATGATGATGATGATGATGATGATGATGATGATGATGATGATGATGATGATACGAATTAGGATTTCATTAGACATGGGGAGATGAGAGATACATTGATACAATTTCACTTTAAATTTATGATACTTTGTTACTTATTTAGTTGTTTAAATTTGATGTTTATTTTATGATTTTATATCTTGTGTTATTATATATGTTTGTGTTTTAGTATTTTCATGTTTTAGGCTTATTTTTAAACCTTGAGCACAAGGTTCATTTTAAGTTTGGGGGCATCAACACTACACTATGAGAAGTGGTAAGAGAGGATTAAATAAGGATAAACACTGCAGTTATGATAGTTTTAATTTTATTTTGAAGCAGTTAAATGGGATAACATGTTAGTGCATTATTTTTCTATTTATCTTACTATTTGAATATGTTTAAGTAATATATATTAGGTTATATATAGTAATATGTAATGAATAAGTAATTCATTCACATGTTTATGCCCTTAATTGAGGATGAGTAAAATACAAGTGTATTTTTGATATGAAACTCAAGAGAGTGTTTATAAATTTTTGAAGAAAAAAATGAAATGTAGCAACAACTGTATGATTTCTTGATTAAAAACCTAGAGCTAAGGAAGACCATGAACTTGAAACAAAAGCAAGAAGAATAGTAGAACACTTATTGTGGAAAAGTTAGATGTCTGAGGAATTCTATAATAAGTGTGAACCTTACTTGAATATAAAAAAGCAAATAACAAATTTCTTCAAAGAGGGGAAGAAATAGCATGTTTAAATGAAAACTTGGAGTTAACTTGCTTGATAAAGTGAAAGTGAGAAGTGCTAATAAGAGTTTTAGAAATAAAAACAATTGTGTCCCAGACGTTTTGCATGAAATGGAGTAGTGAACTTGATGGTTGGAAAAAGAGAGGAAAAATAGAGTCCATAAGAAAAAGAGCAGGGGCCATGAAATGAAAAAAATATAAGGAGAAAGGAGAAAAAAAGAGATAAAAATAAATAAAAGAAGAAGGAAGTTAAATTAAAACTCCTCAAATAAAAAACTTAGCTCAAGTGCTAGTAGCTTAATTGAATTAAGTTTTCTTTCCTATTATATTAAGTCCTATAAACTATTGAGCTTAATGAGAAATCATGACACTGTACATGTAACATCTCTTATCCCAATTAGGGCAATACCCTGCCTGAAACTCTAATAAAGCCCTGGAAAAATAATAAGACTTAACTAAAGCCAGCAGCGTTACCTTCCAACCTAATATTCACATCCTGTATATCTTGAAATATTGCATATTAATTAAAACAAAACGCAACAAAATTATAATTTTTTTGGTTAAACACAAGATATACAAAAATCGGAATAAACCTCGGTTGTAAAACCATATCCCAACCCTGTTTATTATAAAATAGTAATTCAACACGATATATATATAAATAGTACATTATATTAGAGGAGATCTCTAAACACCTAGATCTTCCCTTTTCCTTTCTCTTTATCGCCAAACAGTGCACCTGAAATATTAAGAGGGAATAAGAACTCCATCTTGCTCAATAAGTGACGCTCATTTACCTATCACTATATACTAGTAATTAATGAATAAATGCGTAACAACATGATCTAATAATAGCTATTCAGGGTAACATAAATGATATAAATAATACATATTACATGCAAGTCATTCAATATATCACAACTGAACTATGACTCTTCTTTCAAATTATTTTTAAAAATGAAAATCTTCCTCTCCTTTATGCAAAAATACAGTCTAAGGGGTTCTACACAAGCCTTATGTAGAGCCCTATAGAATGCGTTAAAGCCTAACTGAGATTCAACCCCTAAATGGATTGTAAATGGATAAGGTATCATAATCGGATTTGGAATTAGATTCTAGTTACCTTTATTGGAGGTAGGTACTTATCCATCTACCATTGAGATTGGTACTTATCCATTGCTCTCACATTTGAGATTGAAGCTTGGTACTTATCCACCAACTTAAATATCCATTTCAAATTACCATTTTATTTGAGGTAGGTACCTATCCACTTTCCAATGAGTTTGGTACTTATCCACTAACTTCACTACATTCAAGTTATTATCCCCTTAGCTATTACACTATTGAAGTTCGAGTTATAAAAAAACTTAAACCACCTGAGTTATAGTACAATGCCTTAAACCCGGTCCATAAGCTACATGAGCTAATATACTAATTACATAGCAAAATTGATAAAAATATGAATCCCACTTACTTGTGCCAATTTTCCTAAATTTTATCGACTTAGACAACTTTTGGTATACTTAAATCACTTTCTCTGAGTCAAACACCTAAAAATAACTAGTTTTTATCAATTCAAGTCGAACACCATATGTTTATGACCCATAAACCATTCCCTAAACCATCATTAAAACTCGGATAAATTATAGCAACTTTGTTGTTGTCTGGGAATAGGGCAGTAGCCTGATAAGTGATTATTTAGACTTATATGTAGGGTTAGTTTAGTAGTATATTTAGTATAAATATCCCTAAATAAGCTCTAATTAATAGTGTGTATGCATTTCTAGGTAATTAAAGAGTAAAGGAAGGAAATGGGCAAAAAGAGAAGAAATGGAGCAAAAACCCACAAAAGTGTGTTTGGCGCCATGGCTACACATGGTGGCACTATGGGTGTATAAGGCACAACATGGAGGACTTAGGCACGACTTGGGAAAGAAGGAAAAACGAAGAGATCTAGGTTATAGGCTTAGTGCTGCAACAATGTTGTAGAGGGTAAGGGACAGCGCCATGTACTATAGGCAGGGCGGCGAGGTCATAGGAGATGAATAATTGCACATAGGAGATGGCGCCATGGCATAACACATACGATGCCAAGGGATAAGTGATAAAACCTGATTGGAAGAAGTTAGAAAGTTATAGTTTTATTTCAAGTTAAATAGTAAAGTAAGGTTTTTGTAGTTAGAAAGAAGCATAAAAAGATTTTAGGACGTCGTAAACTCACAACATATCATAGAGGAGTAGCTATTAGTGTATTTTAGCATAAGTAAAACTTGATTTGAGTATTAAGAAGGTTTGTGTGGAGAAAATATTGAAGACTCTAATTTTCTAATTCAACTTAGATTTCATCAATTCAATTGAAGGAAATATATTTATATTTATCTCTGATTTTAATGATTTCAATTATGAATCGTAATATGTATGTTTCAATGAAATGTGAGTAGTCTATTAATCTTAATGGTTAATGGATCATCTGGTATGCGTGATATGCTATGAAAATAAGTAGAATTGAATATAAAAAGTGCAATGATTAGAATTTGTATTGATTATGAGCGTAATGCGTTGGTCATCTTGATCATATGATTATTAATCATAGGTTTTTGAAGTTATCATGGCCATTGAAGCATTAAATCTAGATATGAATGGTACAACCTTAAAATACTCAATATCGATAGATAGTTCTTGATTAAGGAGGCACAAATAGTAAATTTAATTGGTTATGAATCTAAAGATTAGGGACATTAATACATTATTCACATTGATAGGTGGAGTTCTAGTTTGCACGTTAGAATCTTTTCCTTCGTGAAAGTAGGTAAAGTGGATTTGAAGAATATCTGATTATTCTAATTAGGCATCACACACAACATATTAAGATGTAAAAGTGGTTGAAAAGCATAATATTTTATTACTTAGGTAAAGTTGTGAACTAAGATATTCTTAATATAATAGTTAAAGTAAAGTTCATATTCAATTGATAGTATAGAGTAGTTCAGTTAGTTATAAAACGAATTAAAAAAAGATTACCTTAGCAATAGTTCAAAGTAAAATAGGTATTCAACTGGGTTAAAAAACCTTTCCCTAAGGAAGATATCTGTGATCAATGTAAATTGATTTGTGTCAAGTTTTCGGTGCTGTTGCAAGGGATAGGTAGCAAATTAGTATTACTTTGTTTGAAAAGAAAAAAAAAACAAAAAAATAAAGGCTTAAATTTCATGTTTGACTTTTTACACTTAATCTTTTGTGTTTTTTTTTAAGGATAACTAGTGTAACGACCTATTACTTTAAGCTGGTGGTTAGTACTAATACAAATAGTAATTAACCCGAGTTATGCTCAGGGTTAAGATCAGCATACCTTGATTAGCGTATGTGTACATTTGCATGACGTTTTGTGTTTGTTTGGATTATGAATTAAAAATATAAATAGGTTGCATATAATAATGGGATATACACAAACCTATAATTGATAAAATACACTATATGCCATGAAATATCGGTATACCGTAAGCGACGAGGGAGTCGTAGCATTAATGTGCGTGCTCGTGGCTACACGTCGGCATGTCAGATGGGTTTATTGGCGAAGAAACATGTGAGTTAAATATATATATTTATATATAATGATATATAAATATATATTGGAAATAAAAAGAAAAATGAAATTATATAGATTGTTTGATATTCTCAAAATGACGTGACGCGTATCGTGAGGAAGATCTATATATAAATCAAAAAGTTGATGTTTATCAACTAATCATTTGATGAAAACGAAATCGAGGGATTAAGGGGTTTGATTTTGATCGAGACAAGTTGTCCGAGGTGCAGAATCAAGCATAGTTAAGGAGCCTAATCGATCACACAGCTCGTGAGCATCGTATAGGTATAATTTGCTTTTAGTGTTTATCAAAGTTGGAATTGCTTGTGATGCAAGGATTACGGCTGTTTAAGCTATTTGTTAATCAATTATGGTTTCTCACCTCACAAGAAGTTGTTATGGATCAATTTGATGAATTTGTGATTGTTTGGGATGATTTGGAGGTATTTTCAATTGATTTGAATGAGCAGAATGATGCTGCTGTTGTAGGTTTAGTGCGCATAGTGTGTTGTGTGCTAGGAAGATGAACTGACATGCAGGTAGCACACTATCCATGTCGGGTAACGCGCTACCCATACCCATATCAGTTTAGAACTGATTTAGAGTTGGTTGGTTTGTCAAGATGTTTAGGGACTATTCTAAGGTTTATAATAGAATATAATACACTTATATTAACTACAATTGGTATATGATAGGTGTTGATTAACCTGGAAAGAGTTAGATACCTGGAAAGTTAGGAAATTGATAAGGACTTAAACCAAGGTAAGTACTGATTTGTTTATTTCTTAATATTACCTAGCTATTTAGTATATATAGCTCATATAGTTGTTAAAACGAAATAGGGGATTATGTACACTGTGATTGATTTCAATAAATGGAAAATGGTATGTAATGTGACCATGCTATAACTCCTGGTTTTGAGAATAGGTTTTTCGGATATGGGTTCCCATCCCAGCCTATATATAACTCTTGCTCAATTCAATAGGTCGTATGGATTATATACACATTAGAGGGTTTGGGATAGAACCACATGATATTAATGGATGAGCTAGAGAGCACATCGACCAATATGTGGTCTAACAATAGTATTAATGACTTCAGTGTGTAATCGATCCTAGTTTTATAAAATAAGTGGAAATCACAGTTTAATAGTCCAAATTACTTGCTTGCATATGATTATGTATTGAATCTATATGTTTTTTATATTCTTGTTATATATCATTGGTGCGTGTTGTTATTGCACGATATCCTTGTTTACTATATGCAATGTTGATGATCAGTCTGGACCCATACTTACTAAGAATGTTAGAGTGCTTACCCAAATTAACTATTTTAGGTTCGCAACCCGGTGCTTCAACCAAATGGAAAGAGACGATTCAGGAGTCTCATGTCTTCTCTTCGATGTAATGAGTCTTCTTGTATATATAAACTTTGTTTTACATATTTCGATGTATATAAACAAGGTTGGGGTGATTTTATATGGTTTCGGGTTTTGATAAACTCTTTATTTCCATATATTTATATATATCAAAAAAGTTTTAAAATTTCCCTTGTGTAATACTTTGATTTATTATTTCAATATGAATATACAAGTTAAGTTTACCAGGTATAGATGGAGAGACTGCTTGCTCTAGTTAAGTCTTGCAAGATTAGCGGGCTTAATTAGGGTTTCAGGCTGTGAATTTTCCGTAATCGGGATAGGGGATGTCACTACTAGTGCTTGCGTATAAAATGAGAGAAGGACTTTGTGCCTTACGACCCCGAGATTGACAGAGCCAACAAAGGAGAGAAAAAAAAGGAATCAAGATGGCAGAGGAGCAAGTAAGAAACCAACATCAGGGCTGCATGAATAGCCAACCCACCATTGATTTGGTGGAGCAAGATGTAGTGCAAGGACAGATGTGCCTTTATGACTACTTCAAATAAGAAGTTCAAAAGACTAGCAACGAAGTGATGAGGCTTCTAGCCAAACCACCAAGTTCTAACTAAGATCGTCTCTGATAAAAATGGTGCAAAATAGCTTATTCAATGAGCTATCTAATGAAAATCAAGTTGCACATGTTGAGAACTTCTTAGAGAAGTGTGACATCGTGCACATTACTGGAGTTGCAAAGGAAGTGACCATGATGAGACTTTTTCCATTCTCATTGAGTAGAAAAGCCAAATCTTGGCTCCAAGGACTGAATATAAGGAGTATGAACTCATGGGTGGAAAGCAATGAAAGACTTCTTGATAAGTTATTTCCCTCAGTGAAGGTCAGCGAAAAGAAACTTGAGATCGGTTTGTAGTCTCTTGGTGAGGCTTGGGAAAGATTCAAAGAGATGTTGAGGAGATGTTTAGGGCACATATACGTGAAATGGGAACCACTCTAGATTTTTTACTATGGGACGAACCATAACATGAGAACACTTAGATGCTGTAGCAGGTGGCTCTCTATTAACCTAGGATGAGGATGGATCATTAGATCTCCTTAATCTTATGTCTCAAAATTCTATAGTTGGTACTCGTTCCATAGTAAGGAAATCAACAGGGGTATATGAGATTGATTCACAAGCTACATAGCACAGCTATCAAATTTGAGTAGTTAAATGGCGAAACTTCAAATTGGACACCAAGGTCTACAAGTAGCATATCAACCAAATAATCACCAAGCTATAGTATTTAACCAAATGGTCATATAATAGGAAATGGAGTATGAGGACATCAACTTAATGAACAACTAAGGCTATAGGAACAACTTCAAGTAGAGAGGAATGGCTCTTTAGTGGTTTTATCAAGGATACAACAATAACAACCTGAACTTTTCTTACGAAAATCCTGGTAATGCACTAAATTTACCTCATGGCTCCAATAAACAAGTCCAATAGGGGAAGTTGAGGCAGAGCGAAGAGATAACTTTGTTGAAGTCAATCGAGAATTACTTGCAAGCCATGGACATGAGCAATAGGGAGTGCCATTAGAAGCTAGATAAAGAGATGGAAGGAGTGAAGCAAGCGATGAAGAGAATGGATGATAAACAATGACAATCATCAATAACTTAGAAAGATAAATTGGTCAACTTGCGGTAACCTTGAACTCAAGGAAAGAAAGACAGTTTCCTAGCAACACCATCACCAATACCAAGGAGAACATGAGTGCTATTTACATGATGAACACCATGCAACAAAGGAGCCGAGATAAGAGCAAGTGATGTTCAAGCCAAACAAAGTCAAGACTTTCGCTATGAGTAAGCATGAAGAGATGCATGATCAAAACACGAAAGTGAGGCAAGATGAACTTGATGTTTTCAAGCAACAAAGAATCATTGCCTTAAAAAAAGAAGGGGAAACAAAAATGGAAGGCCTAAAAAAACAATGAAGAACCTTTTGAAGAAGCCCCATAAAGCAATGTTATTAAGGTAGTTCCAAAGAAGCTAAAACCAAGGTTCAAGTTCATCCCGTGATTTCAACCTAGCAAAAGAAAAGATATGCATACCAATTAATATCGACTGACAATAGTTTAAAAATCTCTTATGTGATACAAGAGTCTTAGTCAATATCATGCCACTAATAGACATGTTGCATACAGATTTCAAGATCAATTGTCTTGATACCACGATTTTGAAATTAGTAAATGAAAATTGATACCAACTCTAGAGAAATTCTTGAATGTTCATGTGATAGTGGGTAGGTTCATATTCATCGTGGACTTTGAGGTTATAAATCATAACATGGATGATGATGTGTCTATGATACTAGGGCGGCCATTCTAGAACACTGCCAAAGCAAATTTGTACATGAGAGAGGAAGATCAAGATGCGTATCGATGAGGGCAATAATGTTGAGAAGGTTGTCTTTGTTGATGGTGAAAATGTACTTCCAAATGGTAACCACATTATAATCTCCAATTTACAAATGGAGTTTCTCGATTTCGACTTGGACTAAACGAGTTAACAAGGCATCGAGCTAATGACGTTAAACTAAGCGCTACTACGAGCCAACCCAGTGGTTTTAAATCCAAAGTTTTTAAATTTCAATTAGTACTTAGTTATTTAGTTTAATAAAAATAAATTAACATGTTTTATTTCAAATTTCCAAAAATTTGTGTTGAGTGTGCAAGAAAGACCATTTGTCGAGTGATGACTCATTGGAATAGAAATGTCTTGCTAACTCATTAAAAAATGTAAAATAGTGGAGGAGTTTAAAATGGTGAAGGTAAGGTGCATGGAAAAATTAAAGAAAAATTTTATTAATTTTTATATTTATATGGATTTCATGTGGTCACGACATCTTGTATGAGTGATACACAAATTCAGAGGAGCGCCGAAAAGGAATAAATAAAAAACTTAAGTGAAAGATGTTGGCAAGATTCTCGATGCCTTGGGTATTAGTCACAACGCCAACAATCAGAAGAGCAAAGACACAAAAAAACCCCACTGCATCCTTAACGGAGTGGTGGCACCAGCATCGATTGGGTTTTTAAACCCCTTGATCACCACTTTCTTCACACTTTCGCCAAAACCCCACCACAACAATTAAATATATACCCCTCTAGAGCCAAAGTTTGATCATTTCTAAGTGAAATAAGAGATTTTTGTGATCAGGAGTGAAATGAGAAAATATATTGTGAATTTGCACGAGGTGGGAAGCTAGGACTCGAATTTGAGAATTCGATTTCAAAGAGAGCTAGGGTTTTAGTTTATTAGAAAAATGAGAGGGCTTAAAGTGATAGAGATTTAGAGGAGTGTTCTATACCGAAAACTAATCTAGCATTGAGGTAAAAAATACAATTTTATTAGTTATGCTTTGAATATTAAAAATCTTGATGAAATTGTATGAATTGTGGATTTTAGGTTGTTGGATAGGATTTGCAAGATTATGCGATTGTTGTGCATTAATGTTACCCATGGGGATTTGTCTATGTTTTTTGCATTATTTGGCATGTGTATGATCCATGTGATATAAATTTTGTTTTTTAGATGATTTAAAGATCCGAGTTGCTAGTTGCATTGTTGTTGTGTTGTGTGAAATTCGAAGAAACTACAAGAATAAGGAATCAATTTAGCCAAGCTACATCAAATGACTTTAAGACATCTACCTCAAAAGATCCTACAAATGAGCCTAGGTCATTTAAATCCAAAATCTTCACTAGTAGAGAGGAAAAGGATATATATGAGGATATCCAATATAAGGAGTTCATATAAGGGAGATGAATAAATTTGTTGGCCAAGTATGATAAATGAGTGAATAACTTCATTAGGCAACAAAATTAGGAGCAACTCACTCAAGACTATAGAAAGAATGAAGTTAAATGAATGAGTGAGATTATGTATGAATTTCATGCTAATGCGAAGTTTACTATGAAGGATGAGCTAGTGAAGGTAAGAGGGATTTTTATTCCTTTAATAGACGTGAAATTAGTGCAGGAAAGACCATTTGTCGAGTGATGATTCATTGGAATAGAAATGTATCGCTAACTCATTAAAGAGCGTAAAACAGTGGAGGAGTTTAAAACGGTGAAGGTAAGGTGCATGGGAAAATTAAAGATAAAATTTATTAATTTTTATATTTATATGGATTTCATGTGGTCACGACATCTTGTATGAGTGATACACAAATTCGGAGGAGCACCGAAGAGGAATAAACAAAAAATTTAAGTGAAAGATGTTGGCAAGATTCTCGATGCCTTAGGTATTAGTCACAACGCCAACAATCAGCAGAGCAAGGACATAACAAAACCCCACTGCATCCTTAACGGAGTGGTGGCACCACCATCGATAGGGTTTTTAAACCCCTTGATCACCACTTTCTTCATACTTACACCAAAACCCCACCACAACGACTAAGTATATACCCCTCTAGAGCCAAAGTTTGATCATTTCTAAGTGAGATAAGAGATTTTTGTGATCAAGAGTGAAATGAGCAAATATATTGTGGATTTGCACTAGGTGGGAAGCTAGGACTTGAATTTGAGAATTCGATTTCAAAGAGAGCTAGGGTTTTAGTTTATTAGAAAAATGAGAGGGCTTGGAGTGATAGACTTGGAAGAGTTTTCTATACCGAAAACTAATCTGACATTGAGGTAAAAAATACAATTTTATTAGTTATGCTTTGAATATTAAAAATTTTGATGAAATTGTATGAATTGTGGATTTAAGGTTGTTGGATAGGATTTGCAAGATTATGCGATTATTGAGCATTAATGTTACCCATGGGGATTTATCTATATTTTTTGCATTATTTGGCATGTGTATGATCCATGTGATATAAATTTTGATTTTTAGATGATTTAAAGATCCGAGTTGCTAGTCGCATTGTTGTTGTGTTGTGTGAAATTCGAAAAAATGGTAAGAATAAGGAATCAATTTAGCCAAGCTACAACAAATGACTTTAAGGCATCTACCTCAAAAGATCCTACAAATTAGCCTACGTCATTTAAATCCAAAATCTTCACTAGTAGAGAGGAAAAGGATATATATGAGGATATCCAATATAAGGAGTTCATTTAAGGGAGATGAATAAATTTGTTGGCCAAGTATGATAAATGAGTGAATAACTTCATTAGGCAACAAAATTAGGAGCAACTCACTCAAGACTATAGAAAAATGAAGTTAAAGGAATGTGTGAGATTGTATATGAATTTCATGCTAAAGCGAAGTTCACTATGAAGGATGAGCTAGTGAAGGTAAGAGGGATTTTTATTTCTTTAATAGAAGTGAAATTAATAGCATATATAGATTGGAGCACTTAAGTTTGTATGAAGCTGAACCGAGTTTCTGGAATAACATGTGTGAGAGACCCTATAACTTATACCCTTTTATAGCCATAGAGAGAGCATTGGTTGTCACAGGACAATAATGATGGGAAATGGGAGGTGAGAATGTGCCAAATCACATTAAGAAGGAGAGTGCTAGGAAATTTTATCGAATATGAAAACATTTTTTGTTGCTTCATTATACCCCACCTCTCAGCAGAGAATGATCAACAAGCAAAAAGTAGCTTCGTTTGTAGGAGATTATAAAGAAAGGCAAAACAACATTTGTGAGATCATCTACAACAATCTGAAGGAGTCCATCATGTTAGAGAGAGATAACAAATTATTATTTCTTATCTTAATCACTTAGATGTGCTTGAAGGTCAGAGTGTGATTATGAAATGAAGAAGAATTTGATATTGAGGCTCAAGCAACTATTAATGAAGCTTTCTTACTCACAAAAAGTTAACACCTTGTTATCAAAACTATGAGGAGGAGAGAAAGAGAGTCGAATGAGCTATACTTGAGACTAAGTTTTTGGCCAAATGGCAAGAAGATTAGGCAGTAGTAGCAGTGGAATTAGCCCAGGAATAGAAAAATGAAGGATATGGAGAAGGGGAGAGGAGCAACAATAGTAGGGACTCACTGAGGGCTACACGTTTGTAGACCCAAAGATCGGAGAGTAGGACTTGAATGGTCTTGAGGTCTTTCCACCACCTTCTCCACCACAGGCACCAGTACCACCACCAAAGGACTTGACTTAATGGTAGCAGAGGCTGTGGATTACTGAGATGCAAAATCAGTTTAGAGAGGACAGGTACGAGGAAACCTTGTTATGATTTGAGTAGGATATGAAGAGGAGAAGCAAGAGCGATGAAATAAACAACGTAATTTCATGTTGTTTGTTAATCATTAGAGGGTCATAGCATAAATTTGAGATGAGCAAATGAATGAGATCTATAGATAGGACATTTGGTTTTCCTACAACATCGGACTATGTGTTTGATCCAAATTTGGTGCAGAATAAGAGGGTGGAGTGTCCTTTGACTCAATCCTATGCTAGAGCTGATGATGCAGAAGATGATGATAACACAAAGTCCTGATGCTAGTTTATTAGGAGTCATTTAGGCTTGGGGAGACGAGAATTACATTGATACCATTTAACTTTTACATTTGGGATATTTTGTTAAGTATTTACTTGTTTAAATACTATGTTTGGTTTAGTTTATACTTATATATACTTGCGTTATTATATATATGTTTGTGTTTTAGTGTTCTTATGTTTGAGGCTTACTTTTAAACCTTAAGAACAAGGTTTGGTTTAAATTTGAGGGCATTAACACTACACTACACTATGGGAAGTGGTAAGATAGGTTGAGAAATAAAGATAAACATTGCATGTATGATCGTTTAAATTTTATTTTGAAGCAGTTAAAGAGGAAAACATGGTAGTGTATAATTTTTCTTTTTATTTACTATTTGAATGTTCAGGTAGTATCAATTTAGTTATATATAACACTATGTTATGAATGAGTAGTTCATTTGCATGTTCATGCCTTTAATTGAGGATGAGTAGATTATGAGTTTCTTGTTGATATGAAACTTAAGAAAGTGCTTTAAATTTTGAAGAAGGAAAAAATGAAATGTAGCAAGCAATGGTATGATTTCATAATTAGAGACCTAGAGTTAGGGAAGACCTTAAACTTGAAACAAAAGCAAAAAACTAGACCACTTCTTATGAAAAAAGCTAGATCTCTAAAGAAGTCTATAATAAGGGTGAATCTTACTTGATAATAATAAGTGAATAAAACTTAGTGTAAAGAGGGGAAGAAATAGGTATTGTAAAGGGAAAGTTGGAGTTAAATTACTTAATTACATGAAAGTGAGAAGAGCTAACTAAAGTTTTAGAAATATAAAAAAATTACAGAATCCCACAAATTGTATAAGAAATGGAGCAAAGAACTTGATGGATGGAAAAAATGAGGAAAAATAGAGTCCATAGGAAGAGAAGGGACCGTGAAATAAAAAAAATGAAAAGGAGAAGAAGAAAAGAAATGAGAGAAAAATAAAGAAAGAAAGGTGGAAGTAAAATAAAACTCTTCAAATAAAAGACTTAGCTCGAGTATGAGTAGCCAGTTGGTTAAATTTTTGTTCCGAATATATGAAGTCCTATAGACTCTTGAAGTGCTAAAGTCTACTAAAGATGGGTATGATCTATGTTTATTTTTGAATTCACGGACTTAATGAGAAATCATGAGATTGCACACTTGCTACTTGAGTGTCAAGGTGAAACAAACTTGTAAGTAGTGATGATTTCGGTAGCGATCTACTTTGGTGTTTCGAAAGTAAAGTTGTATATGTTGTTAAAGTTACATATCTTAAAATATAAGGTTTTTCAGAAAAAACCTTTTTAGTGGATTATTAACTTGAAACATAGTGAATTAAAGGATATTCAATGAAAAATGTAAAATGAACGAGAACTGGTTATTTGGAGACTTAGCAAAATACACTTTGGCTCGGGATTTGCAAAATCCTAGGTATTTCATAAGTGAGTATTTATACTTATACATGGTTAGTTTGGTAGTAGATTTAATATAAATATACCTAAATAAGTTCTAATTAATGGTTTTTATGCATATTTAGGTAATTAAGGAGTAAAGGAAGGAAATGAACAAAAATGAGAAGAAACAAAGTGAAAACCCACGAAAGTATGATTGGCGTCATTGCAAGACATGGTGCTTCTGTGGGTGTATAAGGCACAACATGGAGGGCTTAGGCACGACATAGAAGAGAAGGCAAAATGAAGAAATTAAGGTTAAAAGCTTGGCACTGAGGAGAGTAAGGGATGGCACCGGGTACTTAAGGTCGGGCACTGAGGTAATAGGAAATGAAAAATTGCATACAGGAGGTGGTGCAGTGACGGTTCCATGCCATAACACATATGGTGGCAAAGGATAAGTGATAATGCCAGATTGGAAGAAATTAGAAAGAGTTTTATTTCAAGTTAAATTGTAAAGTAGGGTTTATAATTGTTATAAGGAAGTATAAATAAATGTTAGGACGTGGTAAACTCATGATATAACATAGATGAGCATCCATTAGATTATTTTAGTATAGATTTACTTTGATTTTGAGTTTAAAGAAGGTTTATGTGGAGAAAACATTGAAAACTCCAATTTTGCAATTAAAGTTTGGTTTCATCGGTTTAATTGAAGGTAATATATTTTATTTATCTATGATTTAAATGATTTCAATTATGAATTGTAATATGTGTGTTTCAATAAAGTGTGAGTAGTATATTAATGTTATGGATTAAGGGATACCTATGATATGAATGCTATGCTAAGAAAATGAGTAGAAATTAAGTATACTAAGTGCAATGGTAAGAATTTTGTATTGATTCTCAGTGCAATGCTTCAGAAATGTTGATCAAATGTTTATCGAATTTAGATTTTTAGAAGTTATCATGGACATTGAAGATTTTAATTCAGACATGAATGACACAACCATAAAGTACACAACATCGATAGATAGTTGTTGATTTAGGAGACACGGATAGTAAACTTAATTGGTTATGAATTTAAAGATTTGGGACAGTAAAGCGATGTGGAGCTTAAGTTATTCACACTGATAAATAGAGTTTTAGTTTGCACATTAGAATCTTTTCCATCACGACAGTGGGTTAAAGTGGATTTGAAGGAAATTTGTCTTTTCTAATTACGCATTGCACCTAAGATATTAAGATGTTAAAGTGGTTGAAAAGCATAGTATTTAATTACCTAGGTGAAGTTGTGAACTAAGATATTTTTAATGTAAGAGTTAAAGTAAAGTTTATATTAAGTTGATAGTGTTAGAGTAGTTTAGTTAGTTATAAAAAGAATTAAAAAAGGATTTTCTTAGCAATAGTTCAAAGTTAAATAGATATTCAACTTGGTGCAAAAACCTTTCCTTGATGATGATATCCGCCATCAATATAAGTTGATTAAGCTATTACTACAAGTGAGCCGTTGAACTTGCAGCATGTTTCATTGCCCTTATTCGATCAACATATATCATAATAGCATTCAAATCATTACCCACAATATCAGGGAGGGCCTCTAATGAGGACCGGACTAGTCCTTTTCAAATCATCAACAACAACAATTAACATCGAATTCATCACCTACTTATGAATTCGACTCAAGAAATAATTTTAAACTTGCCTAAATCAATCCAAACTCATAGTCCCATTGACTTGATCTGTAACTTAATTGATATTAGTCTCTCTAGAATTTTTTTCTTCTTTCTATTTCGATCCATACCAATACCCCCAGTCGCCTTTCTTTCTTTCAATCAAACATTAGTGAAATATTGAGGTTTTTTGTTTATATTTAGATTCTCCTTGAGATTGCATCTTATGGATCAGGGGCAGATTTATTGGTTCATTTCATTCCATTTAATGTTGATTTTCCTCTCGATACGTGTTGCATATCTCGAAGAAGATCTTTATGGCTACTATCAAACCCATCAACTTGTAGTCGCCTTATTCATGATCAAACATATTGATCTCCTTGAGTTACATGCCACGTATCTCGATGTAGATCTTTATGGCTATTAAAAACATCATCACTAGCCACCTAATCCTCTACATACTTGCCACTTAGCTCACTCCATGCAACATTTGATCTATCATGAGATTCTAAAACGTATCTCGAAACATATCTAAAGCCTATATTTCGCTATACATGCTTATGTATACACCACTTACTTTGTCATAGAGATGTGTTTAAACACGTCCAGAGGTATCATTAATCCATCAATTCATCAATATCCCATGCCTCATTGAATTATTCACTTTCTTGAGATCCATGCTATACGTATCTCGAGGCAATTTAATGATTTAAATAATTCAATTCAAATTATAGGTATTATATATTTATATATATCAATTATATATATATATATATATATATATATCTATATATATGTATTTTCGCACCTATAACTACGTTGAGCATACAATGAACTACCCTCAAGCATACATACTATTGTGCATTGCACGTGTGTCACCCCTCGACCCCGTGTGTCACTAAAAACTCACCAATTTATTAATCATTTAATTTTCAACTATAGGTTTATATTAATTTATTAAAATAGCCTATAGTATTTTTAATTCATAATCAAATCAACCAATCATAATATATTCACACAAACATACACACGCATTAATCGAAATACGTTGTGCTTAACCATGAGCCTAACTATTGTTAATTAGTGTTTAGATTACCATTAGTAACCTTCTTTGGAATAAGGGGCATTACATTACACTTGCTTCTTGAGTGTCAAGGTGAAAGAAACTTATGAGTAGTGATGGTTTTGGTTGTGATCTACTTTGGTATTTCAAAAGTGAGTTGTATGTGTTATTAAAGCTACATATCTTGAAAATTGAAAGTTTTTACAAAGAAAAGCTCTTGATTGGATTATCAACTTGAAACTTAGTGAATTAAATGATACTCCATGAACAATGTAAAATGAATGTGAACTAGGTAATAAAAATAGTTAGGAGACTTAGTAAATACACTTTTGCTCGGGACGTGCAAAATCTTAAATTTGAAGGTATTTGATAAGTGATTATTTAGACTTATTTTTAGGGTTAGTTTAGTAGTATATTTAGTATAAATATCTCGAAATGAACTTAAATTAATGGTGTTTATGCATTTTAAGGTGCACAAGGCGTAAAGGAAAGAAATGAGTTAATTCAAGAAGAAACTGAGCTAAAACACACCAAAGGAGGTCTGGCACCGTTGTAAAGTAGTGTAATGCTATGGGATGAGAAGGCACAACATAGGAAGGAAAGGCACGGCGTGGGAGAGCAGGCAAGTGAAGGAATTAAGACATGATGGTTGTGGCGGTGGAAACGTTGTGGAGGTAAGAAGATGGAGTCGGGGAGACATAAAGATAGTGCATGGACCATTAAAGGTAGAAATTGACACATAAAGTGATCAATGCAGTAGAGACATAGTAGGATCGCGCACACAACATTGCGACTTAGGTGACAGCACCGAGAAGAAAAGAAAATAAAAATTAGAGTTCTATTCCATGTTAAGTTGTTAAGTAGGGTTTCTAGTTTTTTAAAACATGATTAGGGAGTATAAATAGATAAGAGAACATGATAAACACATGAATTACCATAGATTCGCCACCATTAATATAGTATAGCATAGGTTGACTTTATTATTGAGTATTAAGGAGATTTGTGGACAGAAGACATTGAAGACTCACGTGTGGTGATTTAGGTATTATTTTTATTGATTTAATAGAAATTTATTTTATTATATCTTTGATTTCAATGAATACCACTATGTGCATGTTTGTTTCAATGAAATGTGAGCAGTTCATTAATTTTAGGGATCAATAGATTGTAGGAATGCTATGCTATAAACATGAATAGAGTAGAAATATAAAAAGTGCAATGGATAGAATTTTTATTGAATCTGAGCGTAATGCTACAAACATATTGATCACATGTTTATTGATATTAGGTTTTAGAAGTTATCATAGCCATTGAAGCTTTTAAGCCGGATACGGATGGAACAACTGTAAAATACACAATATCGAGTGATAGTTGTTGATTAGGGAGGCACGGATAGTAAACATAATTGGTTATGAATCTAAATATTTGGAACATATAAGAAATATGGAGCTTATGTTATTCACACTGATAGGTGGAGTTCTAGTTTGCACATTAAAATATTTTTCGTCATGACAAAAGGTTAAAGTCGATTTGAAGGAAATATTTCTATTCTAATTAGGTATTGCCCACACATAATAAAGATGATAAAGTGAGTCGAAAAGTATAATCTTTCATTACCTAGGTGAAGTTGTGAAGTATGATAGTCTTAATAGAAGAGTTAAAGTAATTCGCATTGATTTGTTAGTATAGATTAGTTTAGTTTAGTTTAGTTATAAAACCAAATAAAAGAATTTCCCTAGCAATAAAGTAATTTTAGCTAGGTACGTATTGAGTGCATACACCTTTACTTGAGGACGATATCCGTAATCAATGCAACTTGGTTACGCTATTACTACAAGTGAACTGTTAAACTTGCCGCCGCATACACAATCTAAATACAATCATGGAACCTAGAAATGCATCATTTTTTGAGCATATCTTTCCTAATAAAAATATGCGTGAATCAAGTTATAATAAAAGAACTAGTGATGATGCAAATAGTAGTAATCCTAAATTGAAGAAGATGAACCTAGAAAAAATAAAAGGACAAAAGTAACAAATATTTTGGTCCTGATTTTCCAACTTATATGTTAGAAAGTGAAACTCAAATGTTTACAGAGGCTATGTCTATACCCGAAACTTTTTTTATTGGAAGAAGCGATTAATAGAGAAATTGAACCAATTATTCAAAATCATACCAGTGAGTTGGTGGATTTTCCAATTGATAAACACAAAGCCCACTTAGTAGCCTGGGGTCTTAAAAAAACATAAGGATAGGATTTCAGCCATATATATTCACCATTAACAAGGATAACATTTATAAGAATGTTAATTGCAATTGCTGCAATAAACAATCTTGAAACTCATCAAATGGATGTTAAAACTGCATTTTTAAATGGTAGATTAGAAGAAGAAATATACATTGAACAACCAAAAGGATTTATTGCACTTCGACAAGAGCAAAAAATGTGTCCACTTATTAAATCCTTATATGGATTAAAGCATGCTCCAAAATAGTGGCATATTAAATTCAACAATGTCTTGTTATCAATGTTGGGGCATATACCCAAGATCAATCTACAAACATTATTTATCTTATGACTTTAGTTCATCGGACTGAGGTTTTTATTTGCTGTTTTATTATAAGTGATTGCATTTTTACCTTATAGTAAAATCCATGGGTATTTGTTAAAATATCCTAAATGTCCCTAGTCGATCATTATATAGGAAAATATAATGATTTAAGGCTAGTGCGAATCTTGATTGATGGTCATGTGATGATAATGCATATAGGTATATGAATTGAGATCATGTGTACTTCTTATGGGAACAAGGTATTAGACTAAACCGCTAGGAGAGCACCATATGAATTAAGTTATAAATGTTACTCATGATAGGTATATAATTAGTCATTTGACTTGAGATTACCATAGACTTTAATATTAAGAGCATGATAATTCGACACAATCAAACGTTATCTTTAATTAGATGATTATAAAAATTGTGATTGGTTACCATATGAATAATATGTGAAGGTGTGTAATCAATATATAATTTGTCCCTTTCGTATAGAAAGATTTCAATGGATCCCTCGATATGTTAGACTATTAAATGACTAAGTCCAAGTAAATTGATATGATCAATGTCATTTGGATGTTTTCAGTCTATCTGAAGATAGAGACTAGTGCGATTAAACATTAAGGGTGACTTTCCGTGCTTTATGTTTTATCAAAAGATATCGCTTGACAAAAAGATATGGTATATGTTATTCATTAGGTTGTATCAATTTCGATATTCAAGTTACTTGGGTAGTCATAATGTCTTGCCAGATACTGCTTATAACTTGTGTACCAAAATAGTTTTGGTTCACTGCCAAACTCGCATGAACCTATTGGGTCACACACAAAGAATAGCTTTGCGCAACTTCAATTGGTCAAGAGTAATGAATTTTATATGATAACATTCATCACATAAAAGCCCTTACAATTTGTTATATCATAACTTATTAATAGAGGCGTATGTGTAATTTGCTTAAACTACCTAGATACAATAGTTGTATTATGAATAAGATTTTAAGTGAAGGTTTATCTATACATATAATTAGAAGTTGAAACCCTAAAAAGAAAGAAGATTTTCCTTTTTACAAATTTAAAGGTCTCTCGATTTTGGGAGAGAAAGGAAAAATGTTTTCTATCTCTCTTAGGGCTAGCATTCCAAATCGTAGTCACCATTCGTGTATGAATTTCTGATAGAGGACGCACACTTGAACATCTTAGAGATTGATCAATCATAGAAGAAGATCATGGATTGAGTTGAGATTTACTTTTCTAGATCAAGTTTAATGGAACTTATTTTTGATTATTTTGGGGTTTTTCAAAGTGTGTTTTGAGTTTTTTGTTGCGCATGATCTCCAAAAAATGCAACAATCAAATGGTTTTAAAATCAATGAATTTGACAAATATGTATATGCCAAAGAAACGCCTAAAGGCTGTCATAGTTTGCTTATACTTATATGATATGTTGATTATAAGCAATGAGAAAACTATAATAATATCTACAAAGATATTGTTGACACAATATCTTGAGATGAAATATATAGGAGTTGCCAATGTTGTTTTAGGAATTAAAATTATTAAGATAGCAAATGGATTGGTGTTTTCTTAATCTCATTATATAGAGAAGATATTGAATACAACAACAACAACAACATAGCCTCAATCCCAAATTAACTGGGGTCGGCTACATGGATCAAACTTTTCCATTGTGCTAAATTAAATGCAATTGATGGTGAGCTTTGCAAATCATTCAAATTCCTCCTAATTAATGCATCCCATGTTAACTTTGGTCTGCCCCTACCTCATTGAATTTCTACAGTTTCTATTGAGTCAAGTTTTCTACTTGGAGCATTTGTAGGCCGTCTTTGTAGGTGACCAAACCATCGCAACCGCCCTTCCCTAATCTTTGTATCAATTGGTGCTACTCCTACTTGTTTTTGAATTTCTATATTTCTTATACTATCTTTACGAGTTTTACCGCACATCCACCTAAACATCCTCATTTTTGCTACGTTCATTTTATGTAATTGTTATTGCTTTACCGCCCAACATTCACTTCCATAGAGCATAGCTGGCCTAATTGCGGTCCTATAAAATTTTTCTTTTAACTTAGTAAAAACATTTCGATCACGAATCACCCCTGTTACACTCCGCCATTTTGTTTCATCCAGCTTGAATTTTATGTGTGACATCATTCTCAATGTTACCATCATTTTGTATGATTGATCCTAGGTATCTAAAGTGATTTACCTTAGGAACTTCTATTTCCCTTAATTTTACCACTCCGTCATCTCGATGTCTAGTGTTTCTAAACTCATAGTGCATGTATTCAGTTTTTGTCCTACTCAACTTAAAGCCTTTAAATTATAATGTATTCCTCTAGAGTTCTAATTTCCTATTCACTCCATCTTTAGTTTCATCCACTAAGACAATATCATTTGCAAATAGCATACACCATGGTATATCCTCTTAAATATGTTTAGTTAGTTCATCCATAACTAAAGTAAATAGATATGGGCTTAAAGCCGATCTTCGATGTAGTCCTATCGTAATGGAAAATTCTTTTGTAGCTGCTCCAAATGTCAATATACTCATTACTACTCCATCATACATATCCTTAAGAGTGTCTATTTATCTAGCATGCACTCTTTTTCTTTCTAGAACCCACCAAAGAACATCTCTAGGGACTCTATCATATGATTTTTCTAAATCTACGAATACCATATGAAGAACTTTTTCCTTTTCTCTATATTTTTCTAACAATCGTCTTACAAGGAAAATCAACTCCATAGTTGACCTCCCAGGCATGAAACCAAATTGGTTCTCTGATATTGTTGTTTCTCTCCTTAGCCTATTGTCAATTATCATCTCCTAAAGTTTCATAGTGTGACTCATAAGTTTAATTCCCCGGTAGTTTGAGCAACTTTGAATGTCTCCTTTGTTTTTGAAGATTAGCACAAGCGTGCTTCTTCTCCAATCCATTGGCATCCATTTTGATTTTAAAATTTTATTGAAAAGTTTTGTTAACCAAGTCAATCCAATTTCTCCTAAGCATTTCCAAACCTCTATGGGTATTTCATCTGGGCCACGTGCTTTCCCTATTTTCATTCTTTTCAATGCCTCTTTAACTTCTACAATTCTAATATTGCATGTATAGTTTACATTTCATTCTTGGTTTGGGTTTTCATCTATTATAGTATCAACTTGGCCATCATTAAATAAACTATCAAAGTAATTTCTCCATCCCTCCTTAATATCCTCCTTGCACGTTAAAACATTTTGATTTTCGTCCTTAATACAACTTACTTGGCTTAGGTCTTGTTTCTTTTTATCTCTTAATTTGGCTAGCCTATATATATATTTCACCATCTCTATTACCTAACCTTGTATATAGATCTTCCATGAAATTTGTTTTAGCTTGAATAACTACTTTTTTAGCTTGTTTTCTAGCTTCCCTATATTGATTGTACACATCTTCATCTTAACACTTAGGTATTTTCCTATACATCTCTCTTTTAGTCTTAATTGCTCGTTGGACATCCTCGTTCCACCACCATGTTTCCTTCTTTGGAGGTCCCAAGCCCATAGATATACCTAATACATTTGTTCCACTATCCTTATACAACTACTCATTTCTAGCCACATTGTATTATCATCTCAGTCAAGATTCGAAACATTTTCCTTTAGTAGTTTTTCTCTAAACTCTACTTGTTTACTATGTTTTAGGTTTGACCATTTTATTCTAGGGTCGCTAACTATTTTATTCATATTATGTCGTAGTGTTAGCTTAATATCAAGTACTACTAACTTATATTGGGTAGTAAGTGCTTCACTAGGTATTACTTTGCAATCTCTACATATTTTTCTATCTATTTTTCTTGTTAAAAGAAAACCTATTTGACTCTTGTTATGACCACTAATAAAAGTAATTGTATGCGACTCCCTCTTCCTAAAACTAGTATTTGCTAAGACAAGATCGTATGCTTAAGCAAATTCTAAGATTGATTCTCCTTCTTCATTTCTATTACCGTAACCAAAACCTCCTTGAACTTTCTCAAACCCATCGTTACTTGCCCCGACATGCCCATTTAAATCTCCACCAATAAAAACACTTTCATCTAATGGTATACTTTGCATAAATCCATTCATATCGTCCCAAAACTTGCGTTTGATGCTCTTGCTTAATCCTACTTGTGGTGCATAGGCGCTAAATATGTTACTTTTTCATCTCCAATAATTAATTTAACTAGAATCAATATATCCCTAATTCTTTTAGCCTCTACAACCTTATCCTTGCAATCATTATCCACCACAATTCCTACTCCATTGCATTTTTTATCTATACAAGTGTACCACAATTTAAACCCTGTGCTTCCTATTTCTTTACTCTTTTCTCCTATCCATTTTTTCTCTTGGAGGCAAGCAATATTGACTCTCCTTCTAATCATGGTATCTACTAGTTCTATTGACTTTCCCGTAAGTGTTCCTAAGTTCCATGTTCCTAAACGAATTTTTTCTCCCCTTTGTATTTGTTTTCATTTTCTATTTCTATTTTGTCTAAAAGATCTAGTGTTCGTATCTATGATTTTGTTTTTGTTTTCGTGTTTGTTTTGAACTACCTTCTTTACCCACACCCGTCTTTTGAGTGGGAACCCTTGTTCATTTTTCTTCACATCTGGGTGACGATGTGAAGGGACTAGCTTCTCTACCCACACACGTCCTATGTGTGTGAACCATTGCTCATTTTTCTTCACACCCAGGCGGCGACGTGAAATACACCCTTGCTCATTTCTCACTACACCCGGGCTCCGATGCAGCGCGTTGCTAGGTGGGAACGCCTCAACGTTTATATATGTTTAATCAATTTCATGAAAAATGACAAAAGTTTTAAGCTGGCTGTCAACCTATTACAACCCTCCTCCATTTTTCAAGAATGGAAAATGAGCTTGAGGCCTCCCTCCCCCATTTTTCGAGTATGAAAAGTGAGTTTGGGACCTCCCTTACCCATTTTTCGGTATGAAAAAATAGGCGTCAAATCCTCTTCCTTTATCCGGACTCCGGACCGGCTATGTTGCGCACATAGTGTACAACATAGGTGGAGTTGAGAAGATATTGAATAGGCTAAATAAATATGACACAAGTCCAAGAAAGATACCAATGGATGTTAATTAACATCTAACTAAAAACGAAGGGTAGCGCATAAATCAAGTAGAGTACTCACAAATACTTGGCAGTATAATGTATGTCATGTCATGTACGAGACGTGACATATCATGTCCAGTGAATCAATTAAGTCAATTCACAAGTAATCTAAAGAAAGACAATGGAAAAAAATGATAAACAATGATAAGAGTACTTAGATATTTAAGGTACACAAAGAATTATGGATTGCGTTATACAAAATATCCTGTTGTTCTAGAAGGATATAATGATGCTAATTGGATATTTGATATTCAGGACACCAAATCTACAAGTGGGTATGTTTTCACACTTGGATGTGGTACCATATCTTGAAATCTTCTAAGCAAACATGCATAGCTTGATCTACTATGAAATTTGAATTCATAACTTTAGACAAAGCTGGTGATGAAGACAAATGGCTTAAAAGATTTTTAGAAGATATTCCTTATTGGCCGAAACTTGTGTCGGCCATTTGTACCCATTGTGATAGTATGTCTGTCATAAGAAAACCACAGAATAAAATGTGTAATGGCAAGTCAAGACATATACATCGGTGACATGACATAGTAAAATAATTACTTGAGAATGGAGTAATTTTCATTAATTATATAAGGTCAAAAGACAAACTTGCGGATACATTAACTTAAGGCTTACCTATATATCAAGCAATTTTATTATCGAGGGCAATAGGATTAAAGCTTATAAAATAGAATCCATTATGGATACCCAACCTAGCTGGTTGGAGATCCCAAGATCTAATTTCAAAAAGAACAACTAAATGATTGAGTCTGGTGTGACACTATGCAATCTAGTTCCAACCCGTTCCTATGATGTCATAGTGCTACCTGTAAAATTATGGAGGATAAGTTTTGTTTTTAATGATTTCTACGTCATAATTTTTATGCAGGGTATAGTAGGATACTCGTAATAGAAATCACCTACATGAATGTGAGTTAGGCCAATTCTATGAGAATGTTCAGGGCTTGACTTCCCTAAAATGTTCATGAATCCGAGAGTTGTTTAAGGCCATGTTAACGAACACAACTAAGGAAGTAAAATTGTCGGAAGTAGGTTGTATATACATTGTTGCCTTGGTTTGTACAAATGGCTGAACGGTTCAAGAAATCATGTTCACTGATTAGCTCGCAAACCTAATGATGTTACACTAGGGAAGGTTCAAAGCCACAAGCTACTTATCTTGATGTCGCTCATTCTGCTATACTCACTCTAGAGTCTACGTTATTTTTTTTTAAAATCATGAAAAACCCATTTATGTGGGGGATGATATATATAATGTGATATTGGTCAATTTCTAATTATGTGGGGGATTGTTCGTCTATACGGTACGTTTAATTTAATACTGGCCATATGTATACTTATATGAATGAAAAATTGAGTTTATTAATGTAGCAATGTAACTACTTAATTAAAAAATATATATGTAATGTGCATTTATGATTATGTATATATATGTTAGTTATTTAATCGTAACAAAAAGATTGGGTGCGATAAAATGATGTGTCCATTGTGTTTTAGATAAATACAACTGTTGTTATACATACATGTATATAGTGATTTTGAAAAATACAACTATTAGGATACATACATATAGTGAAACACTACTTGGCAACTCATCATGAGTATGTTGGTTGCTTCCATATACATTTGACACCAAATAAAAAAGGTGGAACGGTTATGTGCGCATGAACATTTTATGTATGTATGTAGGTGTTTTGGTTTTATTTAAACTTTTCGCTACATGCGTGAAGTCACTAATTTATGATTAAAACGTTGAGATTGAAACGTTATTAATGCATGCATGTACTTATCTAGTACTTTGTATTCTCAATTAAGAATTGAAACGACATGTATTTACATATAGACACAACTAACATTATATATACTCCCCAACGTAATAGGAAAAATGCAATTGATTTTTTTTTATTTCAAATTTTTTAAAGAAAAGTCATATTTTCTTTTTGATCATTAAAATCGTTATTTTAATAAGTACAAAAGTTTAATCCACTTGTTCCTACGGTTTAAAGTGCTATTACTGTAGGATTGTGATTATCATAATCTAGGAGGCAAGTGCTACCAACCACAACTACGAATTGCGGGGCATTATTATCTTAAGGAGATAGGGTATTAAACGCTAGCCTCAATTTGCAATTTCCTTATTTCATCAAGTTCGGAGTGTTTTCTGCATCAATTTAGCCAAGACTACTACAAATGATGTACTGGAGGTTCATGATCCCAACACTTTAAACTATAATTCTATTTTAAGAACAATTTCAATGACCTCGTATAAGCTAGTAACCATGATTGATGAGTTAATTAGGTTCGATTAGATCAAGTTCGTGAAAAAGAAAAGATAAGGAATTGTCGATTTGATCCGATTGACTGGATTCATTTTAGATAGCGATTTTCAAGGTTAGTGAAAGCATCTTCAATGGTAAACGTGGATTGTAGCTATGAATTCTTGTTGTGTCATCAAGGTGGATGATGATCCATCTAAGGTGGCTTAAATAGACTTTGTATTATAAGAACTTAAATAGATACATTAAAATTTCAAAAGTGTTCTCCACCGCATAATGTGTGGATTGCACTTTTTATTTTATTTTATGTAATATAGAGAAAATTAGTAATGTGACTTTGGATTGCACCGTCTATAAGTGGATATTGAGATTAGATATTGACCATTTTCTCAGGTTACATCACCTCCACATTATTGATATTGGGGCATGTGCCCTAGGTTAATCTAATGAACATTGTTTCTATTACAATTTTTGTTAATAAAATAGATGAAGTCATTTGCTGTTCATTATTATAATTGGTTTGGATGCTTAAATTATAATATGATCCATATGGATGTGTACTGAAACATCATAAATGTCCTTAATTGGTCATTATATTATGAAATATAATGAATTAAGGGAAAATGCTAAATTGACACTACAAGTGACATCCCTGTGACGTGGCGCATGGGTCCGAATTCATGAGAGCTATCATCTGCACTTCGAGATACACACCATGCGTGTTATGCACTAAGAACTATTATGCACACATTCATTTTTATGTAGGGCCTGCATGCCACGTCACAAGGGTATCACTTAAGGTGTCATTGGAGTGTCATTCTAGCATTTTCCATAAATTAAGACTAGTGTGAGTCTTGATTGATGGTTATGTGACGTTTGGAGTGTCATTCTAGCATTTGCCATGGATTAAAACTAGTGTGAGTCTTGATTGATGGTTATGTGATGATCATGCGTATAAGGATACAAATCAAAATCATGAGTACCTATTAGGAAACAAGGCACTGAACCGAACCACTATGAGATCACCACATGAATTAAGTCATAGGTGTTACTTATGATAGGTATATTATTTAGTCCACTGACTTGAGATTATTAGAGACTTCAACATTAAGATCATATTGATTTGACACAATCAAACATTATTTTTAACTGGATGATTATAAAAGTTGTGATTGGTTACTATGTGAATAATGCATGAAGGTGTGTAATTGAGATAGAATTTGTTCTCTCGTTTAGAGAGATATAAGTGGATCCCTTGAAATGTTATACTAAAACTCGCTAAGCCCAAGTAAATTGATGTTATCAATGTCAGTTGGATGCTTTCAATCTACCTAAAGATCGAGACTAGTACGATTGAAATTAAGGATGAGTTTTTTGTGCCTTATGTTTAATCAAAGGATGTTGTATGATAAAAGGATATGATATACACTATTGATTAGCTTGTATTGATTTTGATCTTCATGTAACTTAAATCGTAATAATGTGTCGCTAGAAACAGTTTATGAATCATGTACCAAAATGATTTTTGTTCACTTCCAACGTTGCATGAGCCTATTAGGTCGAACATAATGTGAAGGGCCTTGAATCCCGATACAAACTAGGAATCGTCTCTTTGCTCGGACATGTCATCAAGACAGCTACATCACTACACGCATTTCAATAATGGCCCAAATTCTTATTACTTAACTTACACGTTTTTCAATGCTTAGCCAATTATTCAACTTTTTAAGGGAAGTTTTTAGGTCTCTTTAGTACTCGAATTAGCATTAACATTGAGTTAAATGACTTAATCAAATTAAGAAATTATAAGTGTAGAAGCCTCAAATAAAAATAACAATGAAAAGAAAATATAGTAGGTTTTCATTAATCAAAAGCCCAACGGTTGAAACCCAACAAAATAAACATATATATATCATGCATCAAAGGTTATAGATACAAAAGTGATATATATATCAGGCATGTCCCTCGGTCTCCTATAACCCACAAAAATAAATACAATATATTCCAAACACTTATGAGAGAAAATAGTCGAAGGTAGTCGTCTTAAAGGTAGTCTCCTAGTAACTCCTAGCCTTAGCTCGTGATAGGATCTTCAATTTGTCACCAAATAGTAACAAGTTCCAGTAAATAGATTCTAAAGGAGCTCAAGATGTATTCCTAAGAAATCCACACTAATAACTTAAGTGCATATGAGAAATAAATAAGAAAAACAAACATAAACTATATAGAAATAAGTTAAGATTGAAAATGAAGATAAATAATGAATGCTAGTGTAATGCTTCGAGAATTAAAAATTATAATTACACGCCAATTGCAAGATTTTGACCCTAAACTCGGTCCATACATGGAAAACTTGGTCAAACCTTGATTATCGAGGCTAATATATGTTATTTGTCATTGACGTGTGCCATATAATGAGTATTTTAAGAATGTGTTTGGAATTAAAACTTAATTGATAAGGTAGTAATGCCTACATTAACGCATTATGTATTTTTGAGATGCATGGGAGAGCGAACTAGGGTGGAAATATTTTCTTAATGAAATTGATAAGTGATTATTTATAGTTATATGTAGGGTTGGTTTTAGTAGTATATTTAGTATAGACGCCCCTAAATAAGCTATAATTCATATTATTATTGCATTTTAAGGGAATTAAGGTGTAAAGAAATGAAATGAGCAAAAACAAGAAGAAATGGAGCAACAACCCATGAAAACATTGTTGGCACTATGGCTAGACATGGTGATGCAGATGAGTACTAAGGCACAACGTGGGAAAGAAAGGCACGACGTAGGAAAGCAAAGAAAGTGAAGAAACTAAGTTTGGAGATTCGGGGCAGTGGCAGCGCAGTAGAACACAAGGAACGGTGCCAAGATAAGAAGTGATATCGTCGAGGTCACATGAGCTCAAAAGAAGTGCATGTAGTGGCGACGCAGTGATGGTGCCATAGGTTAACATACACAACGCTGGGGCGTTAGTGACAACACAAAACATGATGACATAGAAAATTGGAGTTTTATTTCGAGTTAAATTGTAAAGTAGGGTTTCTAATTGTTATTAGGAAGTGTAAATAGGTATTAGGATGTGGTAAACTCACCATATACCAACTATTAGCCACCATTAAAATAATTTAGAATAGGTTTACTTTAAGTTTTACAATTAAGGAGTATTGTGTAAATAAAACATTGAAGGCTTTACGTTTGCAATTCAAGTTTAGTTTCATTAGATTAATTGAAGGTAATATTTATATTAATCTCTGATTTGCAATGATCTCCATTATGAATTATGACATCTGTGTTTCAATGAAGTTAGAATTTACATTGATTCCGAGCATAATTCTTTAGACATCTTCATTACTTATTTGATGAAATTACATTTTAGGAGTTACCATAGCCATTAAAGCTTTTAAGCCGGACATGAATGCTACAACCATAAAAAATAACGATATCGAGTGATAGTTGTTGATTAGGGAGACACAAATAGTAAACTTAGTTGTTTATGAATCTAAAGATCTTAGACTTAAAGCCATTTGGAGCTTACATTATTCACACTGATAAGTATAGTTCTAGTTTGCACATTATAATCTTTTCCGTAATGATAGTGGGTTAAAGGGGATTTGAAGGAAATCTACCAGCTCTTGTTAGGCAATGCACACAACATATTGAGATATAAAATGCTTGGAAAGCATAGTATTAAATTACTAGGGTGAAGTTGTGAACTAAGATATCATTAATATAAGAGTTAAAGTAATTTTAAATTGATTTGTTAGATTAGTTTAGTTATTATAAAACCAATTAAAAAGTGATTTCCTTAGTAATTGTTCAAAGTAAAATAGGTGATTAGCTAGCACAAAAACCTTTCCCTGAGGACGATATCTGTGATCAATATAAGTTGGTTGCACTATTGCTACAAACTAGTTGTTATACTTGGCGTCGTTGTTGGGTATAGGTAGCGACTTAGTATTACTTAGTTAGTTGGAAAAATTATTAAGTCTTATTTTAAGTACTTTACTTTGAAGTTAATAAAAACAAAAAAATTTTAAGTTGACTGACCCTGCTGCACATGATTTACTTTCTTTTATTTTTGGTATTTCAGGGATGTAAAGAATGTATAGCTCTTATGTTAAGGAATCAAAGTGTGATATTATTGATTGGATCTCTAGATTGGTCTATCAAAGTAAAGCAATTTTAGACAATACCACATACCAAGCACAACAAATTGTGAGTGGTTTGGCATGGACGAGATATCATCAATAATATTATAACCTTTAAGGATTTAAAATATTTGTGAGAAGTCAAAGGCATTGCAACTACATACAAGGACATGAATCATGGTACAATTATAAAAGCTTCAAAACCCTCAGAATCAAAATCTATATCAACCATCACAGAGTTTTGAGGACAACTGGCAATCACGACAAGATCAAGAGATGAACAATCAATCGTCTCTTACATATTTAGAGCAAAAGATAAGCAAAATACCGAACATAGTGAATATCATCTCAAAAAGTATGAGGAAAGATTAGTGATTTTTACGTAATCATTTAATATAAAGGAGGATGAAGAAGATCAAGCTTTCTTGAATTTTGAAAAAATATAGAGGAAATTGCAAAATTTAATGAATTCAAGACAAAAGGTTATGGTTGAGTCTAAGGAGAACATAGTTGAGGAGTTTTTACTAAGTGAAGAAACATATCATAAAACACATGAAGAGGTAGAGAAGCCCAGTCTGGAGGTTTAGAACATTGTTGTTGTTTCAGGTCCATATGATTTAGTCGACCATGTTAGAGAGGAGATTCATATTGAGGATACTATGCAACATGATAGTGGTGTTGATCTAGAGAAGTTTGAAATAAAAATGAAAGGTGAAAGCTCACATAGTACTGAGTTTGTAAAAGGGATAATCAAAAGCTCTTATAGTATGGAGTTTGTAAAGGGATAATCAATTTTTTGTATCACCAGCAACGTTTCAACAAGAATTGTAAGGGCAATGGATTGGTAAGATAATTTGGGTTTGTGCAAAAATATTTGAGAAAATTACAAAGACAATCTTTTTTATCAATGCATGGCAATGCGTGTTAAATTACACAAAGTTTCTAAAGAATATGCTAGCATGCCACAAATGGATTAGAGGATATGATGAACTACGTGATGATACGTCATTGAAGTAACCTTGGTGCATCAAGGTGTTTATTTAAGAGTTGTGGTGTAGGCATTGGGCCAAGGGCATTAAATGAAGTGCTACTGGGAAGCAGCTCAGGGTTTTAAATTTCAATTTTTTCAAATTTACTTTGTTAGTTATTTAGTTTAATTATTACAATTAACACGTTTTAGTTCCAACTTTCAAAGATTTGTGTTGAATGTCTAGGAAAGATCATTCGCAGGGTGATGTTTTTATCGGAATGGAAATGTCCCATGAACTCATTTAAAGAGGAAAAAAAAAACGAAAATGTTCAAAGCGGTGAAGGTAAGGTGCATAGGCCTATAAAAGGTAAAATTTTGTAATTTTATATTTTCATGGATTCCATGCGATATCGACATCTTGTGTGAGTGATACATAAAGCCGGATGAACACTGAAGAAGAATTAGCAAAAAATATACAGAGAATATGTTGGAAGATGGGTCGATGCGTTAGGTATTACCCATGGCGCTGTGGGAGATAGGCCACAACACCAAGATGGTAGCAGGGCAGGAAAACAATAACACCCCACTACGTCGTTCACATAGTGGCGGCATAATTACAGCGCCATGCCTATAAAAGACAGTGCTAGGGTCGATTTAAAATATTTAAACCCCATTTTTACCCCATTCTCACCTATTCTTCACACTTGCACTAAACCCCTTCACAACCACCAAGCATAAATCCCTTTAGAGCCAAAGTTTGATCATTTTCAAGTGAGATTAGAAAATTCCTTATGCTTGAGAGTGAAAGAGGTAAGTGCATTGTGAATTTGCACAATATAGAGAGCTAGGGCTTTAATTCTTGGATTTTAAGTTCAAGGAGAGCTAGGGTTCTAGTTGGTGAGAAAAATGAGAGGGCTTGGATTGAAAAAGACTTTAAGGAGTGTTCTACACTAGAAACAAATCCGACATCGAGGTAAATTTATAATTTCACCTACTTATGATTGAAACTTTTGAAAATTTTGACAATATTGTATGAAATTGTGGTTTAAGGTTGTAGGATAGGTTTTGCAGGATTATATGAATGTTGAGCATTATTGTTACTCACATAGAGTTAGTTGATGTTTTTGTATTATTTGGAGTATGCATGATCCGTATGATTTGAATTTTGATTTTTAGGTGATTTAAAGACTAAGTTGCATTGCATTGTTTTTGCTTAGTTTTTTGAAATTTGAAGAAATTGCAAAAAGAAGGAAACAAGTTAGCCAAACTAGAGCAAATAATTTTGAGGAATCTACCTTAAAAAACCTTAATGAAGAAGAGCCTAGACCTTTTAAATCAAAAAACTTCATTAGTAGAGAGGCCAAGGATGGATATTATAAATTCCTACTTAGGGAGTTCATTTGTGAAAGGGATTAGTTTCCCGACCAAGTACGATAAAAAAATGAATAATTTCATTATGCAACGAAATTAAGAGCAACTCATTTAAGAGTATAGAAAAAACTAAGTTAAAGAAGTGAGTGAGATTATTTTTAAATTTTATGTTAATGCGAAGTTTACTGCAAAAGATTAGCTAGTTAAAGTGAGATGAATTTTTGTTCCCTTTAATATTTGTGAGATCAAATCCTTCTATGGGTTAGAGGAATTAAGTTCGTATGGATCTAAATCGATTTTCTCGAAGAAGTTATATAAGAGACCCTATGACCAATACCTTTTTGGAGCTATAGAGAACGCATTGGTTGCCCCAAGACAGCAAGGATGGGGTCATGGGAGCTGACGATGTACTGAAAGACATTAAGAAAAGGAGTAAGAGGAATGTTTATAGAGTGTGGAAACATTTCCTTATTGCATTGCTATACCCTACTTCTCAGCAAGGCGAGATCAACAAGCCAAAAACAGCTTGTCTTTATCAGACTACAAAGAACGAGGATATTAACATCAGAGAGATCATTTACAACAGTTTGAAGGAGTCAATCATGTTCAAAAGAGATGACAAATAGCTTTTTCCAATCTCGATTACTTATATGTACTTGATGGCCAGAGAGAGATTGTCATCCCTCTCGTCATTAAGACGACCTACGGACCTAAATTTCTTTAATCCCCTGATAATCTAGTCAGCCAAATCCATTCTTTATACTTGACCCCAAATTAATCTTTAAATCAATCCTTAATAACCCTCTAAAACTAAATTAATATCTTCGATGAAACTTAATTCATGATTTGTTTAATTGGAGCAAATTGAACAATCATACGATTTTCTACGTATTTTTGTAAAAAATTTGGCAGCACCTCCAATAAAAGTGGCATAGGGGAAAGCTTCCACTTAATAGACAATGAAATTAGGGAGAGGCCTCGAAAGACTCACATCTCCCCGTAGTTTACAATATAATCAAGTTCAAATTAATAAACTAAATTTCTGATAACTTAATTTCATCTTTACAATCCCATAGTAGACCAAAATTGAAGCATAAACCTTCAATTTATCTTAAACTAACTTAGGAGACTATCATAACCATTCGACAACATTTTCACATCCTACACTTACACCATGAATCCCAAAGTAATATAAAACAATTTATAACAAGAATTTACTTTCAAAAATAACTACCTAAATCTTCGAGTCTTTTTCGTTAGTCCCTTATCTTCATATCGAATGTGACACCATAAAAAATAACTCGAAAATGTTAGGCAAATAAATTCCTACATTGATCTGTACTCCTGCAATTGTTAGTCTGACACATGGAGACATGTAATTGTATTTTTAAATAAACAATAAGATATTTGAGTCAACATGACATGCAATCCACTATGTCGTTATCTTATAGCTATAATTTAGATGTCAAATTGAAAAAAAAAACAATACAGGTAGTATTAAGAGATCATGAAATGCAGAGATAACTTATTGGCTTTAGACTTCGCTAGTCTCACTAGATGGTGTAGAGGCAGGATTAAAACCAAGTTTGAAGCAAGCAAGACTTCGAAACAAGTTTCTGCCCCTCATTCTCTCTATTTAAGTATGACCAAGAATGATAAAATGCAATGCAGACTACGATACAATTACAGATACAAAGATATTTATTCAATAGTAAAGATCACTATAGGGTTTCTTTTACAACCAACCAATTTTGAGCTTATTTCTCGGGGTTCCCGGAGCGTCGAATCACCTTGAAGATGGTTCCAGTAGCTTCCCTGCATACCTGATTATATTATAGGTTAAGACTCAAGTGAAACCAAATCACTAAACCCAATGAAAACTGCGGTAAGTTTGAGAATAGTTTCCAAAAATATTAATTTATATAACTGCTTCAACTATTTCAACTAGCTAACTTTAGGTAAGTTTTTAACCTTTAAAACATCGATATTTGTCACGATGACCTAAAGGGAACTTATAGTGCTCATGCATATTCGTAGACTCCAAGAATACTCAAATCGAATCACTGACGGAGAAGTTATGAATTTTCCAATTTAGTTTGTCAACTAGACTAACTTTATTTATTATGAACTAAAACGTTTCTCCAAATCAATATTTTCGCAATTAAATCTTCAAAACTTGACAACAAATACCCCGAACAACTCAATACCAACATCAAAATATTTTCACAGACGTAAAGTCAAATTCAATTAAAACTATTAATCAATTCATCCAGAAACTCAATGTAAATAAATATCAACTATAAAATATCTCCAAAATAGTTGTCAACTGAATCACATTAGTTCAATTAATAAAAACCTTAATCCATGCCAGTGGAATTTATTGAAGATTGGCGCCAATTAATCCATTACACCAATTCACAATTATCCCAATTTCTATCAATACCTCGAGAAAGAAATCAAAAAATCGTGATAACTCAAATTAAATTGAGGAAAATTCCTTGAATTTAGAATTTACCAAATTGTAGGCTGAATACCTCATTTCCTTTGTGGAAATTTGGCTTAAACTGACTATCTCGCGATGCTCTACAATTTTGCAGAAAGAAATTGGGTGAAAATCAGACGTCGGGAGATCGAGGGGTGAAAGATCATATTAAGAGGCAAAGGAACGAAGCTTTTCATTCTCTGTTAGAATGAAATGAAAAATTCATTTCATTTTTCTTTTTTTCATTACATAGATAAACCTTTAGTTGCTTGTCATCAACTTAATTTCTTTTTATTTGTTAGTTTTCGGAATCCCTATATTGACATGTGTTAACTTCTAGTGCTTATTTTCGACCCGATTTTTCATTAAATTGAGCTAAACTCTCGACAAAATGGCCCATCTTCATGAAACGTCCATAACACTTGTTTTGGTCACGCTAAAACCCGAAAATCTTAACTTTATTCTCGACATACTAAACCCTTATGGACTAACTTTTTTGCCATACTAAACCAAACATATACTAATTTGGATTTAATGTCTACCTTAACAACCGCCAACCAACACGTAACTAGAGTTAAAGTCTTGTACGAACTTCGTTCTCATTTTACATTGCCACTAATTCAGCTAGCATGCAAACAGAGGCTAAATCTTCAAGTGAGGATTTACACTTGGTTAATTTGTTTTTAAGCAACTAATAATTTATTTTCTCTACCGCCCTTCAAACATGCACTTGCAACCCCGAGTACGACAAGGATGATACACCTCAACACACCTCGATTTCATGACAAAATACCATATCATACACATATTAACCACATAACACACAAAAATAAAATATATCTTATGTTCTCTGATCCATAATGCGTAGGTCCCACCTCGAATACTTAAACTCCAATTAAAATTTAAAAATACTTTATTAGTCGCTTAATCTAGTTTATGAAATTCTTGGATTTCACAATCTTCCCAACTAATTAAAAATTTCATCCTCAGAATTTAACCTTACAGGTTACTAAACTAAAAAAGATATGAGAAATTGATTCTTCATATACAACTCTCTCAATCCAAACCCGCAAAACTATTTCCAAGGTGAAATCATTAATTGAAACTAATCACTTTGGTCATAGACAACAACTCGGTATCAGAGATCATAAACACTTCAACTTCACATTTCTAAATCCTTGGTTTACTAAAAAGTTATAACCACTTACTTTGCAAATCTTGGAAATTTGTAAATTTTTGACGAGTTTAACAATGAACTTTGTGGAATATCCAATAACCTCACTTTATCTCATATTTTATGCCTTGAATCCCATTCAAGCATTAATACTTAGCAAGATCTAATCTATCAGAGTTTTCACAACACCATTTCCATTCTTAACTAAATGTTAATTCTACAAACCGTTGAAAATTCTTTTTATATCCACCCAAACTCTGGTACACATTATAATTTACTTTCTCATCACTAATCTTCCCTTATTAGAATTATCAGTCGATGAATACTTATACTATAATTAGTCTAAAATTACATAATGATGCAAATAATACTAGAGCAATACATTAGACACAAAGTAGAATTGCGTGTCTATCCAATCCATCATCATTCCAACATTTCTCAATAGAAACTTGAAACTAAACAAGTCATCCCTTAACTATAGATCTAGAATTAGTTATGTCATTCCATGATAAAAGATCTCAAATTACAATTTGTTTAGAAAATGAAACCTGATACATCGTGCAACTCTCACTCATTTTCTAAATGTTTACTCATAATAATATTTATATTGTGGACTAGAATGTAATTACCAATTCCAACTCATCATCCAATTTACATGAATCTTCTTTTGACTCAGAAAAATTCATGATTTTTCTAACTTAATCAAACTTGATCTATTCTTGAGTTCACCACGAGCCTCATTCCTTCCACTTAATTATTAATCTTAATTATTTATGTTCATTAACGACTTTTATTACCCGAATAGAGATAGTTGTTCTTATATTGAGTATATAAACTTTCTAAATAAAGATATCAACATATTCGATAATTTTACTATCATAGTATACCTTTTAACTTGTATCACATGGAAGTTATAAAAATGCTATTCATTTTCATATCTACTCAATACATATTTCTGACTTTCCTTAATTAAAATGGAAGAAAACTCAATTCGTCTAACAGTTCCAGTCTGATATATTGTCCTCTATTCAATATTCTCAACCAATACGGATAATAAAAACTAACTGAGCTATAAGTCATAAATTTAATCTTATTTCATTTATAACTTCACCATCATATAGTTATCTTTCATTAACTCCAACTTATAATAACTACTGCTTTAAACTTCACCACTGGCTAATCAAGTGGTGTAGTATTAAATTTGAACCAATATACAACATATTCACTTATATTAGTTGTATATTACTTTGGTTAACTACAACAAAATTTCATAGACTCTTTTATTTCAACGTCTATCACCAATTCATTCGATTATTCTAAGATAAGTGAATGCATTGCACTAGACTTCTACACTATAAATGAATCATGATTATAAAATGGAGTTACTCGTACTTTTGGTCATGCACAACTACTCCAGTGTCTGACCTTGAGTAAAAGAGTTCATTCATGTCACTTCCATCAGTCATAAGTCCTCTCTACGTCTCATTTTATTTTATACACAAATTCTATTCCATTTTCTTTTTGTCAATCTTAGCTATCCTCACATTGATCTCAGTCTTGGTCCCTTTATAAATTTACCATGAATTTCATTAAAAAACTAGGCCACTTACAACTCCTTAATCTTAACTTAAACAGGCAGTTTGAATCTCTTTCCTTTTTAAAAACATGGCTAAGAATAATACGACTTCTTATGATCATACAATCAATTGATGTCTTCCTTGGTTAACATTTATTCAAAATAGAGAAATTTTATAACTCAAACAGTTCTACTCTTTGTTATTGGCTTAAGTTGTTTCCGTTAGTCTCAAATTTCTTGAATTTTCATTTTCTCAAAAAAAATCTCAGTACTTTCAACAGCATGTGTAAGAAAACTGTGTCTTATTGTTCATCAAATTAGTATTAATTAATTTATTTGTCTGTTGTTATTCAACTAGAGAGATATAAGAATTAGAATTTTCATACTATTGGTCAACTTAATGACTAAAATTCTTAAAGGATGCAATTTCAATCCTTTAATTAATATAAACGAGAATTTTTGCAATATATGAGCTCATACCAATGTCCTATACAAATTACTTACTGGTTCTCATTCAGTACGTCTATCTCTTCCTTAATTATACTTTTGGTTATAGTGATAAGCATTATTACTTAATGTCGATAGAAATGATTATTGGATACTGTGAATCTCAAAACAAAATCACTTGTGTTGATGTTTAATAGCTAATCCATGCTATTATTAGACCACTTACCCAACATCTTAACTTCTAATGCGTTAATCTTAGCACTACACTATTCATTTTTAAGTTAGAAATTTCATGGTCTTTTTTTCTATAATAAAACCTAATCCGACATCAACAAATATTACTTCAAATCGTGTATTTTTATTTGTTCTATGAATTTTTATTCAACTCATAGAACCACTATACTCAGTGTCACTAATGGATAAGTAACCTGAGTAATAAACAATCTTCAATAATTTTGTATAGAAGTCATTTGATTATTTTCAACTGCGGTAATATTCCACTTTTACTTTTTGTTTGTTTAAAAAAGGAGACAATACTTCGCTTTAAAGTATTTTATTTTAATAAAAACCGACTTGGACAACTTTATTTAATCCTATCGCAATTCCATTATGATTTTTAGTCATCATTCAATTTGTCTAATCAATTTCTACTTTCAACACCACGTGTCTCCATTTTCCTTGTTGAGACTATTTTATCATTTTCTTAAGCATTTTATAATTTTAATAGTTTGATACTTTCAATTTCCAAGAAATACATGTTCAGTACTTATGTACCAGAATCATTTAGATTCCCTTTCAACCAATTTTTTATTGGTTTCATAACTGATACTTTCATCGGTTATATTAGCATCAAACTACTTTCAACACTTTTGTGAATTCAGACTTCCAAGCCCATTTCATATCTAATCCCACTCAATTATTGATTCAAAAGTCTATTATCTCTTTTAATTATCCATTTCTTGTCTCACTCGTTATACCTAACGAGTTAAGTATCGGACGGATAAGGAGAATAAACTTCATATCGCATAACTAGCGATAATACATAAGTACACATAACAAATATAACACAATAATTCAAATACCTAGCTCACAATCACTTCCCAACTAATCCACTAAATCACCTTTTGGTTTTCAACCAAAGTTTATATTCAAATTAAGCCATCCATAGGCTCTTATACCAAAATTTTCAGCCCTCTCGTCATTAAGATGACTACTGACTGGCTTAAATTACCTTAATCCCCTGATTATCTAATCACCCTAATCCATTCTTTGTACTTAAGTCTAAATAGTTTTTAAATCAATCCTTAATAATGCTCGAAAACTAAATTTATATCCTTTATGAAACTTAATTCATGATTTGATTAATTGGAGAAAATTGAAAAATCATATAGTTTTTCTATGTATTTTTGTAAGAATTTTGGTAGTACCTCCACTAAAAGTGGCCTACCAAAAAACTTTCACCTAATAGACATAAAAATTGGGGAGAGGCCTCGAAGGACTCACATCTTCCCGCAGTTTACAATATATATCAAGTTCAAATTAATAAACTAATTAGAGTCTCTGATAACTTAATTTCATCGTTACAATCCCATAGTAGACCAAAATTGAAGCATAAATCTTTAATTTATCTTAAACTAACTAAGGAGACTCTCATAACCATTCAACATCATTTTCACATCCTACACTCACCCTAAGAATCCCAAAATAATATGTACAAACATTTTACAACAAGAATCTGACACCAACTTTGAGTCTTGTCCATTCATGCCTTGCTTCATATCGAATCTGACACCATCAAAAACAACTTGAAGATGTCGGGGAAGTAAATTCCTACGTTGATCTGTACTCCTATAATTGTTAGTCTGATACAAGGAGATATGTTATCGCATTTCCAAATAAACAATAAGATATATGCATCAAAATGACATGCAATCTACTCTGTCATTGTCTCATAAGTATAATCAGATGTCGACTTCTAAAACTAGTGCAGTGACATTAGTAAGAGATCGTGAAATTTAGAGATAGCTTGTTGGCATTAAAATCTGCTAGTTTCAATAGACGACGTAGATAAAGGATTGAAACAAAGTCTCAAGCAAACCAGGCTCGAAAAAGGCTTATCTCCCACACTCTCTCTGTATGCATGACCAAGAATGATAAAATGCAATGTAGACTATGATACAATTACTGGTACAAAGATATTCATTAAATAGTAAAGATACTATAGGGTTTACTTACAAGAGCGTCGAATCACCTTGAAAATGGTTCCAGTAGCTGCCCTACAAGTACAATTATATTATAAGTCAAGCTTCATGTAAAACCAAATCACTAAACCCAATGAAAACTATAGCCAAAGTACGATTCAGAACAATTTTCCAAATATTAATTTATTTAACTGTTTCAACTGGCTTTCATCATGCCAACTTGGGGTAACTTTTTATCCTTTAAAACCTCAATATTTATCATGATGACCTAAAAGGAACTTGTAGTACTAATGTCATACTTTCCATAGACTACAAGAATACTTAAATAAGATCATTGATGGAGAACTTATAAATTTTCCAATATGGCATGTCAACTAGGCAAACTTTATTTATTTTGAATTGAAAATTTCTCCAAATAAATATTTTTGCAATTAAATCTCCAAAACTCGACAACAAAAACGACAAAACCACTTGATTCCAATATCAAAAAAATATTTCCACAGCCCATGGAGTCAATTTGAATTTAAACAATAATTAATTCATCCAGAAACCAAAAATTTCTCCAAATAAATATTTTTGCAATTAAATCTCCAAAACTCGACAACAAATACGACAAAACCACTTGATTCCAACATCAAAAAAACATTTCCACAACCCAAATGTAAATAAATATTAACTATAAAAATATCTCCAAAATAGTTATCAACTGAATCGCATTAAATCAATTGATAAAAACCCTAACCCACACCATTGGAATTTATTCAAGATTGGCATAAATTAATCTAAAACACCAATTCACAATAATCCCCACCAATTTCTATCAATACCTTACAAAAAAAATGAAAAATTTTGATAATTCAAATTGAATTAAGGAAAATGTCATCAATTGAGAATTTACCAAATAGCGGGCCGAATACCTTATTTCCTTTGTGAAAACTTAGCTCAAACAACCGGTTTCGCAGTGCTCTAGTGCTCATTTTCGATTCAATTTTTCTCCAAATTGAGCCAAACTTTTAGCAAAATAGCCTATCTTCATAAAACATACATAACATTGGTTTTGTCACATAAAAACTCCAAAAAATCTTAACTTTTTCACTACATACTGAATCATTATGGACCAATTCTTTTGGCATACTAATCAATACTTTCACTAATTTGGAATTAATCTCAACCTTAACCACCACTAACATGTAACTCGAGGCAAAGTCTTGTACCAACTTCTTTCTTATTTTACATTGCCATCAACCCAACTTGCACATAAACTGAGGCTAAATCTTCGCGTAAGGATTGACATTTGGTTAATTAGTTTCCGAGCAGCTAATAACTTATTTTCACTCGTGCCCTTCAAACACTCACTTGTAACCTCGAGTATGAAAAAATGAGGATACACCTCAACACACCCCGACTTCATTACAAAATAGAGTATAATACACATAATAAGCACACAACACACAAATATAAAATATATCTTATGATCTGTAATCCATAATGCGTTGGTCCCACCTCGGATAGTTAAACTCCAAATAAAATACTAAAATATGTAATTTTTCACTTAATCAAGTTTACAAAATTCTCAGATTTCACAATGACTGTAAAATGATGAAAAAATCGATATAAAGGCCCTGCCAACCATGGATGAAGCTTTCATTCTCACATTGTAATCACCACCTAGTTATCAAAACTTTGAGGAGGAAAGAGAGAGAACCGAGAGAGCTAGACTTGAGGCCGAGTTGTTGGGCAAAATGCAAGAGGATCAAGCAACAACAACAGCTGAACTAGCCAGGAGCTAGATAAGGAAAGATATGGAGAAGAGGATGAGCAATATCAGTAGGGATTTTTTGAGGGCTATAAGTTTGTAGACCCAAATATTGGAGAGCAAGAATTTGATAGTCCTGAAGTCTTTCGACCACTTCCTCTACCCAAAGAATCAGTACCACCACCAGAGGACTTAACTCCATGACAGCAGAGGCTATGGATAGCTAAGATGATGAGAAAATACAAAAAGGATAGGGTGCATTACCACATAGCTGTGTTGAGATATGAGAAGGATATGAAAATTAGAGTGCGAAATCGACAAATGATGATGATGATGTGCGGTCAGCGGAGGGTGGAACATCCATTAATACCATCCTACAATGGTGCTGATGATGAAAATGCGCATTCCTAAAGTTAATGTATTAGTATTCCTTTAGACGTGGGAGTTGAGAGTGACATTGATACCATTTTTTAACTTTAGGATATTTTGTTAATATTTAGTTATTTAAATTCTATGTTTAGTTTAGTTTTTATATAACTTGTGTTATTATGTATGTTTATGTGTTTTAGTTTTTCATGTTTCAAGCTTGTTTTTAAACCTTAAGGAAAAGGTTTGGTTTATGTTTGAGTGCATCGGCACTACACTACACTATGGAAAGTTGTAAGATAGGCTAAGAATTAAGGATAAACACTGCATGTATAATCGTTTGAATTTTAGTTCGAAGCAGTTAAGGAGGAAAGCATGGTAGTGTATAAATTTTCATTTTTACTTACTATTTGAATGTTTAAGTAGTACATATTAGGTTATATATAGTAATATGCAATGAATAAGTAGTTCATTTGCAAGTTCATGCCTTTAATTGTGGATAAGTAGATTATAAGTGTCTTGTTGATATGAAACTCAAGAGTATTTTTAAATTTTGAAAAAGAAACAATGAAATATAGCAAATAACGGTGTGATTTTATGGTTAGAAACCTAGAGTTAGGGAAGACCTTGAACTAGAAACAAAAGCAAGAAACTAGAACACTTCTTATGGAAAACGTTTGATCTCTACAGATTCTATAATTAGTGTGGATCTTACTTGATAATACAATGTAAATAAAGAATTAGTGCAATTAGCGGAAGAAATAGGCATTGTAAATTAAAAGTTGGAGATAGAGCACATAACTTGATGGTTGGAAAAATCGAGGAAGAATGGAGTCTATAAGAAAATAAACAAGGACTATGAAAAATAAAAAATGAAAAGAAGAAAGGAGATGAGAGAAGAAAAATAAAGAAAAGAAGGTAGAAGTAAAATAAAACTCTTTAAATAAAATATTTAGCTTAAGTATTAGTAGCTAATTGAGTTGAGTTTTTATTCAAACTATGTGAAGTCCTATTGACTATTGAAAAACTAAAGTCTACCAAAGATGAGTTTGATCTATGCTTATTTGTGAATTCTTGAGCTTAATGAGAAATCATGAGATTGAATACTACTACTTGAGTATTGAAATGAAACAACTTGTGATTAGAGAATGTTTTTCGATTGTGTCCTACTTGGGTGTTTCCAAAGAAAAGTTATATGTGTTGTTAAAACTACATGTCTTACAAAAACAAGTTTTTGCAAATAAAAATTTTTAAGTAGATTATTAACTTGAAACTTAGTGAATTAAATGATACTCCATGAACAATGTAAATTGAATGAAAATTAGTTATTAGGAAACTTAGCAGAATACACCTTACTCAGGACATGCAAAATCCTAAGTTTAGGGGTATTTGATAAGTGATTATTTATAATTATATATAGGGTTAGTTTAGTAGTATATTCAGTATAAATATCCCTAAATGAGCTCTAATTTATTATATTACATTTTTAGGAAATTAAGTTAAAGGAAGGAAATGAGCAAAAACAAGAAGAAATAGAGAAAAAACCCATGAAGATATGGCTGGCACTGGGGCTACACATGGTGACATTACGGAGTACTAAGGAACAACGTGGGAAGGAAAGGTATGACGTGGGAGAGCAAAAAAAGTGAAGAAATCAAGTCTACAAGTCTGGTGCAAAGGCGGCGCTGTGGAACATGAGGGACAGCGCCGAGATAGGAGGTGACAACGTTGAGGATACAAGAGCTCAAAAGAAGTGCATACAGCGGTGCCGCCGAGGCTTAACACACATGGCGCCGGGGCATTAGTCACGGCGCCAAACACATATAAAATAAAAAGTTGGAGTTTTATTTCGAGTTATATTGTAAAGTATAGTTTCTAATTGTTATTATGAAGTATAAATAAGTATTAGGATGTGGTAAACTCACCATATACCAATGATTAGCCACCATTAAAGTAATTTATGATAGGTTTACTTTGAGTTTGAGTATAAAATAGTATTATCTAAAGAAAACATTGAAGACTTTACATTTGTAATTCAAGTTTGGTTTCATTGGATTAATTGAATGTGTTATTTATATTCATCTCTTATTTGTAATGATTTCCATTATGAATTTTGATAAGCATATTTCAATGAAACGTGAGTAGTCTATTTATCTTAGGGATCAATGCATCTTATGGTTTGAATGTTATGCTTTAAATATGAATAAAAAGTGATTATAAAAATTGCAATGGTTAGAATTTGTTTTGGTTCTAAGCATAATGCTTTAGATATATTCATCAGGTGTTTAACGAACATAGATTTTGGGAGTTATCTTGGCCATAAAAGCTTTTAAGCCGAACATGAATAGTACAATTGTAAGATATAAAACATCGAGCGATAATCGTTGATAAGGGAGGCACGGATAGTAAACATAGCTGGTTATGAATCTAAAGATTTGGACTTAAAGTGATATAGAGCTTACGTTATTAACACCTATAGGTAGAGTTTTAGTTTGCACATTAGAATCTTTTCTGTCATGACAAAGGGTTAAAGTGGGTTTAAGGGAAATTCGTTTATTCTAATTAGGCATTGCACATAATATACTGAGATGTAAAATGGTTGAAAAGCATAATATTAAATCACCTAGGTGAATTTGTGAACTAAAATATCCTTAATATAAGAGTGAAAGTACATTGAAATGGATTTATTAGATTAGTTTAGTTAGTATAAAACCAATTGAAAAGTGATTTCCTTAGCAACAATTCAAAGTTAAATAGGAAATTAACTAGTGCAAAAACCTTTCCCAGAGGACTATATCTGTGATCAATGTAAGTTGATTGCACTATGACCATAAGCTAGCCGTTATACTTGTGGCACGCATCAGAAATTCGAGAATTTCATAAACTTGATTAGGAGACTAATTAAGTAAATTTGGATTTTATTCAAAATTTTAGTATCTAAGGTGGGAACCACGCATTACGGACTGGAGATCATAACTTTTAATATTTTGTTACGTGTTGCATGCTTAGTGGATATAATGTACGGTATTTTGCTGCATAGTCTATGAATTGAGGTATATCCTCAGCTTTCATCATAATCAAGGTTTTAATTGCATGTTTGAGGGGCACGAGTGAAAATAAAATTATTGATTTCTTGAAAACTTGTAAATCAACTATCAAGTATTACATAAAGATCTTGTCTTGATTTATGTGCAAGTTGGGATCGGTGGTAGTGTAAAATAAGAATGAAGTTGGTGCAAGTGAGTGCCTCGAGTTTCCTATCATTTGGCGGTGGTCGAGGTTAAGATTAGATCCAAATTAGTGCATGTTAGGCTAAGTATGACAATTAAATTGATCCAGATGATTTGGTATGTTATGGAAAAAGTTAAGGTATTTGGGGTTTTGGCGTGACCAAAATCAGTGTTATGAAGATTTTATGGATTTGTATTGTTTTTTTTAGATGTGTGCTTAATCTGGTGAAAAAGGGGATCCAAAACGAGCACCGGAAGTTAAAGCGCGTCAAAATAAGAATTTCTTGAATTAAAAAAATAAAAGTAAATTAAGCTCCCGATAAGCATCTTATGGTTTATATATAAAAAAGGCTCAAATAAACGAATGTTTCATTTCAATTCAATAGAAAATGAAAAATTTTCATTCCCTAACACTCTCAACTCATGTTTTCACTTTGCGACCTCCCGACGTCATATTTTTGCTTGATTTCTTTCTCTAAAATTATAGAGCATTGCGAGACGATTAGTTCGAGCTAAGTTTATGTGACATAAATGAGGTATTCGGCCCGCAATTTGGTAAATACTCAATTCAAAGCATTTTCTTCAATTTTAATTCATGCAATTTCTCAATTTCTTTTGCATGGTTTTGATAAAAATTGGTAGGGATTATTGTCAATTGGTATATTGGATTGATTTACGACAATTTAGAATAAATCCCATCGATATGGGTTAGGATTTTGGTGAAGTGAATTGATGCAATTTAAATTGATAACTATTTTGAAGATGTTTTTGTAGTTAATATAGTTTTACCTTAAGATTTTGGACAAATCGAATTATTGGTTTTTGTCAAAACTGGCACCTCGGGCTGTGATTAAGTTTTGAATGTGGTACTGAGTGATTCTCTGGTGTTTGGTGTCGAGTTTTGAGGATTTAATTGCAAAAATGCTGATTTGGAGAAGGTTTGTTAGTTCAAATTTATTTAAGTTTACCTAATCAATGGGCCGTAGAGGAAAATTCATAACTTCATTTATGATTCGATTTAGGTGTTCTTGGATTCTATGGAAAGTACTAAAGGAGTTTTACAAGTTTCCTTTTGGTCAGTATGAGAAATAGTGATGTTTTCAAGGTTAAAAAGTTACCCTAAATTAGCTATTTGAAAGCTAATTGAAGTTCTTATAAATAATTATTTTGGAATCAATTATCGAGCATGTCTTGGTCATTGTTTTCATGCGTTTCATTATTTGTTTTCACTTGAAGATTGACCCATGTAATAATAAGGTATATAAGGAAGCAATTGGATCCACTTTCTAGGTGATCCGACATTCCGAGTACCTTGAGAACTTAGCTCATATTTGGTTGGTTGTAAGAAAAATTTATAGTGATTCTTACATTGATATGGTTTATCTATTTGCATCAATTACATTCATTATTGGTCATGCATGTATGGAAGAGTAAGATAAGCTTGTTTCGAAGTCTGGCTTGCATGAAATTAGATTTTAGTACCTTGAGAATTTAGCCCACGTCTAAGGTTATGCCCATAGCCTTCTTTGGTTTAGAATTAACCGCCTTTACTATGCATGCGATTTCGGCAAGCTGCAATCCGAGCTAGGTTCTCTGCAACTAACGAATGTGTGGCTCACTAGTCAATTAGTACCTTCACCGTTTGGTTATTGCTCTGAGCCTCCACAAACATTAGCCCCACTGATCCCACAACATTTTCCTCCTACACCGTGTTAAGAAATTGCAACGGATTCATCCGTACCTTCGATTCATCAGCAACAATCACATTCAACTTCTCTTTCTTAGGGCAATCCCTTGCCCGGTGAGGATCGTCATATATGAAACAACCCCTTTTTGACATCGATGCTTTGGCACTAACATCAAATTTTGAAGAAAGCTCCTCCTCCTTCTCGGATCCACCAGGTCGATTCTTCTCCTCGTACTTCTTTTCTTTTGATTCAAAAGAAGCACCACTAGTCTTGTAATCTACGAGGCTATCCGCCACCACAATTGTACTTGACAAGTCCTTCACGCCTTGCCTTTGCAACTCTGACTACGCCTATCCTTGCAATCCTGTAGTGAAATTGAACAAATTGTCATCCTCGAACATATTTTTAATGCCAATCAGTAAAGAAGAGAATTCTTTCACATATTCTCTAACCGTCCCTTTCTGCTTCGATTGGCGCAAGGCTTCTCGCACTTGCCATGCCGTATTTATGGGTAGGAATTGATCCTTCAATTCCCGTTTCAGCACCTACCACTCCACAATCCTTGGTCGACCAGTAGTTGCATCATTATCAACTCCGATTCACCACCAAAGTTTCGTATCACCTTCCAAATACATGGAAGTTAGGATGACCTTTCGATCCTCTTCCGTTTGGACAGTAGAAAAGTATTGCTCCATGTCCCAAAGGAAGTTCTCAAGCTCCTTTGCGCTCCGTTTGTCTAAAAATATCTTTAGTTTTGACACCTTAAGTCTCACTTTTGCCACACTAGAAACCTCCAAGGTTCCTCCCACGACTTTCTGAGCAGACTCACCCCACAGCCATCATCTCCGCTATCTCGGTGGTGAGTCCACCCATTGCATGAACATCAGCAACCAGCTCCTCGAATCTGGATTCCCACATGGATATCAAAGCTTCTTATGACTCTGTCCTAGCTACCAAGGAAGCCACCTGCATCTTCAGCCCTTCAATGTGCTACGCCGTCATTGAAGACTCCGCTGCCTCAAGTGGAACACCCATCTTTGCCATCATGTGCACTTAGTGAGCTACCCTCACTCCGATCACTTGCTGCTCGGGTCGCCATCGTCTCCGAAACGAGGCTCTGATACCAGTTTTCTTAGGCCTCTAGAGAAAGGGGTTTACCCGAAGGAAATTTTTCTCACCTAACTTAACCCGTGGAGCCTAAGGACCGCCATAGTTTAGCACACCAACAAAAATTTGATTAAACAACAACAATGGCACAAAGGAAGTTTATGACTTAAATCAATGAGATTACAACTCTAGAATCTGATACATCTCATGCCTCTCATGCATGAACTCGTACCTCTCTCAATCTTACATGCCTTGGCTTTATAGCAAAACATCCAAGTTAGTTACATAACTACCAAGGACATATGACCTATGTACATTACACGAGACTAAGTAAACCACCACATCCATGTAGTGTTCAAAACAGCCACCTAACTACTTCTTTCATTTGTTGCCACTTGGTTCTATAACTGTTTTGACCCCCCTGGTCAATAGGCACATGCTCTTAGTGCCTAAAGTTGCTGGAACATGCCTTGGTCATGCTATGAGCCATGACCAAGGTAGTTACATAATCGTCTGTATCTGCATTTGACTTGGTCCATCTAAGCCTATAGTTCTCCTTGGTCAAGGGACAGGGTCTGATTGGTGCTGCCCAGCTCCGCGCCTAAGCACCCTTGTGCTAGTTGGAGCTCGGTCCGTCTGAGTCCCACCGGCTCGGGGTGGTCGGCACCATGGTCCATTCATGGGTCTTGCCTTGGCATTGTTACCCAAGGCATGCTCGAGAGTATTTGTTGCTTCCTCGCCCATGCAACCCCTAAGAGAGTCACCCCTCCTTATAGTAGATGTTAAGCCATTTGCCCAACTCTAATAGGGAACATCCAGAAATGAGACCAATCGTACTTTGACTTGGTCAACACCCAACTCAAGATTTGTCAACCCTTGCTAAGGTATGCCTTGTCCGAGCCAAGGCGCGGCCTTGCTCGTGCCAAGGCGCGGCCTTGCTCGTGCCAAGGCGCGGCCTTGATTTTGCCAAGGCGCAACCTTGCTTATGGCGAAGGAATCTGCCAAGGTGTGGCCCTGCTCGTGTTAAAGGAATCTGCCAAGGCGAGACCTTGCTCGTGCCAAGACGCGACCTTGTTCGTGCCAAAGGAATTTGCCAAGGCTTGGTCCTGCTAATGCCAAAGGAATCTGCCAAGGCGCGACCTTGCTCATGCCAAAGGAACTTGCGAAGGCGCGACCTTGCCCGTACCAAGGCTCGTGCCAAGGCGCCACTTTGCAATTGCCAAGGAATGTACTAAGGCATGACCTTGCTTGTGCTAAGGCCCATGCCATGGCGCCACTTTGCTCTCGCCAAGGAACGTGCCAAGGCCCAACCGTGCCCGTGCCAAGGCACCATTGTGCTCTGTGCCTAGGCATTGTGCCTACGCGCGCGCCAAGGCACGACCTTGTCCACGCCTATACATGCTTTCTCATCCATGCCACAAACGATGTACCCATGCGCATGCATTAGGCTCCACATACTATACTGCAAACTATCGATGGTGCACCATCCAACAACTAACTCCTACTAAACCTTCCGAGCCAACCAAAACCCAGATAATGCTAGGTTTTTCCACTGCCTAGCCAGCTTACTCGGGTCACGCTATTGAGGGGCTGACGATAATCTATTAGGGAATATATTTTCATACATTTTACATGCGTAAAATATTAGTGTCATTGTTGGTGACAATTTCCTTTTAGATTAGGTTTTTTTTTCTTTGTTTACTCACCTTTATGCCTAAAAGTCTTTGTCGATTGAAGTCCACTAGATCTTTAGTCCTATTCGATCGAAAGATTGAAAAGACTTAAAGTAAGAACTTGAAAGAAATAAGGCAGAGGAAACAATCTTCAAGAGTTCAACTATTGAAGGAGCAATCCTCTCCTATGGAAGACCATGACGGACTTTCGCCATTTGAGAGGCGGGAGGAACAACATGATGTGCCCCTAACCATTTGGAGCATGTGAAGTGCCACATGCACTGATGGTAGAACAAAGGCATGTAGTGCCCCAATCCAAACAATTAAATCACCTAATGGTTGATTCCGATTTACAGAGGCCACAAGCACACCCTTAAGCATAACTGCAAGCTGATCATCGCATCACTATAGGGATGAAGAATGATGAGATACATGATCTCCTAGCTCGTCAACCACATTGTATCGCATTCGATGCTCATAAGGGTAGTTTCGAACTTAAATCCAATTTTATAAACTTTCTTCCCAACTTCATGTAATGGAACGTGAGGATCTAGTGACGTTTATCAAAGATTCCCACTCGAAGTGTAGGACAATGATTACCCTAAGAGTCAATGAAAATGAAGTTGAACTTTCTCCTTTTCCTTTATGTCGTAAGGATAAAGCCCAAGACTGGCTATTCTACCTCCCCCTGGTTCCATCACGAATTGGAACAATATGATTTCTGCATTTTTGAAAGAATTATTCCTGCTATCTTGATCTTCTGAACTCACTAGGGATATATGCAATATCAAGTTGAAATGGGCTGAATCCTTTAGTAGTTATTAGGGTTGATATAAATGCCTACTCACGAAATGCCCCCCAATAAGGCCAAAGTTACATCTCCCTTGTTCGTTTATTTTATATGAGGGACCTTTACGGAATCTTTTTGATGGAGTAGGGTCAAACCAAACCGATAACAAGCTTGACAAACGCAGTGATCTCATGGAGTGATTCTTGAACTTTGAAAAAGCTCAAGCTAAAGCTTGCAGTTTCTACTCGACTTCCGACCATTCCACTGATTCTTGTCCCGCTTTCTTATAATATGAACAAGCAAACACTATAGGCAGCGGATTCCAAAGACCATCTAGGAATCAATACGAGAAAAAAATCAATAACGCTTACAATCATGCCCTAAAAAAATCTTATCAAATTTATGGACCTCAGAACTAGAACTAACTCCAATAAGTTCCGAAAGGACAACCTACTCCTCAGCAAACCTAACTCGTTCATAATTCCAAGTCTATAGAAGATATGGTGAAAACACTCACCCCTAATCAAGATAGACTCTATAAAGACTTAGCCCAATTAAAAATTGATTCCAATGTGACCATGAGAAATCTCGAGGTCCAAGTGGGGCAAATCGCCCTACAGTTAGGGTGTATGGATGACAAAGGCAAGTTTCCTTCTCAACCACACCTGAATCCTAATGCGAATGGCAATGTAGTCATACTTCAAAGTGGAAAAAGACTTGGAGGAAACCCAAAAAGAACCCAGCCTAAAGAGGTCACCTTTAAATCCAAGGAAGTCGAGCAAGAGCTCGAAGTTCAACTGGCTCCTCAAGAAACAATAATCTTAGATAAGGAAGCAATCCTTCTCTTAAAATTCAATCTCCATTATACCATACTCTATCCCGATTAGGGTGATACTTGACCTGAAACCCTACTTAAACCCCATTACACTTGCCATACTTAACTAGAGCTAAGAGCCTTACCTTCTAACCTAATAATCATTACATGTATATCTTAAAATATGAAATAAAAGAAATAAAATATGCAGTAGAATTTAGACTTTTTCGATAAGTACAAAAGATATATGAATATATAAAACTATTGGAGTAAACCTTAGTTGAAAACTATATCCTAACCCTATATATTAAAAACATTAATTCAATACGGTACTAAGATACAAAAAGAGTCCACTAAATCAGAGGAGATCTCTTAACACCAAGATCTTCCATTTTTCTTTATCATAAGTATTAAGCCAAGTATCAGAAATTTTAAAATGCCAGTTATTAGGTGTATTGCAACTGTACTATGATACTCATTTACCTATCGACTATCTACTAGTAATTAATGAATGAATGAATAACAATATGAACCAATAATAGCTACTCAGGGTAACATAATTATTATAAACAATACATATCAGATGCAAGTTATTCAGTGTATTGCAATTGTACTGTGACCCTTATTTCCAATTATTATTAAAAATGAGAATCTTTCTCTCCTTTACATGAGAACACAACTTAAAGTGTTCTACAGAGGCAGAATGTGAAATCCCATTGATGAGTCATTATTTATACATTGTTTCATATGTGTTTTTCTAAGTAAATCAAGTCCAAAGTTTTGTTTTACGGCTCTAGATGTTTATTTCAAAGATTTACAAGGTATTTGAGTGCTTGTGCATGAATTAGACAAATCCAGGAAAGAAGTCAAAGTTCGATAAAAAAACCAGTAGGGTTGACGCTCTAGAAGGAACTAACAACACCATGGAGAAGCCATGATGCAAAGCAGGGCGTTAAGCTAGATGACTAGATGACGCCATAAATGAACCAATGACCTTAGACTTTACAAAGGATGGTGCCACCCACGGTGTCAAGATCAGAATTAGAAACTCCAGACTGACTTGCTATTCAAGACTTAATATAGTATGCTACAACACCATCTAGCGTTGTCCCTTAATAAATCATAGCATCACCAATAGCACCACATTCATATAATATAGATCTTGCAATTTTTAGAAGGTTCTTATTTCTTGAGCTTTAATTTTCTTATACCCATAATCACTTATATAAAATAGTGACCTATAAGGATGAAAACACATTGTAATTTAGAGTGATTTAGGAGTAGAAAAATGTAGAGTAGCCATGTTCAATTAGGTTCTTTAATACCTAAGTCGGAGAAGAAGGTTTCTTGTCAGGAGTAGGTTTTTTTCGATGTCTTGATAAGGTTTTCTTTAATAATAGTGTTTTGTTTAAGTTATTTATCTATATGTTATGGTTTTTAATGATGTCTCAATGGTAGTTTTGAGTTTGTAAGTTCATTGCAAATCTCTATACTTAATCCTTTGACCTGATATCAATCAGGTTAAGTCCATGATACGAACTGGGTTGAGTAATGGCAATCACCTAGAATAAGAAACCTAACACACTTGTTGTTCTAGGTGAACAACATCGAGAACTACATTAAATCTTGAGAGTGGCTACTTAATGTTATCTAGGAGAAGGTGTTCTCATAAAGCAGTTAATGCCGCTTATGTGATTAATTTTAAGAGCGGTTGCCCAAAGTTTTATGCTGGAGTAAGAGAAGTATTTAGAGAGCGGTTGCCCTATCTATGGAGAATACGGGAGTTAGGGTGTTTGTGACCCCAACACCTAAAGCCTAAGGAAACTTTTTTAAAACCTATATTTCAAAAGAGACGATGCAAGACATGGAAACAACATAGAGCTAGATTGTGGAGTCCTAGACTTAGGTATGCTTTAGTATTTCTAAGTTTCAATTATTTACTTTCTTGTTTAGTAGACCTTTTGGATAAAACTCTTTTAAAAACCCCCCGATTTACTTTTTTGTTCGTTAAACTTAGTTTGATTGAGTCTTGTGGATTCACTGTTTTGCCTCTACTACATTCTAGTAGGACTAGTAACTTTATACGGATTATATTTGACACGCACGACACGTGGTCAATATTTAGCGTTTTTGGCAGGGATTCGGTTCCAAATTTAATTTAACTTTTATTTTTATTTCGTTTTATTTTGTTCTTTGAGTCTACTAATTTATGCATGGTAGAATAACCCAATCTAAAACGACTAGTTCCCTATTACAATTCGACTAAAAAATTAACAAAAGTGACCATACGTTGGTTAGGGAAGCTTTTAAAGAAAACTTTAGTTTCCCCAACCTAATATGGCTAATGATGCTCGCCATGCTAGCGGTTATCGCTTGATTACCATGGGTCGCATTAATGAGGATCTCCAAAATCTTCATGCTGGTCGTCCTTTACACAAACTTTCCACCACATGGCGAAGCTTTCGAGCTTATCTCCAAATTTATTCGCCTCTTGTCCACATCCCAAGGCATGAATATTGATGATCAGATGGCCTTCATAAAGGAGTTTCAGACAAGTAGTCACTTTGTGAAACCTCCTCAATCAGAAGAGAATGCGGTAAAGCGTAAAGATTTCCCATTTTGCTTAAAGGATAAGGAAAAAAAATGGCTTTTTTTATCTATATACTGGATGCATGAACTCATGGCACGACATGATAGATGAGTTCCTAAGGGAATATTTCCGCAACGATAAGGAAGCTCAACTCATCTCTAAGATATGCAATATTAAGATGAAGATCGGTGAGTCTTTTGGTGATTATTGGGACCATTTTAAGTGCATAATTACCAATTATCCCCAACATGGCCAATGCGATAGGGCCATTATTTGGTTCTTCTTTGTCGACATGTCCCCTCTAGAGAATTGTATGGTTGATAAAGTTTGTGGTAGTCAGATTCGTGACAATATTCCTGGGTAGATGAAGCAACTCCACAAGGACATAACATAAAAATTGTGATTATATGGGTATATTAGTGTGGATACGCAGTGAAGTCCGTCAGTTTGAGCTACTTCTAGCTCCAATGATAAGAGAATTGATCAGTTGACTTCCCTAATGGAACGTCTCTTAAGCAATGGCCAAGCACATGTTAAAGCTTGTAAATTCCGCTCAATCGCAAGCCCTGTGGCTAATTAATATCCCACTTTATTAAAGGACCACCAACCGACCAATGTAGTAGGTAACCAATTTTAATGTCAAACTTGAATGCCTTTCAAAAATACATATAATCGAGCAATGGCGAGGAATAAAACTATCTTAAATTATGGGCCTCGAAAAAAGAACTGTGCATCCTTTATCCCCAGCTGACAAACGTTACCTGAACTAGTGTCAAATTATTCTTACTTGAAGACCATAATTAAATCTCTAGTGTCTCAATAATGCGAGTTCACTAGAGAAGTGTCCAATCACTACTCCTTAACACGCTGCATTACGAGTTCCAACATGACAAGAATCCCAAGAAGCTTGTGCTTCCATGCAAGATTGGAAATTTAAGGATCCTCAAAGTGTTATGTGACATAGGCATTCAAGTCAATCTCATGTTATCAAAACTTTTCATGCCATGTGGATTATGTCTCACCAGTGATGATGAGATCAATGTAGTTTATCCAAATAGCATAGTTGTGACACCACAATGAATGGTTGAGAATGTAGCTATTTTTATTGGAGACTTCGTATTTGTCACGGATTTCTATGTGGTGGATGGGATCAACAAAAAATATGGCAAACTTCTTTTGGGTTTACAACTCCTGGTGACTGCTAGAATGCTTATTGATGTGAAGCTACGCTACAGTAGCATTCAGGTAGTAAAATGAACGAAACTCTTCCTGGATGGAAGTGAAATCTTAGACAACAAGGAATACGTCTTCACAAGATTCTCCATTCCGATAATTGAGGTTATTTATTTGCACCTTGACGAGGGGGAAGTAGACTCGTCGAGCCAATGATGTTGAACAAAAGTGTTATTGGGAGGCGTCCTATGAACAATTTTGTAGTTAGTAATCAGATTTTAATTCTTGTTTTTCTTATTTCCCTAACTGTGAATTAACTATTGTACTAAATTATATATATATATATATATATATATTATCTATCTACTTCCACCATTATGTAAATTTTTCTTATTCTCAAGCCAAGTTTTGAACTTTAAGGACAAGGTTCGAAATAAATTTTGTGGTATTAGGTATGTGGAGTGAGTAATTTATAAAGCCTCACAAGTATGTGCTTAATTTTAAATTTTTTTTTGCGACTTTAAGGAGTTCACGAGAATATTATTTAATTTCCATTATATTTCTTATCTTCCACTTCATTCATATCACTTAGAACATAGTCCAATAATGATGCATGTTTTAGGTAGTCTACTATATTTACTGTTTTATAGAGTTACCCACAAGTAAAAATTTACATTCAATTTTTAAAGTAAAGACTTGGTCAAATTGCTTACCTTTAGACTTAGAAGAAGTAGAAGAGCTTTTACACTTCCTTGACCACATTAATAGAAACTTTGAGTAGGGATAAGTCATAACTTCATACCAAAGTAGGTAGGCGGTCGAATTAACTTATTAGAAGAATTCAAATCTCTAAGATTTTGCAACTAGGACTAATCCATTTGCAGTATAATTGTTAAAGAACTAGCACTTGTAAGAGGAAGAAGTATGCTTATTCACTATAATAAAATATGGGCTTGATGATTCTCCTTTGGAGAACTAAGTTGACTTTATCGAAAGTGAAACTCCTATTAAGAAATAAAGATTAATCTCAAGTGCTTATAGCTAGGTTATGTGAGTTTTTCCAATGCCATGAACCAAAAAATAACCTACCGTTAAATAAGATATATGACTTTTAATGGTGTGAAAATATGCAAAGAAGTGAAAAGTGGTGATAAAGTTTGTTTAAAAGCATCAATTTAATAAGGAGATTAATTTTGATCTACTGCATTGATGAAGAGACCCATAAAACCTATGAGTAAATTTAGGGTTGTGGTTGTTAAATGCTTCAAGTTTTGAAAAGTGTTGTCTTGAAAGGTGACCATATTTGACCATCTTTTAAAAACTTCGTGTCTCTTATTAAAAAGAATGACCAAGTTTTGATTGTAAGGACTCCATTGTCTTTCAAAGTGGGTATAAAATCTTTAGAAAAGCATGACTCAATATTGTCACAATGTATTTAGTCATTGTTATCAGATTACCCTTTGCTCGGGACATGTAAAGTTATAAGTTTTGGGTGTTTGATAAGTCATTATTTATGCACTCTTTCATATGTGGTTTTCTATGTAAATCAAGTACAAATTTGTGTTTTATGGCTTTATATATTTACTTTGGAGATTTATATGGTATTTGAGTGTTTGTGCCTTAATTTGAAAAATTAGGGAAATAAGTCAAAGTTTTTTGGCAAAAAACTAGCAAGGTTGATGCTCTTAGAATGAACTGACAGTACTATGATGCCTATAAGATGTGATGGCTCTATCCTTAATCTAGAGCTCTGCCCATCCTAATCCCATCATTAAGCCCTAATCTCAACCACACATAACTTAACAACATATTAGTTAGCCTTTTATCCTATTTACCTCGTTAAATGTATTTCAAAATAAGCACTACACAATTTTCATTATTGTTATTACTTCATAATTAATTAAAACTCTTATAACTTTAAATTATTATGCGGAAGTCTAAACAAATTAACAGAAGTAGTAAATATAAAACCTAAATATGTGAGGAAACTAAGAAACAACAATCACATATATATATATATATATATATATGATAATACGATGACAATAGTATAATAAACATGTGTATGATTAGGGAACTATTGCTCAACCCAAATATACAACCCAAAAGCAAATAACAGACATACATAAGTCATACAACAAAATCTCAAAAACTTACAAAATCTGAAGTAGTAGCATTCTAGTGGCTTAAAGGTAATCGTCGATCTTCTTCTTACTCGCCTGCTACTTGATGGATTTGCACCTATCGTCATAAGAAGGATGGTGAGTACATTAATTTAGAAAGAAAAATTGAGAGACATTTGTCCACATCTCTATACAAAAAAGAGAGTATCTGAAAGCATAATATTAGCAAAAGAATGCTAAAAATGGAACATGCTTTTTAAGAAACTTATGTTAAACAAAATTAAAACCAATACTAGGCTAAGCATTAATGATCTAGGCTCTAGTGGCAATGAGTTACATCGCATAAACCTTCTTCCATTATATAGAGCGTAAACACTCTCATAAGCGTTTGTTATAAGCATAATCGTCAGCTACCTCGGGTCCTATACCATGTCTGCCGCATAGGTTAGTGGTGAGTGTCGATATCCCCAAAATCAAATGACCTCATGTGCCACTTATTTCCATCGTACAAAGGTCCTAGATACAATAACTATTTACATTAATCTAGAAAAGACTCGGCTCAAGATTCTAAGACTTGGTTAATAACTTAAGTAAGCACAAAGTACTGAAATCTAATACCATAGTTAATCTACCTTAATAGCGTGCTATTTTATATTGTTAACATCCTTAATAGAATTTAATGACATAGCAAATGATTTAGAGTCAATGAATACCATTTAACATCAATAATGACATGATAACCAAATTCATGTAAGGAGATAAAACGCAAAAGTCATGGCATCAAGAGTACAATAGATAAAGCAATACAAAAGACTATAAATGAGAAGAAAAACAGGAAAAGATATGGAGAGAAAAATCTTATTCACTTTACTTATAATTCATGCAAATTTCCAAGCTTAACCGGCCTCCCGAAACCCCATAATGCGTACTCGAACTCCTGAAACTCTTCTCCTAGTTCCATAGATTAATTAGGGTGCTTTAGGACCTATATAGCTATCAGAGTTAGTTTAAGTGGTTTTATGTCCCAATTTTTAAATTAGCTCCATTAATAATTTGTTTATGTCCAAATCTACTTTATTAAAATAGAGACAGTTTTGGTGCAATAACTTGTGAATTGATTTCAATTGCTAAAACGTTAAAATTATGTATTGTAGCTCGAAAGGAAGCTTTTAGGTGCATGTATTAGCTTTCCAAAATTATAAGGTTTGCGTCATGTAGATAAAAATCGAAGGAAATCTAAAAATTTTACCCAATGGCTCAAAACAGTTTTGGATTTCGACAAGCAACTTTGAAAAGCTCATTTCTCATATACCATAGCTTTAATAATAATGATTTTTTTTACTAAAGCCAAATAGCACATCCTTGAACATCATACTAAAAGATGATATCATCCGAATAAGAAATGAGAGAGTTATGCTTGAAATTGTTCCCCTTTAAGTTAGGTTTCAAATGCCATTAGAATAGTCCATTTCGATCCAAAATAAGGAAGTTATTACTAAATTACAAAGGCTGGTTCAAAATAACAACATGCAAAATTTCAAGATTTTGATTTAAAAGTTCATGAATTTTGAAAATTAATAACTTAAGAAAAAATCCAAATCCATAAACTCCTTATAAAGGAATCCAAATATGGACTTCGATTTTGAAAATTAATAACTTAATAAAAAATCTAAATCTATAAACTCCTTATAAAGGAATCCAAATATAGACTTAGATTTTGAAAATAGTCATTTGCCTGCTGAAATTGTTGAAAAATCATAACTGAACCAAAACTTACAATTCTTTATCGAGTTTCACAAATGTGGAGGTGTTGATTAACTTACCTAGTTGTAAAGATTCCCTAACTTGATCAAACACATTCCCAATACCTGAATTCCACATATATTTATTTAGATCTTCTCTCTAGACCTCTCTCTATTTGCATAATATGAAGATGAGTTTTGCATGAAATCTCCACTATGTCCTATTATATATTGGTGATAATTAATTGTGACAATTGATTCTTATGTGTATACTCATTTCTAGGAAAATCCATCAACTTGTATTGTAATGGCGCTAACGCGTGCCGAACGCGTCTATAAAATAAAGTTCATAAACTAGCTATTTTGTAGAATAGTGGTAAAGGGCGATCCCACAGAGATTAATATTATTTTTAAGGTTGAAAGTAACAAAAAGGAAAATCGGTGGTTTCAAAAAGATGATTTAATTAACTAACCTAAATGCTATGGAAATAAATAAATAATGAAAATAGCTTTAAAAACAATTAATGGACACCTAGGTCTACGGTTCCAAAAGTTAGAATCAAGATTCAATGGCATATTATGGTCTTCAATCTTTCCTAAAAAGTTATTAATTTAACTTCTCCTAGATTAGCTATGAAAAATCGACATTCGCCAGAAATTCTTGATCCCCCTAATCTCGATAGCCAGGACGTTCGCCACTAACTACTTCCCTAATTAATATAAAACCCTAGACATCCGTTAATCGGTTGTAGCACACTAACCGCAATAATAAGGATTTGTGGAAATACTAATCCTCAATAACTGAATCGCGCCACCTAGATTCAATTGTTGCACACTCATGAACCGAAAGGCTTTTACAACAAACGGGTGAGTGTTCTTCACTTTATCAGTCCAAAAGTACAATTACGAATACAATTGGTCCAATTAACTATAGATTGTCCACCTAAAAGCATGCACTGGCCATATACATACGTTAGATTTAAACCATTTTCATTAAAATAAACGAAATGAAATAGGATAACTTAAATCAAATTAACTAATAAAATAAGAGATCTCACGAGCTATGCTATGAATTAAGAATCCTGACTTGTTTCCCCTCCTATCTAGGCAATGACTTAATTAGCCGGACATAATGTCAAGAGCCTCTAGCTTCTAAAAATAATAAAGGTCGATCTCCTAAAAATACTCAAATTTCTAATATATAAAACTACTAAAAATTGATCTTAGAAGGTGAGATAAACTAATTTTGGGGGTTGGTAGGGTGACACGTACGTCGAGGCACATGTAGGGCTATTTTCATTTGAAAACTGGAGTTCTACCACGTGTCATGCGTTGATTAGTTATTTTTTGTTTACCTGCTGACGTGGGCGAATAGGATTGGTGGAACATTTGTGTGTGACGTGCTTGAATGCTGGAGGGCCTCCGCGTGTCATGTTGGAGACGGTGAAAAAGTTCGCATGATTTGTGCGAAAATCTGGGAGAGTGCATGGGCACGATCCCAAGGAGCATCCAAAACAGTTGAGGTGAGGAGAGAGAAATTGTTGGGACGTTGTGATGACGTGGCAGGTTTTGATAGGAGGAGAGAACGCTGGATTGATGTGGTGGTGTGTGGAGGTGATGACGCGTGGTAGTTGCTTGGGTTACTGAGGAATAGTAGAGTGACATGTGACTGGGTAGAGGAGAGAGAAAATCGCACAACTTTGTTGCGAATATGTAGGAGCCTGCACAACGCGAATCTAGAGGCAATCCAACAGTAGCTAGATTCAAGTGACTTAACTATGTCAGTCCCCTGCATTATTTGGTCTGCTGTCACCTATTTTACCCACTGCACAGCACATAACTCGAGGCAAATCATTTGACATCTGATCACTGAATGTAAATACTCCATTTCGAGTATTTTTCGCCTCGAGTTCGACTATGCACTTTGTTTCACCTTCAAACGACCAATAAATAGGTACATGGAGCTAAAGATGACCTTTTGGTTCTCCTCCGTCCGGACGATAGCGAAGTATTGCTCCATGTCCCAAATAAGATTCTCAAGCTCCTTCGCGCTCCGTTTTCCTGAGAGTTTATTTTGCTCCGGCACCTTGGTTCTAGTTTTTACTGCACCCGCAACCTCCGAGGATCTACCTACAGCTCGCTCGAGCAGACTCACCTCCAAAGCCATTGTCGTGGTTGTTTCGCTGGCGTGTTCTCCAATAGAACGTACATCTGCTACAAGCCACAAACATCTCCAAGCCTTCAATATGGTGTACCGACATTGAGGACTCCGCCGACTCTACCGGGATAATCATCGTTGCCATCATGTGTTCTAAGTGAGCTACTCTCTCACTTAAATCACTTGTTGCTCGGGTCGCCATTGTCTTTGAAATGGGGCTCTGATACCAATTGTCACGAGGCTATTAAGTAAGGGGTTTACCCTAAGGAAATTTTTCTTGCTCAACCCAACCTGTGGTGCCTAAGGGCTACCTTAGTTCAGCACTACCAATACTTAAAGTAAATGAACAACGAACAATGGCACCAAGGAAACGTTTTACTAATTTCTAAATGGGAATACAACACTGGTACTCTATGCTTCTCCAAGCCTAGAGCCCATGGCTTTATAGATTAGCCAACAAGTAGTTACATAACCGTAAAGGACACATGGCCAGATTACATTGATTCGAAGACTAAGTAAAACCCCACTCCTTATGTTCAAGGCAATTACCCAACTGCTTTGTTCCCTTGCTGCCACCTGCTTCCACAACTGCCACAAATGTTTGGTCAGTTACCACATGCTCCATGTGTTCGGGACATTCTCGTACGTGCCTTGGTCATGCCAGGGGCCATGACTAAACTATACCCAACTGCCTGGAACCAACTTAATTTGGTGCATCCATACCTCAAGGTGAATTGGTCCATGTTTGGTTTAGGGACAAGGGACTGCTCGGTGGTGTCTAGCTGAGCGTAGACACTCTTGGTGCTAGTCGGGGCTCGGTCGAGTCCCACCGGCTCGGAGTGGCTCGGACCATGGGTCCGTGGGTCTTGCCTTGGCATGGTTGCCCAAGGCATACTTGAGGGTCTTCCTTACTTTTATGCACATGCCACCCCTAGGAGAGGACACACACCTCCTTATAGTAGATGTTAAGCCATTCCCCAAACTCCAATAGGAAACATCAAGAAATGAGACTAAACGTACTTTGACTTGGTCAACGCCCAAGTTAAGCTTTGTCAACCCTTGCCAAGGTATACCTTACCCGTACCAAGGCGCGGACTTGCTCATGCCAAGGCGCAAGCTTCCTCGTGCTGAAGGAATATGCCAAGGTGTTGCCTTGCTCATGCCCAAAGAACCTGCTAAGGCGCGGCCTTGCACGTGCCAAAGGAATCTGCCAAGGTGCGGCCTTGCACGTGCCAAAGTAATCTGCCAAGGCATGGCCTTGCTCATGCCAAAGGAACTTGTTAAGGTGTGACCATGCTCGTGCCAAGGCGCAACCTTGCTCGTGCTAAGGGAATATGCCAAAGCTTGCCCGTGCCTATGCCAAGGTATGCGCCAAGGCACGTGCCAAGGCGCAACCTCGCCTGTGCCCAGGCATCGTGCCTAGGTGCGCTCTAAGGCGCTACCTCATCCATGCTTGTGCGCTACCTCATCTATCCCGCATGCTATCCCGCAACCAAACCTCATGGAACCACCCGAGTCCTCTAGAACTCGGCTATTTGCTAGGTTTCTCGCTGCCCAGCCCAGCCTACTCGGGTCATGTTATTGAGGGGCTAACGACACCCAACATACATAGAATGGATCAAACATGGGATTATATGTCTTCAATAAAAGATATTTACTCTACAACGGGTTTACTTTTGTTAACCAGCCGCTTTTTGAACCCTAAAACGCAACAATTAATCCATAGTTGCATTCGAAGGTTTTTTGTTGCATCCCGCATGACACATTCTCCCTCTATCCACATTTACCTTGGAGATACTCTAACCACCACACATTGGCTACAAAGAGTGCCTACTCACTGCAAGCATTTGTGTGTGTATGGCTAAGCTAACACATAAAATATATCTTCCTATTATCCTTTCTAATGGAGCGGAAGACTTTTAAACTGATTATTCAAAATCCGCAAATAGTACAATTTAAGGCACAGAGAATTAAAAACCCTAATTCTTTTTAAAAAGAAATCAAATTATTTATTCATAATCAATCAAATCTCCTTAATTACATCAACTTGGCCAAATATATAGCCTTTTAGTTAAACGTTAAACTCAAAAGTAAAAAAATAGAAACCCACACAAAAATATGCAACTTCCTAATTAAACTATAACACCTAATTAAGGAAACTTCTATATATCTAAGACTACTATTCATAAAATACTTCTAAATTACTAAATCTTATTTCTTTCTAAAAAAAATGTTTTTTAATGCACTTACTAATTGAATAATTAAAAAAACATCAATTGGAATTTTCAAATCCATGAGGCCACGACTTTCGAAATGTGTATGTCACCGTCTCCAATACTTTGATCTACAGTTCTAATCTTAGTCGCTATATGTGGCAATTAAAAAAATTGAGATATTATGAAATCCCTAATTTTAATAAACCAGTATTTATATTTAATTAATCATGATATGTGTTGTAGGTTAGGACGCGGATCAATGAAAAAAAAAGAATCACTAGATTAATATTATTTTTTGTTGTTGAATGTCTAATATGTGTGTATTATATGGCATTTCATCACGATGTCAGAGTATGTTGAGGTGTGTACTCAATTTGTCATAATTGGGGTTGCAAGTGTGTTTCTAGAGGGCACGAGTGAAAAGAAATAATTAGTTGCTCAAAAACTTGTAAAACAAGTGTCAGTATCATATAGGGATTTTTTTGGTTTACGTGCAAGTCAGATTGGTGATGGTATAAAATGAGAACGAAGTTAGTACAAGACCTTGCCTCAAGTCTCGTGTGGACTGGCGATGGTCTAGGTTAAGATTAAGTTCAAATTAGTGTAAGTTTGGTTAAGTATTGCAAGAGAATTGGTCTGAAAGATTTTAGTATATCGTAGATAAAATTAAGATTTTTGTGGTTTTAGTGTACCAAAATCGGTGTAATCAATGTTTTATGTAGTTGGACTATTTAGTCAAGAGGTTGGGTTACAACGTGAAGAGTTAGGCTCGATTTGGTAAAAAATCGTATCCAAAACAAGCGTCGGAAGTCAAAACATGTCAAATTAAGGAATTCAAAAATTAATAAATAAATAAAATAAGTTGCTAAAAAGTAGCTGGGGGTTTATTTATCAATAAAAAATAAAAAAATTAAACAATTGGTTTTCCATTTTCAACATAACGTGAAAATGTTTTGTTAGCTACACCTCTCAACTCGAGTTTTCAATCTGCGATCTCCATACATCCAGTATTCGTCTGATTTCTCTCTACAACACTATAAAGCATCGTGAGACGGTCAGCTTGAGCTAAGCTTTTACAGTGGAAGCAAGATATTCGCTCATAATTTAGTAAATTCTTAATTCGGGGCTTTTTCTACAATTTAATTTGAATTTTCACATTTGATTTCTCGCATGGTATTTTGATTTGAATTGGTAGGGTTTTGTTTGAATTAGTATATTGGATTGATTTGCGCCAATTTGAAATAAATTACAATGACATGGGTTAAGATTTTTGTGAATTGAATTGATGCATTTCAGTTGATAATTGTTTTGAAGATGTTTTAATTATTAAAATTGATTTGCATTAGGATTTTGGACAAATTGGATGATTAGTTTTCTTCCATATAGACTCCATGGGCTTTGGAAATATCATGAATTTGTTTTGGTGTGGTTTCTCGGTTTTTAGTGTCGAGTTTTGATTACTTAATTGCAAATACATTGATTTGGATAGGTTTCGTCAGTTCAAAATAAATAAAGTTCGCCTAATCAACATGCCATATTGGGAAATTTATAACTTCTCCATTTGTGAGCTGATTTGATTTCCCTTGGAGTCTATAAAAAGTATGAAGTGAGTTCTACAAGTTCCTTTTTAGATAACATGACAAATATTGATGTTTTCAAGGTTAAAAAAGCCACCCCAAGTTAGCTAGTTGAAAATTAGTTGAAGTTGTTATAAATAATTATTTTTTGAAACAATTATTGAGCATACTTTGAATAATGTTTTTGTGGGGTTTCATTATTTGGTTTTACTTAAAGCTTGACCCTCTATATATTTGGTATGTAGAGAAGCTATTGGAACAACTTTCAAGGTGATCTGATGCTTTGGAACCTCGAAAATTAAGCTCGAAGTTAGATGTTTGTAAGTAAATATCACAGTAACCTTTACATTGTGATAAATCAATATTTAGACAGTGTTTTATCGTATATTTTATAGTGATTTTGGAAGTAAAAGGCTTACATTGGGTTCTCTCTTATTTTTGTGATTTCAGGTTATATTTAGGTTTTGTGAAGAAATGAAAGAAAAAGGGAAAAAAAATAAAGAATTCAGCCAAATGATGAAAGAAGCTATCAGATTTGTAGTGATTCGGGGTGGATACAGGATTTGCCAACCAAATCGGTGAAGGACATTTATAGATTTCCACCAATTTGTCTGGCGATTCGAGATTGATAATTCAATGGGGACTCGTCGGGTCGTTTTTGAGAATTTTGGAGCAAATCAAGAAATTTCATTTTTTTATTAGATATGTACTACATATAATACTCTATATATGAACCTTAACTTACAAATTAGGTGCCCTTGAGTATCCTACATCATATTTCACTGCTCTTGGAGTCATATTAATTCGTTTTATTAAGTCTTAGTATAGCTTTATTGTTCATTGCTTTTGGAGATGATTTGAAGATTCAAAGTATTCAAATAAGAGGTATTTGTCAATGACTTTTATTTACTTTATTGTTATGTTTATTAAGAATGTGTAAATAGTTTATTAATCTAAACAAAGTCCAAACGTAAAATATATTTTGTAATGTATTCATAAATGAAGAATGATGTGTACTTAATGCTTTAAACATAATCATATACATCAATTTGCTGATTTAAGAGAATGTTATTTGCATATTACAATCATGAAACTTTGTATTGCATGCATTCTAGAATATGTATTGTGATATTTGGAGTCTATATCAAGTTTAAAGTAGTAACTAGGATAATTTTAAAAAAAATTACCATTTAGATGTCCTAGATGAATTGAGTTCTAACTTTGATATTGATGTGGTTTTTTCGAAAATATTAGGCATTGTAGTTCGAAGTTTTCACAAAACTTAATGTTATTTTATTGTCTAATTAATTATCTTTGAATTTTTTAACGATTAATATAATAAAATTAGGATGTGGCTTTTCTATTGATATAAGGGAAACTAGTGACTTGGTAAAGGCCATATATCGACTTACTCATGATTTATGTTTAATGACATAAGAATATTTACGATAAGATTAAAGTATGATTATTACTATGATTTAAGTAACATGTTTGGACACAAAATAGATTAATATTTCGTTGTTATGAAATTTTGTTTAGATGTTTGTTTTATATTATATTGTATTAATATTTCGTTGTTATGAAATTTTGTTTAGATGTTTGTTTTATATTATATTGAATTGATTTAATTTTATTTAATTTGAAATTAATGAATTTGAATTGTTTTAGTTAAGTTAGTTTAATTGGTTTAAAATTGTTATATTTAAGTAGATTATTTTATTCCCGTTTAATTATGTTAACTAAACTAAGGAAAAAATAATAAAAATTATAAGAATTTTTTTTAGGAAATTTGTAAAATCTCTTTGGAGACTATCTCACTTATCACTACTACAAATAACAATGATATATGGAAAACTTATTGTAACACTCGACAAATGTCAATTTTAGCATCGTTGCCAAACATTTTTACATGATTTCTTAAAAGTTTTAGATGTTTTATGGTCTGCGCACTTTGTCGTTCTGATTCCACGTGATCTTTACATCCATTTGATTCTAAGATAGATAAGACTTTCAATTTTAATTTGAGACTACGAGGACAACAACAACAACAACAACAACAACAACAACAACAACAACAACAACTACTACAATGTAGAGAACACCAAGCTACCACAATAGAAGCCAATAATAGTAGTAATAATATCAATAATAATAATAATAATAATAATAATAATAATAATAATAATAATAATAATAATAATAATAATAATAATAATAATAATAATAATAATAATAATAATAATAATAATAATAATAATAATAATAATAATAATAATAATAGAGAACTTACTTTTAATGAAGCTAATCAAAATGTCATAGCTTACAAGCGAATTTGTATTGCATATCCTGAAGGATTTCCTGAATTTGAACTAAGATATGGATTCATTATTGCCTTACCTAACTTCTATGTTAAGGGTAATGAAGACCTCCAAAAACTTATAAAGGAATACCAACACAAAGTCAATAAGATGAAACCTAAAGACGATACGTCAGAACAAACAAACTTAAGGCTTTTCCTTTTGCATTGAGAAATTAAGTATAAGATTGGTTATTTTATCATCCTCAAGATTCAATTACTGTATGGAATCAAATGTTAGAAGCTTTCCTAGATCAATACATGCCTGCAACAAAGATTAGTTCTTATAGAAGACAAATCACAATTGTAAAGATGAAAGATGATAAAAAAAACTTTAATGGATTTTATGATAGATTTCAAAGATTAATATATTTTTTCCACGATGTGGATATACAAAAAGAAGTTTATTAGAATACTTCTACAAATGACTTAATCATTTTAAACAAAGATTATTAAATACTGTATATGGTGAATCTTTTTCGATAAAACAACAATTTTAGCAAAAGAAGCTATTAATAAGATGGCTAAACAATCAAAGCAATATAGCGAAAAGAATGAGACATCAAGGAAGAAACTTTACGAAGTCAATAATAAAAAGTAGAACATTTAACGAAAAAGTCGGTGAGTTGTCTAGCATGGTTAAATTATTATTAAAAGATAGATCAACCCAAATAAAACCACGTGGATTTTGTAATGAATTTACACATCATACAAATGCATGCCCTACTTTACATGAAGATGATATTGAAGAAGCTAATGCAATTATGAACCAGTTTTCTGGTCCTCCAAAGAATTCACATAATAAAAATAGTTACTATACTAGAAAACCAAATTCAAATCTTAGTTATGGTCCATAAAATCAAAATTATACCACTTAAACACCAAGAGAAAAGATACAATCTACACCAATTTAGCAACCTCAACAAATTGTTGCAACCAAATTTAGAGCAAATCATGCATAATTTTATGACACAAAGTCATCAAAACTTTACACAAATTTTTCAAAATCAAGTTAAAACTTATACATATATTAATGAGTTGAAAAATCAATCAAGTCAAAAAAATATCTATCAAGTACAAGTTAATGCTTTATTTTGTGATAATGAAAAAGGACGCATATACCAAAAAAGATACCTAAGAGGGGTATAAAGAAAAAAAAATACAAAAAACTATAGAAGAAGAAGAAATGATTGGTAATATCATTCTCACTAGAAAATGAATGGCTAAACAATTGAAATATACACATTTTTCTAAAAGATTGTACTCATGGTATTTAGCCAGAATTGAGGCTTATGAAAAATCTTTTCAAACTTTAGAAATAGCTAATGAAGACAAAGATGATTTCCTTATAAATTAATTGAAGATATGTATTATATTTATCCCATTACACAACGATTAGTGGATGCTAAGAAGGAAGAAATTAAGGAAGACATTTATAGAACAAGAAAATAGAAATTGATAAAATAAAAGATATTTATGTAAAATATCTCATATTGAATACTCGAATCTCCAACGAGTTTAAAAAAGAAAAAAAATTAATATCACCTAATTCTCCACCTAGATTATTAGGTAGGCATTTTCTTAAAACAGATAAAACTAAGTTAAAGATATTAATGAATTACTTGATCAGGAAATTAATGATAATGTTTCTTTAGAATTAAATCACTATGATAATATAAGCTCTATAGTATATGCAATTAATGCAGTAACAATGGAAACTAAAAATGAGCTTTCAAAGAATGAACAAGTTGAAGACACTTCAAGTAAGAAAAAAAAAGTATATCATGAATGGAGAGCTAATTAACCGAAGAATGAAAGAGTATTAATAAGCTGGAAGATTTTAAAGTTAAGAAGAATAAGAAGAAGAAAAAACTGAGTTTAGGTCTTGTAAAGCTGAATGATCTTGGTGATATACATTTGAATATAAAAATCAAATGGGCTTGAAACTTTAAAGATCAGTGTGATACTAACACGTGCCGAGCATGCATAATAGTTTTTCATATTTTTCTTTTCTTTGTAGTAGTAGTAGTATGTGGGATACACAAGGATTTTACAAACTTCTATGGAAAGTATTTTTTCTTGTTTTTTTTAATTTAGTTAATCTAATTAAATGGGAATTGAAACACTAAATAACTAAAAACTATGACTACTATTTTAATTAACCACACTAACTAAACTAATTCAAACAATTTAATGGATACTTAATTAAACTAAACTCAAATACAATATAATATAAATATCTAAACAAACCTCCACTAAACAATGTAATATATTTGGCTTGCACTCAAACACTATAACATGACCTGCAACCTAGTTATAATTATGTCACATGAAATTTTGGAATCATTAAATCCTAATTCATAATAGGTTGATAGCCTTTAGCAAACCAATGATTTTCTTATATTCAATGAAAATAAGTCATATCCTTATCATTGTTAATCTACATATTGGATAAAATGCAATAAAATAGAAATATCATAGCATTAACATTCAATGAAAATCATGCCTAATTTAACCAAATATTAATTAGAATATGCCAATCAATAAATAACTTAGAACAAAAGCACCTATAACATCTACTCGAGTAATTAGGCCCTCTAAATTATTTCTAGTTACTACTTCTATAATTATTGTAAATAATCATAGATATAGATTAGAAAACTGAATATCACGATACCTACTTGCAACTATGCATACAATATTAATCATCATTAGTGGTAACACACAAAAATAACTTATTAAAACTGTGATTATTATGTATGAATAAATTTAAAGCATTAAGTATAGGATTCCTTAATTATAACTATATAGCAATCCAAAGTATATACATATTTAGGTTTTGTTTAGATAAATAAACTACTCACTTATGTTGGAAATAAACAACGGAACAATATAATTAAAAAACATAATTAAATAAATACATTTTATTAAAATAAACCAAGCTCCAATGTTGTTTCAAACATAAACCCGATAAAAATTAACTTTCGGCTCTCACAATCTTGTTAAGAGAAAAGAGGGCTTAGAAAGAGTGAAAGTGTTGGTTTCAAATCCATAAGGTTTTATTTATAGTTTCCTAAGCTATACAAATTATAGATAAACTCTTGTTCTTCGTAATAATTTAAAAAACATATCAGCGATTTGTCAACGAATTCACTTTGTTCACAAATCACTGAGTTAATTACTGGAAATATCTCTTTGTGCTCTATCGATTCACCTGGCGATTCCTTTGTAAATTTCGATTTGTTGGATATTTACTGGCTCTTCTCTACTTTCGATTTAGGCAGCGAATCCTTTGTATTATGATGTCGCTAGGAAATCACTTGACTTTTTCTCCAGTTAATTGTTTTGCTCTTCTTCTTTTTTTATTTCATTTCGTCATTTTTCCTAATTAAATCATGATATCACAAAAACAAAAGAATAACCAGCGCAATATCATCATTTTCATCTAAAATCATCCTAAATTACACTATAAAATTTGTCCAATTATTAACTTGTCAAATACCCCCAAACTCAGCATTTTGCCATCTCGAGCAAAGAAATACTCTCAATCATATTATCTTTTTGTTCTTTATATCATTATCTCAATTTAATTCATCTTAATTTCAAATAATATTAGTTTTAAATAGAGTTGACCTTCAAATAGAAACATAATACCCATCATGTAAGTAGAAGTTATGATAGAATATAATGATTTTAGGGAAAAAAAATAATTATCAATTGATGATAACTCAACCACCCAATGCAATAACCCTTAGAACTTAAAGTTTAATCAATACCAATGCCAGTACGCAATATAGGTTTTTTCAATATCAACTGACGAGCATCAAGCTTACGTTGACTAATATAGAATCTCAAAACACAAAAACCACTAAATTAATATTAATTATTGAAAATAATTTATAAATAGTACCACAATCAAAATCAATAAAAATCTTGCCAAGATACCAATGAATATATCGTTTTTAGATTGAGAAAGACTTCACTCAACCCTAGCTTTAAGCACTCGAGTTAAATCTTTTCTTTGAAGAGTTTATCAAAGTCCACCTTTTTCATATCTCATTTTTTTCTACTTCATCCTATTTATTCATTTATTTATTTATCATTATTATTATTTTATTTTATCATTTGACTTTTGACTTTTGAGTTCCTACTCCATTTCTTATGGACATTCTCACATTTTTCCTACTATAGATTCCCTGCTCCTTTTATATGGAATCTATAAGACTCTCAATACATTTGTAACTCTTTTTAACACATCTCAATGTCTACTAAAGTTGAAAAAGTATTTTTTTTCTAACTTATTTAATTCATTGGTTTCTAACTCATATCTTCTTTCAATTGTGGCATAATAACTTTCTATATATATACTATAAAAATACTTGATCGATACCTTTTGTATCACAAGATTCTTAGAAATATATCTTGTTCATATTGCACTATTATTTCGATCTTCTACCAGTTTCTTTTCTTTTCTAGCTATATTTGCTATCATTTTCATACTTCATCTAAAATACCGCAAACTCATTCCAAACCTTGTCCTCAATGTTTAAAAATCAAGTCTGATTTTCTATAAAACACATATACCTTATGAAGTATAAACGAATTGATATAATCATAAATTGGATAATGAATATATAAAGTTATTAAAAAGATTTTCATCAAACAGAATGCATTAAAAATAATATGAATAAGTATAACCAATTTATATCAAATATATAAGCATCATCACCATCACGTAATATCATATGTATTAATATAGTATCAAATATATCAAATCACCAAGCATAGATAAAATATAGTAAATCACCACCACAGATCACATAGTATCATCACAAGAGTTACATTTAAGACCTTACACATAATATCTCAGAGACAAGGGAGACAAAGTGGAGTGAAGAAATTAATGTCGTCTTCCTGAAGTCATATTATCATCATCCTCCACTAAATTATTCTTCTCAAACTGGTAACTCGCAGCTCGCAGCAGGATCATAGAGGTTGTAGTCCTGACCTTGCGGTGGTTGATCATCAAAAATATCATTAATTGGAAGCCTCATTTGTGTTGATTATACAAGAACCTTTACGCCTCCTCATCTTCTGTCTTCTTGAGATCGTCCTTTCAATCATAGGAATGCTCCTTAATAAGACCCTTTGACTCTCGAACACCAGTTCTTCGTTCCTTAGAGTTCTTCCTGTATTGTTCAGAATTTAACCCATAAAGGCCTAATCCGAATCTTCCAAGTAAAGTCCATTGAAATTGGTAGTAGGTTGTTAAGACCCTCTATTGGCTATCTTAGCCTTCTCCTTCTCATCTTCAGAGTCTTCATATGCATCAATTTCTCAATAAATCTCTATTACTACTTTTGTTTTAGTCTTTTTTAGCCAAACATCAATCTCAAGTCCTTCCATATTTACTCGATCTTCTTTGCAAAAAAATTCCTCATCATCAAAGGAAATGGTAATATGTCATTCTTCTTCATTGTGATGGTTCTCCTTATCGATTTATAAATAATCTTGCCAACATCTAAATATCTCAATACCTTCATAATATGGTAAAACAAAGCGGCTTTGTATATCGTGATCTCGTAATATTGCAGACTTGGTTGTAAGTTGGCGTTAATGAAATAATATCACACTTTTGTTATCTACTTAAAAAAATTTGGTAGGAATGTGCTTCGTGTACCCTTCTTAGTCTAAAATGAATCCACCACCATGGATTGCCTCTAATCCTCCTTTAATTTCCTTAGTAGAGAATTAAATTACACCTAAGAAGGGGTGAATTGGGTGTACCGAGAGGTTATCACCTTTTAAAATCTTGCAATAGACAATGATGCTTTATCCATACACAATCACCAATTATAGAAGCAATGCAATGGCGAAAAAGGTGGAAGAGGTGGAAAAGAGACGCAAGATGTAGCGGCCCTCTTTCAAGGTGGCCACCACAAGGGCCCACAACCTAGCCTACCAGGGCCATATGTGTTCCCATATGATGTTTACATATACTTTTAAATCATTATTAACCTCAATAAACCACAGCTTATGGTTTAAGTTGCTAAAGGACTCAAATCATTTTATAAATCATTTATAAACCATAAATAAACACAGCGAAAGACCTTTAACATGACATACCAAATATGATACAACACTACATGCCATGCATTTAACTTTGATATCTGAAACCTCATGTAGAAAACCCATATATTAATATATACATCAAGTATACACCTCAAAGTCTCAAATTATCATCATATAGGTTCCTAAAGAGTTTCATAATCCCATATCCCAAAATGAAAACAAAAAAAATATATATATAATACAAACATACAAGTCAGGCTTAAATCTGTGTATCACAGGTATTTCAATAGCTTGCCCTTACCTCGGCTTATATTAGGATATGCACTCAAGCCGTCATAAAAAATAGATGACAAGTCAAGAGTGAGTACTTCCAAGGAAATTAATTGAGCAATAAAGAAAAGTAAATACTAGAATTGAAATACAGCTTTTAAATAGACATGCGGAAATAAATACAGGCAACTATGATCATCGCATGCATAAATAATAATGCAAGCTCAAATGTGTGTGTTCCTAGAGCCTAGGGTCAGACTAGCGCCATACTTTGGACTCTTCCACAGACTACTGCCGATGAGTAGCTCTGAAATAAGGCCAGTATCTGGATCTAATATGTGGTCGACGTGGAACCAACGACTCACCTACACGTGCCCTAACGCGAATCACCGAGATTATGTGGCTCATGTGCTATGGTCTAGTGGACTTGCACACAAAAATGGTACGGAGGGAGAGCCTCAACGTTCGTCCATTTAAACCACACTAGGAATAGAGTATTGAAAGACAAAATATGAATTCAAAAGAAAAAACAAATACAGCTCAAGTAATTTCAGTTGGGATACTACACACCTCAATCCGAACTCCATGTCTAGCTAACCAATCCCAAGTCTAACTCCTCAAAATCCTTGATATCTAAATTTATCGTCTGAAATGACCTATAAACATTTACCAGGGATTCATAATAAATTGTATGGGTTTTAACTTTGAAAACCTCATAATTTGTCAAGACAATCAAAATGGAACTTGTAGTACTCATGACGTACTTTCCATAGACTCCAAGAATACTCAAATCAGATCACCAATGGAGAAGTTACGAATTTTCTAACATAGCATGTGAACTTGACAAACTTTATTTATTTTCAACTAGAAAATGTCTCCAAATCAATATTTTTTCAGTTTATTCCTCAAAACTCGATAATAAATGCCACGAAACCACTCAATACCAACACCAGAATATTTTCACGACTCCGGGAGTAAAATTGTATCAACATCAATAATCAATTCATCCGAAAACCCATTATAAATCAATATCAAGTATAAAAACATCTCCAAAATAATTATTAACCGAATTGCACAAATTCAACTCATCAAAATCCTAGCCCACATCGGTGGAATTTATCCCAAATTGACGCAAATCAATCTAATATATTGATTAACATAATTCCTACCAATTTCTATCGCAATCTTGCAAAAGAAATTGAAAAATTGCGATAATTCAAATTGAATTGAGGAAAATGCCATGTATTGATAATTTACCAAATTGCGGGCTGAATACCTTGTTTTCACCGTGAAACTTAGGTCAAATTGATCGTCTCGTGATGCTCTGCGATTTTACGGAAGGAAATCGAGTAAAAATAAGATGTCGGGAGCTCCGCGAGTGAAAACCCAAATCGAGGGTTTAGAGAAACAAAACTATTTCGACATTATGTTGAAACGAAAGTCGATTCATTTGTTTTTTTTATATTTATATGTAAACCTTCAGCAGCTCGTCAGCAGCTTAATTTCTTTTAATTTATTAATTCCCGAAAATCATATTTTGACGTGTTTTGGCTTCCAGAACTCGTTTTCGATTTGATTTCTCACCGAATTGAACCAAACTCTTGACAAAATAGTCAATTTTCATAAAATCTCCAAAACACTTGTTTTGGTCATGCCAAAACCTCTAAAATCTTAACTTTGTCCATGACATACAAAACCCTTATAGACCAATCCTCTTGCCATACTTAACCAAACTTGCACCAGATTAATCCCTGGCCACCAATTATACATTATATTTTAATATTCAACACATTTTATTCATTTATTGTGTGTATTATTTTCCCCGACTTAGTATTTAGTCTTTTAGACTACCCGATACCTGCGTCAGCAAACATATCAGGTGAATACCTCTTATACTATCTCACCCGTCAAATGGAATATAAGTACACACATTATGATGTCGTTACTCTATGTAAACGTGACACCGTAAATTAAGCAAATCAGAACATAAAAATAACTATTTACCTAGTTCTAAGTGCGCATTATCCTAACTGCGGGTCCCACGAGTATTTGAGCTATCAATCACGTTTGTAACCACGTCATTTAATAATGACAAATTACAAAGAGGTCGTTACAGTTCTTCCCAACTAAGTGAAACTTCATCTCGAAATTTAAAGTAAACTTAAATACTTATTGGCAAATAAGTGGCGATATTTTCGTCACATAGTAGATTCAAGCTCCCAAGGGAGTCCCTTGGTTCGGTAATGCTGCCATCATACCAAAACCTTCGGGATCTCCTTATTTCTCAAAATCTGAGTATTCTTATCCATGATCTCCACAGGCTGCTCCTCGTATGATACATTAGGTAGCACCTCAATCTGATGTATATCAATCAAAGGTCTCGATCCCGAACCAGCCAGTCTCAACATGGAAATATAAAATACGATATGTACCCTTGCTAACTATGGTGACAACTCCAGATAGTGTGCCACTCTGCTGACGCGCTCCTCAACTCTGAATGGTCCAATGAACCTTGGTGCCAATTTCCACTTAATACCAAACCTCTGATGACCTTTCCAGGCGAAACTTTCAAATACACCAAATCACCAACTTTATAGCTCGAACTCTCATGATACTTATCCGCATATTTCTTCAGCCTATCTTGTGCCGCCTAAAAAATCAGTCTAATATGTCTCACCTTCTTAGTAGGATCAACAACCTCAAGTCATATAACCGATGTATCCTCTGGTGCCACCCAACATGATGGTAACCTACAGGTCCTAGCATAAAATGCCTCAAACACTGGCATCCTGATACTCGCATGATAGTTGTTGTTGTAAGCAAATTCACATAAAGGTAAGTAATCCTCCCACGATCCACCAAACTGTAGTATACACGCCCTAAGCATATCTTCGAGAATCTAAATTAACTACTCTGACTGCCCGTCAGTCCAGGATGGTATGCAGTGTTGAACTGTAAACGAGTACCAAACTGCTCCTGCATATTTTCCTAAAGCCTCGAAGTAAATCTCAAATCTCTCTTAGAAACAATGGAGACTGGTACACCGTGCAATCTGACAATCTTTTTCTCGAAGATAATACTCAGCTGTGTAACTGAATATCTCATGGCGATCAGTATAAAATGTGCTGACTTCATCAACCTATCGATAACTATGAAAATCGCGTCGTGTCGCCCCATAGTTTGCGGTAATCCACTGACAAAGTCCATGGTCACGTGTTCCCACTTCCACTGAGGAATGGGCAGCGGCTGTAGTAACTCGCCTGGTCTCCGATGCTCAACATTCACCTGGTGGCAAATATGACAACTCTGAGCGTATCTCATGTTCGCCTTTATTCCTAGCCACCAAAACAATCTTCGCAGATCGTGATACATCTTAGTCCGACCAGGATGAATTGTATATCGCGATCGGTATGTGTCCTCTAGAATGTTGTCCCTAAAATTTGAAACCCTTTGTATTGACAAACGATCGCCGTATCTCAAGCACCCGTTTGAACCCTCAGACCATTCTGTGTAACCCAGATCCTGAGTGAAGCCACTGATCCACAAAATATTGGTCATCGGTTCTCTGCAACTCAGCAACCCGCTCAAGAGACACTATGGGAACTTGCATCTGACAGTAAATCTGTAGCTAAGCAATAGCCTCCGTCGTACAGAGCATTCACATTGCCTCAAGCAACCCGTGCTCATGTGTCATATGCCGCAGCACCGTTTAGCTCTCAATGTCGCTCTTGCTTAGCACATCAGCTACGACATTCGCCTTTCCCAGATGATACCCAATGGCGAAGTCATAGTCCTTCTAGTAACTCGAACCATCACCGCTGTCGCATGTTCAACTCCCTTGGAGTGAACAAGTATCTCAAACTCTGGTGGTCAGTGAATAGCACAAATTTCTCACCATACCAGTAATGCCTCCAGGTCTTCAATGCAAACACGACTGTCGCAAGTTCCAAGTCGTGCACTGTATAATTTACCTTGTGAGGTCTCAACCCTCTAGATAAATAGGCCACTGGGTGTACATCCTACATCAACACAAAACCCAACCCAATGTCTGATGCATCAGTATAAAGTGAAAAACCTTTACCTGCTATGGGTAATGTCATGCATCAGTATAAAGTGAAAAACCTTTACCTGTTATGGGTAATGTCAAAACTTGCGCTAAAGTCAACTTCCTCTTCAGCTTCCAAAAAGCATCCTCACATTCCTGTGACCAATCAAATCTAACATCCTTCTTGGTCAATCTCGTCATCGGCACTGCAATTAGTGAAAATTCCTACACGAAGTGCCTGTAATATCCTGCTAAACCCAGGAAACTCTAGATGTCAGAAACAGACTCGGGTGTTCTCTAGTGAATAATTGCCCGAATCTTGTTACCATCAACTGATATACCCTGATCACTGATGACATGTCCCAAAAGTTTTACTTCACTCAGCCATAATGCGCACTTGCTAAACTTGACATAGAGTTTGTGCTCTATCAGCATCGCCAAAGCATCTCTGATATGCATTTCGTGCTCTACACGAGTATTACTATAAATTAGGATGTGGTCAATAAATACAATGACGTATCGATCTAGAAATGGCCTCAGCACCTTGTGCATCTAATCCATGAAGATTGTCGATGTGTTAATCAGCCCCAATAGCATGACCGTAAACTCGAATAGGTAGTAACGCGTACTAAAAGCGGTTTTCTCTACATCCACTTCTTAAATTTTCAACTGATGGTATCCTAATCGTAAGTTGATCTTCGAGAAAGACTTGGCCTTAGCCAACTGATCGAATAGATCATCAATCCTCAGAAGTGGGTAATGATTTTGAATCGTCACTTGATTCAACTTTCGATAGTCCACACACATCCGCATCGAGCCGTCCTACTTCTTTACAAAAAAAACCGAAGCTCCCCAAGGCATCATACTAGAGTGAATGAAACCCTTTTGCAATAAATCTTCTAACTGGGTTCTCAAATCCTCGTGCTCCGAGGTTGACATCCTCTAAGGTCTGCTATAAATTGGTTGAGTCCAGGAATCAGCTCAATGATAAACCCAACAGCTCTCGGTGGTGATATTCTAGGTAAATCATCAGCAAGCATGTCTAAAAATTCACAGACAATATGGACATCCTCAACCTTAATCACCATCATAAGCTCTGGCTCAATCATAGCCGCATACACCTCCATCTCCTATGATGTAGCTAATCTGCCCGGGTGATAGGTAATGCAGACGCAACTCCGATGAAAGTAAACCATGGAATTCCCTCGATGTTAAACGTCACAGTCTTGTTGAAATAGTTGATTTGCGCGTGAAAGAATGATAACTAATCAATACCAAACATCGCGTCAAATTCCAAGTATTCTAATACTCTGAAATCAGCTAATAGCTGATGTCCCTCAATCTCCATAACATAATTTTAGCATATCCAGTTAGGGTAAATCTTATCCACAGCTGTCGTGCTGAGAACCAAATGTGTATCTAAGGTCTGTGTTGGTAACCCTAACTCTCATACCATGCGTCCAGAAATAAAAGACAATGTGCTACCATAATACATCATAATATAAGCATATGAATATCACAAAACAATAACAGACCCCTCAATAAGCTCTTTAGTCGCCTCCCTGTCCAAGCTGTGAGACCCAAAAAGCTGCAGTATGGGCCCTATCTCCGGCCTGTTTAGTCTATGGTGGTAGTGGTGTTGCTCTGGTACAATCTACCACAATATGGCTGACGTGACCGCATTGACAATAAGTATGGGTCTCTGACCTGCCAGAACTCCTCTGACTCTGGAACTGACTCTGGCCTCTCGGACCTCTGTCATGCCTCTATTGTATAGGCGGATCAATTGGTGCAGATGTCATGGAATATGCCATTTGACAATCATCTCATCGATCTCGGTACTCACAACAATCTCTATCGCCTTTACGACCCTAATTAGACCGTCAATCTCTTTGATGAAGATTCTGGCCCTATCTATGATCAGATCGAGAACTCAAAGCTGACCGACTCTGCTATCTTTGTTGATTCTGCGGTGCAACTTGAGCTGCTAATCGACTGTCCCTTTGAACCAGATATGTCTCGTGTGCGAGGGACCTATCATAAATATCCATCACTATACAAGCTCCACTCGACACAACTATTCTTGCAATCCTCTCGTCCAAGCTACTGACAAAATAATATATCTGCAGCCGATCAGGACGTGTTATGTCCATGTAATACGATAACAAATATCGATACCTCTCCATGTACATAGTGACAGACATATCCCCCTTAACTAATGATAGAAACTCCTCCCTCAATCGGACCCTAACCTCCATGGGTATATACTCATCCATGAATAGTACTCTGAACTATTCCCAAGTAGTCACAATTAGATGCGTCGCGATGTAGGTAGTTCACCATATCGCTACATCAGCCCTCAAGTAAAAGCTTGGTAATCGCGGCCGATCGATCTCCTCAACTTGCAGAAAATCATGTAGTCGCCATGTGATAACAAGAAACTTTCGGCTACCTCTGGATCTCCGGTGCCATAGAAGCACCCTGAAAAGAACTTAATGAAATCCCTTATCTTCTTAGCCTCAACTGTCTTCAAGTTCCCCGAAGTAGACTCCTCTGCTTGCTACTCAGTAGTAGCAAGTGTAAGAACCACTGCGGTATCCAATGGTCCTGCAACTGGCATAACCGTCTTGGGCAATGTCTCGGATACTGCAGCCTGCACCAGAGCCTCTGCTGAAGTAGGAGCTATTTCTACCTGAGTATTCATCATCGGTGCAGTTAAAATGGTAGTCAGAGCTATCGTAGTCTCTCGAGTATCCCGAGCTCTCATCATATCTATCGACATCGTGAACCAATCATCCATAGTCTGTGTTAATGACTCCAACGTTAAAGTCGATCTCGTCGAATCACTAGAATATCCGACCTCAAGACGAGTGGTATCTGAAGGTTGTCCATCCATCAATATCTGCATCAAAGAATGTGCATCTCGTCAAACTCAGTGCAAATATACATACATCGTAATGTAATATACAACCAAAACATAACATGTATATTCGTGATTTCTACCCATCTCACATCACTTCCCAATAAGGACTCTAAGTTATTCCTTTGGGTTTCCACATTTAAAGTTTATTCTTCTGGTTAATCCTTAAATTACTCCATAACCGTAACCGTATTATAGTTAACTTTAATTATTAAGGTTCACTGACCTTGCTTTGATACCAAAATTCTAGCGACCCAATATCCAAGTGGTTGCCACGGGGGCCAATGCAGGCCTACATCCTGTCCTACCAGCGCTAGCTGTGCTCTCATATGCAATTTCCATACACTTTTAAATCATTATTAACTTCAATAAACCACAACTTACGATTTAAGTTGGTAAAGGACTCAAATCATCTATTAAATCATTTATAACCATAAATAAACACAGTGGAAGACATTTAGTATGACAGACCAAATATGATACAACAGTACATGCCATGCATTTAACTCTGATATCTGAAACCCCATGTTGAAAACCCATATATCAATATATACATCAAGTATACACCTCAAAGTCTCAAATTATCATCATATAGGTTCCAAAAGAGTTTCACAATCCCATATCCCAAAATGAAAACAAATATATATATATATATATATATATATAATACTAACTTACAAGCCTGGCTCAAATCTCTGTATTATAGGTATTTCGGTAGTTTGCTCTTTTCTCAACTCGTATTAGGATATGCACTTAAGCCATCACAAAAAGACAGATGATGAGTCCATAATGAGTATTCCCAAGGAAATTAAGTGAGCAATAATGAATTAAAATAAAGCTATTAAATAAACATGCGGAAATAAATACAAGCAATTGTTATCATTGCATGCATAAATAATAGTGCAAGCTCAAATGTGTATGTTCCTAGAGCCTAGTGTTAGACTAGCGCCATACTTCGAACTCTTCCATAGACTATTGTTGGTGAGTAGCACTCAAGCAAGGCCACTATCTGGATCTGTTAGGTGGTCAATGTGGAACCAACGACGCACCCACACATCCCTAACGCGAATCATTGAGATTATGCGGCTCACTTGCTATGGCCCAATGGAAATGCACACAGAAATGGCATGGAATGAGAGCCTCAACGTTCGTCCATTTAAACCACACCAGGAATAGAGTATTGAACGACAAAATATCAATTTAAAAGAAAAAATAAATATCGCTCAAGTGATTTCAGTTAGGATACTATACACCTCAATCCGCACTCCATGTCCCGCTAACCAATCCCCAATCCCCAATCCGACTCCTCAAAATTCCCGATATCAAAATTTATCGTCTGAAATGACCTATAACCATTTACCAATGATTTATGATCAATTGTATGGGTTTTAACTCTGAGAACCTCATAATTTGTCATGACAATAAAAAAGGAACTTGTAGTACTCATAACGTACTTTCCATATAATCCAAGAATACTCAAATCGAATCACCAACGAAGAAGTTACAAATTTTATAATATCGCATGTCAACGTGAAAACTTTATTTACTTTCAACTAGAAAATGTCTCCAAATCAATATTTTTTGCAGTTAAATCCTCAAAGCTCAATAATAAATGTCACGAAACCACTCGATACCAACACCAAAATATTTTTACGTCTTGTGGAGTTAAATTGGATAAACATCAATAATTAATTCATCCAAAAACCTAATATAAATCGGTATCAAGTATAAAAACATCTCCAAAATAATTATAAACTGAATTGCATTAATCCAACTCATGATTAGTGGAATTTATCCCAAATTGACACAAATCAATACAACATACAAATTAATAATAATTCCTACCAATTTCTATCGCAATCTTGCGAAAGAAATCAAAAAATTGAGATAAGTCAAATTGAATAGAGGAAAATGCCCTTCATTGAGAATTTACTAAAGTGCAGGCTGAATACCTCGTTTCCACTGTGGAACTTTAGCTCGAATCGATCATCTTGCGATGCTCTGCAATTTTACGGAAAGAAATCGAGTGAAAATCAAATGTCAGGAGCTTCGCGAGCAAAAACCCAAATTGAGGGTTTAGAGAAACAAAACTATTTTAACGTTCTGTTGAAATGAAAGTCGATTCATTTGTTTTTTTATATTTATATATAAACCTTCAACTGCTTGTCAGCAGCTTAATTTTTTTTATTTATTAATTCCTGAAAGTCCTTTTTTGACATGTTTTGGCTTCGAGAACTCGTTTTTGATCCGATTTCTCACCGAATTGTACCAAACTCTTGACAAAATAGTCCATTTTCATAAAATGTCCAAAACACTAGTTTTGGTCATGCCAAAACTCTAAAAACCTTAACTTTGTCCATGACATATAAAATCCTTATAGACCAATCATCTTGCCATACTTATCAAACTTATACCAAATTAAACCATGAACACCAATTATACATTATATTTTAATATTTAACTCATTTTATTCATTTATTATGTGTATTATTTTCCTCGGCCTAGTATTTAGTCTTTTAGACTACCCGGTAGCCGGGTCAACACACATATCGAGGCAAATACTTCTCACACTATCTCACCCTTCAAATGGAATATAAATATACACATTATGATGTCGTTACTCTATTTCAACGTAACACCATAAATTAAACAAATCAGCACACAAAAATAACTATTTACCTAGTTATATGCGCGCATTATCCTAACTGCGAGTCCCACGAGCGTCTGAGTTGTCAGACACCTCTATAACCACGTAATTAAATAAAAACAAATTACAATGAGGTCGTTACACAAGATTTATAGTGGTTCGATCCAACCGATCTACATCCACTACACAACCTATCTGGTTAGGATTTTCAAACCCTCCACATATATTAATGATAAGTGTTACAACCTAAGCATACAAGCTAAAAATACCTAATCATAAATTGAGACTTCCAACCTAGCCTCAACTTGGGTCTGTACCTAGCCTCGACTAGGTCTTTCCTTGACAAAGATTTCACTAAGTCTTACAATCAGTCACTAACAAGGAATATATGAATATAAAGAAATTCGACTTTACAAAGTAAAATGACAATAATTTAAACTACTCGCAAGCCACCTAGAGCCTAACAACTCTAATGCATGAAAGTATGAATATGAATGAGATATAGAAGTATACCATTGATTTTGCACCAATCTCAAACATAAATTGATAAAACCAATTCGATGAGAATAAACACAGTTTCAAATACGATGAACAAGTAGTTTGATAAAAATTAAGTTTAAAACCTAAATCTTGTTCAAATTAGTTCTACAGTCTAGAAAATAAAGTTTAAGCACAAAACCCAAGAAAAATATGTTAAAGAATACAACAAATGGTTTATACATACCAATCACAATAAAGGATGTAATTTAATCACGAAAGAACAAGGAAATCAAAGTTTCTTACAAACCCAAATGAGAGTAATTAAAATCAATTTAGAAGAAGTGGTTATAAGCCTTAGAACACCTCAGTTACACCAATTTTGATGATGATTGTGTAGCCTCAAAAGATTCCAAGTGATTAAGCACAAAAATCTATACTATTTGATGTGAAAACTCGGAATGTTGTGCATGGTTTATGAATGGTTTCTAAGCATATTTAAAAGTTTATAGTAGTTATCTCAATACAGATGCCTAAAATCAATCATTGATTCAAAATAAAGTAAAAGGTGTAAGTATTTTAAAAAGCTCTCAAGGAACTGGTTAGCGCGATAGTTGACATCATTAGTGCGCTAACTGCAGGTAGCGCACCAATGAATCCCATTAGCGCACTAACTAGTTGGGACCACAGACTAAATAATTTTTTGTCCCAAGTTAGCCTCTCCCTAACACAACTACGACTCAAATAAACCTCTTGGAATACATAAACATGTTTAGTATGAGTCATTGAACCCATTTGAATTGCTCAGATTATTTCACAAATCTCAAAAATCAAAAATTCTGATTTCAAGAAACATGTAGGGGCCTTTTTTCAAATATTTTGCTTACTATTCAAAAACCATTCAAATTGCAAAACTAATCATAAGAGTTTTTCCAAGTCTAGTGCATGTTTAAAAACTTATTTTCACATTGTTAAACCTTTTCCAGTTATGAAATTCAGATACTGTAAAAACCAAAACTTGAAACTCGTGACACATTGTTTTTAAACTCGTGATATACTCATATGTGGTAGCAAGGTTCGAGTAGAAAATCCACCAATGAAACATTGTAAGTGTCCTTATAATGAGAAAAGACCACACAAGCTTAGCAAGCACCTCATGCATCAGGAGGTATGCCTTGTCGAAGAATTCAAGATTGATGACATCTGGCATTAGGACCTTACCGTTTGTTAGTCGTGAGCATACTGCCTCAAGAATGGATTTGGATGTCGAAGCACATCAGACTTGGACTTAGAGTGACCCTCATTGCGATATGGATTGACCGGGATGGTGGCCGACTTGTCACTAACTTGATGACTAGATGACCTAGTCTTACGACTGGTGGTGGATTTGGAACCGATCAAAAATGGTTTATACATACCAATCACAATAAAGGATGTAATTTAATCACGAAAGAACAAGGAAATCAAAGTTTCTTACAAACCCAAATGAGAGTAATTAAAATCAATTTAGAAGAAGTGGTTATAAGCCTTAGAACACCTCGGTTACACCAATTTTGATGATGATTGTGTAGCCTCAAAAGATTCCAAGTGATTAAGCACAAAAATATATACTATTTGATGTGAAAACTCGGAATGTTGTGCATGGTTTATGAATGGTTTCTAAGCATATTTAAAAGTTTATAGTAGTTATCTCAATACAGATGCCTAAAATCAATCATTGATTCAAAATAAAGTAAAAGGTGTAAGTATTTTAAAAAGCTCTCAAGAAACTGGTTAGCGCGATAGTTGACATCATTAGTGCGCTAACTGCAGGTAGCGCACTAATGAATCCCATTAGCGCACTAACTAGTTGGGACCACAGACTAAATAATTTTTTGTCCCAAGTTAGCCTCTCCCTAACACAACTACGACTCAAATAAACCTCTTGGAATACATAAACATGTTTAGTATGAGTCATTGAACCCATTTGAATTGCTCAGATTATTTCACAAATCTCAAAAATCAAAAATTCTGATTTCAAGAAACATGTAGGGGCCTTTTTGCAAATATTTTGCTTACTATTCAAAAACCATTCAAATTGCAAAACTAATCATAAGAGTTTTTCCAAGTCTAGTGCATGTTTAAAAACTTATTTTCACATTGTTAAACCTTTTCCAGTTATGAAATTCAGATACCGTAAAAACCAAAACTTGAAACTCGTGACACATTGTTTTTAAACTCGTGATATACTCATATGTGGTAGCAAGGTTCGAGTAGAAAATCCACCAATGAAACATTGTAAGTGTCCTTATAATGAGAAAAGACCACACAAGCTTAGCAAGCACCTCATGCATCAGGAGGTATGCCTTGTCGAAGAATTCAAGATTGATGACATTTGGCATTAGGACCTTACCGTCTGTTAGTCGTGAGCATACTTCCTCAAGAATGGATTTGGATGTCGAAGCACATCATACTTGGACTTAGAGTGACCCTCATTGCGATATGGATTGACCGGGATGGTGGCCGACTTGTCACTAACTTGATGACTAGATGACCTAGTCTTACGACTGGTGGTGGATTTGGAACCGATCAAATATGGAGCAGAGGACTCGAAATCGATATCGAATGAAGAAGCGATGACACAACGAGTTAGGGGAAGATGGGAGGAGGATTCGGGGGCAGTAAGAGAGGATTTGCAGAGGGAAGACATGGATATAGGGATAAAAATGAAATTTAGGGCACAAAGGTGTATCTAGGGTTACGAACAGGGACAAACGTGAAATCAAAGAAAAATTGAACCAAAAAGGAAAGAATATTTCCTAGGAAGCCCTAAAAGTTCAGTTGAGATCAAATAGGGATGTTGGAGATTTAGTAGGAGGCAATTAAGATGAAAAATGGGGTTTTTGTGCATTTCAAGATAATTTATAACATACTACCCCAAGCGATATTAGCGCACTAATGAGGAAAAGACTGTATGTGACACAAACCGACTAGTGAGCTATGTATTTAGGGTAGCGCACTAATAGCTCGACCTAATGATACTGAGTGGACCTACCGTGCTAAATGGGAAATACCTAGTGAGCTAACTAGTCAGACCTAGTGCAATAATTGCACTATGGAAGTTTTTGGTTAAAGATTTTAATTTTTGATGAACAACTCGAATTTATCTCATACTCCATGGAAACTTCACTAACAACATATAAAAAGGTTTGAATGAGTTAGATCATGCTTAGAAGGTTGGATTCACAAATCATACCTAATTCTCGTTGAATCTTTGAAAATTGTTATCTAGGTAATGGCTTAGTGAAAATATCATCTAGTTGGTCGGTCCTTAGTAGACACATGAATCAATTTAACATCCCCCTTTTGCATATGATTACGAAGGAATAGTGCTTAATCTCAATATGTTTGGTACAGGAGTGTAACACCAAATTTTTCGATATATTGATTGCACTTATGTCATCACAATAGATTTTTGCACAACCAACTTGGATTTAAGAATTCTTAAGTTGTTGCTTCATGGATAATACTTAACCACAACAACTTTCGGCAGCCACATATTTGGCTTCAGCGATGGAAAAAGCAACGGAGTTTTATTTTTTGTTAAACCATAATATTAATGAATTTCCTAACAAATGAAGAAATCCTGATGTGTTTTTCCTATCTACTAGACTCTCCGTATAGTCATGATCAACAAAGCTTCTATGTTCAAAACTTTTGGCTTTGTTAAACCACAATCTCAAGTTTTGTGTGCTACTTAAGTAATGAAATATACGTTTGACACATTTTAAATTTAATTCCTTGGGCTCGGATTGTAACTTACCATATAGACACACACTTAACATAATATCGAGTCTACTAGCAGTCAAGTAAAGAAGACTTCCTATCATGCCACAATATAGCTTAAGATTTATGTGCTTTCCTAATTGGTCTTTTTCATTTTGAAGGTAGAACTACTAGGAGTGTCACGTGCTTTCAAATTTTGAAATTTGGATTTCTAAAGCATGTCCCTCACATACTTCACTTGATTGATAAAAATCACGTGCTTAGATTACTTAATTTACAAACCCAAGAAGTATGTTGGTTCACCCATCTTGCTCATTTCAAATTCATTGGTTATTAAATATGAGAATTCATCACATAAACGTGTATTAGATGAACCAAAAATGATATCATCAACATAGATTTGAAGAAGGAGCATATTAGATTTTTTGATCAAAATGAAAAATGTAGGATCTAGTGTTCCTTTCTTGAGTCCTTTTTCAAGAAGAAATGCACTTAGCCTATCATGCCAAGCTCTAGAAGCCTGTCTCAATCCAAACAAGGCCTTTTGAAGACAATAAACATGGCTTGAATAAGCATGGTCTTCGAAAGCCAGCGGTTGTTTTACACATACCTCTTCATTGATAAAGTCATTCAAAAAGCACTTTTAACAACCATTTGGCATAGTAAGAACCCATAATAGGAAGGATAAGCCACCAATATTCGAATGCTTCTAGTTTTGCTACCGATACAAAAGTTTCTTCATATCAATGCCTTCCTCTTGATTATAGTCATGTGCAACCAACCTGGCCTTTTTTCTTACTATCTCACCCTTTTCGTTCTTTTTATTCTTAGAGACCCATTTGGTTCTTATAATGGTATGGTCTTTAGTTCTAGGCACTAGTGTCCATACTTTGTTTTTTGTAAGAATTTTTAGTTCTTCTTGCATAGCCATGATCCAAAATTCATTTCCTAAGGCATCATCTATCTTATTGGGCTTGGTTTGTGATACAAATGCAATATGTCCCTCATCCCGATTTAGTGAAGATCTAGTGGTTATGCCTGTGTTTGGATCACCTAGGACTTATTAAAAAGGATGTTCTAAAAGAAATCTTGAGTTCTTAGGTACACTAGGTTCAATTTTTGTTTCACTTCTACTTCTTTACCATTGGATTCTTGAGCTTGAATGATACCATCATCATCATTAACTCTCATTTTCTCCAAGGTGTGTATCATTTGCAATTTCAGATCTTTCTTATCAAACTTAACATGGATTGAATCATTTATGGTGTCGGTTGATCTATTGAACTCTCTATATGTCGCACTATACATGGAATATCCTAGAAAAGTGCAAAAATTTGACTTTGGGTCATACTTGTCCAAATGACCTTAGCATTTAAGACATAACAAGTGTAACCATACACCTTCAAGTAATTGATGTCAGGCTTTCGACCTTTCCACAGTTCATAAGGAATCTTTTTTACTTGCTTTTGGACATTCACCTTATTCAAAACACAACATGTTGTGTTAATGGCCCAAAAGTACTTAGCTATGTTGTACTCATTAAGCATAGTTCTACACATTTCTTAGAGAGTTCTATTTTTCTTTTCAACAACTCCACTTTGTCGTGTTGTTCTATGAGAGGATAATTGGTGTGTATACCCTTATCTAGCACAAACTCCTCTAAATTCCTATTGACAAACTCACCACCCATATCTCTCCTTTTAATAGTAGTTTTTTAACCCTTCTCATTTTCAACTAATGCACAAATTTTGACAAACACCTCAAAGATCTCATGCTTATGTGCTAAAAAGTGCACCCATGTATATCTAGTGAAATCATCGACAATAACAAAGTAATATGATTTTCCCCTAGACTTTGTATTTGGGTAGGTCCAAACAAATCTATGTGGATTAGTTATAAGGCTCTAGTTACATCACTAGCTACTTTCGTCTTGAATGATGATTTCACGTATTTGCCAAGAATACAAGGTTCACATTCCTTGTCTTTCTTGTATGTGCATTTAAGGAGACCTTTTACTAGATCATGCTTGGTCAATTTTGACAAATTTTTCTATGACGACCCCTCTCCTAATCTAGGGCACCGCCCGGCCTAATTCCGTAATTAAGCCCTAATCATATCCACGTAGGACTTAACTACGTATTAGTCAGCTTTTACAACCTAAACGCCTATTTTCTCGTGTTCATGATAAGTAATACACTATTCCTACCAGTTAATTAAAATTTAAAGTTAATTAATTAATTAGCGGAAGTTTTATTGATTATGTGGAAGCAATGAGTAACTTATGCGGAAGCCATTTATAAAATCCTAAGTGTGGAAAACCAGGAAATAATATCACATATATAAAGTCTTCAAAATGTAGTGCAACAACAAAATAGTCTAAGTCAAGTCAGGGAACTAACGTTCAACCCATTATACCACCCCAAATAGTATCTGAAAGAGGTATATAACATATAAAATCAAAATATCAAAAGAAAACCTACAATTAATGCAGTGACGCGCCGCGGGATCAGGGATAATCGCCAATCATTTCTTTGCTCGGCCTGCTGGTAGACGGCTCTGCACCCACCGTCATAAAAAGGACGGTGAGTACAAGAATAAAATAGTAATCCCCGATGACAAGTTTAATTTGCATTTCCAAATATCCAAATGGTATTTAAAGGCATATAAATGGAAAAATTAGAAAATAAACCATATGCGAGTGAATACTAGAGTTAAAGAAGCGATACTGACACTAGGCTAAGTAGTGGTGATTTAGGTCTGGTCGGCAGTGAAACGTGTCACTCTGACTCAATAATCATATAGCACAAGGGACTCTAACCCATGTGTTACCAGGGACTCTAACCCCGGTGTGTAAACTGTAACGGCCCGAAAACTTGATTTGTGCCATGTGTCAAGTCAAGGTCGTATGTAGGACCCACTCGTCGAAATACGTATATCTGAATCCAATTTGAGATGAAAATGCTAATTATGCGAGGAAATTCGGTGAGTCGAAACACAAACAAGGACGCGTTTCGAGTCGCGTGCCGACGTGAGACCGAAATAATGGCTCTATATGGTTTAAAATGTACATTGGATATGCCTCGTCATGCGTGTAGTGCGAGTATCGAGATTATGAAATGACATGGGTTGGTGCCTCGAGATACGCGTTGCACGAATCCCGAGGACACATTTGATTTGAAATCAAAAAGATAAAGTTATGTATATATATATAATATATAGATTTATATATATATATATATATATAAAAGTTGATTTGGATAAGAAGAGAGAAAAGAAGAAAAACACAGAGGAGAGAGAAAAAGAGATCGGGAGGGAAAGAAAGAGAGACGACCGGGGCGTGGCTGCGCGGTGGCGAGACGGCGGCGGCTAGCTCGCGGATCGGCGGCGCGGAGGCGGCCGGCGGAATCGGCCGGCAACAGTTGCGAGAGCAGCAGCAGGCGCGCACGGCAGCGGCTACCTCGCAGGGGCGGCGGTGGCGGTCACGACGGCGACCAGCGGCGGACTTGGCCGGCAGCGCGGGTCGGTGCGACGATGAACGGCAGCCAGGGTGGCCGGGCGGCAGCGCGAAGGTGGCAGACGGCCAGCGCGGAGGTTGGCAGCGGCGGAGATCGGACCAGAGAAGGCGCGCAAGCGCGGCGCCAGTGAGCGGCCGGCGGCGTCGCTGGCAAGGCAGCGACGCGGTAGCGGCGGCGACGCGGTGAACGGCGCGTTGGCGTGTAATCGACCCGTCGGATGCGCGATTTCGTCGAAATCGCGACGACGCGAATGAGGTGATGTTTATTTCGCCTAACGTTAGTGAGATTTGAATGATTTTAGTAAAATAAGCAATCAAATATTTAAATGGACACGAGGGACTAGGAGTCGGGTGTCGGGTGCGCAAATCGAGACGCGAGTGAGACGTCTTGATTTTGAGCTTCGCGATTTTTCGAGGTAAGTAAACCAGCTAGGGACCTATACAGTATTTCATGTTTATCCATTGACTGTTGTTATTTACTATTTTGTGATAACTTATTGTTGTTCACTGCAAAATTATGCCCAACTATGCCCATATGTGTAGTTCGCTGGGGTTAACTCGCTCGCACACACATATGGGGGAAACATAGAATATGTATATGTCTTTCAGAGTAATTGGGGAGGCATATACATCTACATTGGGAGTGAATGCTATGCCCATATGTGTAGTTCGCTGGGGTTAACTCGCTCGCACACACATATGGGGGAAACATAGAAGATGTATATTTCTTTCAGAGTAATTGGGGAGACATATACATCTACATTGGAAGTGAAAATACTATGCCTATATGTGTAGTTCGCTGGGGTTAACTCGCTCGCACACACATATGGGGGAAACATAGAAGATGTATATGTCTTTCAGAGTAATTGGGGAGACATATACATCTACCTTGGGAGTATCACTCATTGATGGATTGTTTGATCTTGTATATTCATGCGTGTTTATTTCTTTCGTTTTGCATGAATTTGACTGCTTTGGATATCATGAACTGTTGCATTGGATATCATGAACTGTTGCTTTGGATATCATGAACTGTTGCTTTGGATATTGTGAAATGTCGTATATATGTCCTACTGGATTTACTTACCTGGGCTCGTCATTTTTATTTTGTGAGAGTGCGAGCTGAGACAAGTAGCAGAGGAAATGCTTCATGGCTAGGTGAAAATTTTGTATAATTGTATTTACTCTCCTCTGATGATATTTACTGGGTTCCACAATTAGGTTGCCTAACTCCTTGAAATTATGGTTGAGTTATTTTATTTGTAGTAATTGCTTTCGCTAAAATTGTAAATCTCGAAAAATATTAATAACTCAATTGTAAAATGTCGAATTTGTGAAAAATGATGGATTGGAAGGCTGACTAGGTCCGCGTTGACCTTGCGAGACGGACTCGGGGGTCCACGTGGGCTTAGGCCGGGCGGGGCCCGATTCGTGAAAAAATTGGGGCCGTCACATAAACCACCTCAGGGACTCTAACCCCGAGTGTCATACAGTGTCAAGTAACATGTGCCGACATCCCTAAGGACTCTAACCCCGTGAGTCACGCACACCTCGATCGAGTACGGGACCTAAATGCAAAAACTACTTTTTAAATTTCAAGAAATACCAAGTATGGATTGTCAAGGCATAGGCACATCTACACACCCAAACCAAACGGGTCGGGTCCGATCCGTTTGGGTCAACCCGACCCAGACCCAAACAAAAAAAACACCTCGATCGAGTATGGGACCTAAATGCAAAAACTACTTTTTAAATTTCAAGAAATACCAAGTATGGATTGTCAAGGCATAGGCACATCTACACACCTAAACAAATAAGGAATACAAGTCCTCTTAAACATTTATAAGATATTCACTAGCCTAATAGCATGCTATTTATCATTCAATTCACATTTGAAACAACAAGAATAGACATAGCATGGGATAGAATCAATGAATCAAATTAAATGAATGGATATCATGCAAATATGACTCATCAAGTCAACATAGACACAAAGAACACATGATATAAGAATACAAAGGAAAAATAGTCGAAAGGACTATGCAAGGACAACGATTAATAGAAATGAAATGCCAAGTAAAGTTGTCATTGGGTATACTCATAACAACAAAGTAAAGTCCTAGCTTTACTGGCCTCTCGATACTCCAAATCTTGTATTCGCTCTCTCGTACCCTTTTCTTAGGTTCCTGAGTTTGGTGTCTCATTGATTCAAGTATAGTGGGTTTAAGCTCAATTTATCGAAATATAATTTTTCCCAATTTTTCCAGAATTTTTCCAAATTTTTTTCCCTCAATTTTCTTCTTTCTTCTTTTTCTCCGTTTTTTGTTTCGTTTGGGTCTGGATCGGGTTGACCCAAATGGGTACCCAACCTGACCCGACTCGGCCCACTGGGGCGTCTTCTTCCCCGATCGAACCTCTGGTTCGATCGGGAGGAACAATTTTTTTTTCTCTTCTCCTCTTCTCCAGTGATGGGTTGGGGTGGCTCTCCACCCCAACCCCTAGTGGAATCGATGGCAGGAGAGACACCCCTGCCATCTCCACCTCGGCCATGGGGTTCGGCCTCCATGGTCGAACCCCACTCTCATCCACCCCACCGCCTACCACCCGAAACCAACAACCGACGATGACTCACCTCGACCGTGACGTCTCCACCTCCTCTTCTCCTTCCTGGCGCGTTCCTCCTCCTCCTCTTCGGTTCCTTCTTCCCTCTCTCGGCCTCCCGATCATCCGTGTGTGTGTGTGTGTGTGCCAGGAGCGTGTTTGTGTGTGTGTGGTTTAAGTGGGTAGGTGGGGTGGTGGCCACGTGGTATGGGTTTTGAAAAGTGTTACTTAGGTTGGGACAAGTGTGATGGGGTTTGTGACACCTAACTGTAACACAACTACAACACTCACCTGTGTTTTCGGGCGTTTGACGCCCGGTTTCGCGTCCGAACCGTGATATCCTCGTACCGCCACGTCGCTAGTCATTCAATATATATATTTCATATTATTTACTTGACTATAGGATTATAAGTAATTCCTTATTTCATATTAGTATTAAATAAGACTTACCAAAATGCTAACTACTCGGTTCCCCAACTCACACGCTACTCGAGGCGTGTCCTCGCTCTGGTCTCGACGCCTACAACTGTACAAACTGACTTAGTAAGTTTACACAATACATAACACTAGGCACACATCAATACAAAAATACGATATACCTCGACCACGTACCTCGGTCGGTGCACGTATCACAGTGTAGGTCCCACGTCAAGGGTCGGTGACCCTGATTAAGGAATTAAAATGGGGTTAAAGATTTGGGTAGTGGCAATTTCACACTAGAATTTCCTAGTCTATAATGCCATAACCATGTATCACATTCATTTTGAACATTCAAACCTGAAACATTTTGCATATGCATCTCATTAAAGTTAATAGCATAGACATTCTTATATTTATATACAATGAATAAGGTTTCATGTTTATCATTCCTAATAATGCATTTTTATGATTCAAACATGACATGAAAGCCTTTGTCACACAATTAACTAATGTTAAATAAATTATGTTTCAAACCATCAACAAGGCAAACATTTGAGATGGATAGAGAATTGTTACCCATGGTACCAAAGCGTATGATCTTTCATTTGTTATCATATCCAAATGCGACTTTTCCAACATCATGTCACTTTAGCTCAATGAATTGACTTGCATATTTGGTTATGTGTCTTGAGCATCCACTATCCAACTACCATGGGGTGCTCTATCTCGCATCTTATACAATGTGAAAAACACTAAGTTTTGATACTCAAACTCCTTTGGGTTTAATAAAGTTAGTACCATAAACATCCTTAACTACCCATGCTAATCTACTCATGTTGATCTTTTTCAAGATGCATTTCCCAACCTCATGAGACCTATTGTACTTAAAGCATCTATGAGCATCATCTAACAATTTGTTGTAACTCAATAGATTTGCTCCATAACTTATGCCTCATTTGTTGGGTGCTCACAGTTCTGCTCCCACCGTCATATCAAACGTGTTTCTACCATTGGTGAACTTAGTCACCATATTGGCCAAGTCCTCGACCTCCTTAACTAAGGCATCCCTTCCTTAAAGACTTCACTTAACTTACTTTGGATATCACTAATGGTCTCATTTTGTGACTCAATCTCACAAATTGCTATGGTCAAGTTCTTTTTAAGTTGTTTGGTCTTTTAACCTCTTTTTTCAACTCTTTCTTAAGCTCATCAATACTAGGCAAATTATCCAAGTCATCAACATCATTAAGAATTAAAGCATTAGTATTTACATCACTTTGTGCCATGAGACAAAGTATAGCCTTCTTATTTTCAATCTCAGAGTTAAAGCTTAATAAAGATGAGTCTTCTCATGTTTCCTTGAAAGTCTTCTTGTATTTTCTATTATCCGTAATTTTTTTGAACTTGTAATTGGCCTTGATGTCGGTTTGCCGCACCCGAAGCAAATAGTTTCACTTGATTTTCCTTCTTTGCTTTCACCCTTAAGTTTATTCTTGTAATCGACACATTTGTACATTGCCTTATTAAGCTTTCTTGAAAGAATGGCTACTTCCTCCTTAAGATCAATTTCATCACTAGATTTCTCATCCTCAATAATCTCAATTGATGGAGTCGGTAGGATATTTGCCTTCAAAGTATTCTCCTTTTTTGAGTTCTTTGAACCATTACTAAGTACTTCCAATCTTGCCCGGTCCTTTAGCTCAAATTTATGGATCGCTAACTTTCTTCATAAGGCATCAAAGGTATAATCTCTAAGATTTTGTGCCAATTGGATGGTATACTTCTTTGAATCTCAATCCTTAGGTAGTCCTCTAAGGAACTTATACACTGAATTCTCTTGATCATAGTTCTTTCCAAGATTACCGATTTCATTTTGAGCTTAGTGAAGCGAGTGATAGAGGTAGTTATGCCTTCATCAGAGCCAACTCAGAAGATTTCATAGTGCTCCTTAAGAATCCTCAATTTGGTTTTCTTCACTTGAATTGTACCCTTATAGTGTACTTCAAGCTTCTCCCATATTTCCTTATCCGTTTGACATGAACTAACTCAATTGAACTCATTGTCACTTAGTGCACAAAACAAATGACTCATGGCTTAATCATTTGAGAGCTTAATCCTTGTCTCATCAACGGTGTAGTCCTTTGTGACCTTGTTCAGTAGAGTGTAGCCATTTTGGATTGAATCTCATAAATGCCTAATTTGTGCCCTTATGTACAAATTCATCCTCACTTTTCAATGAGCATAGTTTGTTCTATCAAAGTATGGAGACCTACTTGATGAGTTGCCTTCCCTAAAGTGAGTTAGATCTAGAGTTTGCATCCTTGCATAAAAAAACTTAAAGATACATTATTAACACTTCGAGTAATAACCTTCTCTAATACCAATTGAAACCACATCTAAGAGGGGGTGAATTGAGTGTATCGAGAGGTTATCTCCTCTTAAAACCTTATAATAAACAATGATGTTCCATGCACAAACAATCAATAACTATAGATGCAATGCAATGGTGAAGGAAGGAAAAGAGATGGAAAAGATATACAAGATTTATAGTGGTTCGATCCAATCACAAATTAGGACTTCCCACCTAGCCTCAACTGTGGTTTATTCCTAGCCTCAACTTGGTCATCCCTTGACTTAGATCCTACTAAGTATTACAATCAGTAATTTACGAGAAATAGATGAATACAAAGAAATTCAACTTTACAAAGTAAAGCAACAATAAGTTCAACTACTCGCAAGCCACCTAGAGCCTAACAACTCTAATGCATGCAAGTATGAATATGAATGAGATATAGAAGTATACAAACCGATTAAACCAATTTGATGAGAATAAACACGTTTTCGAATTCGATGAACAAGTAGTTGATAAAAAATCAATTTTAAGAACTAACTCTTATTTAAATCAGTCATAAGGTTTAGAAAACAAAGTTTGAATGCAAAACCCAACACAATGTGTTTAAGAACAATACAAATGATTTCCACACACCAATCAGAATAAAGGATGTAGTTTAAGCACGAAAGAACTAGAAAATCCAACTTTCTTACAACCCAACATGAGAGTGACTAAAATCAGTTTTGGAGAAGTTGTTGCAAGCCTCAAAACACCTTATTTACACCAGTTTTGAGGATGATTCAGTAGCCTCAAAAAATTTAAAGCGGTTAAGCACAAAAATCAAGACTATTTGATATGAAAATTTAGACACAAGTGAGTTTTTGAGCTTGAGAGGATAACGAAATGTTCTAAGTGGTTTGTGAATAGAGTCCAAGCCTATTTAATAGTTTATGAATGGTATCTCTATCCAATGGCCCAAAATCAATCATTGATTCAAAATATAGCAAAAGTGCAAGCTTTTTAAAAAGTTGTCAAGAGACTAGTTAGCACGCAAATTGACATCATTAGCGCGCTAACCAGTAGGGACCAGAGAGTAGATAATTTTTAGTCTCGAGTTAGCATCTCCCTAACACACCTTCCACTCAACTAAACCTCTGGAAACACATTAAACGTGTTTAGCACGAGTCATTGGTGGACTACCCAGATGATTTTACAAATCCTAGAAATCAGAATTCCTAGTTTCATGAAATATGTAAGGGCTTTTTCTGCAAATATTTCGCTTACTATTCAAAATCCATTCAAATTGAAGTTGGTGCATTCAAAACTAATCACGAAAGTTTTTCCAAATCTAATGCATGTTTAAAAACTTGTTTTCACAGTGTAAAACCTTTTTAAGTTATGAAATCTAAATAGCGTAAAAACTGAAACTTGAAACTTTGGAAAAACATGAAAAATGTTATATGCATGAATCTAATGCATTTGGTTTATGTAATTGGACTTATATACCTCACATGAGTTGTAAATAAGATAGTGTAAGCTTTTTGGTCCTTGTATTCTTGTGTTAGCCGAATCTTGAATTTAACTGGCAACATTTGAATTGGACTTATGAAAAACTCAATCTTCTTTTTGAACTTGTGATTCCAAGCCAAGTTTGGTATTCTGAAAACACATAGCAAACTAGTTAGAATCATTTCACTTTGTTTGTTGCCATCAAGATTTTGAGTGGAGTATAAGTGACTAACCACTTAATCCAACAATGTAGCGGTACTTAATCGAATATTTAGGCTTTGGGTATTCATCGTTCTCTTTTTGGTGAACTTTCAGTAAACCAAAGTACCGATTTATTCTCGCAACAGAATAATCCATTATTCTTCCTTTGACTTGTGACTCTGTTTTGTTGTCACTTCCATAAGCATTAGCATAAATTTCTCTTACTAAAATGTCGCATCCCTTCTCACTAGGAACATTATCAAGGTCTAAATGGTTATAATTCCTAGTCAATAATCTGCAGTTTCTTGCTTCAATAATATATAAGATCCAAGGCCTATATTTCAACTCATTTTTCACTTTTAATCCCCTTGCCGCAATCGACTTCCTTCCTCTCTCTATATATCTTTCTTAATCTTAGTAAAGGCATTATCATTGATAAAAATTTTTTTCCTAAGAACATACTTATTCCCTCCCTTTGGTATCTCTTTTTCGACTCCATCATTCACATCCCTATATTCTTCCTCAGAATCAAAGCTAAACGATAAAGTTGGGGTAGGCTCTCTTTGTGGTCAAATCCTATGTGTATTGAACAAAATCCAAATGGGTTTAATTAGTGAAAGCTTGGATTTATCCTTAGGTTTCTATACTAATTCCCCTTTTCCTATATCCTGATGGGGCATGTGCCATAGGTCAATCCATTAACTGTCTTTATGAATACTTTTAGTTAATAAAATAGAGGATTTCATTTGCTGTTTATTATAATTAATTTGCATGTTTACATTATAATAAGATCCATGGGTATTTACAAAAATATCCTAAATGTCCCTAGTCGATCATTATACTGGGAACTTTAATGAATTAAGACAAGTGTGAGTCTTGATTGATGATCATATGATGATTATACGTATATGGATACAAATCAAGATCACGAGTACTTGTTAGGGAACAAATCTTGGACCGACCCGCTATGAGAACATCACATGGATTAAGTCATTGTTGTTTCTCATGATAGGTATATATTCCAGTCCTCGACTTGAGATTACAGAGACTTCAACATTAGGAACACAGTGATTTGACACAATCAAACGTTGTCTTTAACCGGACGATTATAAAGGTTGTGATTGGTTACTGTGTGAGCAATGTGATGAAGTTGTGTAATCAAGATAGAATTTGTCCATCTCATATAAAGAGAGATATCCAGTGGATCCCTCGATGTGTTAGACTGTTAAAAGGCCTAGTTTAAGTGAATTGATATTGATCAATGTCACTTGGATGTTTTCGGTCTACCTAGAGATCGAGACTAGTACGATTGAACATGTTGGATGACAATTCCATGCCTTATGTTTGATCAAAAGGATATCGTGTGACAAAAGGATGTTATATACACTATTGATTAGGTTGTATCGATTTGATATTCGTACAACTTGGGTAGTCATAATGTCTCGCTAGAGACTGCTTATGACTTGTATATCAAAATGTGTTTTGGTACACTACCAACGTTGTATGAGCCTATTGGGTCGCCCATTAAGAATGGTTTTGAGAGATTTTAAGATGATTCAGAAAACTGAATTTTATGTGATAAAATTCGTAACAGAAACGTCCTTGTGGTGTATTACACTTATACTTCTTTAAGTAAAGGTATATGTGTAATTTACTTAACCGTCTATATACAAGGGTTGTATAAATAGACGCTTTAAGTTAGAACACGCGCACGAAAGATTAATAGGCGAAACTCAATTTTCGTTTTAGAAATGACTTAGGGTTTTTGGTATACTCTGGATCGTTTTGGAGAGAAACAAAAGGATTTGGTATTCTCTCGAAGCTAGCACTTCGAATCTCGATCGTCGTTCGTGTGTGGACTACTGGTAGAGGGCGTTCGTCGTTGGCAGCGCCTTAGAGATCGATCAACCTTCAGAAAGGTATATTGCGACTGAGGTATGATTAAGTTTTTCATGGTTTAAACATTTTTAATGGAATTAAATTCGGATCCTGTTGGGGTTTTTGTCAAAATTGTTTTGTAATTTCCGCTGCGTATGAACCCCAAAACCCAACATATCCTCCTTTAAACTTCTACCCATTCCACTTCCAACCATTTCAATAGATACAAGAAAGAGAATAAACATTTAAAACTAAATTGTCAGAAACGTGTTCGATAAAATTCAAATTATTTATCTAATAATGAGAAATTCATCTAGAAAAGTTGTTAAGAAATCAAGAGTTTGAAATCAATGTGAAATTAATTGATAAAACATCATTGATAAAAAATAATCGTTCATAAGTAATTAAAGTCATGTGGTAGACAAACACAAAACCCCCGTACTTATTTGAAACTAGTTTCTAATTATTTTGCGAATAAAAATCAATCCATTCGCTATATACTAAAAATAGTTCAAAAATTTGATATCAAAAAACAAACTATCACACCACTCTCATACCAATATTATGGTTGAAAAAAATTGAAATCAAAATCAATTTTAAGCAAAGATTTTGAAATTTAGACTCTAACTTAAATAAAATCCAAAAACCTATGTTAATTCATGAAAAATAAAAAATGTAAACAATAATAGGCTATAGTTCTCATTTATTACCTTCTTGAAAGTGAATATTTCAAGATTGGAAACTTAGAATTCCTCTTGAACACTCATCCAAGCTCCAAATTCGAATTCCCTTTGATCAAGCTCTAATCAACTCTAAGCTCTCAAAACTCACCAAATTTTGGGTTGAATGTGTGGAGATTGAGGTGAGAATCACTTAAATAAACTAAAATCTAGCTTCGAAAGGTTGAGTCTAGTCAAGAATTTGGTCTTAAGGTCGAAAAGTTGCAATGATTTGTAAGTGTGAAGTGAGTAAATATGGTGATTTTTGGTTTTGTTTTTAAAAACATGTATTTGGTCTCATCGAATTAGGGTTTAAATGTATTCGTAAGGAAATCACTGCCTAAATCACTAAAAATGAGTCTCAGTGGCTAACCAACCAGTTTAGCGAATCTTAGTTATAAGTGCAAATCGTTGACTGAAAATTCACTAAAAATTCTACAATGCTAATTTTCTCAACGAATTCTTGTACAAATTGAAATTGCTGGGAAGTTGATGGCCTATTTTTACTATTTTACAATTTAATTGAGTTTCCCATATATTTATCACATATATGTCCAATAAAATGATAGAATTATTCAAAATTATCAAAATTTTATTGTGATTCGTATTAAACATTAATTTTGTTACTATAAATAATTGACTAACGTAAAAACTAATGCATAAAGACAATGTAATACAAAAAAACATTGCTTGATCAACCCCCTTTACATGAAATTATTTTGAAATTAAATTATTAAAATATCTCCAATATAAGAGTCAAAGATTGAAAGAAGATAAAAACAACTAACTAATCTTCATGCTAAAACTAAAAGTAAAGATAGAATATGGACTTACTCCCATAGAACGCTTTTGTTTACTGTCGTTGGCTCGACTGAACCACGCAGTTCTAAACTGGTTCTATAAACTTAAATGTAGAATTTTCCACTCTAATGCCATTCTATAAAGTGATTACTCGGCCATGTACCCTAAAAATGATTGTCTCGTTCAGAGTACTTATAACAGCTTGTGAAGTAGCTAAGAGATTTTGTCTTAAGATTAATGGAGGATCTTCATTGATGAAGTATGGCATAACCGAAAATTCTATAGGAATGATGTACTTGTCAATTTGAACTGGAGCAATAGTAATCACTCATATTGGTTTCACTAAATAACCATTTGGTAGAAGAACTTTTTCAAAAGCAAATACATCCAACCCCAGTTGAGTATGAAGAAAAAAGTAAATTGGCATGTAGTTTGCTCTAGAATCTCTATCACAAATAGCTTTAAAATATCAACCCCATTTAACTTATATGTTTATGGATATATCTCCTAGATCATCAAGCTTGACAATTGCTAGATTCTACTTTTTCTTCTTCTTATTCTTCGTGACTTTAAACTCCTTTATTTTAAGATCATTCTTAAAATTGTTTGGTTGCTTAACCCTTCATTGTTGAGTTATTATCATTTTATTTGAAGTATCTTTAACTCGCTCATTCTTTGTCATAGTATGTTTATCTTCCATTGTTACTGCATTAATAACATATACTTCTTCTTTTAAGATATGATGATTTAATTCTAAAGATTCATTATTATTAGTTTGTTCATTATTAGATTCATCAAAATTATCGAAGGTATCTTCATCACTAAAATAAAAAGTGACAATTTTGTTTTCAAGTTCCATAAACATAGTTTATTCAAATATATCTAACTTTGTGTTAGCTATTTTAAAAAATAGTCTTCCTAAAAGTATAGGCAGAGATTTAGATGAAACTAAGTCTCCCATTTTAATGACATAGAAGTCAACTGAAAATACTAAGTCATTTACTTTTACTAAGACATCTTCTAGTAAACCTTATGGTTTAACAATTGTGTAGTCAGTTAAGGTAAGATTAATAGGCGTATTGGTCAATGAACCTATTTTCAATGACTCATATAGTTTAAGTGGCATAACATTAATTGATGCTCCAAGATCATACATAGTAAAATCTATAAAAGAAATTCCTAAATGTAATAGGAATTTCAAACATTCCTAGATCAGAACATTTCTCGAGAATTTTTTTTAATTAAAGCAGACACCATTTACCCTAAGTTTTTCTTAGATTCTCTTAAGAATTTATCCTTAGATTCAAAGAATTCTTTCAAACCTTCATCATAATTAGAAATTCTCATAATTGATTCCATCAATGGTTTAATAATTTCTATTTTTCTAAATGCTTTAAGAATATCTTCATTATTTTCTACCTCCCTAGCATCAGCAAACCGTTGTGGGATGGTAGAATATGAATACATATCTTCATTCAAATTATTAAAAATCTTATCATTTTCATCCTTATTAGTTATTTTCAGACTTTTGTAAAGATTATGTATATGCTTAAACTCTGGCTAAATACTATGGGTATAGCCTTTAGGATAAGGCGTATATTTCAATTGTTCGGCCATCCATTCTCTAATAGGAATGACATTAACCATTATTTCTTCTTCTTTAATAGTTTTATGTGTTTTCTTTTTATTACCTTGTTTAAGTATCTTTCCACTTATAGGTGTGTCACTAAATAAGGCATTGACTTGTGTTTGATTAATAGAAACAGTAGCAGCTTGAGTATGTGTTTTAGCTTGATTACACTATTGAATACTTAACTTATTTATTTGTAAATTCATTTGACTTAATCGATTTTACAGTTCATTAATAGTAGTATCAGTTTTAACTTAATTTTGATAAATGTGTGTAAAGTTTAAATGACTTTGGTTCATAAAATTATGCAAGATTTGCTTTAAATTTGGATTCTAAGATTAAGCATTTTATTGAAGTTGTTGATTAGGTGCATTAGCCGACCCAGTTAATTTGGGATTGAGGCTATGTTGTTGCTGTTGTTGTTGATTAGGTGCATATTGCATCTAAGCACTTGGTCTATAAGTATTATAATTTTGATTTTGAGGACCATAACTAAGATTTGGGTATTATCTTCCAAGATAATAAGTATTGTTATTATATTGATTTCTTGGAAAACAAAAAAATTGATTCATCATTGTATTAACCTTTTCAGTATTCTCTTCATACAGAGTAGGACAAGCATCCATAGGATGTGTAACCTCATTACATAATCCACAAGTTTTAACTAGATTAGATATATCTTTAATTAACAGCATTAACACTCAATGAAAATTGTGCCTAATCTAAACTAAAGATTAATCAGAATATGCCAATCAATAAATAACTTAGAACCCAATTACCGAGAACATATACTCGGGTAATTTGGCCCTATAGATTAATCATAGATATTAATTTTATAATTGTTATTAATAATCATAGACATAAAATCAGAAAATCGAATATCATAATACATATTTGCAACTATGCATACAATATCAATCCTATTAGTTGTAAAACGTAAAAACAACTTATCAAAATTGTTATTGTTGTGTATGAATAGATTTAAAGCATTAAGTATAAGATTCCTTAACTATATAGCAATCCAAAGTATATACATTTCTAGGGTTTATTTAGATTAATAAACTACTCACTTAAATAAGAAATAAACAATAGAATAATATAATTGAAAGACATAATTAAATAAACGCCTCTTATTGAAATAAATAAAGCTTCAATGTTGTTTCAAACATAAACTCGAAAAAACTAACTTATGGATCTCACAAACTTGTTAAGAGAAAAGAAGGCTTATAGAGAATGAAAGTGTTAATTTTGAATCCCTTAGGTCCTATTAATAGTTTCTTAAGCTTTACAAATTATAGATAGACTCAAATTTTTTGTAATAATCCAGAAAACTCATCACTGACCTCAGCAATTTGTCAGTGAATCCTTTTGTTCACAAATCGCTGAGTTAATCACTGAAAATATCTATCTATGACCCGCCGATTCAGCTGGTAATTCCTTTGAAAATCCCAATTCGCTGAGAATTCACTGGCTCTTCTCTACTACCGATTTATGTAGCAAATCCTTTATATTCTAACATCGCTGGGAAATCTCTAGAATTTTTCTCTAGTTGACTGTTTTGCTCTTTTTCTTCTTTTTATTTCATTTCTTCATTTTTCTTTATTAAATCCTGATATCGTAAAAACAAGAGAATACCAAGTGTTATGTCATTATTTTCATTTAAAACCATCTTAAATTACACTATAAAACATGTTTAATTATTGAGTTGTCAGATACGGGTTCTACTGCAAAACTCATGCCTATACATTTGCTTCTACATACTCATTTGGTGTTGGATGAGCTTGCTTTTAAACGTGTTAATTTTACCAAATGGCTCTTCAGTTAAACCAATAGGGGTGGTTACAAATGTACCAATTCAAGTAGACAAGTAAAATTTACCCATAGATATTTTGGTTATGCCACACTTTGTAAATGAATATCCTTCTTTAATTGTAAGACGCCCTTTCTTAGCCATTTCTCAAGCTATCATGTATATTTTAAATAAAACAATCACTTTAAGAGTGAATGGTCATGCAATTACTTTCTGAAATTATACTAGAGCGAAAAATCCAAAATTCAAGTTTATAGATCCAGTTTAATATTGGAATGGTTCAGTCGAGCCAACGACAGTAAACAAAAGCGCTTTATGTAAAGCAACCCATATTCCAACTTTATTTCCATTTAATTAATATAATATGTTTTTTAATCTCTCACATTTTGACTCTTGTTTTAAAATATTTTTGAATTTAAACTCCAAAGTAGCTTCAAATGAGGGGGGATGATTGAGTTGTTATATTATGTCCTTCTAGCAAATATATTATGGCCTTTATGCAATTTATATTATTGGTTTATTTATTTAATTAAGAAAGTAATAAAATTATTAGTTAATTGCATATCCTATTTAGGTTTTTGAATTTTTAGTGAATTCTTTCTTTATATTGATTATTACAAGTGATATATATGATAATATGCATTAAATTAGGAAAAATAGTAGTTATTGTTTGGCGAAATCCAAAGTGATGTGAGTTTATACTATAAATTGTTGGCCAAATCGATAACAGTGACCATAAATATTTAGTGAAATTCAAGTATAGAGATTCAGTAGCGAATCGACCCTATAACTGGGATTCGTTAGGTAAATCGGTGAGGTACATAACCTAATTTTCACTGATTTAAATAACGATTTGTCAACGAATCCACTTAAAACCTTGATTCGTTTGGCTCGATTCCATGTTTTTAAAACCAAACCCTAATTCGTCACACATAACTCATTTCAAACACATCAAACATAGCACCCACTTGATTCAAAGACCAAATTTCTTCCTATATTCAACTTTCTTAAGTTAGATTTTAGTGTATTTAAGTGATTCCCACCTCAATCTTGTTTCATTCAACGTAAAAGAGGTCGAGTTTGAGAATGTAGAGCAGTACTAGGGCTTGAGCAAGGGAATTTTGAGTAGAAGCTTGGAAGTGAGATTTATAGGAGTTCAGAAGTATATTACTTGAGGGATTCACTCTCAAGAAATTAATTGATCACGAACAAACCCTAGCTTTTAAATTAAGTTTTTTTGATGAAATTTTGGAAATTTCTTATGAAGAATTGATTTCTAAAATTGCTTATTAGAATTCATTTTACTACTATTGATAAATATTTTCATTGACTTCAATAGAATAGAAGTAGTGAATAGGATGATACTTAGTTTACAAAGCAAGATTTTCTCGAAATTTTGGTATTTATCATTTCAAAGATTTTTCTATGCAATTGGTTTAAAATTATATTTCAAATGAGTTTCGAAGTATGTTTTATTTTAGAAAGACTTGAATTTATTGCAACATTATTGATGATAATGCTTGGCAATTTATTTTTATCGTGATTTATTCGTTTATGAAAATTTTATTCATATGATAATTTGTTCATTAATTATTAATATAGTTCATTTATTCCTCACAAGGTATATTTGTTTTAATGGAAACCCTACTTAATTTTTAAACCTTAAGGAAAAGTTTTGGAATGAGATTGAGGATATTTAGGTGAAGTAAAGTATAAAGAAGCAATGTATAAAAGATTCGAGAGGTAGAATCTATTTATTCAATATTTAAAGTTGATTGAGATTTTTAAATTTTTGATGAAGATACTAGTAATATTTCTTCATTTTATTTTATTTAGTTAGAGAATTATGAATTGAATATAATTTGGGTTTAAATAGAAGTGATATTTTTTATTACTCATAAAAATAGAAATTTTATGATGAAAATGAATTGTTATACCCTATTTGACTTACCTAGATTGTGTATGCACTGGAAGAGTTTAGAGGAATTGATTGCTTTGTGTTAGACATGAAAATGGGTAGAAGATCGAAAAAAAAGTGCAAGATAAACAAGATAGATCTCTAAGAATCTTGTTATGCAAAGATTACTGATCAAATATTATATATATAATAAAAACAACTATGCCACAACTAAGGGAAGAAATAAGAAATTAGCAAATGAAACTTTACTTTGTTGGAAAGGATACTTCCTTAACTATAGTGAAAGTGAGAAGTGCTAAAAAGAATTTTTAAATGAAAAAATAGAATGCCCCACAAGCTTCAAAGGGAATTGAGCAAGGGATCTAGTGGTGGAAAAAATGTATGAAAGAACTCCTATAAAAATAATAACAGTATTAAAAGGAAATGGAGCAGGGAACCGTAGGAATGAAAAGAGAAAAATATGGGAAGATAAAAAAAAGATATAGTCTACAATGTTTATTGTGATATTTTGGTTCTAAATCTAATATAAAGTAGTAACTAGGATTAATTTAAATGGTTTTTTATCGTTTAGATGTCTTATGCGAGTTGTGCTCAAAATTTGATATTGATATAACTAATTCTAATAATATTGGCTTAGTAGTAAGAAGTTTTCATAGAGTGTAAGGTTGTTTTGTTTCTATTATCTTTGAGCTTTCAAAGAGCTAATGGTAATAAAATTAGAATATGTTTTTTCTTTTGATGTAAGGAAAACTAATTGCTTGATCAAGGCTATTAATCTTGCTTATGATATAGGTTTAATAATTCATGAGTACCTCATAATATGATGATAGTATGATTATGACTATATTTAATTAATATGTTCAGATTCAAAACAGGTTTATATTTCATTGTTCCAAATACTTGTTTAGATGTTAGTTTTATGTTGATTTGGTTTGAATTGAATTTAAAATATTTAATATTAGTGAACTTGAACTGAGTTAGTTTAATTAGTTGCTTTAATTGTACTTTAATTAGATAATTTTAATTCTCATTTTAATTAAGTTAAAGTAAAAAATAAAATAATGAAAACTCTTGAAAAACCCACAGGGATTCATATATATGTGATTTAGCAGGTGAATTTGTAGTATTATCGCCTTATATATTTTTTTGTTAATTTGTAGTATTATCGTCTCATATCTTTTTTTTCTTACAAATTTCAATACGATCGAGGAAGATAAATAACTACATAATGGTGCTTTCGAAAAATAATTAACTACATAATGACTTCTCTTTTTTAAATTTAGTTTTTAAAATAAATAACTACATAATGAATGTATTTTCCAAAAATATTTAAATTTTATCTTTCTTTTCATTTTTTACCCAAACGTTTCTCCCTTTGCTCTAATAGGTTTATCTGTCTAACTATTTTCTTTCTTTTATTAAGTGTCTTATCTTTTATTTCTTACAATTCTAACAACAATCAATATTAATTACATTTTTTTCAATACTGTGAGAAAACAGTTCGGTATCAATTTATTTTTTTAAGGAATCAATTATTTTCTTAATTCTTCTACAATTGTCAAATTGTAACAAATATTGTGGAACAAAAAAAAATATTTTATAAGTGCTTTCAGCATCAAAATTATAAACTCGTCTGAAATACCCTAACAATGTTGTACTGTGTTAAATTCAAAATTATTTAATTATGGTTGACATCCGAGACATTTAACTTAGCTATATTTATGTATCTTTTCATAATAAGTTCATAACCACAAGGAAGCCTACAAATAAAAATATAAAATTAAAGAAAAATAATTTATATATAACTGGCTTTGCTATCAATGTTTTGGTTACCAAATTAAGAACAATCAGTTAGATTTTTAGTAAACTAAAACGGTTTCAGAATTAAATAGAGCAGAAGAACTTTTTAATCCTGATAGTAGTTTTAGGTGGGCTCATTCTTATTACCATTAGAGGTCCGGCAGGCAGAGCATGTGGCCTGTCCTACAAGATTTAAAGGGCTGTAGCCCCTACTCATCGGGACCCCTAGACCTCCACATGCCTACACCTATCATTCTAAGCTATACATCCAACCCCTGTGAAAACGTCACCACTCATTATGTCCCTACACTCTCTTCAAGCCGTGCCAACAAATCACTTGCATTACTCTGCCACGCCTCACAAACCCTTAATAAAAAGGGGAGATCAAACCTTCATGAGTTGATGACTTCTTACCACCACAGCGGAAAGCAGAGAAAAAGAGGATTAAAGATTGGGTAGTGTTAGATAGACTCAAAAAGTTCGGACTCAAATAATTAAAAAGATATAAAGACCCTTAATTCAAATTCATTATTGGTGTTTGGGTAGAGGGTAATTATGTATTTTACTTAGATAGATATTTTAAATTACTAATAAAAAAATCTTTGAGTCCGGACTCAAAGAGTCCAAACAGATTTTTTGTTAAAGATTAGCTATCTAGAGTTGTTTTCACAACAAAGTAAGGCACAACTACCCCACAATGAAGATAAAAAGCCAATAATTGAGCACCACACCCCCTACACCAGGAACATCAACCCTACACTAGAGACAACTACCCCTAAAATAGAGACAACAATTATTATTTAAAACGAACAACACATAAACTTTGATGGTAGTACTTTAACTGAAAACCTCCATCAAAGAGAACAAAATCAAACACCAATACATACACCCAAGGAGAAAAGGCGTGGATAGGAGAAAAGGCGTGGATAGAAGATTTGAGAGGAATTCGGATCCATCGCAGACTAGGCGAACCGATCGTTGTTGTGAACGTAGCCACCAAGACATGCTAAACTTGTCGACGTCAATACGTGGCTCGAATCTCGCCGTTTCCTCCTTCACCTCTTATCGTCTCAGTACCCATCAATCACATTCGCCTCTTCTTGCGGGCGCACCACCACAGAGCACCAGTCGAGAATCGTTCTCACCGATGCTCAAAATTGCTCTTCTTGGAAGCTTTGCTTCGTTACTTTGGAAGTAGCACTCGTTGATATTAATAAGTTAAGGAAAATACTTTAGTAACCTACTTTGAGCAGCTAGTGGCCCAAATCAATGTCTCTTTATGTAATACACCTCGAGGAGTGTAAGCATTCATCTCGAGGTGTATTGCATGCTTGAACACCTACTTGGATTCACTAAGTGCCTAAAGTGGGTGTCCACATTAAGTGGATTACCTCCCTCTCTACAGTTTTCACTGTCACATGTCTTGGTTAATTGAATGTAGAAAGTTGTGTATATGAAAAATGTTTCAAGTCATGCAGGTCATTATTCTCGTCTCCCTTGCACAAGGGTGCATTATATTCGTTTGTAAGCTATGCAGAAAGTATCCAAGAATAACAGTACTCTTAAGACAACAAATTATATGTGACAGAACATTATTGATAATCTCACGATACACCTTGAGTTACGTACGTATACGTATATGAAGATGCATCACACGGTCTCAAGTACTTGAATAAGGTGTGTGATTTTTGTCGTGGGCTAGGTGTGCTATGTTAACATTTTTCATTGGGAGATGTTAGAGTAACTCACTATGGGCATTTAGTGGGTTCAAGTGAGTGTTCGATCGTATGTTACACCTCGAGGTATGCGCATAACATCTCAAAATTGTGCTCACACGTATTCTTCGAGGTGTATCACATGAAGGGACAACCACTTGAGCCCACTGAGTGCCCAAAGTAGGTGTCAAAAGTGGGTTTTCAAAGCATTTTCTTCACACCTACTAGTTGGGCCCACTAAATGTTTAAAATCGATGTCCTAAAGTAGGTTATTCTAGCATCTTCCTTCATTTAATATACCATAACCCTCTAGAAGGGAAGTGAGGGAAATGTGCATTAAATCAAGCTAAATGAAACATGAATATGTAAAAAACATCAATTGTGGAGCTAAATAAAACGTTGAATACAATCGGTCCTAATTTATTTAAGGCCGAATTCATGTTATTATTGTTGAAAATACTATATTATTATTATTATTATTATTATTGTTGTTGTTGTCGTCGTCGTCGTCGTCGTCATCATCGTCGTCGTTGTTATTATTATTATTATATAAAAAATAACAAAATATATATATGGTGTTAGTGTCACTAATCAAAAACATTATGTGTATATGTAATTTAACAACTATATGACATCAATAACAATATACAATCTATTTTTTTTAATATTGATCTTTAACTTTGAAAAAAAATTGTAGTTCATTTTTTACAATAATTAATAATGCATTATAATTCACAAAAAAAAATGTAACAATAAATATGAAAAGAATGACTTCAAAAAAAATAATAAAAGAAGTCAAAGAAAATATCAAAAAAAAAAATTAATCAAGATCAGTAATCTTATTCAACTTATACAATTTTTTTTGATAAATAATATACACAAGTTTTTTTTAGGCCCAAACAAGCAATACATATAAACTTTTAATATACTAGTGATATGCATGTTAAACTAGAATATCTTAATTTAATAAACATTGATCATAATAAAAATTAGTAATTTAATATTTAATGGGTACATGATTATAAACGATAATTAAATAATATTCTTATTTTTAACAACAAATAATATTCTTATATTAAAAATCAAAATAAGAAATTAAGTTTAAGTGTTGCATATTTTTTTGAAGTTAAAATATTTTATTTTATTATTAGATCTTTTTCACAAATGAAAGGTTTTATTTTTAAAAAAGAGTACAAACGAAATACACATCAAAATTTGAATTAAGTGTTAATTTTTTAAATTATGTAGTATTCTTTAACTAAATTAATAATTTATTTTTTAAATTTTTATCAATATAATGTGTCAAGTGGCATGACTTAACTAGTTCTCCTTTTTCTTTTTGAAAATGAAACTCAAGCTTACATTAAATGCTTTTGAAAGTTTCAAAGTAAATTAATATTCATCAATTATTTTGTTACCAATATTACCTGTTATAGTAAGTCACTTTAGAAGTCCCAATGCCATAGATATCAAAGATACCAATGGTAGAAGCACCTTTTATATATATAATATGATGCCCTTACTCGAGCTAGCTTTTTTTTTTTTTTTTTTTTTTTCTTGAAATTGAGTGCTAGCCATTGAATCTCAATAAGGTAGCTCACAGCTGGCCAAAATTTGATAGATCACAACTAACATCTATATGAGATTCCATGGAGGTTGGAAGCACGATTCTGGGACCTTTCTTTTGGTGATGGGATTTAGTATTCCTTTACTCCGCGTCAGAGCACTATTGGACACGTATAAGTAGGATGCAAATGGAGAGGATAGAGGATGCAAACCCCATCTATATCCCCCTACCCGCTAAAGAATCTATCCTCCCATTCTCCTACCTGCTAAAGAATCTATCTTCCCATTCTCATGCGAGGATGAATTTTCATTCATATCCTCATTCTCGTCTAATTCCCGCGCGGATGGAGAATCTTCATGGGGAGATTTTTTTTCTCCATTTTAATCCTTTGTGGGGATTCCAGTGGGATTTTCTTGAAGAATATATTGTCGAGGGAAAATATTTCTTCCTACTTAATTTTTTCTAAAAACAAGAGTTTAAAACTACAAGGTATAAAATATAATACGGGTACCTACTGCTAAGGGATTCAAAAAAATCATGGGATACTTAACATTTTTTTTTAATAAGAAAAATCTTTGATCAAATTTAACTTGGTTTAGTGGAAAATAAAAAATTTAATGCACATTTTTACATTCAGTGTTTTTATTGCAAATTGTTTCAATTGTAAAATATAAATATAGTTGGAAATAACTCAAAACAAAACAAATATATATAGTTAATATAGTTTGGTAATAATAATATTTTATTTATTTAACTAAATTAGTTAAAATCTCACATTTCATTAGATTTTATTTATTACGTGCTTCACTAGTGTTTTGACGGGAAACCACATAGAATATTATATATACATATAATATATAAACTTATGTATGGTATGTATATAAGTATATAATTGATATATGGGGATCCCCACGGATCTTTTCTAATGGGGATACTGCAGGGATCCTCATAGGTAATTCCGGCAGGGATATCCATGGGTAATCCTTGCGGGGATCCCTAATGGGGATATTCATAGGTAATCCTTGCGGGGATTTCCAATGGGGTACTTATTGGGATCCCTGTGAAGACTACTAATGGGGATTTCTCATCCTCGTACTCATACCCACGTGGGTATAAGATTTTCTACCCATCCTTACCTCCATCCCCATTTAAATTCCTCATCCTCATCCACGTTATATAAAATCTCCATCCCCCAAGGGGATTCCCCGCCTACATATAACAACTAGCCCTCTGAACAATGGTCACTTTAGTAGAACCATGGTTGTACTTTTAGTGTGTCCTACTCCTTAACATCAAATGCGAACCCAACATATTGGTTGGTATTTAGAGATCTTAATGAATAACTAGTATAAGAATGATTCCATTATCTCTATATCAATATCTTAAACTTATATCCGTGCACATATATATTATTGGAATATAATAATCTAACATTCTAGGAAACATACATTTGCTACACAATAGTGTACATTTGATTGAGATGTGCAGATCCCATAAATTTTAAGGGAATCTACATCGTTGTGTAGCAAATGTATGTAATAAAAGAATGCCAAAATATCATTTTCCTACATTATTATGTGTATCAAGATTAAATGAACTGCAATGCAAATTGGATGGATATTCATAGTATAAGATATATATTTTGTATTCAATTTATTCCATGCGAATTTCAACTTTTACAATTTAGTCTTGGTAGAGGATAACGTAAAACTTACCTCGAGATTTACGTAGATACATATCGAGGAAAAGTTATAAGTAGCTCGAATCTCGTAGATCCCCGAGATATCGAAGAATCAATGATGAAATTAAATTAATGGGAAATCCCACAAAAAAGGAATAGTCGAGATTTACCAAAATAGAAAAATGAAATTTGGCAATATCCCGATTGGAAATCAACAAGGGTACAACCCTAAAGCTATAAATACACAATGGATTAGAGGAAGATATATGCTCAAAATTTCAATCCTACCTCCTCTGTCTTCAAGATTTCTTGCTCTGACTTTGGCATAAGAGCAATCTTTCCAGAGGCCCCAACTCCAGGTATATTTTGCAATTTGTGACCACAGAGGTTACTGAGGTCACTGATGTTCGCCTCGAGATTCATTTAATTCATGGTTCCAAATTGTAGTGCGATCGTTGATGCATCATCTAACACTAGAAGGAGGGCCATCAGTCATGGTGGTGAGAACAAGAAACTTTAGAGCACAGACTCCTTAACGTACAGAACGTGTTTATGTGCATGATCTCCCTTAAATACAAGAAGATCATTAACGTGAATATGTAAGACGATCTCCATCACAAAGAGATCAACATGTTGATCTTATAAATGAGCTAGAACGGATGTGAGTGGACAAAGAAAAACAAACGATCCGAGTCACCTAAGGAATAAGAGACAACAAAGTGAATGAATTACGAGAGTAACTTAGCTACTTGCAAGATCAATTCGAAGCGCTAACCGGAGGAAGACATGGCCGAGCAGTTTCTACGTGATCCAAAACTGGCCACAATCCACAAGACATCGATGTAAAGGTTGAACAAGAATGAAGGTTATAAGAACGACTTAAAGTCTCCACAACAAAGGAGTTGGTTTTTCAAGCAAAGAAATCAAATAAGTCGATTATCTATATGGCAGGTCCACCTCCTTTCATTCAGGTTATAGTGGAGGAACCCTTGCCAAAAAGATTCAAAATGCCAAGTATTGATAAATATGATGGTATAGAAAACCCGACTGAGCATGTTCTCAATTTGGATGCGGTCCTATTCCTCTATGACGTTTCATATACGATCAAGTGCAAGGCTTTCCCTTAAACATTAAGGGGATCGACTCAAAATTGGTACTGCCAATTAACTGAAGCGTCAATCAGTCCATTCAGGTAGTTGAGTGAACAATTTATTTATCAGTTCATAGGGAGTAAGACTCACACCAGAAGTTTGGCGTCTTCAATGGCAATACGGCAATGGAATGACAAATCTTCAGAGATTACATAACCCATTTTATGAAAGAAGAATTAAAAGTCCCGAACTTGGACTAATCAGTAGTAGTGATGGCCCTCACTAATGGAACAACCAACAAAGACCTTAAGGTTTCTCTAGCCGAAACCCCGTTGAGAACTATAAAAGAGCTACAAAAAAAAAACTAGAAATTATATGGTGGTCGATGAGGTAGTTCAACCCTAATGCGAAAGCAAAAGGCGTAATGTGTGGGAGTACAGGATCAAAAAGCTAAACAAATGACCAAATTAAGAGTCTTTTTTCTATTTCAAAGAGGGTGAGTCAGTTCGGATCTCATGAATATACTCCCTTAAATTCCTCAAAATGGCAAATACTATATGAAATTTAATTTGAGTAATATATCCTATGGCCGAAACCAAAGCAATTTAGTGCAACAGTAAGAGATAAAAAATTATATTATCGCTTTCATAAAGATCATGGCCATGACACAGAAAATTGTAGGCAATTAAAAGATGAGATTGAGTTTTAGCTATGTAAAGTGAGTTTCAATAAGTTTGTTAAAGATGAAGATAATAAGCGTGGAAGAGATTCTAAATCGATGTGCCGGAAGGAAAAAACTGAAAAGAAAGAGGAAGAAAATATAGAGAAAATCATAGGGCGAATCATTAATGTAATATTCTGTGGACCACGAATTGGAGGTGTTACATATTCCTTTAGGAAGGCATATGCTAGTGAATGCCTTACTATCGAAGCCCAACCCAAGAAAGAGTGTGTAAACTTAGACATCACCTTCACTAATGAAGATTTGGAAATCGTGAAGTTTCCACATGATGACCCGCTAGTTATGGAACTAATGGTAGGAAACTTCGTAGTTTGTAGAGCTTTGGTAGACAGTGAGTCCTCAATCAATGTGCTATATTATGAAGCCTTTAAGGGAATAGGCTATGTAGATAGCAAATCGAACCTCATCATGACACCTCTTTCTAGTTTTAATGGGGCAGAGGCGAAGGTAGAAGGTTCAATTTCACGTCTAATGACTTTAGGAGATTCGTCGTGGCAAGTCATTGACATGATCAATTTGATGGTCGTAAATTCTCCATCTGCATATAATACCATTCTCGGTAGGATAGGACTAAATATCTTTCAAGCAGTTTCTTTGACATACCATCTTAAGTCAAAATTCCCCATGTCAGGTGGAGTAGGCATAATGCAAGGTGATCAAAAGATGGCATGGACTTGTTACTATCAAACTACTAGAGTGAGCAAAAATGGTAACTAAGTGTTGCCAGTAGAATCGATGGACCTTGTGAAAGCAAGTCAAGACTGGAACATATTTAAAAGTTAGTTCTAGTGGCATTAAGCGATGAACAAACTGAAAAAGTTACTTACATTGGATCTAATCTTAAACCACATGTCTCGAAAAGTCTTACCCAGTTCTTGAAGGCAAATTGACACATTTTTGCATGTTCCTCGATGATAAACCCGAAGGTCATCACGCATTGCCTTAATGTCGATCGACAAGGAAATCGGTGAAGCAAAAGAAAAGTCTTTCGCCCCTAAAAGGTAACAAACAATTGATCAGGAAGCTAACAAACTGTTGGACATGCAAATAATTAAAGAAATCATGTACCCATAATGGATAGCAAATCTAGTGATGGTTAAAAAGTCAAATGGCAAGTGGAGAATGTGCATAAATTTTACAAACTTGTGATACATGTTCAAAAGACTACTTTCGACTACCGAGAATTGACATTTTGATAGATGCAACAGTAAGACATGAACTGTTGACATTCATGGATGCTTTCATTGGATACAATCAAATTCACATGAAAGAAATCGATATGCCCAAGGTCTCCTTCATCACCGAGCGCGTTCTTTATTTCTATCGTATGATGCCATTCGGGTTAAACCCTTGATAGGAACGATTATAGAGGTTTACATTGACGATATGCTAGTGACGATCCTACATGCTGAGGAGCATGCTCAGGACTTGGATAAAGTCGACTTGGATAAAGCCTTCCAAGTGTTAAAAAGTATCAGATGAAGCTCAATTCCGCCAAATGCGCTTTTGGTATTGCTTCGGGAAAGTTCTTATGGCTAATGGACTCTAAAAGAGGGATAAAAGTAAACCCTGAGAAGATCCAAGCAATAATGGATATGTATCCACCAAAAATAGTCAAAGGCGTTCAAAAGTTGATGGGATGCTGAGCTGCTCTAAGACGTTTCTTATCACGGTCGGTGATTTGATCTATACCATTTTTTTATTTATTGAAGAATCAAAAGCAATTTGCATGGAATAGTAGTCTTAAAAGTCATTCGAGAATCTGAAGCGATACTTGGTAAGCCCGCCCTTGCTCTCTAAGCAGTTAAGGGGAAAAACTTTATTTTTATACTAGCAGTCTCTGATATGGCAGTTAGCTCGGTCTTAATTTAGGAAGACAATAAGGTGCAAAAGCTTGTCTACTATGCTAATCAAATCTTGCAAGGAGCAGAGAAGAGGTATTCTATCGTGGATAGATTTACATTGGCTATTGTTACAACCGCTAGAAAGTTGCGCCCATACTTTCAAGGTCATTCGATCACAGTTCTTACTAACATACCCTTAAAGAAAACTCTTCACGGCCTCGATACTAGAGGTCGAATGCTCAATTAGGCGAGTTTGATATTAGTTACGTGCTCCGACTTGCAATCGAATGGCAGGCATTAGCCGAGTTCATTGTGGAATGTACTTTTCAAGATGAGAAACTCGAAGCCCCAAAAGTCCAAAATGACAAGTGTTGGAGCCTATATATAGATGGAGCTTCGATCACCATAGAACGTGCTACAATTTTACTACTAGAAACACCTGAAGGACTCACCATCAAGTAAGTAATAAAATCTCCATTTACTACAACGAAAAAATCAATCTAAGTATGAAGTGATGGTTGCAGGTTTAGGTCTTGCAAGTAGTTTACATGTTAACAGGTTGAACATATTCAGTGATTCTCAGTTAGTAGTCATGCAAATCATTGAGGAGTACGAGGCCAAGGATAAAAAGTTAAAGTGCTACTTGGACATGGTAAAGTCAATGATGTCAGGCTTCAAAGAATGTCACGTTCATCATATATGAAGGTCAGAGAACTCAAAAGCTAATTCACTTTCGAATTTTGCCACATATTAAGGGGACGAACGCGAATCGATTTATTTCAAGATACTAGAAGAACCAAGCATTGAACGTCATAATGTAGCAAATGTCACAGAGGAACCTTTATAGGTTGATCCAATCAAAAAATATATAGAACAAGGTTTCTTACCAGAAGATCGAAGCGAAGCAAAAAGACTCATGTCAAAAGCAGTAAGGTACACTGTGATAGATGTGGTATTATACAAAAGGTTGTTCACTCTTCCTTATCTCCGTTGCCTTCGACCTTTCGAAGCATATTATACTTTTAGAGGGGCTTACAAAGGTATATGTGTACACTATTTAGGTAGATGATCTCTTGCATTAAAAATGCTAAGACAAGTTTTTTATTGGCCAAATATGCAAAAACAAGCAATAATTACGTGAAAGAGTGTGAACAATGTCAAAAGCATGCCTCACTCCACCATCATCTGGGAGAAGAAATGTCCACCATCTAATCACTAGTCCCTTTTACAATATAGGGAATGGATATACTTGGCCCTTTCCCTCTGGCCTTAGGACGAAGGAAGTTTGTTGTGGTCACTGTTGATTATTTCATATAATAAGTTGAAGCAGAGGCACTTGCAACATTTATTGAGCAAAAGATTATCAATTGTTTTTGGGAATCAGTGATAACTAGATATGGGATTACATAAGTATTGATTACCGACAAAGAAAAGCAGTTTGATAGCTTAAAATTATGAGATGACTGTCGAGAGTTTCATATTAAGCAACGATTCACTTCAGTTGCACACCTTCAGACAAATGACTAAACGGAGATAACAAATAGGATTATCCTCAATGCCCTGAAGAAGAGATTGGAAGGAGCAAAAGGGCTATGGGTTGACAAGCTCCACAACATTTTGTAGGCATACATGACAACTGCGAAGTCATCTACAAAGGAAACCCCATTTTATTTAGCTTTTGGAGCTGAAGCAGTAATCCCAATAGATATGGGAGAGTCTTCTTACAACGTTATGTACTTCAACGAGAAGTACAACAATGACGCCCTTCGTGGAGGATTAGATTTGCTTGAGGAAATTCACCAGAGAGCAACCTTATGAATGCAAGAAAGTGTCAAGAGAGCTACAAAGTTCTATAACTCCAAAGTTAAAAACAAACATTTCCTCCCTGGAAACTATTTCGTGAGAAAGCTAGAGGTTTCTCAACCTTAAGTAGTTGAAAAGCTATCTCCGAAATGGGAAAGACCTTATAGATTCAAGAAAAAGGTTGCGCTTGATGCATACACATTGGAGACATTACATGGAAAGGCTATACCACGATCCAGTAATATTTCCAATCTGCACAAGTTTTATCACTAAGTTTATTATTCACTTTGAGTTTATTCCCCCTGAATAAGTGTCGAGAAGGCTCATCTAGAAAACTTTTCAAATAAGAGTTTTTTTTTACTCAATGTTTCTCATCTTGTCATAGATCTGATATGATCCTTCAACTATAAACATTGATCTTCTCTCAATTTTTATTCAGTTTTACTACAAAAACTTGAACACAAAGGACAAAAATAGGTTCAAAAAAAAAGGTCGAAGCATGAACATGTCGAAATATGAGCACCGAAACAATAACCAGAGTAAGTCCAAAAAAATCATGACCATGTCAAAACATGAGCACTAAAACAATGACCAGAATTGTTCAAAAAAACATGACCATATGGAAACATGAGCACCAAAACAAAAATCAAAATTGGTCGAAAAAAATCATGACCATGTCGAAACATGAGCATGTTGAAGAATGACCAAAATAGGTTAAAAAAATCGAAGCATGAGCATAACATGAGCACCAAAACAATGAGCATAATTGGTCCCAAAAAATTATGACCAGGTCGAAACATGAGCACCAAAACAATAACCAAAATTGTTCTAAAAAATCATGACCATGTCGGAAAATGAGCACCAAAACAACGACTAGAATTGTTCCAAAAAAACATGACCATGTCAAAATATAAGCATCAAAATGTTGGGTTTTAAGGGTCATATGCAGCGAAAAATTTAAATTAATTTTTGAAAACCCCAACAAATTGAAAATAGGTTTCATTAAGCTAGATCTAAAAAGTAAACCATACCTTAATTCATGATTTTCTTCTGTGATTGTTCGATCTCTAAGATGTTCAAGTGCATGTACTCTGTCGAAAATCACACACGAATGATGACCACAATTTGGAGTGTTAGCCCTAAGAGAGATTGAAAACGTTTTTCTTTCTCTCTTAAAATCCATAGAACTCGAAATTTGCGAAAACGAAAATCTTTTTTTGTTTTGGGGTTTCACCCTTTATTTGTATGTGTAGATAAACCCTCACTTAAAATCATATTAGTAATACAACTATTGTATTTAGGCGGTTTAAACAAATTACACATACGCTCCTATTAATAAGTTATTATATAACAAATAGTAAGGGCTTTTATGTTATGAACTTTATCATATAAAATCCATTACTCTGGACTAATTGAAATTGTGCAAAGTCATTCTTTGTGTGCGACCCAATAGGTTCATGCGACGTTGGCAATGAACCGAAATCATTTTGATACAGAAGTCAAAAGCGGTCTCTAGCAAGACATTATAACTACCAAATTAGCATGAATTTCAAAATTAATACAACCTAATGAATAAAGTATATCATATCTTTTTGTCGTGCGATATCCTTTGACTAAATATAAGGCATGGAAAGTCAGCCTCAATCTTCAATCATACTAGTCTCGATCTTTAGGTAAACTGAAAACATCCAAATGACATTAATCATATCAATTCATATGGACTTGGTCATTATCAGTCTATCATATCGAGGGATCCACTGATATCTTTCTCTATACAAGAGTGACAAATTCTATCTTAATTACACATTCACATATTATTTAAATGGTAACCAATCACAATCTTTATAATCGTCCGACTAAAAACAACGTTTGATTATGTCAAATTATCGTGCTCATAATATTAAAGTCTATGGTAATCCAAGTCGAATGACTACATGATATACCTATCATAAGTAACACCTATGTCTTAATCCATATGATGTTCTTATAGCAAGTTGGTCCACTACCTAGTTCCCTAAAAAGTATTCGTGATCCCGATTCATATCCCTATACGTATGATAATCGCATGACCATCAATCAAGATTCACATTAGTCTTAATTCATTATAGTTCCCAGTATAATGATCGACTAGGGACATTTAGGATATTTCAACAAATATTGTAGATCTTACTATAAGGTAAACATGCAATCACTTATGATAAAAACATCACATGAAAACCTCAATTTTATTAACTAAAATTATAAGATAAATAATGCTTGTAGATTGACCAAGGGCACATGCCCCAAAATAAAAATAGGTCCAAAAAACATAAAATAAAATAAAATAGGTCGAAGCATGAGTATGTCAAAATATGAGCACCAAAATAATGACCAAAATTGGTACTAAAAAATCATGACCACGTTGAAACCTGAGCAATAAAATAATGACCAGAATTGGTTCAAGAAAATCATGACCATGTCAAACACATGAGCATGTCGAAGAATGACCAAAATAGGTTCAAAAAATAAGGTTGAAGCATGAGCATGTCGAAACATGAGCACCAAAACAATGACCATAATTTGTCCAAAAAACTATGACCGTGTCAAATATGAGCACCAAAATAATGATCAGAATTGGTCCAAAAAATCCTTGACTATGTTGAAACATAAGCACCAAAACAATGACCAGAATTGGTCAAAAAAATCATGACAATATCGAAACATGAGCATGTCGAAGAATCACCAAAATAGGTCTAAAAGAAGGTCGAACCATGAGCATGTCAAAATTTGAGCACTAAAAAAATGACCAGAATTGGTCCAAAAAATCATGACCATGTCGTAACATGAGTACCAAAACAATGACCGAAATTGGTTGAAAAAAATAATGACCATGTCGAAACATGAGTATGTCAAAAAATGACCAAAATAGGTCCCAAAAAATAAAGTAAAAAATGGTCAAAGCATAAGTATGTCAAAATATGAGCACCAAATCAATAACCAGAATTGGTCCAAAAAAATTATGATCATGTCGAAACATTAGCACTAAAACAATTACCAGAATTGGTCCTAAAAAGTCATGATCATGTCGAAACATTAGCACTAAAACAACGACCATAATTGGTCCAATAAAACCATGCTTATGTTGAAACATAAGCATGTTGAAGAATGACTAAAATAGGTCCAAAAAGTTCGAAGCGTGAGCACATCGAAGTATGGGCACCAAACAATGACCAGAATTGGTAAAAAAAATCATGACCATGTCAAAACATGAGCATGTTCAAGCATGAATGCCAAAACAATTACTAGAATTGATCACAAAAAATCATGACCATGTCAAAACATGAGCATGTCGACGTGACCAAAATAAGTCCAAAAAAAACTCTTACGCAACACACTACATTTCTCCTACAGGAGTAGGGGCATATGGTGTGAGAAAGCGTAAAACCTACCTCGAGACTTGCACAGACGCATCTAGAGGTAAAGCTGGAAGTAGCTGGAATTTCATAGATCCCTGAGATATCGGAGAATCAATGATGAAATCAAATTAGTGGAAAATCCCACCAATAACGGAAAGTCGAGATTTACCAAATTTTATTAAATAGGAAAATTGGATTTGGTAATATCCCGATCGGAAACCAACAAGGATAAACCCCACTGCTATAAATACGCAACAGATTGGTGGAAGAGGTATGCTCGAAATTCCAACCCTAACTCCTCCGTCTTTTCAATTTCTTGCTTTGACTTCAGCATCGGAGTGATCTCCCCGAATGCCATAACTCTGAGTGTGTTTTGTAGGTTGCGGTTGCGGAAGTCGCTGACGTTTGCTTAGGGATTCTTGCAGTTCATGGTTTCAGATTGTAGTACTGTTGTTAACGCATCATCTAAAGGTCGATGATGTTCATCTTGGGATTCGTGCAGTTCGTGGTTCCAGATTGTAGTGCAGTCATTGACACATTAAGTCCAATTTAACAATATCAATGACAATAACATAGCCTCTAATTAGACAATTTAATCCAATTTAACAAACTAGGAAAAAAAATTAAGTTAGAGGTACTTGGACAAGACCAGGTTGGATGAGTGGGCAAATTTGTTGCACGCTCTAATGTGTAAGGGTAATGCTATTTGGACTCGTGAGTTCAGACTCAAACTTTTTTAATTTCAAATACATACTTGAGCAATTAATGAAACAACCATAATCACTTGTAAAATTCATATTATACCCTTTAAATATTTATAAAAATTTTAAAAACTACCCTATGAATCCGGACTCATGAGTCCAAATAGACTTATTGAATGTGTAATTGAATGGCTCCAAATGACTATGCAACAGATGATTATCTCGAAAGACAAACCGACTGAGTATGGTGGTTGGATTGAATGCTCGAAACCCAATACCTCTAATTATAACAGAATTCACAAGTTTAAGCTGCAATTATGGGAAAAGTTGCGCCATGGACCTTTATGGGGCCCTTTTTAGACCGTATGCAAAAGGTTATTCAAATTATTCAGGCTGTTGGCTTCTTACGCGATAGGCATGCATGCATCATCATCAAGAAGGAAATGATTTAAATCCTCTACTTTTTTTTTTTTTTTTTTTTTTTTTTTTTTTTTTTTTTTTTTTTTTTTTTTATCTTGTTCAGGATTATTTAGTCTTCACTATTCCACTTGACACACCATACTCCACAAAAGATATGTTTCAGTCGAGAATATAAAATTAGAACCTAAAAGGCTGTAATCCTTAGAATGCGCCTAAATAATCAGCAAATGCTCCAAATACACGAAGGAAATGGTTGGTCCTCTAATTTATTACAATTGAAGTTATTACTGAACTCAGATTTTAAGATGTGCATATACAAGAATATATCAAGTTCAAGATCACATTGAGCAAGTCTGACTTAAAATTAGAAGATTCCAATATAAAAAACAATCCATCAATTTTTTTTTTTTTTTTTGAAGTAATCATGGATATTCAGACATTTTGCTTGACAAGTCCCATAAGCCCTGAGATTGTGAAAAAAGACAATTAGTAGCCCGACGTTTAGCTATGGTGAGGAATGAAAACCGGAGCCACATATTTTGATTAGATGAATAAATAAAAATCAATGATCCTAATCCTTATAAACACCACTTCTTTTTTCTTTAGTGTAAGAAATTTTCACATGCATTACTGATTCAATCCTTCTTACAATATGATTCCCGTCACAATTCTTGAAAAAAAAAGAAAAAAGAAAATACAGTGAAGATAAATAGTGAAGCTCAACCATGGGAGCTGTGGCCTTATATTTTATTCTTGCATGTGCCTTAGAGCTGCATTCATTTGTCATTGCTTCTGTTGAAAAGTACACTGTGATACATATATGGGGATTCGGGAATAATAAATCATGAAGAGATAGGGATCTTGAACTATTTGTATAATAATGTGTCTAGCTTGGATCACAAAGGTGATCCAAATCAATTCCCTATCTGCCCACATAGGCCATTTTTTGCATTTTGAAGGTTAGGCTTGGAGTTGAAGAGATACCCCATTTGCCCTTTTGTTGAATAGTTCAAAGCAAAAATGTTGTGGGAACCTTGTATATACAGTGGAAGTTTAATTTAAACATTATCTTAAAATTTTGAAAGAAGCTGTAGCTAGGAAAATTCTGTTTTAATCATGCGATAGCAACCTAGGGTGACATGATTAAAGTAATCAAACATATTTTGTCTCTCCTTTAAAGGCAACATATGTAGTATTTCTTCTTCCACACAGGCTTGTTCCCCTAGTTTCTAACATTGGTGTATTCAATTGAGATTTTAATAGACTTTTGGTTACTTTTAATTACTAAAAAAAGTTTAGGTGTATTCAATTAAAACTTTTAGAGAGTTTCTAAAAGTAATGTGTATCCAATGTGAGCTTTTATAGACTTTTTCAAAGTTTATAAAAATTTTGGGGTATTCGATTTAAACTTTTAGAGAGTTTATAAAAGTAAAGTGTATTTAATTTTTTGATAACTTTTGTAGTTTGGTTACAAATCTCGACTTTTATAGACTTTTTGTATAAAAATACACATAAACAAATCTCCAACTTCTCATCACCTCAACCCAAAAACTTGTAAAGACTTCTAATTTTTGTTGGTTCTCTTATTCAATAAGGACTTCATTGTTCATAATGTCTTTTATTATCAATTGTTTTTATCGACTTCTCAAATCACTCAACAACTTGTGAATTTCATTGCTCACTCATTATATTCTAATGTTTATGTTAATGAAAATGAAAATGATGTCATTATTAACAAGATCTCATTTTTGCATCATTGTACATTTTATATGATTTTTTTTACAAAAAAAATTTGTTTATTAAGTGTATAATTATAATCTCAAAAAATGTAATATTATTATTTTTTAAAAAATAATCGCGTATTTTTTTTCAAATGCAAGAAGTGCATTTTAAAGATTTTAAACTATCATTATTAAAGAAAAAGATATAAGTTTTTTTACTTAAGTAAAAAAAAGTGCAAAATTTTTACACACAATGATCTTACTTGGTTCTTTTTTGCCACTAAAAGATTATTAATTTGCATATTTGTTTTGTTGATATTTATTTACTTATTTATTATAATACTATATTGATAGTTGTAATTCATTACTATGTCTATATGATTTTTTATTAAAATATAAAAATACTTTTAAAAAATTAATAATAGTTCTTAAGAAAAAGAAATATAATTATTCGCTTTTTTATAATAAAGTGCAAAATATTTGTTTCAATATTAAAATCAAAAAAATCTACTAGTATCAATCAAAATCATGTTTAAGAAGTTAACAAAAGTCACTAAAAATCTTAAATGTTGATAAAATTCATCAAAAAGAAGTTTACTTAAAAGTTTATCAAAGTCTTTAAAAATCTACGAAAATCTCCAAACTTTAGAAAAGTCATCCACTTATAAAAGTAACCAAAAGTCCATTAAAATCTCAATTGAATACACCCATATAAAATGAAATGTGCACTACAACAAATTATGCAATTAGCAACAAAATGAAGTTTTATTGCTAAACACTGATTTTTTTTTTTTTTTTTTTGTTTTTGCAACAAATCATTGATTTTGTTTCTGTGTAAAGAAGATAAGAAACAACAACAAAACTTTCATTGCTAGACTGGATAGCGTTGCTAGGAACGAAAAAACTCTCGAGGGACTTGAGCGTTCTAAAAGTAAGACTCTCGATGGACCAGTCAAATCGGGATCAGGACATTTCTATGCGTCTCTCTCTCTCTCTCTCTCTCTCTCTCTCTCTCTCTCATATCTAATGGCTTCTTCTCTGCTCCAATCTTCTCTGCTTGGTTTGCTCTGCCGCCATTTCTATGCGCCTTTTCGCATCGAAAGTTAGGGTTTTTGGTGGACTTACGGGATTTCTAGGGTTTTACAGAGCTGGGTTTCTTATCGTTCATACGAAAAATTAGGTCTTGTTTGGGTGGCGAGCTGTGGGAGCTCCGATCGTTGAAGAATTAGGGTTTTGGGCGCGGTTGAATGGCATTGGGAGATGTGGTGTTGGTGGAGCAGAGGAGGGACTCCGAGCGCGGTTGAATGGAAATCTTGTTTTCTTCTTCCTCTATGGGCGTCGCCGTTGGGATATGCGGTCTCCAGCTCATTCGCAACATCACCACCAACCCAGAAGTCATGTTCGATCTCGATCTACCAATCTCTTGAACGGTTTGGTTTTGTTTTAGGGTTAGGGTTTTGATTTGTATGAATTTGATTGATTGGTAGGGAGAGGGATCACTCGTTGAAGAGTATTTATAGCGATTTGAAGATCTCTCGCGCAAGGATTTGAAGCTTTCTTGCACAGATTCAATCTCTCGTTAGTCGATTTGAAGCTCAGTTCGCCAGTCGATCTCTAGCTCGTACAACTCGATCGCCAATCGATCCATTCGATGTGTTCTGTTTGATTGGCAAGTCTGCATCATCCAAGTAAGAGTTTCGAAGAAAGTTAGGGTTTTTTATAGGCTCGGATCTTTTGGATTGTGTCTGATTAGGAGGAGGTGGTGGAGCCAGAGAGGAGAGATTGCAGGGCTTCCTTGAAGTGGAGAGCGGACCTCAATCCGTCAATGTGAGTTTCGAAGAAAGATAGTGTTTTTTTTTTTTTTGGTTTAGTGAGATAATAAGATGGTTTCATTTCATCAGCTTTGCATCTTTAAACTTCTCTTAATTTGATCTGTAGATGGGAAGTAAGTTCTTATTCTATGGACTCTTTGTATGATTTGGAACTTATATCCAAAACGGTTCTGATAATTCTTGAAAACTCAAAAATGGGAGCTAGGGGAGTTGCTCATGTAGAAGGGATTGATCAGGTCGATCTCACGGAGGATGCTCGCTACTCAAACCTTTTGATGATAAATCGCACTGCTAGCACTCTTTCGTGGAATTTGCCTTTTGTGATCTCTATTTGATGGTTTGTCTGAAAATATTTGGCCATCACTGTTATCAATTTAGTGTTGTCGACTATTGTGAGCATGATATACTCAAGTTGACTAGTAGGGATAAAGCATGGCATGGCAGTTGAGTGATTAGCCAGTCAAACTTAATTAAAAGTAGTGAATTATACATTTTTCATTTTATTGTGTAAAATGTTACTCGCAAATCTTGCTAGTTCTTTCCTAATCTGCCTCACTCGCAGGTTTATGGAGTGCAAAGATCGGAAGAACCACAGTGCCTTAGCTCTGCCGTATTCATTTCTTCCTGCCATGACAGCTAAGACATTGAGAGATGTAGCAGAGCAGGTGTGTTATATGTAAGTTAACCTTTTAATATCTCCTTTAATTTTTGTTGTTGTAGCTAACAAATCTAGGCAAATGATTGTTTTCTTTCTATCTTCGGGAACCTCTTAAATAATCTCGAGGATTAGGATGCTCATTTGGGAGAAATGGATTTTAGTGAAATAAACTGTTTCAAGAGCTAAAATTAGAGTACTTCACTAGCATTCTCCTTCATTTGCATCTTATACATATTATATAGTCTACATTTATGTTTTTAAAGCACAACTATAATTACTATTGTGGCTGAACAATCCCATAGTAGGAGTTTTGAATTGCATTTGTATGTACTTACCATTTTAATTAGAGAGCCTAGGCAAGACTAGTTCCTACTTCCAATGATTTTCTTACAAGAAAGTTTTATCATTTCTAAATTTTGCTCCGTTATTCCTTGTGATTCTTATTTGAGATTTTGTTTTTTCTTTTTAATTTTGACATTTCTTTTTTCTTATATTTGGTTCTCTTATATATTCTTTGTCTTATGTTATGTTTCTTATTCGGGATTTTGCTTTTGCTTTTTAATTTTGATATTTCATTTTTCTTGTATTTGGGTCTTTTATTCTATATGACTATGATATAAGATTCTTATTCTTTATGCTTCTTATTGGGTTTTTTTGTTTTCTAATTTTGATGTTTCTTTTTCATTATATATTTGGTTCTTTTATTCTCTATGATATATGATTGTTAATTTTTTTTTTTTTTAATTTTGATGTTTCCTTTTCATTTTATATATTTGGTTCTTTTATTCTTTATTATGATTCTTATTATTTATCGTACTTATTTGGGCTTTCTTTTGCTTTCTAATTTTCATATTTCTTTTTTCTTATTTTTGGCTCTCTGATTCTATATCAATGGTGCTACCTATATGATTGAATAAATGAATTTCTATTGGAATTTGGTGATAAGTATTAATTAAATATGCACAACTCAATTATAGCAGGTAAGTTTCAGTTGAAGAATTGATTTTGTAGCTGTGATTTTATTGCATCACATGTGAATCTTATGGGTTTCTTAATAAACTATGTTCCGTTTCATGTTCTGCCATCTCTTATTATTTTCTACCACCTATAGTGCTACGACCAAGAGTGAACTTGATTAAAGTTGATTTTGTAGCTGTGATTTTGATACGACCCTAATCAATAAGAGACTGGGGGACCACTAATGCAACATTAGAAGTGTGAGTGAGTTTGTTGAGTCTTTTAGGCGGGAAGGTGAATGTTTCTGTCCATTTTAGGGGGGAACTGAGAAGGTATAAATAGACCGTGAGGAGAAGAGGTAGGATGGAGAAAATTGTAATTGAATTGGGTGAACTCTTTGAATTTGGTATGAGAGACTAGTCTGCTTAAGCGACGCTAATTTTTGTCGGAATCTCAGGAAGTAAATATGAGTATTAAGTTAACATAGGCTCCTGAAAGTTGAAATTCTATGGTAATCATTTAAATTAAAGGAGCCAACTTTTTATTTCCAGATATGACTCAGAAATTTTCAAGATAGTCCATGGGAGGTTTGAATTTTTTATGTGCTAAAAAACAGTGCTTATAGAAATGACAAAATGTGTTTTTCATGTGATACATATGAAGAAAGAATCGTGCTGTGGCTATTGGTACATGCGGTGTGGACATCATTATTAGAAACTATGCAAATTCTCAATGATGCTATGTTCTGTTCTTTTACATCGAATCTGATTTTCGCAGTTGAATCCACTTGTGAATCAATTCAAATTCTACTGTAGTTGACAGTCATGCTCTATTAGAGAGTTCCTACAGATTTGTTCGACTGTTAGAAACTATTCTCAGTTTCACTGTTCCTTCATTTGAAGAAAACTATCTATTTTAGATAGTTTCACAAAATTGATAGGCATGTGAGATTTCTGCAGGCAAAGGATCTGAATCAGAGTGGGACGAGGCCTTCATGTTCAATCTGTCGGAAGGAATTTCTGAACGCTCTCTCAAAATCCTGGACAGCGACAGCGGCACTGCAGATGATTTTGTGGGGGAAGCAAGGTATTTGTTCATTATCCTGAGTTTTTGTATCCTACACATCATTGATCTTGGTCTTCTAACTAACCCTATACCTCATTTTGCATTTGTGTCATCGCTGAATGCACAGAGGAAACTAATGTTTCTATTTTGGTGGATGATTGTTGTAGCATTCCTCTGGAACCACTGTTTATGGCCGGAGACCTGCCTCCAACTTCTTACAATGTGGTCAAGGAACAGGAATTTCGTGGAGAAATGCACATTGCTACCCTCCAAAGTTTTACTCTCAAAGTTTGCTCCATTAGAATTTGACTAGTACTTTACCCAAATAACTAAACAAGTGTTTTGACTGATGTCATTGCCGTCGGTGTTGCAGTGCGACTGTGACCGTGAATTTCAAATCCCGGAAAAGAGCTATGGCGGATGGAAGGAATCATCCTAAGATTTGTAGGAGGACAAAATGCTAGAGCTCCCGAAAATGAAATCGAAGTAATAGTAGCGACGGGAAAGCGATGATGATGATCATGGGTGGAACGCGATTGTTACCTTCTTAGGTGTGATTTAGGAATAAATGACTGTCTTTTTGCAAAGTATAATTCGATTTAATTTTTTAGTTATTTGTATAACATTTCAATGTTCATAATTCATTTGATTTCATTTGAATTCCAAGTTCAAATTCAACTATAATTGTTCTTTATTAATTCAATTGTTGTTACTGCAATTTGGTTTGTTGCAGGAAAGAACACTACCACCAAATTCTTTTGTTGCTGAAAACAGTTTCAGCGATGAATCTGATTTGCTGCTGAAAATTTCTTTAGCAACAAATGGTCAAGTTGTTGGTGGCGACTATTAGGTACGGACTGTTAGCCACAAAGTTAGCAACAAAAAACTCTCGTTCCTAACCATCTTTAGGAACGAATATGGTGGTTTTAGCAATGAAATCTGTCGTTGCTAAATGTGATTTTTGTTGTAGTGGTGTATTATGAATTAAAGGTCATCTCCCTTGAGACTCAATATATATATATACTTATTACGCATTTAATATGCTTTGTATTAAATGCACTACATCAATCATCATTGAATTAAAATTTTATAATAATTTAATGGGGAGATATATAGTTCACATGAAATGAGTATATATTTGAACTTTATTGTAAAAGCACCATCTCTCTCTCTCTCTCTCTCTATATATATATATATAATTTAAATTGAATTGGAACTTGCTAAGAACTAGAGAAGGAAAATAGAAGACTAAGAACTTCTACTACTACAAACTACTACGACAAATGAGAAGAGAAGAAATAAGATAGTTGGAATGAAAAGTTTTCATTCAACTTGGTGTGTTCTTACAATGAGGTTAGCACCCTTTATATAAGCCATTTGGTATGATGACAAATGTGCCTTAGCAATGTGGGACAATTAACATATACACTTCATGTCATACAACACTTTACAAGTAATCAATGTGGGACAATTAACACATACACTACATGTCATACAACACATTACAAGTAATTTGACAATACATGGAAGAGTTGGTGTACATTGGAAATGACAATACAAGTTACATGACTACACAATATGTTGGTGTGCATGCATGGTCATCCACACTTCACAACACTTCTTCTTGGATGACACTTGCTTAGAGATTGTGCCTCGTTAAAACTTTTACTAAGAAAAATCCTGTGGGAAAAAATATAGTAAAAGAAAAAGAGTACACTATTCTCATAAATATTAAGATAGGCATAATATTGTTAAGATTGCCTCATTAAAAACCTTGCTAGGAAAACTCAATGGGATTAAATATAGTAAAAGAAAAAAAGTACACTTATTCAGTTTCTCTACTTGCAATGTCTTTAAGTTTACGCAAGCCAATACCATATGTAAGCCTCATTTGAAGATTATCACTCGATCGGATTTGCTTGACATCAATTTCACCATTCTTCTTAAGCTCATGCGCATAAAATAATTTTGGTAAAATACGTTTTGTTTTGTCCCTTTTTATGAATCCTTCACTTAATTGTGCAATACATGCTGCGTTATCTTCAAATAATATGGTTGGAGAATTTTTTATTGAAGACAATCCACATGATTCTTGAATATGTTCAATCATGTTTCTCAACCATACACATTCACGACTTGCTTCATGAATTGCAAGTACTTCAGAATGGTTAGAAAAAATAGCAACCATAGTTTGTTTTACTGACTTCCATGATATAGCAGTATTACCACATTTGAAGACATATCCCGTTTGAGAGAACGGGCCTTGCGGGGATCAGATAAAAATTCAGCATCAGCATAACCTTGGAGATTCAATTTTACCCATCTCGAATAGAATAAACCCATGTCACTTATTCCTCGAAGATATCGAAAAATATGTTTAACCTCATTCCAATGTCTTCGAGTTGGTGAAGAGCTATATCTTACTAGTAGGTTGACAGCAAAAGCAATGTCAGGTCTTGTATAGTTTGCAAGATACATAAGTACACCAATTGCACTTAAATATGGTACCTCCGGACCAAGTAGCTCTTCATCACTTTCATGAGGTCGAAATGGATCCTTATCCACTTCAAGTGATCTGACAACCATTGGAGAGCTCAATCGATGCGCCTTGTCCATATAAAACCTTTTTAATATTTTTTCAATATAATTTGATTGATGGACAAGTACTCCACTTGAAAAATGTTCAATTTGCAAACAAATACGAAGTCTTGTTTTTCCAAGTTCTTTCATCTCGAATTCCTTTTTCAAATATTCGGATGTTCTAACGATGTCGTCGTGGTTTCCTACTATAACAATAATCACAAATCCTATTGATGATCTTTTAATGAAGACACATGGGCAAAGCAGATTATTTACATATCATTCTTTCAGTAAATAATCACTAAAACGTTTGTACCACATTCGTCCAGATTATTTCAACCTGTACAAAGACCTTTGTAATTTTATTGAATGCATGTTACGAGGTTTTGATTTTATTTCATCGAATATTACAAATTGATCAGGGATTTTCATATATATCTCACTGTCTAGGGATCCGTATAGATATGTTGTAACGACATCCATTAAATGCATATCAAGCCCTTCAAATTCTGCAAGGCTTATCAAGAACCGAAATATAATTGCATCTATAATAGGAGAATATATTTCCTCATAATCGATGTCAGGTCTTTGTGAGAAACCTTGAGCTACAAGTCTTGCTTTGTACCTTGAAACTTCATTTTTTTCGTTTCTCTTTAGTACAAATACCCATTTATATCCAACAGGTTTTACGCCATCTGGCGTTTGGACAATCGGTCAAAAAACCTCTCGTTTCCTTAACGAGTTTAGCTCTACTTGGATATCATCTTGCCATTTTTGCCAATCAGGTCTTTTTTGACATTCGTCCACTGATCGTGGTTCTGGATCATCATCATTTTCACATATTTCAAAAGACACATTGAAAGCAAATATATCATCAGGAACAATTTCATTTCGATCCCAAATCTTACCAGAGTTTAAATAATTTATTGAGATCTCATTATTTTCATATTTTTCCTCTTTTTCTAGAGGAAGTTGTTCCTCATCAGAATCAACTTGTTTCAACAAACCCTTATCAAAGGATTCTTGTGCTTTCTTAGGAGTATTTTGATTTGTATTTATTTTTACTCCCGTTTTCCTCTTTCGAGGAATTGTATCATTTGAACCAACCGGTCTTCCACTCTTTAAGCGTTTCGTTGGTTCTTGTGCATTTTGTTGCACAGATACATCAATTATTGGAGGAGCATTTACAGCTGGAATATGTGATTTTGTCACTTGTTTTGCATCATTAAATGCATTTGGTAATTGATTTGCGATTTGTTGCAAATGAATGATCTTTTGAACTTCAAGTTCACACTGATTTGTGCGTGGATCATAATGTGATAAAGTTGATGCATTCTAGGCAATTTCGCACCATTCCTTTTGAATTGGCTTCTTATCTCCCCATAATGGTGGAAAAACTGCTTCATTAAAGTGACAATCAGCAAAACGTGCCGTAAATAAATCCCCAATTAAGGGCTCAAGGTATCTTATAATGGACGATGAGTTAAATCCAACATAAATCCCAAGTTTTTGTTGTGGACCCATCTTAGTTCTATTGAGAGGTGGTATAGGAACATACATTGCACAACCAAAAATTCTCAAGTGTGAAATATTTGGTTGTTGACCTAAAATGAGTTGCATGGGGGAATGTTCATGGTATGCAGTAGGCCTATAACGAATGATAGATGCTGCATAAATGACTGCATATCCCCAAACTGAAGTTGATAACTTAGTTTTCATGATTAAAGGTCTGACAATTAATTAAATGAGTTTGATCAGAGATTCTGCCAAACCATTCTAGGTATGCACGTGTGGAACATAATGTTCAATGGTAATTCCTATAGACATGCAATAATTTTTAAATGCTTGAGATTGAAATTCTCCGGCATTATCAAGACGGATGGTCTTGATTGGGTTGTCAGAGAATTGTGCTCTTAACTTAATGATTTGTGCTAAAAGTCTAGCAAATGCAACATTGCGGGTTGAAAGCAAACAAACATGTGACCACCTAGTTGATGCATCTATCAAAACCATGAAATATTTAAATGGTCTACAGTGATGATGAATATGACCACATATGTCTCCCTGAATGCGTTCTAAGAAAACTGGGGGTTCCACAACAATTTTACTTGGGGATGGTTTAACTATCAATTTACCTTGAGAACAACTAGCACAATTATAATCACCAGCTGAAAATATTTTGTGACTCCTTAAAGGATGTCTATGCGAATTATTAATTATTCTTCGCATCATTGATGATCCTGGATGACCAAGCCGGTCATGCCATAAAATGAATGTCTTTGGATCATTAATTTTCTTATTCAAGACGACATTCGTTTCGACATGCCTTATATGAGTAAAATATAATCCAGAAGATAAAGTTGATAATTTTTCTAACACTTATTTTTTCCCATTTGAAACCAATGTGACATAGATAAATTCTCTATTATTTTCGTTCACGGTTTCAATGCGATATCCATTTTGTCGAATATCTTTAAAGCTCAGTAAATCTCTTCTGGATTTTTCAGAGTATAAGACATTGTCAACATGAATTGTTGTTCCCCCAGGCAACATAATATTTGCTCTTCCAGAGCCATTAATCAAATTGAAAATGTCAAATATTGTTTGAACATTTGCCTCAGCTAAGTTCAAACTAGAGAAATATTCTCTGTTTTTAAGGATTGTGTGTGTTGTAACACAATCAGCAAGACATATATCACTCTTATTTGATTCATGATTTGAACAAATGATTTGTTGATCCATCTGGACAAATAATATTTGACAAATTAGAAAAGAGTCATATTTTATTGATAAAAATTTATAATATTTTGCCTTTGATTTTGAAGGCATGGTAAAGGTCACAAAAATTTTCGGGTATATATATGACAATATTTAGGCAAAATAGCCTTTCATATATGACCAAAAAAATGTCACAATTATGAGCGTTCATTGTCAATAATTATTTACCCTTTGTAGTGGTGCACCACTTTGGTTTCACTTTTTGTTGGAATTGTCAATCGACCTTTACCTGATATTTTCACATTTTCCACGTCCATAAACTTATTATTGCGATCATGATCATTATATGCAAGATATGCTTCTTAATTTGAAGCCGAACTAATTGGACGGGATCGATATTATATTTATAATATCTCATTATTTTACTCAGCTACCATGAGACAAGAAATCTATCCTTAATATTTATTGGATTGACATGCGCACTCGATATTTGTTGCAGCAATAAATCGAGGCGGGCCACGTGACCTTCTTTTATTGTCTCATCAGTCATATTTCCACATAGCCTCAACATAGAGGTAATTATAATTGCGGAATTATAATTAATATTTGACTGATTAAATTTTGTAGCTTGAGACTCAACTGCTCATTTTGAGCTTTTGGAGCATTACCTTTTTTGGTATTTATATATTTATAACTCCATAGGGTGAAAATAAATATGAAATTGTTGTGAAGTGTGGATGACCATGCATGTACACCAACATATTGTGTAGTTATGTACTTTCACTAGTCTATGTATTGTCATGTTCTTTGTAACCATTTCAATGTACATGGGGTGTATGTTTTAGTCCCACATTGCTAAGGCACATTTGTCATCATACCAAATGGCCTATATAAAGGATACTAACTTCGTTGTAAGAGCACACCAAGTTAAATGAAAACTTCTCATTCCAACTATCTCATTTCTTCTCTTCTCCTTTGTAGTAGTAGTTTGTAGTAGTAGAAGTTCTTAGTCTTCTATTTCCTTCTCTAGTTCTTAGCAAGTTCCAATTTATTTTACAACACGTTATCAGCACGAGCTTGCTCTAGCATTAAGGAGATCTTGAAGTTCAAGAAGGCTTGTTAAGGAGAGAAAGCTAGGAAGGTATAACTTTTGTTATTTAAATAAGTTCAATTTACTTCTATATTATCATGGTTACTTCCTTTTATCTATGCATACTTTATTCATATATTATGCATTATAGCGTCACCGATTGCGAAAGTATGCTCTGTAGTTGCGTCTTGTACGATCTTCTACATCAGAAATCAAAAGTCAGTATGTGACAACTAGTTTTCTCTTAAAACTACAAACGATTAGTTATTGTTCTATTCTTGATTTTATAATACAAATCATGCTATAAGTTTGAGTTGATAGTGGGTAAGCCTTGTCTCTGGTAAAGCTAAACATTGAAAGGGAGACGGGTTATCCCGTTCGAGGAGGCATGACATTAAGCAGACTTTGTCTCGCCACCCAACCTGGAGGTTGTCCCACCAACTCATACGAATAGTACATTTGATTATTAATAAATCAAGTTGTGAACATATACTTAATCATATGTTATATTTTTTTTACATAAAAGAAAAGAGAAAATTATTTTATATTATATTTACTTTTAAAATATTAATCAACCATAGTTGAATTTGTTATCTTATTATAATTCTTGTCATGATAATTAGATATTACAAATTATGAATAAAGCTTGTATCCATGCAAGGTTGTATGTTGTACACAATCATTCACCAATTTCTCTTTAGAGATTTGAAAAGTGAATATTTCACTTTATATATATTTTCACCTTATGGAGTTATATATATATATACCAAAAGGGTAATGCTCCAAAAAGCTCGAAATGAGTAATTTGGGTCTCATGCTACAAAATTTAATCAGTAATATATTAATTATAATTCCACAATTTTAATTACCTCTATGTTGAGGCTATGTGGAAATACGACTGATGAGACAATAAAAAGGTCACATGGCCCGCCTCGATTTATTGCTGCAACAAATATCGAGTGCGCACGTCAATCCAATAAATATTAAGGATTGATTTCTTGTCTCATGGTATTTGAGTAAAATAATGAGATATTATAAATATAATATCGCTCCCGTCAATTAGTTCGACTTCAAATTAAGAAGCATATGTTGCATATAATGATCATGATCGCAATAATAAATTTATGGACGTGGAAAAGGTGAAAATATCAGGTAAATGTCGTATTGACAATTCCACCAAAAATTGGAATAAAAGTGGTGCACCACTACAAAGGGCAAATAATTATTGACAATGAGCGCTCATAATTGTGACATTTTTTTAGTCATATATGAAAGGCAAAATATTATGAATTTTATCATTAAAATATCACTCTTTTTCTGGTTTGCCAAACATTATTTGTCCAGATGGATCGACAAATCATGTGGTCAAGTCATGAATCAAATAAGAGCGATATATGTCTTGCTGATTGTGCTACAACGCATACAATCCTTAAAAACAGAGAATATTTCTCCAATTTGAATTTAGCTGAGGCTAATGTTCAAACAATATCTCGCACCTCCAATTTGATTAATGGCTCTGGAAAAGCAAATATTATGTTGCCTGGGGGAACAACAATTCATGTTGACAATGCCTTATACTCCGAAAAATCCAGAAGAAATTTACTGAGCTTTAAAGATATTCGACAAAATGGATATCACATTGAAATCGTGAATGAAAATAATAGAGAGTTTCTCTATGTCACATTGGTTTCAAATGGGAAAAAAGAAGTGTTAGAAAAATTCCCAGCTTTATCATCTGGATTATATTTTACTCATATAAGGCATGTCGAAACGAATGTCGCCTTGAATAAGAAAATTAATGATCCAAAGACATTCATTTTATGACATGACCGGCTTGGTCATCCAACATCATCAATGATGCGAAGAATAATTAATAATTCGCACGGACATCCTTTAAGGAGTCACAAAATATTTTCAGCTGGTGATTATAATTGTGCTAGTTGTTCTCAAGGTAAATTGATAGTTAAACCATCCCCAAGTAAAATTGTTGTGGAATCCCGGTTTTCTTAGAACGCATTCAGGGAGACATATGTGGTCCTATTCATCCTCACTGTGGACCATTCAGATATTTCATGGTTTTGATAGATGCATCAACTAGGTGGTCACACGTTTGTTTGCTTTCAACCCGCAATGTTGCATTTGCTAGACTTTTAGCACAAATCATTAAGTTAAGAGCACAATTTCCTGACAACCCGATTAAGACCATCCGTCTTGATAATGCCGTGAAATTTCAATCTCAAGCATTTAGAAATTATTGCATGTCTATAGGAATTACCATTGAACATTTTGTTCCGCATGTGCATACCCAGAATGGTTTGGCAGAATCTCTTATCAAACGCATTCAATTAATTGCCAAACCTTTAATCATGAGAACTAAGTTATCGACTTCAGTTTGGGGACATGCAGTCCTTCATGCAGCATCTATCATTCGTTATAGGCCTACCGCATACCATGAACATTCCCCCATGCAACTCATTTTAGGTCAACAACCAAATATTTCACATTTGAGAATTTTTGGTTATGCAGTGTATGTTCCTATACCACCTCCCAATAGAACTAAGATGGGTCCACAACGAAAACTTAGGATTTATGTTGGATTTAACTCATCGTCCATTATAAGATACCTTGAGCCCTTAACAGGGGATTTATTTATTGCACGTTTTGCTGATTGTCACTTTGATGAAGCAATTTTCCCACCATTAGGGGGAGATAAGAAGCTAATTCAAAAGGAATGGCGCGAAATTGCTTGGAATGCATCAACTTTATCACATTATGATCCACGCACAAATAAGTGTGAACTTGAAGTTCAAAAGATCATTCATTTGCAACAAATTGCAAATCAATTACCTGATGCATTTAATGATGCAAAACAAGTGATAAAATCACATATTCCAGCTGTAAATGCTTCTGCAAGAATTGATGTCTCGGTGCAACAAAATGCACAAGAACCAACGAAACGCTTAAAGCGTGGAAGACCGGTTGGTTCAAAAGATACAATTCCTCGAAAGAGAAAAACGGGAGTAAAAATAAATACAAATCAAAATACTCCTGAGAAAGCACAAGAATCCTTTGATAAGGGTTTGTCAGAACAAGTTGATTCTGATGAGGAATAACTTCCTCTAGAAAAAAGAAAAAAATGAAAATAATGAGATCTCAATAAATTATTTAAACTCTGGTAAGATTTGGGATCGAAATGAAATTGTTCCTGATGATATATTTATTTTCAATGTGTCCTTTGAAATATGTGAAAATGATGATGATCCAGAACCACGATCAGTGGACGAATGTCGAAAAAGACCTGATTGGCAAAAATGGCAAGAGGCTAACCAAGCAGAGCTAAACTCGTTAAGGAAACGAGAGGTTTTTGGACCAATTGTCCAAACGCCAGATGGCGTAAAACCTGTTGGATATAAATGGGTATTTGTACGAAAGAGAAACGAAAAAAATGAAGTTACAAGGTACAAAGCAAGACTTGTAGCTCAAGGTTTCTCACAAAGACCTGACATCGATTATGAGGAAACATATTCTCCTGTTATAGATGCAATCACATTTCGGTTCTTGATAAGCCTTAAGTCTCTGAAGGGCTTGATATGCATTTAATGGATGTCGTTACAGCATATCTGTACGGATCCCTAGACAGTGAGATATATATGAAAATCCCTATTGGATTTGTAATATCCGATGAAATAAAATCAAAACCTCATAACATGCACTCTATAAAATTACAAAGGTCTTTTTACGGATTGAAACAATCTGGACGAATGTGGTACAAACGCCTCAGTGATTATTTATTGAAAGAAGGATATGTAAATAATCCGCTTTGCCCATGTGTCTTCATTAAAAGATCATCAACAGAGATTCGTGATTATGATTTAAATTGTACGACGACATGTTCATGAATTGCAAACTATGGTTTGCAAATTGAACATTTTTCAAGTGGAGTATTTTCCATCAACAAATTATATTTAAAAAATATTAAAAAGATTTTATTGCAATTCATGAGAAGGTTGTCGATCACTTGAATGATAAGGTATGAAAGTGATGAGAAACATGATTGGACATATTCAAGAATCATGTGGATTACCTTCAATCGAAGACAAAAGATTCTTCAACCATATTATATGAAGATAATTCAAGGTTAGCATGCATTGCACAATTAAGATATGAAGGATTCATAAAATGTGCTACTTCTTCCAATCATTCGAAGTACTTGCAATTCATAAAACATATTTCACATGAAAATTCAAGAATCATGTGGATTTTATAAAAGATTCTTCAACCATATTATATGAAGATAATGCGGCATGCATTGAGCAATTAAGTGAAGGATTCATAAAATGTGACGAGAATAAAACATATTTCACCAAAAAGAATGGAAGAATGGTGAAATTGATGTCAAGCAAATCCGATCGAGTGATAATCTTGATGATTTATTCACAAAAGCCTTACCAACTACGACATTTAAAAAGCTTACATATGGTATTGGCTTGCGTAAACTTAAAGACATTGCAAGTAAAGAAACTGAACAAGTTTCACCCATATTCACATGAAGGGCAGTTATTGATTAATGTATTGCACTCTTTTTCCCTTAGCTATGGTTTTATCCAATTGGGTTTTCCATGTAAGGTTTTTAATGAGGCAATCTTAACAATATTATACCCATCTTAATATTTATGAGAATAGTTTACTCTTTTCTTTTACTATATTTTTTTCCACAGAGTTTTTCTTAGTAAAAGTTTTAACGAGGCACAATCTCTGAGCAAGCGTCATCCAAGGGGGAGTGTTGTGAAGTGTGGATGACCATGCATGTACACCAACATATTGTGTCGTTATGTACTTTCACTAGTCTATGTATTGTCATGTTCTTTGTAACCATTTCAATGTACATGGGGTGTATGTTTTAGTCCCACATTGCTAAGGCACATTTGTCATCATACCAAATGGCCTATATAAAGGATACTAACTTCATTGTAAGAGCACACCAAGTTGAATGAAAACTTCTCATTCCAACTATCTCATTTCTTCTCTTCTCCTTTGTAGTAATAGTTTGTAGTAGTAGTAGAAGTTCTTAGTCTTCTATTTCCTTCTCTAGTTCTTAGCAAGTTCCGATTTATTTTACAACAGAAATATTCACTTTTCAAATCTCTAAAGAGATATTGACAAATGATTGTGTACAACATACAACCTTGCATAGATGCAAGCTTTATTCATAATTTGTAATATCTAATTATAATGACAAGAATTATAATAAGGTAACAAATTCAACTATGGTTGATTAATATTTTGAAAGTAAATATAATATAAAATAATTTTCTCTTTTCTTTTATGTAAAAAAAACATAACATATGATTAAGTATATGTTCATAACTTGATTCATTAATAATCAAATGTACTATTCGTATGAGTTGGTGGGACTACCTCCAGGTTGGGTGGCGAGACAAAGTCCGCCAAACGGGATAACCCGTCTCCTTTCAATGTTTAGCTATAAAATCAATCTCCCTCGGTGGTGGTAATCTCGGCAAATCCTCCTGAAACACATCCGGGAAGTTACACACACCGGTACTTCGAAAAGCAAATCTCCGCTTCGCTCTAGTGCTCATGACGCTCGCAACAATCTCAATCTCGTCACTCGTGGCTTCCCGCCTCTGGTGATAGGTAGTAGCGATGCCGTGCCTCGAATCCGAGCTCTCGAACCACCTTCTAACGGAATCGTGATTCTCTTCTCATAACAACTAATGTGAGCATGAAACGATCCCGCCAATCCATGCCCAACAAAGCATCAAACTCCAAAAACTCGAGCACTCTCATATCCACCGGTGGTAACTCATAACCCCTATCTCTACCGAAATATCGAGGCACAACAAATTCGGGTAAATCTTATCTCCAAGCAATGGCCGAGGATGAGGGTTTACTAAGCCTAACATGTTTCAAACCTAGCTTATCTACCATTCGACCAAGAATAAATGAGACAAAGTGGAACTCCGAATCGAACATGGTGTGCATGAAAGTACCACAAATAGAAATCATACCCTCGACAAGGTTTCGGGATGCCCCCTGGTCAGGCTCAACAACTGCCTGAACGCGTTCTTTCTGAGGCTGATAATGCCGTGGCGGTACTTTTGGTGGTTGAGGGCACTCCCTCTGTATGTGACCGACCTTTCCGCACTGAACAGTACGGGTATCCCTGCGACCGAGTCCGGCTCTGGCCTCGTCCTTGTGCGGAACTTTGTGTCCGAGTCCGACCGGCCCCCGTGTGTCCTCTGCTTGTCTCCTTGATCGGTACCCTGACTGCACTCTACTGAGTCCGTCTCTGTGATCGCACGTCTGCGATCGACTAGGTGTGGTGGATGGCGGCAAAGCTAGGTACTGGCGGATTAGTATGGGTCGGACGAATAGTCGACTGTGCAACGGACCCTACGCTTTGAGTCCTGCGATCACGGAAATTCCACCTATTCTTCTTCCTCTTCTTGTCCTGATGATGCTCCTCCAATCGGGACTCGGTCCTGGCCGATCTAGTCTCCTTAGGATGAGTAAGTAGGTAACTCTCTCGAGCTAAACTCCGCTCGTATGCAATCTGTAAAGTCTCATTTGTGTAGTGACTACAGAACCACCGATCGTAAGTAATAGACCCTCAGTGAAATAATACACACTGGTCTCGGTCTCTGTGCGGCCGCCGATCCTCCAAAGATAAGGCAACAATGATGAGAATCTACCCATATACTCCATAATCGACTCATTAGCGCCCGCTCAACGTCATGAACTCATTCCTCTTTGCTCGAAGTACAGTCGGTGGAAAGTATTTCGATTAAAGCCGGGTCTTGAAGTCGATCCGGTCTCTCGGAACACCCCGGTAGTAATGATCGTCGTCCACCAATCATCTCGCCTCTCCATGTAACATCGACGAAGAGATAGTCGCTCGCATGTGGTCCTCCGTGGCGATGGTCGAGTGAATCTTCTCATGATTCTTCGTGAAACAACTCTCGCGTGCCGCCATAAAACTTCATGGGATCATGTCTCTTAAATTCCCTCCATCGTCGCTTCGGCAGTTGGCTCCTGGACTTTCTTCGATGGAGTCGTAATCGGAGTGACCTCTCGCATTAGTTATAATGGCACAACTGGTGCCTGTCGGCTGAGCTATCACCTGTCACTACAAAGTGATGTGCCTCGCCGTCGTTCTGCGTGTCCGGGCGCAACAACTTGACTCCTCAGTAATCTGCCTCCTAACTGAGCCTGAGCGTGGATGCGCGACAATCGGGGTCTCTCCCTCGAGTAGTAGTATGTGGCAATGGTGTAGTCGGAGTCGATGGTGTACGCGGTAGGCTGGTACGAGTGTCTTCAACGCGTCGTAACATTTCTGTAGCTGCGAATCTCGCGTCGCAACTCTCTCGAGTCAAGGCATGCACATCGTCCGCATTTGCATATCGTGTGCCGATGTTGCTATCGTCGCACTTCGACCGTTCGATCGTCATCGTCGTCTCGAATCAAGAAAACGAACTTCTCGAATCGTCTCATAGCTACCGTATACTACAATAATATTCATAGCAATCATAATATGTATTAAAATAATTTGACTCGCCCAATTACTTCCCGACTAAGTTTCTACTGGGGATCCTAGGGTTTCCACTTTTCCAGTTTGCGTTCTAACTTCCGCCGGGTTTCAATGGCTTGTGTTTTATGAATTTACAACATGAGTCAGTCTATATAACCAAACCTGTAGGCTCGATACCAACTCTGTGACGGCCCCAAATTCCCAATGCATTTGGGTACGCCCGCCTGACCCGTGCAGTCCGAAGTCGGATTCTCGTGGTGAATCCGGACGAGCCTAGTCGCCCTCAACTTATCAAAATTTTAAGGTTTTTAAGGTTTATAAAAGAGTTATTGCAGTTATAATACAGCGGAAGCAAAAATCATATTCTAATCAAATAATGGGAAATAACTCAATCAAGGGAAATTAGGAATCTATATAAATGTGGAAACCCCCAAGACAAGTCATATCCAAGTCAACAAAATGAAATTATGGAAATCACCTCAAACCTAGTTCCCTGTTCCAAAACAACCATATATGTATATACATAAACGTCATACAAAAAGGATAGGTACGAGGCCTACATCTCGGTACCTCACGTCCATTTGCTCACAAAAAGTCTCCTAGACACGGTCCTCTTGCCTATCGCCTCTCCGTCTTATCTCGCACCCACCGTCACAAACTAGACGGTGAGCAACCGAGAGAATTTGAAAGTAAAGCCAGAAGAATATAACAGTAATTCATGAAACGACAAACAAGACATCTAAATATCATGCGGGGTACCCGAAATGCAGGAATATAAATAAGCAAGAATGCATGATAGACAGAACTGAAATGATAGCAATCGAAACATGCGTGTTCTACGAGTCAAGAGAGGCAATAAGTAGTCCATATTCCACAACAATACCACAACAATCCACAACCATCCACAACAATCCAGTACATGGTATCACACAAGGCTTACCCACTATCAACTCAAACTTATAGCATTATTTATATTATAAAATCAAGAATAGAACGATAATTAATCGTTTGTAGTTTTAAGAGAAAACTAGTTATGTCACATATTGACTTTTGATTTCTGATGTAGAAGATCGTACAAGACGCAAATACAGAGCAGACTTTCGCAATCGGTGACGTTATAATATATAGTATATGAATAAAGTATGTATATAGAAGTGATGCATGTAATAAAAGGAAGCAACCATGATAATATATAAATAAATTGAACTTATTTAAATAACAAAAGTTATACCTTCCTAGCTTTGTCTCATTAACAAGCCTTCTTGAACTTCAAGATCTCCTTAATGCTAGAGCAAACTCGTGCTGATAACGTGTTATAAATTGAATTGAAACTTGTTAAGAACTAGAGAAGGAAAATAGAAGACTAAGAACTTCTACTACTACAAACTACTACTACAAAAGAGAAGAGAAGAAATAAGATAGTTAGAATGAGAAGTTTTCATTCAACTTGGTGTGTTCTTACAATGAGGTTAGCACCCTTTATATAAGCCATTTGATATGATGACAAATGTGTCTTAGCAATGTGAGACAATTAACATATACACCCCATGTCATACAACACTTTACAAGTAATCAATGTGGGACAATTAACACATACACCTCATGTCATACAACACATTACAAGTAATTTGACAATACATGAAAGAGTTGGTGTATATTGAAAATGAAAATATAAGTTACATGACTACACAATATGTTGATGTGCATGCATGGTCATCCACACTTCACAACAATATATATATATATATATATAGACACACACACATCATCTGATCTATAGTTAGAAAATTAAGTAGATAAAGAGAAACGTTACTGTATCTCAGATCGGACACTCAGGTAAGAGGATATGCACCCCATTTGATGAGCTTCGCGCACATATCGCGAGGCACATCGACGACGCTCACGGACTTTGTGTCTTGGGGCCACAAAAGTGAGTGCACTCTAACCTTTTTCATTTATAAATGGTGTGTCAATGAATATATATAACTTAATATATTACAAAAAACATTGATGAGTACTTGTTTTTTCCATTTATTCCTTCACTCTTATAAATTTATATCTTTGCAGTAATGGTAAATATTTTATAAAGTTGATCTAAATAAAAAAACAATTATTAGGTGGACTTACTTAATTGCTTATTTTCAGCTCATTTAAAATAGAAAAATAATTTTTAGACATTCTTTTGACACATACATTTAATATATTAAAATGACGTAAATTTTTTAAAATTGCGCTATACATATCTCAATTAAATCTATATTATTGCGAAACAAATATAAATCTCATAAAATGTTATATTATCATCTTCCAAAAAAATATCCAACTTCTTAAAGAAGTTTGACAAAAAAAAATAAAAAATTAACTTTCAAAGAAATATCATAAGTTAAAAAAAATTTCTCTTAAAATTCGACATAATGAACCAACATGCCCTTAGTAAACACTATACCAAATTACATTAAAAGAGAGAAAGTATCAAAAAAAAAAAAAGTACATTGGGGAAATAATTAGAAAAGCAGAAAGAAATTAAAGAGAAAAAACAAAAGATGGCTTGTCTGCATAAATAAAGGAAAAGTTGAAAGACTTGTATTAATTGGGTGATGTCAGTTTGTTGGTTTCCTATGAATAAGACTTGCTTGAATCTGCTGTGACGACCTTTACAGAGTGGAAAGCAGCCACTTAGAAAGAGAGAGGGCATTGCATTTGGGACAGGAACGAAGGAGATTTGTGTATGTCACGTGGCTGCCCTACCCTTTCCTTATGCTTTGGGACCCATGCAACAACATATATACATATACAATAAGGGTTTGTAAGCGATAAAGCCCTGAAAAGAGGTACTTTTTTTTTTCAAAGCTTTAAAGAGGTACGTTATGCCCTTCTCTATGTGGCTTGTTTTCGCTTTGCTTGGAATGTGTATCAAACTATGCGCTAAAAGTGGAGAGCCTTGGTGCCTAATTCACGTGCCCATCTGCATATGCTATACGTCTGCGCCCCCCAACCAATTGACTTACATTGTAAGGTTCACACGTGTTGTAAAAGGAGAATATATGTTACTATGATAGGGTGAGATATCCTTTTGATAAAATGCTGCTGTGGTTCGCTCAATCTTTGCATAATCGGGATCTGTGCTTGATAATTCATTAATTATGTAATATGATTTAAGTTAATTATATATATATTTTTATGATTGAGTTTCTAAAATATTAGCTTAGTTATTCTTACTTATTATTTTTAGATTTAATAGAGTGTTCGGTTGAATTTGGGATAAAAAACTACTCAAAAAATAGAGGATATGTACGCGGTGGGAACAACTACTAGAGGACCGGCCTCGAGACACGCATTGCACAGATGATGAAGAGTTGAGGAATGGCCAGGTGATGCAGATGGGACACACGCATGGCACTGCATCCTCACAACCATTCGTCGAGTCTCGAGATCGGCATGCATATCAAGCCTCAAATGAGGAGTGAAGGATTTAACTTGCCTCGGGTTGCGTGCAACACAACCTCCTTGTTTTTAGGGCCGCTAAGGGCACCCCATCATTTAATGAGGGCACCCAGTTAATGTGGGCACAAATCGATTTACCTAGGGCACCCAAAAATTAAACCCAAAATATCGAAAATGCCCCTCGTGCAAAAAACCCTCTCACCCACCCTCTTGCAAACCCCTGGGCACCCCACCACCACCACCACCACCACCACCACCCTCGTTCACCGAATTCCTGGTGGAAGGATTCATTTGTTTTGAACCGAGCAGTGAGAGGAATCCCCGAAATCGTGTTCTCCGTCCATCGCCGTGTGTTTCTCCTTCGTTCTTCTAGGTTTCTGCATTTTGTAGGGTCCGTTGTGTGAGTCGATTTCGTCTCCAAATTAGGGCTCGGTTGAAGATCGACGAATTAAGTTACATTTGGTAGAGTAGATGTAATGTGTGGTAGAGTAGATGTAATGTGTGTGTGGCGGTTTGTTAAAATGTAAAAAAATTGGGAAATCGTGGTTCTCGGCCATACAGGCCAGAGACTGTGTCAACCGTCTCGGCCTTGGCCGAGACATAAGCTAATATTTTTCGGAACTCGCGGTCTCGGCCACGTAGACTGGAAGAGTTAACCACGTATCGGTTGTACACTTCCGAGAGGGTCTCCGTAGGCTCGGTCGTCATAGGACGAGAGTCAGGCGAATTGAAATGGTCAATTCATCTCGGTGGTGTTGAACCGAGACATTTAAATGGGACTCGGTTATACATGACCGATATATTGAAATACTTGTCGGTCATGGGTGACCGAAAATATGGTTCGTTTCACGAACCTGCTTGACCGAGACATCAGAAATGGATGAATTTGAACATTACAGTTTCAAAAAAATCTCCGTAGTAGTCAAACTAACAATACAAGATTGAAAATCCAGCACGACAATTTGCACCGAACCTTAATTAATTATAAATCTCCGTAACATTCAAACTGACTATAAAAAGGGTCCATCCATAAGTAAACAACAATTAAAACACAACACAACATTTGCATATACATAGAACATTCGGACGAATTGGCAAAATTTCTAAATGTTTAGCCGTCAGGTACAAGCTTACACCTACGGTGTATCTAAGTCTACAAATGGTATGGTGGCTTCATGATCAGCGGTTGCAATGGGCGCGATGTCTCGAAAAACGAATCCATCTCGCCAACCTTTGGCGCGATCCTCAACGTACCGATCCCACGATGGATATAAGGATGGCGGCGGTGCATTCACACGCAACCGCACTGTCAAAGTGAACGAGTAGAACATAGAAGATATTGTCACAAACCCGATTAAGGGGGAAACAAACCAATTCACAAAAAAATCATAGAACTTACCCTAACCCAATGGATATTCCTTTCATTCGCCATTGCAATGATAAGTCTGTTGTGCAATGACGACGTTGGAGTACTACGTAGAGGTAGGAATGTGGAGGCACTCCCATGCGAGAGGTTGACGAGAATGACATTGAATGCGGTGGATACCAACAATCCCATGTCTGGAAGTGTCAACCATTCTTTGAAAGATGCCCCCTCTTGATTCTCCGGACAATGCACCGCATTCTTGACAGGCTCGAAACTCGAGCCAAGCACTTCCCGCCATAGGTATTCATACCCGATAATCTCATCGTACATCCGTCTACGCACAATCCTCCACCCGTCCACGTCCGCGAGTCCAAGCCCAGAGGCTATACACCTATATCCACAGTTCCCATCGGAAACCACATCGATAATGGCATCAACATGTGGCAACCAATCCGGTTCTAAGCAATGACTATAAGCCATGTTAGATCCACTTTGCGTGCGTCGACTGGCACGACGCATTTGTGGAACCTTGCATTTCTTCCGCCTAGAAGCTTTTGTGGAGTGGGAGGACTCAAATCCGATTGGAGATTGGGGTGCCTCCGACACTGGGGTGCCTCCGGTTGGAGACCCTGGTGTCCTCACACCCGCATCCTCTACTTCCTGCTCGCACTCCACAAAAGACGAAGGTGGACTAATCTCCCTGAGCTGCTCACTTTCACTCCTCCCCCCCGCATCCTCAACTTCCTCCTCCCTCTTATCCAATCTTCCCGCGGTGTCGTGATTGTGCCTCCCACAAATCACAGTGACATACCATAAGGAGTCGGCATTCTCCTTGACGTTAATTTGGAAAAGGCATCCACATTTCTTCGTACTAGTGTGAGTCCTCGCCTTTTCATCATTCCTTGATTTCTTTAAAATTTTTGCCCCTTTCCCCTTCTCAACTCTCTGAGCCAGTCCTCTATATGTCCCAGACCTGTCACAGGCAATTTTCACCCTTCCCCTTCGCTTAACGCCCCCGGCATCCGAGCGCTTCGTTACTAACACAAACTTGTTCTCGCCACCAATCAGTTGAAGCCATGAAATTGCCGCTTCTCGAGAGGGGAATGGCTTAGAAGGTGTAAAAGTGTCCTTATAGTCTGGAAAATTACAAGATAACGGCATTACCTGCAATACAAATAGTGTAACATTATAATCAACCAAAATGTACAGCACAATCACAAAAAAACCCAAAAAAATCGGTTCTCGGTTGTACAGTGCTGAAACTTTCTTCATAGTCTCGTTTACGTGAGACCGAGAGTTACCAGTACCCTCGGTCGTTCCAAACCGTGATCTACCCTAAACATCTCGGTCATCTGAGACCGAGACATAACCATACATCTCGGTCCTGCGAGGCCGAAAGAATCGCGCACCCAGACAGATACTTCGGATAACCGCAAAAAAAACACAAAAACATTTGCAACATTACCTCAAGGACGACCTCCTCTGGCACCGAAGCATTACGATCCTCCATTATACAGTGGAAACAACTTCGGATTTGAAGAAATTACCAAACCCTACGTTGACAAACAAATCATCATTTTCACTTTGTTATACGCAACTAAAAGCGATTCACAAAAACCCGAAAATGGTTGTCAAACATTGTTACCTCATTGTCGGACGAGCAAGAATCGACCCACTCTTCGCCAAACGCAATGTGGTGTGGCTTTGTGGTTGAAGCTTCTTTGGTGGGGTGCCCTAACTCCTTGTCGAAATGGTTTGTGGGGTTTGAACCATTATATATATACAGGGGCAAAATAGTCTTTTCCATTTTTGTTGGAATTTTTACAAATTAACTGGGTGCCCTCATTAAATGGTGGGGTGCCCTTAGCGGCCATCTTGTTTTTCGATCGACTTTCCATACCATCCTCAGGATATGCACCCTACTGTCTCCCAGTTATTGGCCTTCCCCATGTGTGTCCTCTCTTCATCCACATCAACCATGGATGTGCCTCGGGATTTGTGTTGATGCTCTCTCTCAGATTGACGCACAAATTTGCTAGAGCTCTCTCCCCACGCAGCAGCTGCCATGTGTTACATTGTCATCCACCTATATGTTTTCAGTCAGCTCTCTCTCCACTAATGGGAACCTGCCCGTCAGCAGTGAACAACAACATATCCAATCAACATGTGACACGTATCATGGTCTCTGCAGCAAAGTCACAACAACCACCAGATTTTTCTTAAGCGAACGTGTCAGTAATGATACCATGAAAATCATATTCTCTCTCTTTTAGAGGGTTTGATATAATTAGGACTTAGGGTTTTTACAGAGAACTCCTCTACTACGCACTCTATTTTCTCTCTACCTCTTTGACAGACAATTGTTTACTCTTTTTCTATAATATTTTAATGGAATCATTCATCGACATATCTGACTAACTTCATCAATCTAGACCAGAGGTGGAGCAAACTACTTTTTTGGCATAAAACCTATATGAGATATGCTTTAATTCAGTTTAATTGCTACTATTGATATTTTATTCCCTTTGTTGTTGATTGATTAACTACGGTTAAATTTAGATTTAAACTCTGATTCTTTTACTAGCGAGTCGTAAGTATCAGTCCTTATGCAATAAGATCACACAAGCGGCAATTGAGCATAACAATTGATTCGCCCCTTTTAAGACCGATCAAATACCTTAGAAGTCTAGGCAAAATCAAACGCACTAGTGATCTGATTATCTAGGTGTAGTGCCTTACACGAAATTCATTGCGACTATCGTATTAAACCCAATTTACTTGAGTATAGGGTTATACGTTTGGCTAGAGAAGTGGTCATCGTCATACATTGACTACCAAGATTGAGAAGTGCGAGGACCCGCGTACGTTATCGGGTCTATAGCTACTCTAAAATACCTTTGAAATGCATGCTTTATGTATATTGATAACCAAAGGTTTGATTATGCCAATGGAGTAATTTGTGATACCGAAGGTTTAAGTTACTTTTCTTGATTGATTTCTTTAGAAAGTAGTTTAATTCCTTGTTTTTGAATTCTCTCAATATTCGCTCTCAAACACCCGTTTTCCTTTTGTTTAAGAAGATTAGAAAGAATATCAATCTCTGTGGGATCGACCCTTTACCTCTATCTGCAAAATAGTTGGTCTAGGTAATGTGTTTTATTGATGTGTTTAAAACGCGTCGTTTTTTGGCGCCATTACCGAGGACCAAGTCTTTATTTATTTAGGTTTTTCTTTTCTCTTTTTTTTGTGTGTTCACTTTTATGTCCAAAAGTCTTCGTAGATCGAAATCCACCACATCTTTACTCTCTTTTGATTGGGAGATCGAAAAGACTTGTCGTTAGAACTTAAAAGAAACAAAGTAAAGGAAACAATCCTCAAGAGTTCAATTGAGCGACGAGTAATTGCCTCCAATGGCTGACTAAGGTGGAGTGCCACACACACTAGTGGCATCGCAAAGGCCTGTAGTACCTCAATATCAACAACTCAATCAAAGAATGGTTGATCCCACTCCACAAAGCCTACAAGAAAACCCATGGGCACAACCTCAGGTCGATCATCGCATTATTATTAGGATGGCGAATGATGATATACCTGATCTCCTAACTCATTAACTACACTGCATCACATTCCCGGCTCATAAGGGAAATTTCGAGCTCAAATCTGATTTTATAAACCTTCTCCTCTCCTTCCATGGACTGGATTGTGAGGATCCAGTGAATTTTATGAAAGACTTCCACTCTAAGTACGTGACCATGATTCCCCCAAGAGTCAATGACGACAAAGTCAAACTCTCAGCTTTTCCTTTTTGCCTTAAGGACAAAGCCCAAGATTGGCTTTTCTATCTCCCCTTGGGTTCCATCACAAACTGGAATGATATAATTTCCGAATTCATCAAAGAGTTCTTCCTTGAATCTAGATCTTCTTAATGCACTAAAGAGACATGCAATATTAAAATGAAACGGGGCAAATCTTTTAGCGTGTTAGACCCCATCTAATTATAGCATTTGACCGACTTAGATTACCTTAATCCACTGATAATCTAGTAGCCTTAATCTCGCCATGAATAAAAAAATGAAATCAATTCGTTTTAATCACCAAATATAAAATATTCTCAACCACAACAGATTCTAAAAGTAAATCTTAACCTTAAAGTTCATAAACTCATTTAGATTGATTAGTTTATATTCAAAATTCTGTAAAAAAATTTCGACAGCACATATTCTATTTTTAAGCCTACACTCGAAAATTCGACCTTCAAAAATCTTCAACAAAACCTGCTCAGCTTGGTGGAAATGCCGAAGGACTCACAATACACCCATAACAATATATATTGCAATACTAAAAACTATTCATTCATTCTAACCTATTTCGGGTTTTCAAAATCCATAAACTATTTACCTTAACTCCACAGCATTCCATTTCGTCTCAAAACCATTACAAAAACTTCAAAAAAGTTCCTAATCACACACGAACCCAAACACCTATTTATAATATATATAATATTAAAAAACAATACATACATAGAGAAAAATGAACTAATGGCGTCACAAAAATATGATAGCTTCCCTTGTCCCTTATGACAGCTCGAACCTGTAATTACCAATTATAAAAATTAATAATGTCAGATAAATAAATCTCACACTATCCAATACACCTGTAATAATCAAATGCATAATAATCCAAGAGGTTAAACAAGAAATATAATTAAAGGAGTTTAAATACAACCGTGAATTCATCATCTTTTTGTTATCCGACCACAATTAGATAACGTTCTCAGCAAGTGGTACGTACATAATAATAAGGACTCATGCTCGAGGAGAGTAATCAAACGAGTCTCATTCCTTTAGACTATGAGAGTGTGATCTACTTTAACGTGATCTCATGATAACCACGTGATACAAAGTATTAGTGACTCCAACCCTTCATGCATAATCTAGTTTTTTATAATCACAATATTGTCTACACTATGAGGAGACTCGAATCGCCTTATCCTCCAAACCCCGTGTATGCATGTACAACAAAAATGCAATATCAAGGATTAATGCAATTTATACAAAATTATAATCATAAAATGTAAAGGTTACTATGAGATTTACTTAACCTTACTAACATGATACTGTCACTTCTTGCGTTCAGTGTTTGTTAAATAGTCCCCATGGGGTTCCAATTGCGGTTCTACAATTCATTTACATGTCCGGTAAGATTTCGCAATCGTTCCACAATTTTTCTCCAATTTATTTATTTTAATTAGTCCTGTCTTGACTCAAAACCCTAAAATCAAACCAAATCAAACCCTCAAATGTTCGGATCCCAATTTTAACTGCAAAGTATGGTTCGAAATTGAAACATAACCTAGACTAGGCTTTAAAACATTTTTTAAAATTTTAAACATTTTCGAGTATCGTAACACGCATTATGAGGAAAATACCCGATAAGAATGATCGAGAAAATCCCATAATCCATATTTTCTTACAAATACTCAATTTTCATCAATTTGCCCAAAAAATACCTTTTATTAGATATTTCCATAATTTCTAGGAATTTATTTTATTATTATTGTTTCCAATTAAAACCATTTTTTAAATTTGTTTTATATGGGAAATGGGCTTTATTATTAGGGGAGTCGTCCCTTTCCTCTAAATCAAGAACGAAACAGGGGAAAAACGACTCTCTATTTCGTTATTCAATTTTCTTATGTTGTTTAACCAGTTGAGGTTTAGTGTAGGGGAATCCATGGGTTCCTCCCTCCCTCCCATCGCCTTTTCCTTCCCTTCTTCTACTTCCCTCGAGAGTTTTTCATTTCTTCTCTGTCCACTTATAATATTCTGCAACCAAAACTGCAAGAAATGTGGTTCAACATAACTCTATCCATCGATATCTCAATAATATAAAATATAAATAACACAATCATAAAGTTTTTAAACTTTTTAATCCCCATTTTGTCGCATTATTTCCCGACTTATCACTAGCGTAAAATCAAGCAACAAGATTTCTTTAGAATTCTAAACTCTGATACAAACATTGACAGACCCCATCTAATTAGAGCATATAACCGACATAAATTAGCTTAATCCACAGATAATCCAACAGCCTTAATCTCGCCGTCAATAAATAAACAAAATCAATTCGTTCTAATCACTAAATATAAATATTCTCAACAACAACGGATTCTAAAAGTAAATCTTAACCTCAAAGTTCATAAATTCATTTAGATTGATTAGCTTATATTCAAAATTCCGTAAATTTTTTTCGATAGCACCTCCTCTATTTTTAAGCCTATACGAGAAAACTCGGCTTTCAAGAATCTTCAACAAAACTTGCTCAGCTTGGTTGAAATGCTGAAGGACTTACAATCCACTCATAACAATATATATTGCAATATTAAAAATCATTTATTCATTCTAACCTATTTCAGGTTTTCAAAGTTCTAAAACTGTTTATTTTTACTCTAAACCATTCCATTTTGTCCCAAAATCATTACAACAATTTCAAAAAAGTTCCTAATCGTACACGAACCCAAACACCCATTTATATAATATATAATATTAAAAAAACAATACATAATAGAGAAAAAAGGAACCAATGACGTCGCAAAAAATCTGACAGCTTCTCATTTCCCTTATCGCTGCTCGAACCTATCATTACCCAATTATTAAATTCGATAATGTCAATAAGTAAATCCCACACTCTCCAGTACATCTGTAATAATCAAATGCATAATAATCTAAGAGGTTAAACAAGAAATATAAACCAATGAATTTAAATACATTCGTAAATCCATCCCATTTTTATTATCCGACCATAATCAGATAACGTTATCAGAAAGTGGTAAGTAAACAATAGTAAAGACTCATGCTCGGGGAGAATAATCAAACGAGTCTCGTTCCTCTAGACTATGAGAGTATTATCTAGTTCAATGTGATCTTTTGATAACTATGTGATGCAAAGTATCAGTGGCTACAACCCCTCAAGCATAATATAGTGTTCTATAACCATTGTATTGTTTATACTATAAAGAGATTTGAATTGCCTTATCCTCCCTACTCGTGTATGCATATACAATAAAAACACAATATCAAGGATCAATGCAAATTATACAAAATTATAATAATGCGATGTAAAGGTTAATATGAGATTCACCTTATCTTACAAACGTGATACCATCACTTCTTGCATTTTATGTTCGTAAAATAGTCCCCACGGGGTTCCAATTGCAGTCCCACAATTCATTTACACGTTCGGTAAGATTCCACAATCGTTCCATAATTTTTCTTACATTTATTTATTTTAATTACTCTCATCTCGACTCAAAACCCAAAAATCAAACCAAATCAAATTCTCGAACATCCAGATCCTATTTTTAACTGCAAATTGTGGTCCGAAATTGAGATTTAACCAAGACTAGGCTTTAAATTTTTTTTTTCAAATTTTTGACATTTCCGGGTATCGAAACATGCATTATGAGGAAAATACCCAGTAAAAATCCTCGAGAAAATATCAAAATTCTTATTTTTCATACAAATCCTCAATTTTCATTAATTTGACCAAAAATCTCATTTATTTGATTTTTTTCATAATTTTTAGGAATTTATTTTAAGGCGGTGCTATGTGCACCCCATTCATTACTCATGGCACCCCATTTAATTCCAACACCATATGAAATAACTAATATGCTCTCCTACACAATTGAAGAAGAAAAATAGTTTGTTTGGGCATCCCACCACATTTTTCATTGTAGAATAAGAACTCTAACCATTTCGTTATCTTTGACGACGATCGGACGTACGTTCTTCGGTCGAAGAGTGCGTACAAGGTTTGTATGTACTTATTTGTTGCTATTTTTCAAAGGTTTTAGGCATGAGTATATAGTGTGTGTTGGTGGGGCGGAAATGGTTTTTGATTGACGCATTCGTGCCATTTAATATGTAGGTTTCGGAGCGATTCGTATATGTTTAGTGTACAATTGATGCCCAAGACGTAACTGTAGACGATGCGAAACATTTGGAGGTGAGTTATGTACATCTGAAGGTGTAAGGCTTTCAAATCACGGATAAATAGAGGCAGCACGATTGTTTTGGCTACACAGTACCGAGACTTTTTAGTAAGTCTCAGAGAGTGGTAACCGAGCTTAAAGATGTAGCCTCGGGTAGTATAAACTGATACATATTGATAAGTTTCAGTTGACATTGGCCCGAGACCTTTGGTTGAGTCTAGTTCACCCCATCCCAAGACATTGCATTATGTATCTGACCTGCATTACCGTGACTTACAAATTTCAAGTATCTTTCATTGTGATTCTGAATTCTTACGAATTTCGCCATGTCTTTTACAGGAACTACATTCGATAAGTGTACCATCGCTAAGTGTGCCATCAAGAAATGTGCCATTTGAAAATGGCTTTGAAGACTTCTCTAATTTTTTTACACGAGAAGTAACTTTCGAAACTAGATCTGAGGCTGTCGTTTGGGTTCAATCTACAGGTCGTGCTAGGAAGTTTGTATTGGTTACAAAGAAATTCGATGCTGGAGGGAATGGTCATAGGGGAAGAGTAACAATTGCATGTAAGAGATCTGGGACATATAGGGGTGATTCCTAAAGAGTCGGTGTTGCCAAAGCAAAATTACTTGATAAAATATCACAAAATGTGACAAACAGAGAGGAAGTGGAGGACAACACAAGGCCCAACATCGGTACCAAAAACTTTCAGTGCCCTTTTCTCATCGAGATTAAGGAATTCTCAAACTAAAAGTAGTATGTGAGAGTTGTAAGTGGGAATCACAACCATGACAGTGCGAAATACTTGGAAGGTCACTCATTTGCATGAAGATTGAATGAGGATGAGGTTATTATTTTAGATTAGATGAGTAAAGGCAATGTTAAGCCTCGTCAGATCTTGAATACTTTGAGGCAAAGGGATGCAAATAATGCTTCAACATTGTGGAGAGTATACAATGCACGACAAAGGAATCAGATTAAAGATGCCGGTGGGAGAAGTCAAATGCAACAACTCTTACACTTATTGGAGAACCATATGTATTTATCGTGGCATATGAGGGACACTGAAACGAATGTTGTGACAAATTCATTTTGGGCACATCCGGACTCCATCAACTTGTTGAAGTGTTTTCCGTTCGTTATTCTCATGAATTGCACATATAAGACGAATAGGTACCAAATGCCATTATTGGAGATTGTTGGGGTTACTTCTATAGATATTACATTCTCAATTGGGTTTTGTTTCATATCATCGGAGATTAGGGCCAACTATACTGAGGCATTGAACATTTTAAGAGGTTTATTGGACAGGTGGTCTACACCTAAGGTTTTTGTCACTGATAGAGAATTTGACCTTATCAATGCAATTGAAGATGTTTTTCACCAATCTTTTCACCTTCTTTGCACGTGGCACATTAAGAAGATGATGTTAAGCAATACTAAAAAGACGTTTCCACCTTGCTTGAATATCCATCCCTACATACGAATGACCAAATTTAAGTTAACTTAATTAAGTAGCAAAAACATAATTAAAATACCAATCAAATCATACCAAAGCCACAAGGACCACAAAATATATACCTCAAGTCAATCTGTGAGACCTCTGCTCTGCAGGCTGACCTGAGATGACGGTAGAGGTAAACTTGGACGGCAGCACCCCGAATGTAGGTCTTGACCTCATCTAAGTTCCCTAAAACCTTCAGTAATGAAATTGAGACTTTTGACCCACTCTTATCAGCGATTAGAGTGCATGCAAGCAAATACAATAAGTATGCCCGTGTAATGCACTCCACTTTAAGGTATGTACAAGAAGTGGAACTACTATTGGACTTGGGCAAAAACGACTATTAAGCCAAGCTAGTCACACCTTTAAACCCCTCGTGTAGTTAACATCTTCCCCAGCCTCGTCAATTCAAACTCTAAGCAAGTTGGAAATAATGTTGATCTCTTCCATGCAAGACTCCTTTGTGTATCGGCTTAAATTCTCGAACGCTACCACCTTGCAACCACATGGATGTGCAAAAGCATGCTAACATCCTTGAGCATGATGAACATTTCACCAAATGGTAGGTCAAATGTATTGTCTCTGGATGCCACCACTCCACGAATGCTGAGATGACCTCCTTATTTCCCTTCCTATATGAACAGTTTATGAGTGGAGCCAAACCAGACCTCTAAATGAATCTCTGTAGTGCCTGGGTGTCAGGGTGGCAATACTGGAGATCCCACTCAACTATTTGGGCCCCATGGTTTACGCACTTAAGCATCAGACGATATTGCAATAAAAAACAAGTCATTAGTAAATACATTATCATTTATGAATTGAGAGAATTGTTGCAAAATCAAATGAAAGTAAACACTGAGAACATACATCACCATCCCTAATAGATTCTGCAACACGATCCTTGTAGCTCTTCAGTAAAGACCCGTCAATGGGACTACCGGGGAATGGAGCACATTGGTCATGCTCGGGCTCCACAACATTTTGGCCGCCACCACCACTAGCTTGCTTTTGGGATGTAGTGGTTTCTGCCCCGCTACTACTCCTGCTCCCCACGAGGACATTAGATGCCTCGGCCTCCACCGCATCCCCTGAAGATGGGCATCCACGTACACTCGAAGTTCTGAGTAGCCTATTGTTTCTCATTCCGGTAAGAAGCGGTCTGTGGCCTCCTCTTGCCACGGTCAACGAGGGTAAAAGGACTAGTAGATGTCGTCGCCACTTCGGCCCGACGTTGTGCTCTTGTCGGTTCACCTTCTACGTCCTGCCTCGATACTGTTGTTTTCCCTCTGGCCATATCTGATTAGAAAATGAATGTTAAACACATTTCATTGATATTGAAAAAAAATAATTAAAAATAAAAACACAATGTCTCGGTCAAGCAGGTCCGAGACAAAAAACTAACTCACGGTGAAGCGTAACCAATAGCATTGTTACGGTCTCGATGTGACATAATCGAGACATATTGGGTAGTCTCGTATTGTAGGTTCTAAGACGATAACAACAAAATCTCAATACAATATTGCCTCGATAAAGGCTCACCGAGACCACTTCAAGCGGTCTCGATAGATACTCCACGATACGAGACCGATATGTCTCGGTTACCTTATGTCCATGATAAGGGTTTTAGTCTCGGCACCGTATGGCCGAGACTACGTATGAACTAACAGTCCTGTGTGGCCGAAGACCATAGGATTTGAGAAAAACACTTATTTCTCAAAATTTGATGGCATCCAACAATAATAACGAACCTAATCTATGTAAAAATGAACTACAACGCATACATACCTCAAATTTCCCCTCGATTACACGCAATCACCGAATCTAAACACGTTCACGCACCTTGACAATGCCAAGCACAAAAACCGCCCAGTTAACACCCACACAACTCACTAGATGGACTGCGCGAATGGGAACGAGCCAAAAGACTAAGAAAATTTGAAAATGGAGAAACAAAAATGTGGAAATGCTTAGGGTTTCCAAAGCTTTTTGTTCAATCCAACTGGGGTGCTCAACGGTTACATCCAGAGGTATTTTGGTCAAAATTGGGGGTACCCAGACAAATTTCTTGGGTGCCCATGTAAATGGGATGCTCTGAGTAATGACTGGGGTGCACATAGCGCCTCACTTTATTTTATTATTATTTTTCCAATTAAAATTATTTCTTTTAATGTTTTATATGGGAAGGGGTTTAATACCTTAACTGGGTTCGATTCGGCTCACTCGAGTCGAACTTGGTTGAGGGGAGTCATCCCCTTCTTTTAAATTAAGAATGAAATCTTCAATTTTTTTTCCTTCTTCAACCAGTTGGGGTTTGGTGCAAGGGGATCCATAGGTTCCCCCCTTCCCCAATCATATCCTTATTCCCTTCTTCTACCTCCCTTAAACGTTTTTCTTTTCTTTATCAATAATTTACAGTTTCTTCTTCTTCTTTCTCACGATTTCACATTTTTTTATATTCCATTCAATCCCTCACCTCCTCCTCTCCCTTAAGTCTACATAGCCAATAACAACAACAACCTTTCCCAATTTGATTCGAATCAATAGACCAAAAATCTGTCCTTACAATCAAAAACTGAAATTTAAAACTCACTTACGCCACCAACGTAGTCACGGACTTCAATCTTTCTCAACAAAAACTAATTTTACAGTAACAAGGGAGTGAGAAGACAAAAACTGTGAGGGTGATGAGACGAAAAAGATGAGAAGAGATGATTAACGTCAAAGCAGGGGCGAATCCAGGATTTTTGATAGCCTTGGGCTATAAATATTTTTTAAATTATTATTTTTATATATTATTATGTATACTTTAAATAAATTATACCACAATATATATATGCATCCATGACAAACATAAAATTAGCATGATTATCGCATTAATTAAGCCACAAACTATTAAGCAAAGAAAAAAAAAACATTTGAACACAAACAATTGTCTTCGTTCTTTTGTTACCATGACGCTCCATAGAGTTTAGTCCAAAGCTAGTATGTTATCGTTAAAAGAAAAAATGTCTCCATAAATATTAAAGTCGTGAAAACTTCCTTTTTTATTCTCCTTATTCAATCAATGTAAATAGTATATGATCAAAGATATAAAAAAACATGTGAAACATAAAAATAAAATAAAAACGGACTAATGTTGCTAATTTATATACATAATAAATTAAAATTTTATCTTAATTATATATTTTTTTTATCATAACTTTTGAAAAAAATGGATTTGATGCATTGTTAAGTTTGTACTTAACAAATTAAACTTCTATCGGTACAAAATCTACTTCAAACTTCAGCGTCTCAATTTCCTTTTTTTATCAATTTTTATCTTAATTTAAATATAAACCTACTCCAAACTAGTTTTGCAATATATATATATATATTACAACATTATATACAATATATATGTATATATACTCTTTTATTTAATATATATAATCTATACGCTACTGTTGGGATATTTATAACTTTCTAATGTTTGTGTGTGTGTTTGTGTCAATGACATTCTAATGTATTTGATTTTATGTGAAGGTAGCCAGGTAGGAGAAGTGAAAATAAGGATAATTGACATTTAACGGATTATCTGAAAATAACCGATTATTTTAACAATTATCTTTTTTGAATGGTCAAATAACACTAGTGAAACTATAAGTAACTTTGTTCTATGTAGCATGTAGGTACTACTTTTAATTACTTCCATGGTAGACTTCTCTTCCTCTAGCCAAACATTTGATAAGGAAAATAATTGAGACTTGTTGATGATGATTTATTCTTTTTGTGTGATATGTTATTGCAAATAAGCTATGTTGTCAAAAAAATATGAGATTTTTGACAACATAGTTATACAATAAATCTTTTTCTTATATAAAAAAAACCCAACTAACAAAACATCAAAACCAACAAGTTTAGAAAAATTAAGAACTAGCATATATTTTTGCTCAATGATTTCCACATTAAAAAAAATATTCCTTCAAAAAAAGACATACAAACGAAAAAAATAAAATCTATGAACTAACATACCTATTTGCTCGCACTTTGTAAAAGAATTGTTAATCTATCATTGTATTATAGTGCAATCTAATGAAAAAATTAAATGTGGAGCAATGAAATTAATACCAAAGAGATAGATTGGTTTCTTCAAACATAAAAAGAATAGAGGTAGAAGACATAAGACAATAGAATTTGAAAAGATATTGCTCCAAAAAACTTCGAAAAATGTAAAGAACTTGCATTCGGTGAGTGTGAGAATGACGCGAATGTGTCGAGAGTTTTTTTTTTTTTTTTTTTTTTTTTTTTTTTTTTTTTTTTGCCGTGCGTTCATTTTGGGCGTATGTGTGTTGCTAATTTTTTGGTTCTTAACGTAGGGTTTGAGAGATTTTTGGGGTGGGCTCAAATGTATGTTTGTACAAATCAAGCTTAAATAGGAAAAAAAATAAAAATAAAAATTGGGCAAGGCCCTTTTAGATACGCCCCTGCGTCAAAGTAAAGGAGACGATGATGAAGATGATGAATAGTGGGATTACACCCCTGTTCGATTTTTATTTTGGTTATTAGGGGGGTCAAATGACCATTTTGCCTCTCTATCATTATCCTTCCACATATAAATCAAATATCCTTTTGGGTAATTTGGCCATTTCTTTTTATTTTCATATTTATCTCTTCATTTTTTGTCCAAATTAAACCCGAAAATACTCCAATTTCGCCAAGATTGGAGAATTTACCAAAATGTTCCGAAATTCTCGGACAACACCTTTTTGCACGCAAATTGAGGTGTGAGACACACGTAGACTCGTTAAGTCCATTTAAAGTCAAAAATTTAAATTTTCAAACTTGTAAATATTTTCGTAAAACTCGAAACAGTTGTTTGAGTCGACATTTAAACTTCCATGAAACTCGTTTTGACATGTATCTCGAGAGAAAACCCTCGTAAATCTCAAATTTACTCAATAAACTAGAAATTTCACAAAATAAAATGATATATAATACATAACACTAGGCAAACATCAAGTCAAAGTAAAATTACGTGTAAATCTCATTTCACCGGTCCCCTAACTCTTGACCTAAACCATAATTTGAATTTGTTAATCCCGAATTAGCTGTATTTATTGAATTAAAGATTTTGGGATTTGACATGGCGACTATTGGTTATAAGCGCTTACTTGCACAATGCCTCTAAAATGGCCAAAGCAACCTGTCAATTGTTTATTTCTTCTCTATGGGACTTATGCCCCTTGACAAACACATGATGGACAATGCTTGTGGAGGAGACCATATATGTAAGACAAATCAAAAGATGTTTGATTTGTATGAGTCAATAGCAAGTTAATCAGGTCATTACATTGATGACGAGGAAGAAAGACCTTCATGAAATCTTTTTAATGGTGTAAGGTCAAATCCTACCAATAGAAAGCTTGATAAACTCACTGATCTCATGGAGTGATTCCTTACATCCGAAAAAACTCAACTTAAAGCTTGCGGTTTCTGCTCGGCCACTAACCATTAAACAAATTTTTATCCCACCTTGTTTCTGAACGAACAAGCAAATGCTATAGGTGGCGAATTCAAAAGACCATTGAGGAATCAATACGAAAAAAATTTCAATAACACTTATAATCATGCCATTAATAGCCCCTATTATAGTTATGGAATCAGAGTTATCTCACTACAAAAAAACAGCAGATCAGAAACGAAAATTTTTCGTCTCTGATTTGCATAAATTCCGTCTTTAATTCAATTATGCAACGAAACAAAGACGAAATCTATTTCGTCTCTAAAATCGTCATCGCTGATTCAATCAGCAACGAAAACGTGTTTCCGTTGCTGATTACAGACGGATTAGAGACGAAATTTAGAAACGGAACAGAGACGAAACATAAATGAAAATTCTTCTAAAGGGTACGATTGTAATTGCATTCCGTCTCTGATCCGTCTCTAATTAGCAACGGATCAGAGACGGAATTATTGTATTCCGTCTCTGATCCGTCTTTGATTAGCAACGGATCAGAGACGAAATTATTGGATTCCGTCTCTGATCCATCTCTGATTAGCAACGGATCGGAGACGGAATACAATAATTCCGTCTCTAATCCGTTGCTGATTTATGTAGCTTTGCCTAAAAAATTAGACACGAAATAGCAACGGAATCTCTGAATTCCGTTGCTAATCCGTTTCAATTTCGCTTTGTTTAGGTCTCAATCCGTCTCAATATATATATATATATATATATATATAGGTCTCAATCCAAGCACATTTAACCTACCAATATATAATACAAATTATAGCTAAATAATATATTGATATTGCACAGTTTATATAAACTTAACATATCCATAAAATTATATTTTCTAATGTCTGTACACGAAACAACAAAAACAATCTAAAAAGTTCTATTTCGTATCTTTCTACAAAAGTAAAAGCAAAAATTGTTCTAAATGAAAAAAAAACAGCAGATGAAGAAGTGTTCCGAGATTATATAAAGTTGATTGTGCTTCAAAAAATACTTGACTTCGTACAAAACACCTGAAAAAAGATCAAAAAGAAAAAAATCAGTAAATTATACAAACAATAATAGGAATATAAACAATATTATGGGAGAACTACGTATCATCGCAAGCACAAGTGTATGAGCCAAACACAACATAAATAAAGTAATAAAGAAAAAGAAATTCATCATTATCCAGAAGGAAAAGAAATTCATCAATATTAAAGCTGTTCAAGACCCAAAAGACTAATTACTCATGATCCAAGCTACGAGATTCTGTTATCTAACAAATAATATAGTTATGCATACTTCACAACATCACCAACCCATAGAACTATAGAATCAAACCAAAAATGTATTAGCCTCTTTGGAACAGAGGTGGAATCCAACAAAAAAAATCAAGAAAATAAACTACAAAGTATAACTGAAAACGCTTCTTTGTTAGGGTTCAAGGTTAAGGCATATCCTGTCTTAATCATCAACTGTGCAAACATCTCCTAATTCCATTGCAGCCTCAGTGATCTCTATGCATACAAGTTGCTGACTTCCAAAAAGTGTAACCTAGATAAATATTTAAGATACGTCAAGCACTAGAAATGAAGTATATGCGCAGGCAATTATTAGGATATTACTATCCAGGCTAATCTATGAAAACCCAATATCATCTTGAGCATAGAACTGTCCCTCGAGTCGATAGAAATAACTTCCGCAGACACACATTCAAATAGCATAGAAAATAAAGCAAACTGTCCCAAAGGAAAAGAGCAAAGAAACAGGTCTGAGAAGACATAAAAATCAATTAAGTATAGCCGGTAGCCAAAAAATTGTGTAAATTAAAGGGCCAAATTTCAAACTTAGTTACCTAAGAGTTTAAATAACAGTAGAAGATCAAAGACAGGATAAGATAAGTCTAAAACAAACCTTTATTAGCTCGCCTTCCCAGTACCCATCAAATTACGCCTGCACTGAAGAACAAATACGAGATCAAAATTCGCATCATTCACATCTAAGAGAAAGATGGCATAAGGTCCGATGATTCGTACGCAGCAAGTTCTTTCTGCACGCGCACTGCTTCAACTTGGACCACCATTTGTGTTTTTTTTACAATCTCGTACAGATTTTGCATAGTACCAAAAATTCCTGCCTAAAGTCAAAATGCAACAATAAGTTTAACTTAACCAAGGTCCAAAAGCAAAAACTTACACTGTATCTTTTTTATTTTTTTCAGTACATGAGGTACCTTATAAACTATCAACTATCGACTATAAGATTAAAAAAATAATGTGCAAATCTGAAAAAAGTCCCCATAATAAGTAACAATTGCCAATTTTCATGACTATGGCCATGTTTGGTTCAGCCTTTGCTTTAGCTTATGCTTTGATGATGTGGATAAGTGCTTATAAGAAAAAGAAAATCAAGTAGGGAGATGTTTTTCAAAATCACGAAGATTTTGATAGTTTTAGATAGTTTTGGTTGCCACGTCAAACAATCGTAGAAAACATAATGAAACCGAACGGTACAAAAGTTGCTTATTGAGTGCCACGGATAAGTAAAAGCAAAAGCAAAAGCTGAACCAAACAAGGCCTATAACAAACAACACCGTCATCAACAACAACAAACTTCAATCCCAAATTAATTGAGCTTAGTTACATGGATCAAACTCTTCCACTCTTGATTTAATGCAATCGATGAAGTTATTTCAAAATCCTATAAATCCTCATTAATCAATACATCCCAAGTTTTCTTAGTGCCCCTCCACCCTCATTTCCCCTACACTCATTTTTATGTGAGTGTTTTTTTCATATCCCCAACATTCATTCCCACAAAGTATGAGGCGCATAGATGTGGTTCTTCAAAACTTAGTGAATAGCGCAGATTATAAATTCAGACTGAATAATTCATGATAAAGCATAATAATGCAATCATCGAACAAATCCTAGAGCTAAAAATTGTCTATGATGTAGTCACATTCCATTGTTATAAGTTATATTTTATCAAAAGTCCTGGGCTAGGTAATCATAATTACTCACGTGTAGCTTTGAAAAGTAATAGCACTCCATAAATGGAAAAAATAGTGAAAACCGCCTTTTGATGCCACATATCCATGTCCACAATGAGATAACAACCATTGTGAGGTTTGTTAAAGAAAATGCATTTCTGATTATTTAAATTACTTATTGAAAGCTAAGCCCTGTACTTCCAGCAAGAAGATCTAAAGCCTTCATCAAATCGCCCGGGCTACTTAGACTCTTTTGTATCTGAGAGCTAAATTATACTTTAAATCATCTAGAAACTTAAGCATTGCTTTATTGAAAGCCTCACTCCAACAAGCTCACAATGAAATGAATAGAAAGTTGAGAAGAAAATGAGTCAGCAAATGATTCCAACTGCCCCATTCAATTGAGTTGTGTTAATGCTACAACAATCTACCAACTATTTGAAGCAATTACCACTGAAAAAGCACAAGCCCGAACAATGTGTTTGTGTTCAAAAGAGTGCAGTTCATCACCAGTTAAAACATCCCATAGCTTCCTGGAAATTAATAGAATTCATAAAACATGTTAAAAGCTAGAACCGGACTTTAAAAGGAGTGACAAAATTCCCTGACAAAATTCCCTGACATAAGATTTGAGTTGATAAATAATGCAACTATACAATAAACTCTGTAATAGGATCAAACCAATTAATTTTGGTACTCAGAAGCAAGAGTTGCAATTGATAAAATTCCAAGATCACACAAATACCAGAATACATAATTAACCAATAGAACAACTTTTCGGTACAAAAAGAAATAACAAACCTAGGAACTTGCATCGCAACTAGTTCGAATTACTTGGAATAGAAACTAGAGTAGCAAATACAGGCTCCCAAGGATCTATACTATTCGACAGCGGTCACATACAAAATTTGTTGTCTAGTACTGGGAAGTTAGAAAAAAAGATATAGTGCATAAAGTCGAAAGCAAAGAATTACAACACAATCGCATTTTTACAGTAAAAATACAGAACGAAATAGCCGACTTACGCGAGAAAAATCAGCAGAGCACTGAGGCGACACGTAATGCATTTGTATCCAAGCAACAACTCCAGCATCGCACCCTTATGCCTTGTTCAAAGGTTCCAATCCAATCTCCAGTCTCTCCATTTCTCAGCATGGCACTAGAATCTGATTCATAAAGAAATAATTTTTTCTTCATAAAAGATGCAATGGAGGTGTTGAAATTACATGTAGAACATCAAAGCCAAATCTTAAAGCTACTGCAACAATATGATAGAATATTCACCAAAATAGCACGTCTGCACAACTCGATTAGCAGATGAAAACCCCTTCTTTCGCCGCCAACACCAAATCCTCCAAAAGCTTTCCATTCCCATTAAAAATGCACCCGCATTTCACCCAACCAACATCAGAAAACCCTAAAAATCCAAACTTTATCAATCAACCATCAAAATCAAAGCTCCACATTACTTCGTCGGATCGAACCTAGCTTGGAGAGCCAATCGAAGCTCATTCCCGCTAACCAGCACCGCGTCGCAACCCAACTGCCTCAAATGCTCTAAAATCTTCAAATTATTGTTGGCCTTGATCGCGTATCCGATGATCGATCAAAGCCCTATTAGAGCCTCGTGATACGCGTTAAAGTTTCTGGTGATTTGGGGTTTGTTGTATAGGTAGAACGGTCTCTTGTCCACCGAGTCGATCGCGTCTTGCACTTTGACGCCCTCGCAACGAAGAAACCCATCGTCGTCGGACTTAGTGAAACAGTGGTGGAATTTGTTTGCGGCGGTGTCGGTGGCGGCGGCGACGGGCTTCTCGGACAGAACTGCCCTCGGTTCTAGGGTTTTGGAGTGAGGTTTGAAGATGAGGGAGGGTTTGAGAGGGAGAGAGAGCGGTGGACGGTCCGTGAGAGAGAGCGGTGACGAGAGAGAGAGCGAGAGAGAGAGAGAGAGAGAGAGAGAGAGAGAGAGAGAGAGAGAGAGAGAGAGAGAGAGATGCGTCGAGAGAGAGAGGGATTTTGGGGAGATAGGGGTTCCGGAGAGACGAGAGAATCGGGAGAGAGGGATGGAGCGTTGAGGAGATAGGGTTTTCGGAGAGAGAGAGAATCGGGAGAGAGAGGGAGCGTTAGGGAGATGGGGTTTTCGGAGAGACAGAGAATCTAGAGAGAGGGAGGGAGTTGTGTGCTTGCTATTTTATTTTTGAATCATCGAGATCGAAGGATGCACGAATCTCGAGATTTGATGAACGATTATAAAAAAAAAAAATTTTGGCGGGAATGTTGGTGCCATTATTTAGAGACGGAATTTAATTCCGTCTCTATTTCCGTCTCTATTTCCGTCTCTATTTCCGTCTCTGATCTCTCTCCATTCCGTCTCTGAATTAGTCCGTCTCAATTCCGTCTCTAACCATTTTTTCTTAGCAACAGAACTTAATTCCGTTGCTAATTCCATTTCTAAATATCATTTTTCTTGTAGTGTCTCCAATATGTTCCAAGGGGACAACCTCCTCCTGAACAGTCCCAACCCACTTACAATTAGAGGTCTTTAAAAGATATGATGAGGTCACTCATTGCTAATCAAGGCAGACTCTCTAAAGACTTAGCTTAATTTAAAATCGAATCAACCGTGAGTCATGGTGTCAACATTAAAAACCTCAAAGTTCAAGTAAGGCAATTAATTAGCCTTACTGGTAGGCGCATGGATAAGAAAGGCAAGCTTCCTTCTCGACCACTTTCGAATCCTAATGCGAATGTCAACGCCGTCACATTTCGTAGAGCTAAAGAGTTGGAGGAAATTCTCAAAGAACCCAAGCCTAGATAGCCTGCCTTTAAATCTAAGGAAGTCGAGTAAGAGCTCGACGTTCAACCATCTCCTACGAAAATAGTAATCTTAGATAAGAAACCACAACCTTCTCTCAAAATCCTACCCCAATTCCCTAAACGCTTCATTAAAAATAAAAAGGCGGGAGAAGAGAAGTAAATTTTGAAAATTCTTAGGAAAGTGGTTATAAACTTCCCACTTCTTAATGCCTTAGCATATATGACTCGCTATGTTAAGTTGGTCAAAGACTTATATACCAACAAAGGTAGACTAAAAGGCAATGAGAAAATCACCGTAGGCAAAAACGTTTAAGCTATCCTACATAAGAAGTTGCCTAGTAAGTGTGAGGACCCAGGCATGTTCACTGTCCCTTGCATAATTAGTGAAGTTGAGATCTTAAAAGCTATGTGCGACCTCGACGCTTTTATCAATGTCATGCCATTGTCCATGTATAAGACATTGAAAGCTAGCCCATTTGAAGGATACTAAGTTGTCATACATTTGTCTCACTGGTCCATCGTCCGTCTTGTGAGTATTTTGGGTGATATTCTTGTGAAATTTAGTGAGCTCGTATTCCCTGCTAACTTCTATAACATTGATATGAAGAATCAGCCATGCCCCCATTTCTCCTTAGTTTTGCTTGGTAGGCCTTACCTAACGACTGCCAATACTAAGATTCATGTTCACAATTGTTCTCTTACCATAAAGCCCGAGGGTGAACTTATTACGTTCAACATTTATACGGCAGTGCACCATCCATGCAATTACTCTTTTATGGTGCTTGCCTTAGACAATATGGATTCACTTGTATAAAAAACATTATTGTGAAAGGCGATGATATGAAAGTGGTGTTAGAGAATCATCTAGTCATCGATTTTTTGCGAAAGCAATCCTTAGCCCTCGATACCGAGTTCAAGGAGCTGATCTTTGAGTTAGACATTGCTCCACTCCATTTTCCCACTCTAGTATATCTTGACTTACCTACATCGAACTCTACACTTATCCCATCTATAGAGCAAGCCCCCACACTGGAGCTCAAACCACTACCAAGTCATCACAAATATGTTTTTTTTTGTGAGAATGAGACTTTACCTATGATCATCTCAATTAAATTCACATTACATTATGAAGAGAAGATTCTAAATGTGCTTCGAGAGTTCAAAGAAGCTTTAGGGTGGACCATTGCAAATATCAAATGTATTAGCCCTTCCACATGCATGCATCGATACATATAGAAGAAGGGTCTAAACCTTCACAAGAAGCATAGTGGTAAGTGTACCTTTCGATGATGGAAATTGTTAAAAATGAGATTCTAAAGCTTCTTAATGCTGGGATGATCTACCCAATCTCCGATAGTAATGAGTTAGTCCCGTTTAGGTAGTTCCTAAGAAAATAAAGATCATAGTGATCATAAACTCATGAGGTGAGTTAGTCCTATCCGCATCCAAAACAGATGATGGGTTTGCATTGATTACCTAAAGCTTAATGCTTTTACTTAGAAAGACCACTTCCTATTTCCTTTCATCGATCAAATGTTAGAGCGATTAGCAGTTTGGTTGCATAACTACTGCTTGGATGGATACTTTGGTTTTTACTAGATTCCGATAGCACCTAAAGATTAAGAGAAGACCACATTCACTTATTCTTTCGGTACCTTTGCTTACCCGCACATGCCCTTTGGGATGTGCAATGCACTTGCTACCTTTCAGAGGTGTATGATGAGCATCTTATCTAGCTTCGTTGAGCACTTCATTGAAGTCTTTATGGTTAATTTCACTGTTTACGGTGACTCATTTGATCTTTGCCTTAGTCACCTTACTAAATTTCTTTATACATGTATCGAGAAGAACTTGATCCTCGATTATAAGAAATGTCACTTCATGGTGGACCAAGGTCTTATCATGGGTTACATCGTTTCTTCTAGGGGTGTTGAGGTAGACCCGAAAAAAATTGCCTTACCCCATAAATGTGCGAGAAACCTAATCATTCCTTGGCCATGCCAATTTTTTTCGGCATTTTACTAAGGATTTCTCCAAGATTGCACAACCTCTATGTCATCTTCTTTAGAAAGACGTGCTTTTCGATCTCGACAAGGCATGTAAGAGTGCATTCAATGCACTCAAAGACTCTATCATCTCTACTCCTCCGATCCGAGTTCCCAATTGGTAATTAGCTTTGAAGATCATGTGTGATGCCAGTAACCACAGTATGGGAGCTGTGCTAGGGCAACACATTAGGTATACTTCACATGTCATATACTACACCTCCCGAACTTTTGATTCTACCCAACTGAATTGCACCACTATAGAGAAGGAGCTTCTAGTTGTCGTCTTCGCTTTTGAGAAATATTGGTATTATCTCTTAAGTACTAAGATGGTTGTATATTCCAACCATGTAGCCTTAAAGTTATTAATGGCCAAAAATGAAGCTAAACCCCATCTCATTCGATGGATACTTTTGTTACAAGAATTTGATATCAAAATTAAAGTGAAAAGTGGTGCTAAAAAATCTAGTTGTTGACCATCTCAGGCGCATCAAGAATGGTGAAACACCTGTCCCACTTCGAGATGATTTGCTTGATGAACATCTCTTAGCCATCTCTAATGAACTCCCTTGGTTCACAAATTTGGCTAATTACCTTATTTAATGAGAGTATTCTCCTAACTTTACATGATCCCAAAAGGACAAAACCCAGAGTGACTCTAAACATTAAGTTTAGGATGACCCATACTTGTGGAAGTTTTGCAAATATTAGGTAATCCGTCAATGTGTGTTCAAAACTGAGACACAATCTATTTTGGCATTCTATCACTCATACACTTGCGGTAACCATTTTGGTCTATACGAGACAGCTATGAAGCTATTGGAGAGTGGGTTCTATTGGCCCACCATTTTTATGACTCGTATCTATGTTCAATGACTTGTGCTAGATGTTAGTTGACCAGTACCTTGAGTGACTGGGATTAAATGCCACTAACCTTGATCCAATTATGTGAGATCTTCAATGTTTTGGGGATTGATTTCATGGGGCCATTTCCACCTTCACATGGTTTTATTTATATTTTATTGGCAGTAGACTACGTGTTCAAATGGGTGGAAGTTAAAGCCACCCAAACCAATGATTCATTTGTGTTATGCAATTTCATAAGATCATAGAAATTCTTCACTTTTGGAGCTCCATATGCTTTGATTAGTGATCAAGGTACCCATTTTTGCAACAGTATGGTTGAATATCTCTTGTGCAAGTACAATGTTACACACCATAAACCTACGACCTACCATCCTTAAACGAGTGGCCAAGCAGAGGTGTCAAATAGATAGATTAAACTCATTTTGGAGAATACCATAAATTCATCGCAGAAGGATTGAGTATGCGCCTTGACGACGCAGTATAGGCTTATTGAACGACATAAAATGCTAATCGGAATGTCACCATATCCTTTGGTCTTTGGAAAATCTTGCTATTTGCTAGTCGAGTTGGAGCATAATTCATTATGGGTAGTTAAATAGCTCAACGTGGAACTCGACATAGGCGGTAAAAAGAGAAAGTCGAAACTCTAAAAACTGGAGGAGATCCAAAATGATGCCTACGAGTCCGCCCGAATCTACAAAGATAAAACCAAGGCGTTGCACGATCACAACCTATCTCGCAAAACTTTCGTTGTCGATCAAAAGGTCTTGCTTTACAACTTTAGATTAACTCTCTATCTAGGGAAGTCAAGGTCATGATGGCTCGAACCTTTTGTTCTTACTAATGTTTTTAGACATGGTGTATTTGAGATTTGGAGCATGGATACAGGGAAAGTTTTTAAAGTGAATGGGCACCGACTGAAGCTGCTTTATGAGAACTTCCCACAGCATGAGATTGAGACTAAAACTCTAGCAGTTATAGAGTACACTAACCAAGAGAAAGTTTGAGTGAGTCGAGCCAATGACGTTAAAAAAAGGTGCTCTTGGGAGGCACCCTGAGCTTATATCCCTTATCTATTTGATTTCTTATTTTTATTATTCTTGTGGTATTCTTATACTTATCGCTTTGATGACTTTTTAAAGGTGTTGCGATCTTTACATAACACACTGGATTGTGAGAGCTTGATATTGCTCATGCGGCTCATCACATTATTCTATACCCACAGTTAGTCAAACCGAGATTTGGTAAGCTTAACCTACTTTATTCTATTTACTTGTTACGCGTAAATATATGGATTGGTGTTAGTTTTATGCATGAACTTGTATCATTTCCTTTCTTATATATCTATCTTGTTCTTTCACCATCTTGCATGTTTATATGTGAACCTTTTGATTTGTTTTGAACCTTGAGGACAAGATTCATAATAAGTTTAGGGGTACTTTAGGATTTATGGATTGAGATGGATGGACTTCTTTATAAAAGACTGTAGGTGAGATCGTTTAAAATTTTTAATTATATGTCGTTATATGCGGTTGAAGGATCGTAATGGTTGTGTTTAACACCTTTTATTCTCTCATTTCTTCCATTTCTTTTCCTTTCATACTTCTATTTCTCATTTCATTAGGAGTTGATACACTTTCATGCATGTATTTAGTTTGGTTTTCATTATTATAATTATGTATAGTCACCCGAAACTTTATTTCATGCCTTTGGTTTTGGATGAGTACACTATGGTTGCCTCTTTGACTTGAAACATAAGAAAATTAGGAGAAACAATCACTCTGACCGATAGCCCAGCATCTTTAAGATTTCATATGAGGGGCTTAGTATGAGGGTTAAGCCTTGTGCTAGATACCAAAGTGGGTAGACGATCAAAATTGTGCAAGTGAAAAAAGTTAGATTTATAGGGTGCTAAAACGAGGATGTAACCCGCTTGAGGCTGAATTCCTGTGAGTAAAACACTTTTGGGGAAATGATTTAGGTCATTTTTGAATAAAAACCCTTAGCCTTAAGCTTACCTAAAGTAATTTCCCTAGTTAACCCATTTTAAGCCAACCCAACTTTAATTTCTTTTATACCTAATGTTAAACCCATAGACATAACTTGAAATATTCCTTTACCTAGTTGGAAACTAATTTTAGACTTGAAATCTTTAGAAAGATACACGAGGGGAAAAAATTTAGAGAAAAAAATTGTTTATATACCCAAATTAAAGGGAAAGTCATGATTAGAAATTCCTACTTAAAATGACACCCAGAGGAAATGGAGCAGGGAGCCGGGTGGTTGAAAAAAGGTGAGGACTACATATATTAAAAGAAAAATGAATTTAAGTGCAGTGTAAGTCATTTTCATGTTCTTAGAAAATCTTTTGATAGTTTAAGTTTTAGTTTTTAAATGTTTCATATTACCTTTATATAATTTCCTTGGTACCCTATCCTAGCCATGTTACAACCTATTTAAAGTCCTATTAATTTTTATTGGTGCTAAGCCTACAATAGTGGAGAGTGTGGTTGCATTTCTCGCCCATGGTACCTTTTAAGCATTTATGCGCTATGTTCTTACAGAGATTGTAAACTTACGTGCTTGAATGTATAGATCAAGAAAACTCGTAACTAGTTGATAGCCTTTGTCTTGACTGAGTCTATGTCTTTAAAATGTGATCTTAATTGTGTTTGGATTACGGTTCTAGACATATCATAACTCTGAAATTTCTTGAGTGGCTTGTTGATTTGGCGACTATGTAAACCAAATAAACTCCATGAATTTGGCATTGGGTATAGGATTAGTTCAGTTAGTACATAACTATATTAGAAGTCTAGTTTACTTTTGTTTTATCATTTACACCTTTGGTCGGGACTTGCAAAGTTCTAAATTCGGGGGTATTTGATAAGTCGTTAATTATATAATATTATTTAGTTTATTTATATATTTTTATGATTGAGTCTCTAAAAATTAGCTTAATTGTCATTATTTATTATTTTCAGGTTTAATGCAGTGCTATTGAATCTGGAGTGAAAAACTACTCACAATAAAGTATATGTATTCAGTGAAACGACTACCAGATAATCTGCCTCGAGACATGCAATGCATAAATGATGAAGAGTTGAGGAACAACCAGGTGACGTAGATAGGACAAACGCATGTGACATAACATTCTCACAGCCGTTTGTTGAGTCTCAAGATCAGTATGAATATCAAGCATCAAATGAATGAAAGGTTTAACTTGCCTCGTGATGCGTGCGATATAGCCTCCCAGTTCTTCGATTGACTTTCCACACTTCTTTTCTCAACACAGTAGATTATGATCATACCGGGATACGCACCGAACTGTCTCCCAGTTATTGGCCTTCCCTATGCGTGTCCTCTCTTCATCTACAGTAACCGTGGATGTGACTCGGGGTTCGTGCTGATGCTTTCTCCAAGATTAACGCCAGAATTCGCTCAAGCTCTCTCCCCACGCGGCAGTTGCCACGTGTTGTAATGGCATCCACCTACACATCTTTAGTCAGCTCTCCCTCCACCAATGGAAACCCGCCACGTCAGCATTCAACAGCAGTGCATCCAATCACCATGTGACACATGTCTTGGTCATGCAGTAAAGTCACAACAAACACCCGATTTACCTCAGTGCTTGTGTCACTAATGATAATACGAAAACCACATTCTCTCTCTTCCGGACAGCCAATAAAGTGGTTTGACATAATTAGGACTTTCTTTCTTAGAGAGAACTCCTCTAAAATGCACTCTATTATTCTCTCTGCCTCTTGATAGATAGTTGTTTACTCTTTTTCTTTAATATTTTAATAGAGTAATTCTTTAGCATGTCTGATTAACTTCATTAATCTAGATCGGAGGTGGAGCAAACTACTCTTTTGGCATAAAATCTATGTAAGATCTACTTTAATTCAGTTTAATTGCTTTCTATTGGTATTTTATTCATTTTATTATTGATTGATTAATTAAGGTTAAATTTAGATTTAAACCCTAATTCTTTTGCTAGTGAATTGTAAGCATCCGTCCTTATACAATAAGAGTACACAAGTGGCAATTGAGCATACCAATTGATTCGCCCCTTTCGGGACCGGTCAAATACCTTAAAAATTTAGGCAAAATCGGACGCACTAGTGATCTAGTTGTCTAGGTATAGTGCCTTCACAAAACCCATTGTAGCAGTATTAAACCCAATTCGCTTGAGTTTAGGGTTATACGTTTGGCTAGAGAAGTGGTCATCGTCATACCTTGACTACCGAGATTGGGAAGTGCGAGGACCGGCGTACGTTACCGGGTCTATAGCTACTATAAATTACCTTTGAAATGCATGCTTTATATATATTGAAGAACTTAGGTTTAATTATGCTAATTGAGGAAGTTTGTGATACCGAGGGTTTATGTTACTTTTCTTGATTGATTTCTTTACAAAGTAATTTAATTCCTAGTTTTTGGATTCTCTCAACATTCACTCTCAAACCCCCGTTTTCCTTTTATTTTAGAAGCTTAGAAAGAATACTAATCTATGTGAGATCGACCCTTTACCACTATCTGTAAAATAGTTAGTCTAGGTAATATATTTTATTGATGCGTTTGGCCCGCATCAGTGCTCAAGCATTCTCATGTATGCCTAAGGTCCTTAACAACTGTGTAAAAACATTAATTGTAGCAAATGTATGTAACCAAATCACTATCTAAAGGATAGATAAATGCTAAAGTGACTCGGTTCAGATTACTTGTTGGTTGTCTTTTAATTACGTCTCAAAGAAACTTAGCGCTCACATATGGATGTGTCTTTATAAAGCCTCTAACAACTAGGTGTTCCAAATGGGTACTTTTGTTATTTTTAATAAAAAATATTGTTATCTTTTTTTATGTTTTTTTATGTTCTTTTTCTTTTCTTGCCAACCTAGTGCCTTTCATGATCGATTATTTTGAAATTTAGTGAAAAAAAGATGGATAGATCTAGGCAAGGCTAGGTGGTATACCAACTTTTATATACACATGTCTAGGTTAAAGTTTGTATCCTCTAACAAAGTCTTCTCGTATGCGCCAATGGCATTAGATATAGGTATGCAAAAAAAGAGCAATATATAAAATGCAAAAATTTGATTCTCGTATAGATCCTCATCACTGGCTCAATGGAAGAACAATTGTAGGTCAAGTGAACATTATTGTGTATATATATAACAAGAGAAATGATGCATGTAGAGTAGAGTGGCACATGGAGTCATGGTCCCGTTACTCTACATGGACACCAGTTCAGATCTACATGGACGTCGTGGATACGAGTAGGACACATATGACTAGACGTGATAATTATTTTTGTTTGTTGGTTGCTTATTTACGATGTTAATTTATTAAATTATTTCAAATTTCATCGTAAGTGTGTAGTTACCTTGATTTAACATGCGAGATTAGGTGACGTCGCCTCATAAAGCGTGTCGACCCTAGTATCGGGTAGGCAAAGTACGGGTGCACTAAGTCTAGAAAAATATTAAATAAACTAATATGACAATAAAAAAGGCAAATGTGACATTTACTGATAATAAAATCATAGGCTAAGTCAATTAAATTGGGAACGCTAGTTATGTCGTGCCTTGAGATGCATGCTGAGACACGGGGCACTGTGTGCCGAGTATTCAGGATTTAGTCAAGTCATAAATGACAACAATGAGACTAAATACACTAACCACATGAACTTAAGTGTCTAAGTTTGTAAATTTAAATTGATATGGATTAATGGGACTATAGTTTGGACAAACAAATTAAGGAACTTAGATTTTCCTTATGATGATGAAGATGTGTAGAAATCCTAGTCTAAATATTAACTAGTTAGTAGAGACATGCATTCTTCTGTGGAACAAGTGATATTGAGAGAGGATAAATGTCCTAGTAATTAATTTAACTTAGTCAAATTAAAGATTTGCTTAATCAATCTACATATTAATATAAGTATATAAAAGACAAACTTGGGTTTTCATGCAAACAAGAGAAGAAGAAATTTATAATCTTTGGGAGCAAAGGGAGCAAGAGTGTGATGAATATTTTGAACTTCAAGAGGAGCTAAGCTTGGAGGACCAAACTACGGAGAATCAAATGATAGGTAGCAAGTTCTGCTCATTTGGTTCAATTTCGATAAAAAATGCTTACATGCTAAACCATGAAGCGTTAAATGATTTTGGCTTGCAGATCTCATGTTTTTCTACTATCGAAGATGAATTATATACATGTCATATAATGTTTTTTTTTAAAGAATTAGGCCAAAATTGCTAGTTGAACTAATTATATTCATGAAAAACTGGCCAAACTTTGCAACGACATAACTCCTTCAATACTTATTAGATTGGCCTGATCTTTTAGTATGTTGTTATTGGGTATGTTAGATGAATTATGACCAAAAATCATGATTTCGGAAGCTATATATTGTGATGTCTCTTTTGTTTTAAATTAGAATTTGGCAAACCAATCATTTTCATAAAGCTAAGACAAAGAGCAACAACATTTTTCTACAAGATGTTTTTGAGATTCAAATGTTTTCATGCCCAAAAATGCGCTGCAACATGGGATCGAAATTGAAACTTTATTCAATAGTTAGGGGCCGATTTGGAAGATCAACTTAAAACCCATTCAACTAATTTGAGTACATAATAAACATGCTTAATTGGCTCCAGGGAACCGAGGGAACATAGCTCGAATACCGAGAGTGAGCCAAGGCTAGATTTGAGACTTCAGAGAAGTTGGAACACGACTTTTGATGTGCCTAAATCCCGCAAGAATGATTCACAGAATTCAGCTCGTTTTCGCGATTATATTTATCTATTGCCGACTGCTTTATTTCGCTGATTTATGCTAAAGAACTATTATTTATAATAATTTTATCAGTTGAGTGGTTCACTAGGGTTATACTGTGGAATTATTCAAGATGAAGATTTTAGATAGGAAAATGTGACACTCGAACACTTGATGGATTGCAACACGAGCTATTACTTTAGTGCATGAGACGGTGGGTAGAAAGTCTAGGACGACCACCAAGGAAACTATTGAGGTTTAGTCAGCTTTGAGATGCTTGTTTACATTGAGGTTACCGAAGTTACTATGTTTGTTAAATTATCATTGTTAAATTGTAAGTTACTTTTGATTTACCAATGGTTTACATTCCTTTTTACTCATTTAACTGCAGTTGGTTTTCAATTATTTACTTGAAACTCTTATTTTTGTAGTGCTCTACATTCATGGAAGTATTTGTTTTTCCTTTCAGATGTAATAATTGCATGTCTCGTAGTTTTTACTTAATTTCTTGTTGAATATTGTGTAGATATACTTACTAGGCTCGTCAATTTTTTTGTTGGATGACTAAGTGAAGATCCTTCTACGAGTAGTGACGCGCTAAATGCATCAATAAAATATATCACCTAAATTAACTATTTTGTAGATAGTGACAACGGGTCGATCCCATAGAGATTGGTAATCTTTCTAAGGTTTTAAAAGAAAGGGAAAACGAGGGTTTGAGAGAGAATGTTAAGAGAATTCAAAAAGACATGGAATTAGAAATACTTTGCAATGAAAATAATAGGAAAGCAACCTAGAATTTTGGAATCTCAAACTTCCTCAATTGGCATAATCAACCCTATGATCATCGATCTAGATAAACCATGCAACTCAAAGGTATTCTATAGTAGCTATAGACCCAGTAATGTATAGCACTTTTTATTCTCGGTAGTTAAGGTACGACAATGACTACTTCTCTAGCCAAACGTATAACCCTGTACTCAAGCGAATTGGGTTTAACATGATGATTTTAATAATTTTGTGAAGGCACTACAACTAGACAACCAGATCACTAGTGCGTCTTATTTAGCATAGATCCCTAAGGTATTTGATCAGTCATAAAAGGGGTAAATTAATTGGTATGATCAATTGCCACTTCAGTGGTCTTATTGCATAAGGACGGATACGTATGACCCACTAGCAATATAATTAAGGTTTAAACCATGTTTAACCCTAATCAATCAATCAATAACAAATGGAATAAAACACCAATGAAAAGCAATTATATTGAATTAAATTAGATCTCACATAAGTTTAATGCCAAAATAGTTGTTTGATCTACCTGAGGTCTAGATTGATTAGATTAGCCGGACATGTTGATGGAAAACCTTAAATTCTTGATGTTTTTTAGGAAACAACGGTTTTCAACAATGATTTCTTGAGCTCCTATTTATATAAAACCTAAAAAACCTATTCCAAAACTAAGTTCCTAAAAATTCAAACTAAAAAGTGGGTTTTCAAAACTAGGCTGTGAATGGGCTTCTGACAGGGCTGTGGGTGAGGCCACAACCTGAAAATGTAAAACAGGGGCTACGTATTATACAGCGTGAGCCATGGCTTGGATCACTATTTTTCCGTAACCAACATAAAAATGAGGCCATGAATCTTGGATTCTATGCCACGACCTAGAATTACGGCTTAGGTTATGGCTTAAAATCCTGATTTCTTATTTCCTTTAATCACTATGACCAATTTTTCTAATATTCATGCCACTTCTTCATTTTGAGTCCTAACACCTATGAATCACACAAATAAGAGATTATTACCACTAAATAGATATTTATGGTTCAAAATCACATTAAACACTATATATTATGAAGTCTAATTATACACTTATCAAACACCCCCAAACTTAGACTTCACACGTCTCGAGCAAAAGAATGCATGACAACACACCCTACTACTCAACAAACTAGACTCCTAATAAACTTATCAGCTAAATAACATTTAACCCATCCTATACCCGATTCCAAGTTTAGCGGAGTTTCTTTTGGTTCGATGCCACTAAATCAACCATCCTCTTGAAAAGGTTCAGAGTTATGATTTATCTAGAAATAGAGTCCAAATATCAATAGAAATTACACTTCACGAAACTAGACCCGACCAAGACAAAGAACTTCTACTACTTAAGAGCTTTTTGGGCCAATACACTGAAGCACACAAGTTTACAATTTTTGAAAAAATTAGTGCTTCCACACTCAAGAGGGTACCATAAGCGAGAAATGCAACCATGCTTTCCACTAATATATATTTAGCACAGTTAGGGATCAATAGGACTTTAAATAGGTTGCAACATGGCTAGGATAGGGCACCAAGGAAATAATGTAATGGTAATACGAAATGTTGAAAAACTAAAACTTAGACTATCAAAAAATTCTCTGGAAACATGAAAGTGACTATACTGCACCTAAATTCATTTTTTCTTTTAATATGTGCAGTCCTCACTTTTTTCCAACGACCCGGCTCCCTCCTCCATTTCTTGTGGATGCCATTTTAGGTAGGACTCTCTAATCATGACTTCCCCCTTATTTTTGGTATAAAAATAATTTTTCTTATAATTTTTGTCATGTCTCTTTTTATAGATTTCAAGTCTAAGACTAGTTTCTAATTGGTTAAAAGAATATATTAGGTTATATCTAGGGGCTTAACATTAGGTATGAATGAAATAAAGGTTAAATTCGGTTCAAATGGGCTAACTAGTGGTAAAATGATGTGTAGGTTTAAGGCTAAGGTTTTAAATCCAGAAATGACCTACTTCATCCCCCCAAAAGTGTTTCAATCATGGGATTTTGCCTCGAGCACGTTACACCCTCGCTCTAGCACCTTAGAAATTTGACTTTTTCCACTTGCATAGTTATGACCACCTACTATCTTTGGTATCTAGCACAAAGTCTCAACCTCATACAAGCTCCCTAAACATGTAATCTCAACAAAGCTGAACAATGCTCTCGATTGAGTGTTTCTCTTAATTTTCAACAAAGTTCAAGCCTCATAAGTGGCTTAAGTAACTCATCCACAACCAAAGACATTCAACAAGGTTTTGGGTGACTTTAAACTTAACTAGATGGTCCTAACCGTGTACTTACGTATGTGAACATATATGTAGTCACAAAAGTACCATGGACATAAATAAACTACTATATAGAATGTTATAATAAGATGGTGCATGAACAAATATAATGGAAATTGATGGAAAGGTGGAAACAATTAGTGAAGATACATAACCATACCATACTAGTCAATCCCACTAAATATGTAACAAAAAATGTAACTGTTATACCTGTCGTCTTGCGTAATTCCTAACATACTAACTAAACTTGATCCTTAATACCTGAAAGCCATCCCCAAACTTATCACAAAATCTTGTCCTTAAGGTTCGGTATAAGGGGGAAGTGAGTAAGAATAAAAATCAAAAGCGATTGAAGAGAAAGAAAAATAGAGATAAAGGGAACATAAAAGTACGTAAATAGGAAATAACATGCTCAAGCATTGCTAAGTGTGAAGTGTTGGGTTTTGGGGTTTATACGCAGTGGAGACTACAAAACAATTTTGACAAAAACCCCAACAGGATCCGAATCTAATTCCATTAAAAACGTTTAAACCTAGAAAACTTAATTATACCTCGGTCGCAAAATACCTTTCTGAAGGTTGATCGATCTCTGAGGCGCTGCCAACGACAAACGCCCTCTACCAGCAGTCCACACACGAACGGCGGCCGAGATTCAAAGTGCTAGCTTCAAGAGAATACCAAACCTTTTGTTTCTCTCCAAAACGATCCGGAGCCTATCGGAAAACCCTAAGTCATTTCTAAAATGAAAATAGAGTTTCGGCCCTTAATCTTTCGTACGTGTGTTCTAACTTAAAGCGTCTATTTATACAACCCTTTTATATAGACGGTTAAGTAAATTACACATATACCCCTACTTAAAGAAGTATAAGTGTAATACACCACAAGGACGTTTCTGTAAGGACGTTTCTGTCATGAATTTTATCATATAAAATTCATTTTTCTGAACCATCTTAAAATCTCGCAAAACCATTCTTAGTGTGCGACCCAATAGGCTCATACAACGTTGGCAGTAAACCAAAACACATTTTGGTATACAAGTCATAAGCGGCCTCTAGCAAGACATTATGACTACCAAAGTCGTAAGAATATCATATCGATACAACCTAATCAATAGTGTATATAACATCATTTTGTCACATGATATCTTTTTGATCAAACATAAGGAATGGAATTGTCATCCAACATGTTCAATCGTACTAGTCTTGATCTCTAAGTAGACCGAAAACATCCAAGTGACATTGATCAATATCAATTCACTTAGACTAGGTCTTTTAATAGTCTAACACATCGAGGGATCTACGGGATATCTCTCTTTATATGAGAGGGACAAATTCTATCTTGATTACACAACTTCATCACATTGCTCACACAGTAACCAATCACAACCTTTATAATCATCCGGTTAAAAACAACGTTTGATAGTGTCAAATCACTATGTTCCTAATGTTGAAGTCTCTGGTAATCTCAAGTCAGAAGACTGAAAAATATACCTATCATGAGAAACAACTATGACTTAATCCATGTGATGTTCTCATAGCGGGTCGATCCAGTACTTTGTTCCCTAACAAGTACTCGTGATCTTGATTCGTATCCCTATACGTATAATAATCATATGATCATCAATCAAGACTTACACTAGTCTTAATTCATCATAGTTCCCAGTATAATGATCGACTAGGGACATTTAAGATATTTCTGCAAATACCCATGGATCTTATTATAATGTAAACACGATGGCTGTAATGGGTTTTGTGAAGGCATTACAATTAGAAAACTGAATCACTAGTGCATCGGATTTAGCCTAGATCCATAAAGTATTCGATCGGTTACAAAAGGGTTGGTATGGTCAATTGCCACTTGTGTGGTCTTATTGCATAAAGACGGATGCGTATGACTATATAGCAATATAATCAATGTTTAAACAAAGTTTAACCCTAATTAATCAAGAAATAAAAAGCGAATAAAACACCGATGAAAAGCAATTATATTGAATTAAATAAGATCGTACATAAGTTTAATGCCAAAAAATTTGTTTGATCCACCTTCGCTCTAGATTGATGAGATTAGACTGACTTGTTGATGAAAAACCTCAAATTCTTGATGTTCTTCCATAAACAAAGGTTTTCAACAATGATTTTTTGAGTTCCTATTTATATAAAACCTAAAAATTCTATTATAAAATGAAGTTCCTAAAAATTTGGACTAAAAGTAGGACTTGAAAACGGGGTCATGGACGAGGCTGTGAGTGAGGCGACGACCTGAAAAATGTAGAAAATGGCCCACGGTGCTATTATACGGCGCGAGATATGGCTTGGATCACTATTTTTTTGTAACCAACATGAAAACGAGGCCGTGAAGCTTGGATTCCATGCAATGGTCACGGTCTAAAATTTCAATTTCTTCTATCCCTTGATCATCATGACCGATTCTTCGAATATTCATGCCACTTCTTCTTTTTGAGTCCTAACACCTATAAATCACATAAATGAGAGATTTTTACCATTGAATAGATATTTATAGTTCAAAATCACACTAAACACTACAGATTATGATGTCTAATTATACACCTATAAAGTATAGGAAAAGGGATATGGCCAACCCTTTTGGACTTGCCAACTATATAGGACATACTTGTTGGTGTTTATTTTGATATTATGCTTTAATTTGGATTATTTCAGGGACTTAATAGACAATATTACATTTATATACTCTCGTTATATATATTGTCACCTCATATACAAGGTATTTTTTCTGTGTTTTCCATAGTAGGATATTTGTTATATATGATGAAAAAATACTTAAATTTATTTATATGTTGTCGTTAAGTCTTCCACTGAAAATTATTGATTATTAACTATAAAACTCTATAAAACACACGCCATACTTCCTAATTTATAATTTCAAACTAAGAGACAATAAATCTTAGCAAATAACCTAAGTACATAATGAATAACTGGCTTACTTAAACTTATGTCATGATAAGTTAGGGCATAAATCGAATAACGCTGGTATGGCATTGACGTTAGCGGGGCTATGAGACCCACGAAGCAACTCACTCAACGGCCTCGGGGCGCCGGGCAGCCACAGTTGGTATCCAAGCATGGTTCGAGGAACCTATGGAGTTAAGGAAAAAGAATAAACTTAACAAATAAATTTAGATATGGAAATCTGATGTACCTACGTTAGAACTCTAGTTGGGAAGTGATTGTAAAATGGGTAGAGTTAGGGTCCATATATGTGTTGTGTCTTTGATTGCATTATACTATACACATATTGCCAATATGACCGGAGGATTTCAACTTGTTATGGACGATGAAGATGGATTGCCGATTTATGTTAAGATGGCGACGATTTATATGATGCAGTATTTTATACCAGATGACATCATTTTGGAGTCTACACAATAAGATAGTATGATTGATGTACTTCCACTCCACAAGACTTGGGCGGCGACTTTGTTGAGATGCATTAATTTCACATCCAACGCCGACAAATGATAGAGAAAGGCTTGAGACTGAAAAGATAGAGACCGAAAATCAGCGTGATTAAGAGTTTGGGAAAGTGTCCAAAGAATGGACATGCTGTGTAAAGATAATGACGACCTCGACTAGAAATAACATCATAAAAACCTCGACACGACTATCGAGGATATGATATGCTACTAACCTTGTCGGTATATGATACCTTGTTTAGCTCTTGATGAAACGTGAGGATATGATGTGAGTTCATACAGGCCATGAGTTGTGGGTTGAGGGTATATTTTAACTGAAAGGCTTATAGAGAGGTGATAAGGACAAGACTTGGAAGAAAAAGTTTTAGAAGTTGACAACTAGAGGAAGGTAGTCAAAATATCGTAGGTAGAGGTTTACAAAGATAAGTAGTAGATGCGAGATCGAGGATTTTCTAGAAGACCATATGGACACTGATAGTGTTGACATGACTCGAAATTTGCAAGCAGGAGATGACAAACAACTTTAGCTTTGGCTACAACACTAGAGCTGTCTCACAGTCATGGCAGCTCGAGTTACTCCATTGAAGTTTTATGATTTGTATTCAAATAGTGAGGTCGATGGGGGCCCACACCGCCACCTCATCTAAAAATAGGACAACTCAAAAATTACAAGTCGAGGTAGAGCTTGCAATAGTATCAAAAAAATCAGACGCATCACAAACATCGAGATTAGGATATACTCTAAGAAAGACGAGCAACAAGGATTAGGGTGAGGCGAAGCGACGTCATGTGGAAGAACATTTTAGGTCCTAGGGAAAGCATAAATATTTGATGGAGATGCTAACAGGAAATGGATATGCATCATAACAGAGCGATGGAAGAGCCATGCGATTTACAGACCTAAAGGTGTTAAGACACATAACTTGTAGGAGACACAAGAATGAAAAAGTGACAATTGATACTCATGGATGATTGGTTACTCTCGATTAGGTACTATATATGAGGTGTACGATCTCACTAGGTATACACTTTAGAGAGGCAGGATGAACCAATGCATGACTTATACATGAGCAAGTGATACTCATGATGGCCATGGTCACAATGTCATCGGATCATATTTCGTTGCTTAGTTAGAATCTTATGGTCTATGAAGCATTACATAAATACCATGGCTATGATGGCATTGGTTCATGTGGAATTAGTGGAAACATGGCTAGAATTGTTGGTGCTGAAGGCCTAGTAATGAGCATGAACATCATGGACTATATTCAAGGATATGACTCACCTTTAGGCAAGATTGAGTAACAACTAAGCCATATGAGAGCTATCAGGTGATGGACTAGTGGAGAAGCCGCTGGTGGAATCTCGACATACCGTAGTATGGTCTAGAGCTATCGGGTGATGGACAAGTGGAATAGTTACTGGAGGGATCTCGATGTATTGAAGAATAATCTATCCAGTCAGAGATGAATTCTCATGCACTTCGACAACTTGATTCTTATTTATGCATACTAAGACTCAATGGTTATGTTACAACTAGGCCATAGCACGTGGAATAGGTCCCTTAGTGAATTGTGACTTGAGCTATTTATTTTAGGTGGAAGTGTTGGTAGGTCGTAGGTCCAGGCCAACCATCATGAAGGCTATTAGGTGATGGTCTAGTAAAGGGTGGATAAGCCCACTGGTTGGATCCCGACATACCGAAGTATTGCTAGTAGGGTTCGTGAGTGACTTAGCGTTGTGAATGCTTTCCGCCATAGTTTCCTCCTCGTGAAGATGAAGAGTTGTATGGAAGGCCCTGCATGTCACATTAAGTGTCAGGCAATGCTTAAGGATGCAATTATATGAATAATTGAAGAGTTGTATAGAAGGCCTTATTGGACACATTTTGTGCAGAGAAATGCTTGAAGACACAATTATATGAAGAGCCAAATAGTTGTATGAAAGGCCTTGCAGGGCACATTTTAAGTAGGGCAACAAATAATGTGACGACCTAGCACCTAACAGACCCGCCCCAAGGGCAATTTAGTAATATCCTAAACCTACATTAAATTAACCCTAACATAAAAAATCAAATTGCAAACCCTAGCCCTTTTGTTCGAAATTAACATGTTTGAGGGAAAGGAAAAAATGGTATTGGTTAGATTAGCTAACTTAAAGAGCACCACCTAGATGGTAACCCTCTCCCTCATCTTCTTTATCATGCTCCTTTTTTGAAGTTTTAATGGTTTCCACATGTTGGGTTTGTACAAGAAAAATTGAAAATCCTATCTAGTGGCGGTGCCATCGCGAAGCTGCTAGAAGTAGACGAGGACACCACCACCGGCAGGGACGTCATTATTGGGGAAGTCCTCGGCACCACCTCCTTAGGGTGTTGGACGCTCGGGAGCTGCACTACGCAACTCGTTGGGCCTGTTTGGCCCCTAGACGTTAGACCTGGGGCAGCACATGCTTAAGGTCGACATGTGTTGACCAATTAACACAAAAAAATATGTAAAAAAGAATAAAATAAAATAAAATAATATATATACATATAAAATAAAATAAAAGCAAATATTTGCTTTCAAATGGGGCACTAGGGAAACCCACCGGTTCTCAACCCTCGACCTTCGTATTGGGAGACGAGAGTCCCTCGGGACCTAAACTATTGTATCCCAAAGACCAATAAATGGAAGATTTACTTAACTTTAAATGAAAGAATTTATTTATAAGATGTTTTATGGTTTTATAATGTCGCGCGAAGTTTCATATTCGGCCCTATGCATACAAGGAGTGGTTATAAGCGTCTCAGCGGGTCGAGGTAAGTGGGGAGCTCCGCTCATTTATTAAATGTGGCATGCTACTAGTATATTTAGAATCATGACTTAAAAATGACTTGGGATGGGGTTATTACATAATTGACTTCATTTAAGGCCTTTTAGGGAGCCATAGTCATATGATGGAACCAAGTCACCTACATGCTTAAGGGCCTTTTGGGGAGCCGTAGTAACACAACAGAACCAAGTCACCCATTTTGCAAGGGCTTCTTGGGGAGTCGTGGATACACAATGGAACCAAGTCACTCAGGCTTCTTGAGGAGCCGTAGACACAAGGTGGAATCAAGTCACCCACGCATATTTATTATATTATGATGATTGGTCAACAAGGGGAGGTAATGAAAAAAGAGATAATGGACTTGCATTTATATCTATTACATTCTATGTATCTCTCTTGTAACCCCTTTGCATATAAAAGATGATTTTCTTATGTTTTACAACTATTGGAATTCCCTATCACTACTTAAGTTGCTTTATGGAATATAAAATGCTTACTCTTTATGGAAATTGATGCCATGCTACTGATTTTAATGTTATCTTGATTTTAAATTCATTTTACCTTTATTTTGCTTTATAGGTATTACATGCATGTTTAATATTTGAGAGTAGTTATTCTCTTATTGGGTTTCATTGGTTCTTTAGCTCACCCCACTTATACTATAGGTCCATCTACAAGTGCGATAGATCATGGCAAGGGGGACGTCATTGCTTGAAGTTTCATTACAGCGTGAGCATTGCATGATATATTTATTATTGATTTGAAAACTATTAATAAGAGTGGCAACCTAGGATAGTCTATTAGGTAATTAATCTTTTCTTGTGTTAGTTGGATACATGTATAAGTATTTGAAGGTTATGAAGATTTATATGGCTTTGATTTGCTTAGGTGAATTAGAGGTACCTAATGGTTTAGTTTATGATGACATATGGTATTTATTGAAATTCAAATCCCACATTCTTTTACCATATTATCTATATATTATTTCACAGGTATTTAGGCATGCCATACCGCTATTTGGGCCTGGTTCAGGTATTAGGTTTGAGTGGCGGTAAGGTTAAGGTGACCTGATCCTAGTCGGGGAAGGGTTGTTTCAGTTGGTATCAAAGCTTAAGGATTATAACCTAAGGAAACGTTAGGTTAGTGGAACCTAAGTCCTTAGAGCCTTTAAGATTTAAAGGGCAAGTTTAAGTTTGATGAATCAATGGTATGGGACATTGGTTCAAAGTCAACTTAACATGCATAAATGATAAATCCTAGGGTGGGATGGGAAAAAAGAAATCAGACAAAAGACTTATTATGTTGATTATTTATTGCCTTGTATATATGAATATATCATTAGATATATATATATATATATTTCTTTCCTATTAGTCTAAGTGTCCCTGATTATTTATGTGAGTGGATAAGGAACTTAAGTTTCACGAGACAGTGGAGGGAATGACAATGAACGGTGCTAGGAAATCGAAGTGAACTCCTTGAGAGAGAGCCTATACATGCTTCAAGTGATATTTGTAATGACTACTGTGAGAACGAATAAGCTTTGATTGAGAATTACATAATGTAATGCAACTATACTTAATATTAGTGTAGCAAATAAAATACTCAAACAATAATCATGAGACTTGAAAGGGTAGTGAGATGTTACACTACATAAGCAAAGGGGAGTAGTGACGTGGTCATACTTCATAGAAGTAACTTTGATACTTGATACTCTATTTAAATAATTAAAAGACATGATGCCTTATTTATAAAGGAAGATCCTCAATCCTTGTAAGGATGCATATTAACAAAAATTAATTTAGTTCGGCTACGAAACTCAATTTGAAAACTTAATTCAAGATGGGTAGGACATGTGTATTATTAGATGTCTAACTTTCGATTAGAGGTGCAAGATATGAGTTTGTAATTCGACTCGATGGTCGTTACTTTGGTTTAACTCAAGTTGTTACACATAACCTAATCTCTTAAAAAAAGGATTATTTCAGCTATATTAGATCACGATTTATGTAGAGTTTCAAGTTATTGCATACCATATTTTGATAAACCTTTTAAGGAAGAACTTTACATATTTTTACAAGTTTCGAAAACATAAACAAATGTAATAGGAAAATGACTTATTTTCTCTTAGTGTTTCAAAAAAAAGAAGTGAATAGACTTATGCGTATTTTAAAGATTTGCCATCGTAATTTTGTTTGCTCTTAAAAAAATAAGCTTTACTCATATTCAACAAACGTGGTGGAGATTCCTTGAATGATTGAATTTATGACGATTTGGACCAGTTCGGTTTGCATGAAACCTATGTTTTACAAAATTTAAATATTTTTGACTAAATGAAAAGAGTAAAGTATTGGTTTAGACCTATATTATCATTTTGTGGTTGGAATACAAAATTTCATTTGGTCATAATTTATTTTTAAATTACATCGACCGAATCGATTGAAAAGGAAATTTATAAATTTTTTTGAAATGTACGAAAGATTTCAGATGTTTTCATAAAAAAAGATTAACTCTGCTTGAAAAGTAGGTTTTGACTAAAATTCAAGACTTTGGAAAAGTTTTGATTCAGATTTAACTTTTTGATGATTACAATCATGTCTTTCAAGTTTTGATCGATCCTATGTAAAAGAAAGTCAAATCTAAACCAAAATTCAATGGGTCAAATATCAAAATTGAGGAACCTTAAAATGAGAGTTAATGTGAAATATAAGTACACAACATATTGATCAGTAAATGAGAATTTAAATAGTACCTCAAAAAAACTCAATGAGAGAATCCAATGAATACAAAATGTCAAACTAGTACACTAAATATAATCGAGTTACTAAAATTTAGGATCTCAAGTCAATGAGTATTTTGGTGAAATTGTTACGGGTGAAGATCATGTTGCCAAGTAGAATTAGTAGATGTAGTAAGGACTTCAGATCTGATATTAAGATGATATAAACTTAAGGCAACCAACACAGAAATAAAATGTTTTAACTTAACTATAAGTGAGTTGACTCATAAAATCGTGGATACCAAAACTTAAATAAATCATTTTTAAAATAAATGAGTTGTACGTGATGACAGTACCAAGATGGAATGATTAATGAATGGTTTAAACCGAACGAGAGACATAAGTCCAATCAGTATGGCTTGAAGAAAGTTTGTCACATTTAATGATATTATAATGAACGTAATGGCTGGTGAAACCTTAAAATTGGGAAATTAATTTTTTTTTGATGTGATTGGACACATGAACTAACGACTCTAAAGTCAAAGAGGAACCTAACCTGATTAGTAGGGGATGATTGAAGGAAATATATATATATATATATATATTACATTGAGAAATAACTAAAGGAACTATTGTCACGTAATCAAAGTGAATAATGATTTGATACTTAAAGTTGGAGATCCTAAAATAGGATTGACCCATGCAAAAAAAAGCAAAAATGATTATGAATAAGTAAATTAGTTATATGAAGAATCGCGAACTAGAGAGAGAAAACAGGTACTACGATAGTTTTTCAAACCTTAGAATTTGTAAGGGGAGTATCATTTCTAAGAACTTAATATTTCAAATTGAAATGGTGACTACATGGGAAATTGTGATAATTGTTTATGGGAAGTAACTCAAAGTTTCTCGAAAAGAGTGAACCTTACTTTAGAAACTTAAACTATCAGATTAGACGTTTTTGGGAATGATAAATGATCAAACCAATGATAGGTTTATAATTTAAAATCTGGGATCCTAAGTTTGGATTGATTCATAATAAATTCATATCGTGTAACACGAAACAATATGACAACTAAGGATGATGAGGAAATAACTTAAACTAGCTAAGACAACATGAATATCTGAGCGCGGATGAAATCTTTTAAATTTCACACTATTAAGAATTATTAAACAAATGGAGACTTAAAAGTTAATACGATTTTAAAAGTAGAAACCATCAGCTTAGCGTTGCAAGAAAATTATCGAAGCATGTACAAACGTGAGTTTGGAAACCATTGAACCAAAGATATAAATGACATGATGAGCGAATAAGTTTCCTACGTACTAAGTACACATTTGTGCACTTTACTTATGGAGTACCCGAAAAATAAATAAAAGTGCGACAATAGTAATGCATAAGAGCAACAAATGAAAATGTTAAGGATGAATTATGAACTTAAAGATAATTGGATCGTAGTGAGTTACAAGTCATTAATTACAATACCCAGGGTGTCGAGTGTATATCCTTAAGAAACGATATGAATGCCAAACTTAAGACGTGAAAGTTAAACTACTATTGAATTCTCAGCAACATAAGTTCTAAACAAACTATAAGAGCTAAAAGTTCGCTCGGGAGGATGATAAGAGATGTTTGTACATTAAATGTGACCTTGACTATGTCAAAATTAGTTAAAACAACCACTCAGGATCGTAAGAGTTGATTAGTACAATGTTGGGATGTGACAAGTCTCGAGAAAATTAAAGTGATTACGATAGGAGACCTTAGTATGAAACAAAAATCATGATAAAATAAAGCGCATATAAGTGATTGTTGAAAGCCGCTTAGGTATAACAATGATAATTATTATTCCACATCTTAGCAAAGGTCAAAGCTTACTGCATAATTTAACTGTTAAATGTGATAGAGGAGTTACAAGGTGAACCGTTGGTCAATATAGTTGACTTGAATTATGAGCATACAAGAATGAACATTAATAACGTGTAATAACAATGATGTTAATTTACAATTCTAGAAATGAATATTATGTATGCTCCTTAGTAGCCTCCATAAGTAAGTCACAAGGACATGATGAGTTGTTCTTTGATATGTGTATATGGGAAAGTGACAAAAATAGTGTGCTAGTGTTTATAATATAGCAAATAGTCATCCTTGTTCCTACTACCGCTTTGTGGTGTTTATTTGTTGCTAGATAGGCAGAGATGTTTTATGACACTAATAGGAACCAGATCACATCTCACTATGGTTCTTTCGGTTGGATGGCTTTGGTGCTCATTGCGACTTTAGTGAATATTGCAAAGGAATACCCAATGCTTGATGATACAAGGACTTAGCGTGTAGCTAAGATATAATGATTCGATTGAGACTCATATGAAGTCGACATTATGAATTTTGGCCTGTGGGATGAAAATGATATTATTGAGAAGTTAGAGTCAAGAGTAAGACTTTAATTCACGTGGGGTACGTGCAAATTTCCCAAATGCAGATTTGCATCAGTTAAAAGAAAAAAAAGTTTTAAAAGAAATCATTAAGAATGTACACATAAGGCTACAAGTGTCCTTTATTTTACATTCGAGGATGAAAGTTGTTTAAGATTGGGGATGTTGTGACAACCTAAAATCTAATAGACCCGTCCAAGGGGCAATTTAGTAATATTCCAAACCCTACACTAAATTAACCCTAATATAAAAAAAGTCAAATTGTAACCAATAGCACCTTTTGTTCAAAATCAACACATTTAAGAGAAATGGGAGATATGTATCTATTGGATTTGCTATCTTAAAGAGAAACTATCTAGAATGTAACCTTCACCCTCATCTTATTCGTCATGCTCCCTTTTTGAATTTTTTAATGGTTTACACATGTTGATTTGTACAAAAAGAATAGAAAACCCCATCTTGGAGTGCCGCCGCTAGAAGTGGATGGCGACACCGTTGCTAGTAGGGACATCCTGGTCGGGGACGTTACAGGGGTGTCCCTCGGCATCGCCTCCTGGGTCACCGGACTCCGATGGGTAGTGCTGCCCGGTCCTTGCCCAATGCATCCACGGGCCTGTTTGGCCCTTGAATGTTGATTGGTCAACATGTGTTGACCAGTCAACAAAATACAAATATAAATAAAATACAATAAAACAATATATATAAATATTATAAATAAAATAAAATATATAAAATAAAATAAAAGCAAATATTTACTTTCAAACGGGGCACTACCGCGTCTTCGATGGACTTGCAACAGGCGACGAGAGACTCGTAGGACCCACACTTCCCGAAGACCAATAAATGGAGGATTTAGTTAAATTTAAATGAATGCATTTATTTATAAGATGTGTTATGGTGCTATAGTGTCATGCGAAGTTTCTTATTGGGCCCCGGGCGTAGGAGGAGTGGTTATTGGTGTCTTGGCTAGTCGAGGTAAATGGGGAGCTCGGCTCATTTATTAAATGTGGCATGCGACTAGTATATTTAGAATTATGATTTTAACAAAATGATTTGGGATGGGGTTGTTACCTACCTTGGTTGACTTTATGGGAGGTGCCTTGGAGAGCCATAGTCATATTGTAGAACCATGTCACCTTACATGCTTAAAGGCCTTTTGGGGAGCTGTAGTAATGCAGTGAAACCAAATCATCCATATTTGCAAAGGCCTCTTCGTGAGTTATGGATGCACGATGGAATCAAGTCACCCGGGCCTTTTGAGGTGCCGTGGTCACACGGTGGAATCAAGTCACCCACGCATATTTATTATATTATGATGATTGATTAAAAAGGGAGGTAATGACAAATGAGACAATGGACTTGCATTTATATCTATTACATTCTATGTATCTCTCATGTAACCCCTTTGCATGAAAAAAATGATTTTCTTATGTTTTATAACTCTTGGAATTCCTTATCACTGCTTAAGTTGCTTTATGGAATATGAAATGCTTACTCTTTGTGGAAATTGATGCCATGCTAATGATTTTAATGTTAACTTGATTTTAAATGTATGTTAGCTTTATTTTGCTTTTTATGTATTACTTGCATGTTTAATATTCGTGTGCAGTTCTTCTCTTTTCGGGCTCCGTTGGTTCTTTAGCTCACCTAACTTATGCTACAGATCTATCTACGAGTGCGATAGTTTGTGGCAAAAGGAAAGTCATTGCTTGAAGTCTCATTGCAGCGTGAGCAATGCATGGTATATCTACTGTTTGATTTGAATACTGTTAGTAAGGGTTGCAACCTAGGCTAGTCTGTTGTGTAGTTAAACTTTTCTTGAGTTAGTTGGATATATTTATAAGTATTTGAAGGTTATGAAGATTTTATATGGTTTTGAGTTGCTTAGGTGTATTTAAGATACTCGATGGTTTGGTTTATGAAGACATATGGTATTTATTGAAACTCGTATTCCGCATTCTTTTGCCATATTGTATATATGTTACTCTGCACGTTGTTTAGGCGAGCCGGACCATTATTCGGGTCTAGTCTTGGTATCGGGTCTGAGTGGCAGTTTAGGCCGGGCGACCTGACCCTAGGTCGAGGAAGGGTCGTTTTAGATACAATTATAGAGAGATTACAAATGGTAGTGGATCACACAAAGGAAGTCAGACAGTGTTGTCATAAAATTCAGATTGCTTGGGATAGGCAGAAATTATAAGCAAATAAGTATCACGAAGAGTCAGATGACTCAGTCTTATTTGAGATTCGAAATCAAGAAAAACCTTAACGAGGTTCATTTGATCATTAGATTACTCTAGTAGTCCCACTATGCGAGATTTTAGTTTACCTTAAAATTTCGAGATGAAATTTTCCTTCTAGTTGGGAAGAATTATAACAGACCAATATTTACTAATTGCGTTTATTCAAAAATTTCGGACTAGGGAGTAATCTCAAATCCACGTAGACGCAGTGGATAGGACCATGAAACGTCTGACTGTGACGACCCACCTAATTTAGGGATTTATTAATTATCTAATTTTAGACTAGGACCTAGTTCCAACCCACATGGGCGTCCCATATTAGTTTAAGGTACGCCTATCGAGGTACAATTTACAAGGTTATATTTGTGTGATGCCTGTTTAGTATGTTTGTTTTACTATCAATTATAGCATTACGCCATGTGTACTATTGATTATTACGTTTTGCATAAGTTACGAGTACGGCGAATAGCACATCGAGATATGTGCAACATGGGTACTAAAACTAAATAGCTTTGATGAACTTGTTTATAGTGAATAATAACGTTCTAAGCTTAATAATATGGAACAATGTTAGTTAGGTTGAACGAAACGCAATATAGGCAAAAATGGACCTGACATGCCTCGTAATGTGAAAATGTCGGGTATATTAGTAGGCGGGACTTATTTTAATATTGTTTTGCAAATCTGGTTAGTAAATCATAGACTAAATCGATGAAACTAATTAATGTGCCTATGGTGTCTAATTGGGCTAACTAATGAGAAATTCGAGTAAGGATGTTGAGTTGAAACAACAACAACAACAACAACAACAACAACAACAATAACATAGCCTAAATCCCAAATTAATTGGGGTCGGCTACATGGATCAAACTTTTCCATTGTGCTCGATTAAGTGCAATTGATGGTGAGCTTTCCAAACCATTCAAATCCCTCCTAATTAATTCATCCCATATTAACTTTGGTCTGCCCCTACCTCGTCGAATTTCTACAGTTTCTATTGAGTCAAGTTTTCTAGTTAGAGCATTTGTAGGCCTTCTTTGCAGGTGACCAAACCATCGCAACCGCCCTTCCCTAATCTTTGTATCAATTGATGCTACTCACACTTGTCTTTGAATTTCTATATTTCTTATTCTATCTTTACAAGTTTTACAACACATTTACCTAAGCATCCTCATTTCTGCTACATTCATTTTATGTAATTCACTAAAAAAAAGCAAATCAGAAACGGAATTTTTCGTCTCTGATTTGCAAAAATTCCGTCTCTAATTGCAATCAGAAACGGAACAGAGACGGAATCAATTCGGTCTCTGAAAACGTCGTCGCTGATTCGATCAGAAACGGAAAATTGATTCCGTTTCTGATTAGAGACGGAATAGAGACGGAAAAATTCCGTTTCTGATTAGAGACGGATTTAGAGACGAAAATTAGAAAAGGAACAGACACGGAACAAAAAGGGAATTATTTTAGAAATGCAACATTTGCGGTTACATTCCGTCTCTGATTCCGTTGCTAATCAGAAACGGAATAAGAGACGTAATTAATAAATTTATGATTTCCGTCTCTGATTCCATTGCTAATCAGCAACGAAATTAGAGACGGAATCAGAGACGGAATGCAAATATTCCATCTCTGATTCCGTCGCTAATCAGAAACGGAATCAGAGACGGATTTTTCCGTTTCTGATTCTGTCTCTGAATCCGTTTCTGATTAGCGACGGAATCAGAGACGAAATTCTTATTTCCGTCTCTGATCCGTTTGTGATTCATACATATATTTCTGGAAAATTAGAGACGGAATAGCAACGGAATGTTTGACTTCCGATGCTAATCCGTCTCTAATTTTCTGTTTTGTTTAATTATGACACAGAAACATAATCCAATTGGTTCTCCAACCTATAAATTCAAATTACAACCATATGACCTACTCCATCGCCTGCACCCCCTCCAACAACTCCTTGGGGGTGCTAACATCCCACAAAAAGCCAAATTGCACATTCATACATCGACAATATATATCAACAAATATTCAAAAGAGAAAGAAAAAATGTGAAACTCAAAATTTGCAAAAAAATTTATATATCCACGGAAAATTGTCATGTATTACAAAAGCTCCAAATTTGGAAGTATACACAAAAACCACCAATCCTATTGTTCAACAACCAAAAAAAAAAAAAGAACACTTACAATCCTATAAATATGCACATAAAGAATTAAGTTTAATAACCAAGAACAAAATCCATCTAATGTTCAACACATCCAATCACCAACACTCCAACATGACTGGTCAGAATAAGAATAGCAAAAAGGACTCCATATAATAACTATAACGCAGCTTTGAAGCATTTCTGATTCTCCATCTGAAGACAACAACCAGTGATTATGCACCTGAAAAAAGTAGGCAAAGGAGAGATTATTGAACTCGATATTAGATTGGAAGCGAATGAGAAAAATGGTGGATTTGAAGAAACATAGAAAGTAATAATAATCATACATAAAAAGTAGGCTTGGAACCTATTTTTTAATTTCTTTACGATTGAGTTTGCTTTGGTCTTTTGTCAATTCAACACATATGTAGGTAGAGAGTACTAGAGCTAATAAGGAACATGAAAGAAAATTAACTCATATTAAACATTAAATACAACACCATAGTCAATACATGAAGTTCCTTAGGGAGACCCAATTTTCATTCAATTCAAAAGAAGACAACAACGACAACGAGTCCTAATAAAACACTGAAACAAAGTAGAAACAACACACACATTGTTGACTTTGCTTTAGTTCTTTGAAAATTAAGATCAAAGCATTAACAACATTTTGGGGATTGTAATAGGTGCAATGAGAATAACATGGAGCTTTTAGCATTAAAACAAGAAGAATTGAACTCCATCTCCTATGGTTGGATTATTTATCAAGCTTTGTAAGGCATGCATTTCAAAATGTATATGATAATGGTGAAGTGCAAGAATGCTAAAAGGTAAAAACTGAAAGTTAAGCACAAACCTTTATCAAAGCAAGATTCACATCCATCAATCTTGAAAGAAAGTCATCATCTCATCCACCAACTACTGCTTTGTGCTCCATTAACCAGCTGAGTTCCTACTCAAAAAAAAAAAACCAGCTGAGGTCCTCTCCTGCACTCAAAAAAAAAAAAAAAAAACTCATTTGAATATAGTATACGTACATTGAAATGTGCACCTCTTCCTTGATCTGCTGCATTCAAAAAAAAAACATAGCAGAACATAGAGGATCAACAGCCCTCACAAAGCCCTCTATTTTCCCATCCTCTCTGTCAGGGTTAATTGAGTCATTAAGTTGGTTGGATTATTTATCAAGCTTTGTAAGGCATGCATTTCAACATGTATATGATAATGGTGAAGTGCAAGAATGCTAAAAGGTAAAAACTGAAAGTTAAGCACAAACCTTTATCAAATCAAGATTCACATCCATCAATATTGAAAGAAAGTCATCATCTCATCCACCAACTACTGCTTTGTGCTCCATTAACCAGCTGAGTTCCTACTCAAAAAAAAAAAACCAGCTGAGGTCCTCTCCTGCACTAAAAAAAAAAAAAAAACTCATTTGAAGATAGTGTACGTACATTGAAATGTGCACCTCTTCCTCGATCTGCTGCATTCAAAAAAAAACATAGCAGAACAGAGAGGATCAACAGCCCTCACAAAGCCCTATATTTTCCCAGCCTCTCTGTCAGGGTTAATTGGGTCATTAAGTTGGTTGGATTATTTATCAAGCTTTGTAAGGCATGCATTTCAACATGTATATGAAAATGGTGAAGTGCAAGAATGCTAAAAGGTAAAAACTGAAAGTTAAGCACAAACCTTTATCAAATAAAGATTCACATCCATCAATCTTGAAAGAAAGTCATCATCTCATCCACCAACTACTGCTTTGTGCTCCATTAACCAGCTGAGTTCCTACTCAAAAAAAAAAAACCAGCTGAGGTCCTCTCCTGCACTCAAAAAAAAAAAAAACTAAGGAACTTCATCATCAGTACCCTCCACTACATCAGGCTTCAACAAACCACCATGGAATCGAAAACAAATTAGCATGCAATGGCTAAAAGGAGTAATGTCAAATAGCCATTCGTTACCATTGATCAAGCTGAGATAGTATTTTTTATTAGAACCTAGATTATTGGATGCATACCTTTGAGATGAACGAGTCCACCATGAATTGCAGGTAAATGTGTTCTTCATTTATCCTCTGTATATCTTAGTTGCCTTGGAATCCCAGTTCATGCATAAGTTATCATGGATTTTAGTTTTTTGACCTTTTACTCCCCAAGAAAAATTCTTATATAAAGAAAAATATACTATATCTACAAAATGTTTGCATAATATTTGGGAGAAGAAAACATGCTGGCTGTTGTGTGCAAATCTTATGCCGTTGCAGGTTCTCTCGAGTGCTATGATGAAGAAAGTGGTAGAATTGACAGGGAGCAACATCTTCATGCCATAGCAAATGAATTTGGGAAATCGATAAAGGGTCGTTTTTCGGTCATCGTGTTGAGAACATGTAGGCTCTTGTTCTTCTAGGGACATGCGATAATAGAAGAACAAGAGCCTACATGTTCTCAAACACGATGAACGAAAAACGAGCCTTTATCGATTTCCCAAATTCATTTGCTATTGCATGAAAATGTTGTTCCCTGTCAATTCTACCACTTTCTTCATCATAGCACCGAGATAACCTGCAACGCCATAAGACTTGCACACAACGGCCAGCATGTTTTCTTCTCCCATGGATTCTGCAAACATTCTGTAGTTATAGTATATTTTACTTTACATAAAAAATTTTTTTTGGGGAGGAAAAGGTCAAAAAAGTAAAATCCACGATAAATTATGGAATATCAATCTAAATATGCACAAAAAGAAGTGTCAATCATAAAGTAATTTGAAGAATTGCTAAAGTTGTCTACAAAGGCAAACGTTTAATCTAAGAATTTACACAAACAACAAGTAAAATACCTATGTATCACCAAGCTGCTCATCTCTCGAGAGCCACGTTTACGTTTCACTCTCAACATTGTCCCCTTGTTGTGGTGGATCGACCAGGATCTATTTTGCGGTATTCTTCTGGTCATGAGGTGGCGGCGGTGGTGGTGGTGGTGGTTGTTCTTGAGATAGGCTCGCTTCGTCCATGTTCATCCCGAGATGCTGCTGCATGAACTCCATAACCTTTCGTAATTGCTCCGCAACGACATTGAATTCTGCCCGCGGCACCATATCCGGCATATCGGACGTGCTAGCACCAGGATCTCCATATCTCCTCTTCTTTATCCCTAAGGACCAGAGTCCGTAGACACGTCCTTTGGGACACTCACCCGCCACATTGAGGTATACCGCCTCATCATCCATCGATTGGTCCTGTGTAGCCTGGGTCAGCTCCTGACGTCTCTTCTGGAGCCTATCCTGCAGATATGAACAACAAACAAAATACATGATATGGGTTAAAGTAAACTTAATACTATTTTACATATAATTTCTATACTTACATAGAACCGCTCTGATCTAGTATCGATGAATGTCATCCTGTCGTGATTTACGGTGTGGAGATGCAAATACAATTCACTCGCAGTCGGTGGCGTCTCGGATGAATCAGTCTGCGTGCAGGACCAAGCATAGTGAACAAGTGTATAAATGTAAAAAATATCCAAGATGTTAAAAAAAACTTACCAATCTTTCTTGTGTAGTCACAAAAGACATGGAACCACCACCGTCCTTCGAGGGTCCAGTCCCAGGGCCTTCGACCTTAGTGTTCCTATTCTCCGTTGCTTGCCTAGACTTGGCCTGGAAGTCCTCACTCTCCCAGTACTCCAACTATCTCCTCCATGCCTCGTCTGTAACATAAACTGGCTGCACACGATTCTTCTTTAACTTGTGCATCAATGCGGTGTACCTCGTGCCTGCAAGCCTGTCGTACGCCACTCGAATGAGATCCTCGGGAATCGCGTCATCCCATCTAAAAAATACCTACAAATTGGCGATTGCTATTGTTACGAGACATTGAGAAAATATTATAAATCATAAGGCATTTAGTAGTCTTGTTTACCTTCCATTGGCGCCAGTATTGGTCTTTATGATGAAGCGGTACCGACTTCCAACAATACCCTTCAGGAATCATCCATCGTTTGAAAACTTTTGTCATCCTCCGTGCACAAAAATGCGAAGGATGCAATTCCCTGTGTTTCATGAACATGCATATCACCTTAACTACTTCTTCAATAATTAACATCCATATTTAAAACGACATATATGAGTCAAACACAAACTTACGTATCATTGGCAATCAGTCTGATAGGGATCCCCTGCACGCGAGGGGGCTCCATCCCTGTCCTCTGAGGTGGCCGCGGAGGGCCTGTCACCTCCAACCCTGCTCTTACGTCGTCTTGTGGGGATGCTGCCGGTGATGCTGTGGCTGGGGGTGCAGGCCTCGTGGGTAAAGGAGGCCTTGATGTCGGAGATGGTGACTGGAAGTGCATATTTGGTATAGTCCTTGATGACGACGATGATGGTACAGACGACGCCGACGGTATGGAAAGGGAAGGTGACGCTGCGGCTGTCTCGTGCTCGAGAGACCAAGAAGTCGGAATTGATGAACCTCTACCAATTGAAGTGTTGGGTGAGTCCTCACACCATGATTCGGTGTAGGGTCATACCATTCACACTTAAACAAGACCACACGCTGAGGCCGGTATACTCAATCTCCACAACCTCTTGCAGTACTCCATAATAGTTATGGGAAACATCGGCGTAGTTTGAACCCTTCACCAAAACACCGCTGCTCTGCGTCGATCTTATAACGTCATATGTTGCGGAGTGGAACTTATACCCATTAACAAGGTAACCAGGGTAGACAGTACATGATCGACTAGGACCAACAGAGAGATTAACGAGCGTCTTGTCAACTATAGAATTCCGAGCCTATTAAAAAAAAAATTAGAAATGCAATATGACACATTACTTATAGAAGAAATTTATGAATCTATAACGTACAAAAGTAATGACCTTACATATGTTTGAAACCAAATGGGGAAGTTGTTCTCTAGACTACGATCAACTTCCGACTCCCCCATTGCTTCAGTGATTTCATCGACGAATATCCTAGAATAAACGAACATGTAAGTAGGTTGTCTTACTAAAATATGAACAATGAATGTACTGCATTATTGAATGAAAGCGACGGACATACTGGACGTAAGGAGCGATCTCTGGACAATTGAGCAGTATGTACGAATGAGCGGCATTATACTCCTGCTCTGTTAAGTACCGTTCCTTCGACTTGCTCATGGGTCGACCAGGATAAGTGAAAATTGAGAAATTGCCGACAAAATTCGGTGTGGGCCCGAGACCGCCATCGTCGTTACGTGGCACTTTGTCATGCAACGTAAAGACGTGATCTTCGAAGTAGTAAGAACAAAAGGATGTGACCTCTTCGACCAAATAAGCATTACACATGGAGCCCTCAACCTTCGCTTTGTTTCACACATTGTTCTTCAAATGTTTAAGGTACCTGTATGAATGTTATAGGAAATGTTGATATAAAACCTATTGAATGGAAAAATAATTTCAAGGGCTCAAGATAGTACCTCTCAAATGGATACATCCATCGAAATTGAACGGGATCGGCCAGACGGGCCTCGTAGGCCAAGTGGATTGGTAGGTGTTCCATAGAGTCAAATAAGCTTGGAGGGAATATTTTTTCCAACTTGCAAATGATTTTTGGTATTTCGGACTCTAAGACCTCCATATCTTGGATACTGACACATTTCTCAGTTAGGGATCAGAAAAAAGGCTTAATTCGCTAATTGCAACCCAAACCGGGTTTGGGAGGAGTTCTCTGAATGCAATTGGTATCAACCATTGCATTAATATATGACAATCATGGCTCTTCATGTCGAACATTCGCAGTTTCTTTGGATCCACACATCGACGAAGATTCGAAGCGTAACCATCAGGAAAACGCAACTTTTCAACCCACTCGCACAATTTTTGTTTTTTTGATGTATCAAGAGCATAGCACCCAAGGACGTAAGTATTTGTCGCCGAATCAATGTGTAGAGAAGGTCGGTGACAATATTCACGAATATCTTGCCTCGCTTTTGCATTGTCCTTACTCTTGCCCGGTACACACATAATAATGTTGAATATGTTGTCAAAAACATTTTTCTCAATGTGCATGACATCTAAGTTGTAGCGGATCAAGTTTGTCTTCCAATACGGCAAGTCCCAGAATATGCTTTTCTTCCTCCATCCCGAATTCTTAGCTATCCGCCCATTCACAGATTCAGCTCCGATTTTCGTCACCTTCATCAAGCCTAACGATTCAATTTCTGCCAAAATTTCTTCACCAGAACGCAAAGCGGGCGGATAATCATTTATGACCATTTTGCCTCTAATGAATTTTTTTTTGTCTTTCCTTAATGGTGATGACATCGCCAAGAAACGACGGTGACAGTCGAACCACGATGTCTTACCACCATTTCGCAATTGAAATGCATTTGTATCCTCCATACAATATGGACAAGCGTACTTACCGTGTGTACTCCAACCGGACAACATGCTATATGCAGGGAAATCACTAACAGTCCATAAAAGGGCAACTCGCATGAGAAAATTTGTCTTGGTGGAGACGTCGTATGTAATCACCCCATTGTTCCATAAATCTTGCAACTCTTTCATAAGCGGCTGAAGGAACACGTCGATTTTCTGCTTTGGGCTGGTCGGTCCAGGAACGATAACCGTTAAGAACATAAACTCAGATTTCATGCACATCGATGGTGGAAGGTTTTAAGGAGTCAAAATCACGGGCCACGAAGAGTACGATTTCCCGGAAAGCCCAAATACTTGAAAACCATCAGTGCACAATCCTAAACGAACATTCCGAACCTCGGCGGCGAAGTCTCTATTGACGTCATTAAAATGTCTCCAAGCAATCGAATCAGAACAGTGTTGCATAACATCTTCTAGCGAGGAATGATCTCCATGCCATCGCATATGTTTTGCGGTTGACTCAGACGCATACAATCGTTGCAACCGAGGGCCCAAAGGGAAGTAGTACATTTTTTTGCAAGGGCAGTTTTTTGTGTTCCGACCACGACCTCGTCGATGTGCAATGTAGTGTGATTTCCCACAAAATTTACATGACGTCAACTCAGAGTCCACTCCCCAATAAATCATACATTGGTCCTCACAACAATCTATTTTCTCAATAGGTAGACCTAGACCTCGCATTAGTCTTTTAGTGGCATAAAGATTTTCAACCAATGAGTTGTCATTTGGCAAACAATCCTTCATGAGTTTAATGATTTCATTATACCCTCGTTCAGATATATGATATTCAGACTTGATCGCAAGTAATCTTGCCATTGCGGACAACGTTGTCATGGTTTCGCAACCAGGCCACAATTGTTCCCTACTTGCATCAATCATGTCATATAGTTGGCGTGCTTGGGGGTTTGGTGATTCTTCCACGTCATTCCAATTGAAACTTGGACCTGCACGTTGTGTAGCATCTCGCGGTAAGGTATCTGATCGTATCCTCCCACATCAGCATCATCAATATGGCTATCCATTTAGTAAAAGTTTTGCGGGCCTTCATCTCCTTTCTCACCATGTTTGTACCAACAGTGATATCCCGGGACAAATCCATACCTACATATGTGGTACTCAACCGTTTCGACGTCCAGGTACGGTATAAGTCGACATTTCTTAAAATTGCACGGACATCTAATCTTCCTTTCACTTTGGTATGTAGGACAATGTTGTTTGGCAAATGATATGAATTCTTTAACCTTCACCGCGAATTCAATTCGAACGTAACCGTCGTCGAGCGGTTGTACATCCGATCTCTACTTGTAGATGACATTCCTATTCGAACGTAACCGTTGTCGAGCCGGTTGTCTATTCAAGTAATGAAAGAATAATGATTAAGATGATAGGAAATCTCACTAATTGGAGAATAGTGTAAATCGGAATAGCGATCAAGACAATCTAGAAGAAATTGATAGCTAAGTGAAAGAACGAGGTTCTTGTTGAACTCATGAATAGAGAATAAATTGACAAAGTTAGAAAGTCATTAATTTTCTAACTAGTCAGAGTTACTCGATGTGTCAGGTTTCATTTATGATCGTATTGTAATGTAATGTCTCTTTTCATATGATGATAGATGTAATTAGATCACTATAGTCATGGAATGACTTATATAATTATAGGTTTTATTAAGAAATGCTATAATGGTGATAGATCAAATTTACTTTAATATCTAATGTTGTGCTTAAATATTATCTGCATCATTTTTTAAATATTTTGATTGAAAATAATCTTAGAATTGATCTCGCTTCGAATTCGATGAAAAAATGATTAGTGATAAGAAAGTAAACGAGGATTTGTACACACGAGTTTGGTAAACAAGGAATGAATTATCAATGGTTTTTGGAAATGTTATTAGTAATGAATTAAGGCTGATTTATAAAAAAAAAAAGATAGGATATATCTTGCTAAGTATTAATGTTTGAATGCAATTCAAGGCACGAAATGCAAAGTACAACAACATTTATTCGATATTCCTCTAACTGGATTATTTTCCTCATCATAAATATGTAAGATGCCTGGATTAGAAAGTAATTGTTTTAACTTTTCATTGAACTAAGGATAGGGAGTTGAAAATTCAAAGTGTTTTTTATCTATACCAACTATGCTCATTGGAAAGTAAGGATGAAGTTCTACATTAGGGTGAAAATTAGACTTTTGTGGGAGTCAATTGAGAATAGGTACAGTCACCGAAACAGGGCCATGAGAGAATACATCATTGAGGAGACCAAGATTGAGCTCTCAATGATCAAGCCATGAATAATTTTTTTCCTCGCTTTATGAGAACAAATTTAACAGAGAGTTAGGGCTTGTCAAACAACTAAGGAAGTGAAGGAGAAGCTTAGGGTACATTATAAAGGTAAACATCAAGTGAAGAAAAAAGTTGATAATCAAGGGGCACTATGAGACTTTCAGAGTTGGCTCCGATGAAGACATAGCCACAACCATCACTTCGTTCACTAAGCTCTTGAATGAGATCAAGAATCATGCAAAGAACTATGATCAAAGTAATACCTAGTATATTCAGAATTAGATTTTCATATTTCAGATCATTGCACCTATTATCGATTTTTCGGCATTTCAGAATAGCATAACCAAACATAATAAAATAGCAAGGAAAAAAACAACAATGCCTAACATGATAAATTCGAACAAAAATACTGAACGAAAATTCTTGATTTCATTAGACTGAAAGGAAGTGGAAACTTATTCGTTTTATAAATGTTAGTTGAACACCTACATAACACATCAAGAGAGACACCGAACATATAACAAAGACTTCAAGATATCACTTATGATAGCTGAATAGTTATACACATCAAGATATCATACAATAGCAAAGGAGACATACTGGTAAAGTTACAACCAAATCAAATTTATTTAAAGTATACATTTAAATAGGTAAACCAACATCAAGATATGATAAAATAGCAAGGAACACCTACATAACATGTCACTGCCAATTCACCAAAAATAATGGTTCGAGAGGAAAGAGGGATAACTCACCAATCAAGCACAGCGAGGCGCGGAATGAATGAGAGCACAATACCACCGAACAAAGATCGAAGAGGGGACTGAATGAGAGCACGAAGTGAGAGCCGAGAGGAGCAGAGGCGCAGACTGAAATGGTGCAAGACAACCGAACAGGACCAGAGCAGGGCGGCGCTACCGGGGAGCAATGTAGTGCGAGGACGACTTGTTGGGGGTTGGGGATTTGGGGGCGGTGGACGGAGAGAGACGGAGAGACGAGAGAGAGAGAGAGTTGAGAGCAACGGAATAGAGACGCCGATTTGTTGGGGGTTGGAAATTTGGGGGCCGGTGGAGAGAGACGGCGTGACCGAGAGAGGAGAGACGAGAGTATAGAGGAGAGACGAGAGTATAGAGGAGAGACGACGAAGAAGATGAGATCGAATCGCGAGGTGGGTTTGCTTGGTTAGGGCTTTCGGTGGCTTTCGGTGGTGGGGAGGACGACGAGGGGGGGGTTTGGAGGGGGAAGAGAAATCTCGAGATTTGTTGTCACAAATCTCGAGATTTGATGAACGGGTATAACAAAATAAAGTTTTGGCGGGAATGTTGGCGTCATTTTTTAGAGACGAAATTTAATTCCGTCTCTAATTCCGTCTCTGAATGTTTCCGTCTCAATTCCGTCACTAACTTTTTTATTTAGAAACGGAACTTATTTCCGTTTCTAATTCCGTTTTTGATTTGCTGTTTTTTTGTAGTGATTGTTGTTGCTTTACCGCCCAACATTAACTTCCATAGAGCATAGCTGGCTAATTGCGGTCCTATAAAATCTTCCTTTTAACTTAGTACGAACATTTTGATAACAAATCACCCATGTTGCACTCCGCTATTTCTTCTATCCAGCTTGAATTCTACGTGTGACATCATTCTCAATGTTATCATTATTTTTTATGTTTAATCCTAGGTATCTAAAGTGGTTTACCTTTGGAACTTCTATTTCCCCTAATTTTACCACTCCGTCATCTCGATGTCTAGTGTTTCTAAACTCATAGTGCATGTATTCAATTTTTGTCCTACTCAACTTAAAGCCTTTAAATTCTAATGTATTCCTCCAGAGTTCTAATTTCCTATTCACTCTATCTTTAGTTTCATCCACTAAGACAATATCATCTGCAAATAGCATACACCATGGTATGTTCTCTTGAATATGTCTAGTTAGTTCATCTATAACTGAAGTAAATAGATATGGGCTTAAATCCGATCCTTAAAGTATTCCTATCGTAATGGAAAATTCTTTTGTAGCTCCTCCAAATGTCTTTATACTCATTCCTACTTCATCATACATATCCTTAATAGTGTCTATGAATCTAGCATGCACTTTTTTTCTTTCTAGAACCCACCAAAGAACATCTCTAGGGACCCTATCATATGCTTTTTCTAAATCTACGAATACCATATGAAGATCTTTTTTCTTTTCTCTATGTTTTTCTAACAATCTTCTTACAAGGAAAATCGCCTGCATAGTTGACCTCCCAGGCACGAAACCAAATTGGTTCTCTGATATTGTTGTTTCTCTCCTTAGCCTATTGTCAATTATCATCTCCCAAAGTTTCATAATGTGACTCATAAGTTTAATTTCCTGGTAGTTTGAGCAACTTTGAATGTCTCTTTTATTTTTAAAAATTGACACAAACTTGCTTCTTCTCCAATCCATTGGCATCCATTTTGATTTTAAAATTTTATTGAAAAGTTTTGTTAACTAAATCAATCCAATTTCTCATAAGCATTTCCAAACCTCTATGGGTATTTCATCTGGGCCACATGCTTTCCCTAAACTCGACTTGTAGTTTTTCTAGCCATAATGTATTAGCATCTATGTCAAGACTCCAAACATTTTCCTTTAGTAGTTTTTCTCTAAACTCGACTTGTTTACTATGTTTTAGGTTCCACCACTTTATTCTAGGGTCGCTAACTCTTTTATTAATATTATGTCGTCGTGTTAGCTTAATATCAAGTACTACTAACTTATGTTTGGTAGTAAGTGTTTCACCAGGTATTACTTTGCAGTCTCCACATATTTTTCTATCTGTTTTTCTTGTTAAGAGAAAATCTATTTGACTCTTGTTATGATCACTACTAAAAGTAATTGTATGGGACTCCCTCTTCCTAAAACTTGTATTTGCTTAGACAAGATCATATGCTGAAGCAAATTCTAAAATTGATTATCCTTCTTCATTTCTATTACCGTAACCAAAACCTCCATGAACTCTCTCAAACCCATCATTGCTTACCCCGACATGCCCATTTAAATCTCCTCCAATAAAGACGTTTCATCTAATGGTATGATGTTGACTTGAGACTCTTAAATGATTTAATAAATTGACATATATTAGTCACAAAAGACTTGGTTGGATTTAATAAGAGCCCCTGATGGACCTCGAGATACACGTGTTTAACTTTATGAAGTAAATAACTATATAAGAAGGATTTAGTTTTATTTGTTCATTCCAGCATGCAAACCAAACAATTAAACAAAGTCATAGCCTATATAGATGAAAGAGCTGGAGTTACTGAAATCAATGGATTCAGATGAGATAAGAGACACCTAGAAGCAAAGGATTTGAGTTCCTAAGCTAGGTAAGATCTTACTCTAGTCATCTCTTTCATTCTTGCTTAAATTGGGTCTTAAAATGCAAGTAGGATTTAGGGCTTTGGTGTTAGTACGTGAATTTATTGCTTCTATTAAGTCTTTCTATTGATTTAAAACTTAAAATAATGAACTAAAACTCTGATTTCTAAGTAAATTGGTTTTGATTGGGTTTTAGTTTTATGTGGGTTGGCGAAATGCATGCATGTTGAAAATGATGCCAATTTTACAATGTCTTGATTCAATTGGTGGTGGTGGTGGTGGTGGTGTTATTGTTGTAATGTTGAAGAAGAAAAGAAGAGAAAGAAAAGAAAAAGAAGACAATTTGTATATTGGGGAGGCAGAGATGAACTACACAGTAGTTTGTCCCCTCTCCCTAATCGATTTGAGGGAGGGAAGCTCGTAAACATGCTTCTTGCATATGTATCTCAACCTAGTTGGGCCGAATCGGGCCCAGCCGACCCGGGCCTCGTTCAGGTGGGCCCAACTCTTATTAATTAATTAAGATTAACTCGAATTAAAATAAAACATAAAATAAATATAATAAACAATAGTAAAATATGTAAAAATAAATAAAAGTTCATAAAAACTTAGAAAAATCATAGAAAATATGAGGAATTGCAAAAGAGGTATAAAATTTGGTTTCAATATATTTTCGAGCATTTGGCACCCCGTGTAAATCAATTAATGTGACCATAAATTATTTAAATTTCATATGTAGGATACTCGAGGCCTAGGGAATGCTAGGGGATAGAGGTACATGTATTCCAAAGACGAGCGAGTGGTTAGGACTGAGTTCTTATCATATTTTGGTAAGTAAACCCCCCAAAAAAACATATAGCATTTATTTTACTGTTTTATTTCCTTTCACCACTGAATTATGCTAGTTTGGTTTGTTAGACTACTTCACTCTCGCCCGTGTTTATATATGGTCGACGCGATGGTATGACCCCTCACTGTCTCCCTCGGGATTAGGGATCTGATTGTTGCTTAAGTTCTCGTCATGCCCTAGGCTACACGTGAAATTTACTCCATGAGTCGATGAATTGAGATGTAGTGTCTTGAGGAGTGGACTCCGACACAGATTCCTTTACATTGAGGCAGTTGATCAAGAGTTGTAAACTCCTAACCAGCATAGTTCCTCGTTAACCTTGAAGCGGTGCCGGGGAGTCACTTTGTCATTAAAGTCTCCTCAGTCAAATATTAGTAGTCCTAGAGTTCAACATATATATATATATATACCATATTCACATCGACATTTATTGCCTTCTTAGCGACTTATCTTCATGCTATTATCCATTTTCAGTGCATTTCTTATTGCCTAGCATGATTTGCCACCATTTTATTTATTTTCATATTAAATGCAACTTGCGTTTCTTCTGGGGATTTACTCACTTGATTTGTCATCAACATTTTGCATGGATGACCGAGTGCAGATCCTATGACGAGCCAGGGGAAGGCCATACTTGGCGACTTCATTTGAACAACAAGTGCCTCCACTAGCCCATTTCATATGTATTTCTATACATTATGTCACCACTTTGGTTATATGTTGGGAGACTTTATACACTTATATATGTAAAATTGATCATATTGTACGTTTTTCACCTTATATACATGGTATCCTTTTAATGAATTTTTCCACTACTTAGGGTTTGTTAATTAAGTAAAATCTCTAATATTTATTATTTGCTTTATCTAAAATGAAAAACTTCCTCTATTATTAATAACTCACACACTTAGTTGAATAGACTATGAAACGGCTAAATAGCTTATCAAATACGTTAAGTGAGATAAACAAATTGTCTAACTTAAACAAATTAATAACATATCTTCATAAAATGCCGAAAAATTGAAATAGTTATGCTTATTGAAAAGGTTAACTACTTGTCCTACGCCGTTATAGATAAGCGTGCAGATGAAGTGGCAGGACCTGGTGACGTGTTCGATGGCTTGGCGGGGCCCAAATTGCATTGGAATTTGGGGCCGTCATACTTGGCATTTGAGCCTAGGTTCAAATGCGCCTAGGGAAAAGTTTAACGAAAGTGAATAAAACTTAACAAATGAACTTAAAATGTGGAAAACCCGATAACCTAGCTTAGAACTTTAGTTTGGAAGTGTGGTGAAACGCGTAGTCTAAGGTTTTATACGTATATGTTTTAACCTGTAATATGTATATATACGCATATACGACACTCACTAGAGCACATCTGCACTTGTAGACTCGAAATGGACAGACAACTGATTTTACCTACTACAGCTGATGGAGGCTAGACGAGCGACCCTGTGAGAGTTGACTCGGATCAAATTCTATGCAACAAAGTCACATTTCATGGCGCACAGCTCGAGGTGATCTTGAGACTGCTTCGATAACAGGTAGTTACTACATATGTGATTGCTACACTCACCAACACCACTACTATTGTCGAGACAGCTGTCGCTCTGGCTAGTCAACACAGCTATCGCTCTGGCTAGTCAACATACACTGCTCGTGGCAGCTAAAGTCGAGAGTCCCACCGATTTGGTTGTGCTCGTAGTTATACTAGCAATCACCCCAATGGCCAATCCTACACTTACAGTAGATCATCAGATAGCATTTGAGATGACATTGATAGTTGAGGCTAAACTAGTCAAGGAGTTTTCTGGATTCTAGCCAAGACACTTTTATTGTGGCAGAGACCCAGAGGCAGATGGGAGATTAGGTCTCGCATGTGAGAAGCTTCATGCACTGTTGAGGATTCATGACAACATACAAGCAAGAGTCTCCGACTATATGTTGAAAGGCGACGTCGTGGTATGGTGGACCACGCACAACCGCATATGAAGAACTGACCACTTGGGCCGAGTTCTGTCGAGTCTTTTATGATCAATACATTATGATTGAGGTCTAGCTATGACTGAGAGAGGAGTTCTTGAAATTGAGGCTTGGCTCTTGCTTTGTGATTTAGTACATGGAGAGGTTTAAGCACAAGTTGATGTTTGCCATAAATGTAACTAAGATTGAGTGACTTCAGGTGTACTGCTTTATTAGGGGGTTTCAGCCAGAGATCGGTAGTGCAATAATGTCGATAGGGGCCTAAAGTTTATAGGAGGTCTATGAACGAGCATTGGCTCGTGAGACATACTCCATGAAGAGTGACACTGCTGCTGTTCTCGTATACCAAGAAGGCCAGGTCTACCAAGTCAGGTCAGATAGGATGGGCAAGAGAAATCGCCATCCGAGAGATCAACGAGGATAGAGGCGCAGATATAATGATAAGCATGCAATTAACGCTTATGCAGTAGTGCCCGCTAAGTAATATCATGTCCTAGCAGTCTAACCGCTACACGGATACGCTCAGGGTTAGGGCCAGAGAGGTAGAGATAATGAGCAACAGCGGAAGGGATAGAGACAAGGGCAGGGTCTTCTGTAGCAGGTCCAGAGTTAAAGGCAGGGTGGATAGGGTCAGGGCCAAAGAGCCAGAAGTCAGCACGGTTCGGGATCTGGGAGTAAGCAACATATTATTTGTTTTTTATGTAGACAGAAGGGGATTACGAGAATTAATGCACCAATAAGTTCGTGACGCCAGTCGCAGCCCCACCGATATAGGCTAGAGAGCAAGTTCATGCACTGGCAGACCCTGATCATGACACTTCACGACATCTAGTCGAGGGTATGTTCATTATTTATGGTCATAGCATTCATTCATTGAATGATTATGGGTCTACATTATCATTTATTTTAAGATGGATAGTAGGAGAGTTAGGATTGTCACCAAAGATTTTAGGCACATACTTTGCCCTTAGCACACTAACCAGATCTATAATGAATGTCTAAATGAGGTTAGTGGTCACTAATTACCCATAGATCACGGAGTACTTGAGTACTAGAGTTTGATGCGCTCTTAGGCATTGACTGGTTGGTGACTTTCGATGTTTGGTTACACTGTATTAGTAAGGTCATCACCTTCCAGACATTAAATATTCTCGAATTCTCATTCATCAGAGTTGCAACCGCACTTCCGATCACAATGGGTAAATTAGCCACCGCGCAAGAGATGGACATTCTGTTAGGGAGTGTAGATCCAACTAAAAGGTTAGTAGTCAAACTTGAGGATGTCCCAATCATGTGTGAGTTTCTGGATGTTTTTCCTAAGGACTTACCTAGATTACTTCCTAATAAGGAAATAGAGTTTATGATAGATCTATCGCCAGACACCAATACTATAGCAAGCTGACTATACCGCATGTCGCGAGTAGAGAAGGATGAGTTAAGGGTTCAGTTTGAGGACTTGACAAAGAAGGTTTTCATACATTCGAGTATGTCTCCCTAGGGAGCATCGATCATTTTTTTGAAGAAAAATGATGGTAGCATGAGGATGTGCATCGATTATAGGAGGCTTAATCGGACGATAGTCAGAAACTGATACCCACTGCCAAGGATTGGCGATTTGTTGGACCAACTAGCCAGAGTGCAGTTCTTCTCCAAGATTGATCCTAGGTCTGGTTATCAACAGTTTAGGATCAGAGAGGAAGATATACCTAAGATGTCGTTCTATAGGTGTTACGGGTTGTTTGAGTTTACCGTTATGCCATTCAAACTGACGAATACTCTAGTAGTGTTCATGGATTTGATGCATCAAGTCTTAAAACCATTTTTGGAACAATTTGTGATAGTCTTCATTGATTACATCTTGATCTATTCCAAAATTCGTGAGGACTATGAGAGGCATCTCAAAGAGATGTTGAAGTCTTTGAGAGAGCACCGGTTATACACCAAATTAAGTAAGTGTAAGTTTTAGCTTTCTGATGTAAAGTTATTGAGGCATGTGATCAGTGACATATGCATATCGGTGGACTCGAGTAAGGTTCATGCTATCATTGATTGACGTACATAGGAGTGTGCGACATATGTCATAAGCTTATTGGGACTAGTAGGCTATTACGAATGCTTTAAATCAAAGTTTTCTAGGATTTTGACACCTCTGACTAGATTTACAAAGAAGGACGTCGAGTTTGTGTGGTCCAATGCGCATGAGGTAGCCTTTGTAAAGTTGAAGAAGTGGTTGACCTCCGTATCGCTATTAGAATTACCAGAGACGAGTAGGGAATTGATAGTTCATATAAATGCGTGCATCATTAGATTGGGATGTGTACTGATGCAAGATGAAAAAGTTATTGTTTACTTTTCGCGTCAGCTGAGGACCCATAAAAGAAACTATCCAGTGCATGATTTTGAGCTTACAGTGATCTTGTGTTTACTGAAGATGTGGAAACATTACCTTTTTGGTGAGAGGTTCACTATATACACAGATAATCAAAGTTTGAAGAATTTATTCACTCTAAATTATCTGAATATGAGACAATGATGATGGTTAGAGTTATTGAAGGACTACAACTTCTCTATTTAGTATTAGTCCGGGAAGGGGAATATCATAACAGATGCCCTTAGCATGAGAGGACCGGAAAGAGAGGTGATGACCCACCAGTACGGAATATTTGAGGCAGCATTTACCATGACTTTATTAGTGGTCCCAAATACAATAGAGTAGCATATTTGCAGGCAGATAAGAGTTTTGACAGTTTCAATTTCATGAGTCCTAGAGAGTCAGCGAGCCGATATGATGTATCAGAGGTTCAGAGACATCGCAATGAGTCTCGACTTCCCAGATTGGAGATTATCAATAGATGGGTGTTTATGACACAAAGGTAGACTATGTATTGCGACACTAGTAGAGTTGTGAGATGGAATTTTTTAGGAGGCTCGAAGATCTAGTTACATAATTCATTCCAATTGGAACAAGATGTACCAAGACATGAAACGCTTATTTTGGTGGCCCTAGATGAATGCCGATGTTGGCCAGTTTGTAAGAGGATGTGAGCTATGCCAACAGGTTAAGGCTGAGCACCAGAGACCTAGAGGACTTCTACAGCCACTACTGATGCCTCAATGGAAGTAGGAACATATTACTATGTAATTTGTCAGTATGTTACCATGGACTCCATGCAACCATGATGTTTTATGGGTTGTCGTAGATAAATTGGAAAAACTAGCATATTTTATTCAATTCTTCATGAGGTACACCTTTCCACAGCTATCCATGCTATTTGAGCGAGAGATATTAAGATTACACGGTGTGCAAGTAATGATAGTATCAAATAGAGAAAGTCAATTGATGTTATAGTTATGGCAGGTTATGTATAAGCAGTATGGTACTGGGTTTCAATATAACATACCACCCACAGATTAACGGTCAGTCAAAGTGAGCTATACAAATACTCGAGGACATGTTCATAGCTTGTGTGTTAATGTTTGGAGGGTCATAGGAGGAGTACTTGCCACTTTTTGATTTTGCCTACAATAATAGCTTTCAATCCACTATTGGGATGCCACCATTTGAGGCCCTATATAGGAGACCTTGCGGATCAGTAGCTTACTAGCCAAAGCCTGAGAACGTAGTTACCATTGCTCTTGAGGTTGTTGAAGACCACAGAGAGAAAGTTAAGCTGATTCTTCATAGATTATAAGTGCTCAAGATATACAAATGAAATACGAGAATAAGTACCACGACGAGATGAGCTAAGAGGTAGATGACTAGGTGTACTTGAAAGTTTATCCTTTGAAGGGTTACTATAGATTTAGGATCAAAAGGAAACTTTTATTGCAGTATATTGTTATATCAGATTGTCATTCGAGTTGGGAGGGGTGCTTATTAGTTGAGGCTACCGAGATAGTTGGTAGGAGTTGACGACATCTTCCGTATTTCCATGCTGAGATTAGCAAGAGCAGGGTTGAGACCTATGGTAGATGTGACCCATGTTGAGGTTAGGCTAGACGTAACGTACGAGGAGCACCTTATCAAGATAGTAGACCATAAAGTTCAAGTTCTCAAGACTAACCAGATTACCAAAGTTCTCGTTAGGTGGCAATATCATAGAGAAGAGAGCTTTACCTCAAAGAGAGAGTTTACATAAGAGATCCACCAACTTTATCACAGGTAGTATTTTACTTGAAGTTTTGATTTCGGGACGAAATCCCTTTTAGTTGGGAAGATTGTGACTAGCCACCTAATTTAAAGATTTATTAATTATCTAATTTTAGACTATGAAATCATGGATTAGTCTAGAGCACGCCCACCAAAGTACAATTTATAATGTTATTGATCACGTGTCGTGCACGCCAAATACAATCCACAATGGAGTTACAAACCAAAAAGGGCGCAGTAGTGATAAATATGTGGTTGAGTCCACATACTTGAGCTTACTCTAAGTTAACTAAAAATAAGGGTTTTTAGAAAGTTTAAGGAAACAATTAACTAAACTAGCAAAAATGAAAATTTTACAAAAGATAATATCAATGAGAGAAAAACACCTAGGTTTACAGTTCCACAAGCAAGAATTAACATTCAATGGCATATTATGGTCCTCAATCTTTCCAAAATGTTATTAATTCAAGTTCTCCTAAATTAGCTATACAAAATCGACGTCTACCAGAAATTCCTAATTTCCTTAATCTCGATAGTTAGGAAGTCTGCCACTAACTACTTCCCTAATTAATGTACAAACCTAGACATCCGCCAATCAGGTTTAACACACTAGCAACAATAATACGGATCCATGGGAATACTAATCCTAAATAACCAAATTGCGTTAGCTTTCGATTTAACCTAGATTCAATTGTTGCACACTCGAAAACCTAAAAGGTTTTATGACAAACGAGTGTGTGTTCATCACTTTATTGGTCCAAAAGTAAAATTACGGACACAAATGCTTCAATTAACTATAGATTGTCCAGCTAAAAACATGCAATGGCTATATATACACCCTAGATCTAAATTACAATGCTTGAAATAAACAACAATGAAATAGGAGAAAATAAATTAAATGAAATAAAAATCATAGATCTCACAATTTTATGTCATGAATAAAAAATCCCACTTTTTTCCCTTATGACCTAGGCGAAGATTGGTTTAGCCGGACATGGTCTTTACAATCACCAAGTATGAAAAGTCGTATGTGGTAGTTCAAATGTCGACTCCTCGGATAAATACGCTAGTTCCGAATATGAAAAACCACTAAAAATTGCTCTTTTGAGGGGAGAGAAATTAATTTTAGGGATTGTTCTCGTAACACGTGCGCCGAGGAGCATCTAAGGGTTGTTGGGCATTTTCTGCATGGCCTGGACATGTGGCAGCAGCGAATTAGGCGAGTTTGATTGAGGCAGTGACGTGGCAAGCTCTAATTGGTGAAAGACTGCAGTGTGACTTGCTTGAGTGCGTGAGGTGATGACCGTGGCAGGTTGGAAGTGGTGAAAAATTAGTACAAGACTCACCAAAGAAATGAGAGAGAGCACGGTACGTATCTCAAGGACAGTCTGATGGATGCTGATGTAGGGAGATGAGCTTGCTGTGGACGAGTTGGAAAAATGCATGAGTGACATGTGGCAACATGTGGTGAATGAAGCGAGGACGCTTGGCGGCTGTTTGTGAAAAAGTAAAGAGGGCCGCTAAGGGCACCCCACCATTTAATGAGGGCACCTAGTTAATGTGGGCACAAATCGATTTACCTGGGGCACCCAAAAATTAAACTCAAAATACCGAAAATGCCCCTCGTGCAAAAAACCCTCTCACCCACCCTCGTGCAAACCCCCTGGGCACCCCACCACCACCACCACCACCACCACCACCCTCGTTCACCGAATTCCTGGTGGAAGAATTCATTTGTTTTGAACCGAGCAGTGAGAGGAATCCCCGAAATCGTGTTCTCCGTCCCTCGCCGTGTGTTTCTCCTTCGTTGTTCTAGGTTTCTGCATTTTGTAGGGTCCGTTGTGTGAGCCGATTTCGTCTCCAAATTAGGGCTCGATTGAAGATCGACGAATTAAGTTACATTTGGTAGAGTAGATGTAATGTGTGGTAGAGTAGATGTAATGTGTGTGTGGCGGTTTGTTAAAATGTAAAAAAATTGGGAAATCGTGATTCTCGGCCACACAAAGCCGAGATCGAAATCAACCGTCTCGGCCTTGGCCGAGACATAAGCTAATATTTTTGGGAACTCGCAGTCTCGGCCACGTAGACCGGAAGAGTTAACCACGTATCGGTTTTCCACTTCCCAGAGGGTCTCCGTAGGCTCGGTCGTCATAAGACGAGAGTCAGGCGAATTGAAATGGTAAATTCATCTCGGTGGTGTACAACCGAGAAATTTAAATGGGACTCGGTTATACAAGACCGATATATTGGAATACTTGTCGGTCATGGGTGACCGAAAATATGGTTTGTTTCACGAACCTGCTTGATCGAGACATCAGAAATGGATGAATTTGAACATTACGGTTTCAAAAAAATCTCCGTAGTAGTCAAACTAACAATACAAGATTGAAAATCCAGCACGACAATTTGCACCGAACCTTAATTAATTATAAATCTCCGTAACATTCAAACTCACTCTAAAAAGGGTCCATCCATAAGTAAACAACAATTAAAACACAACACAACATTTGCATATACATAGAACATTCAGACGAATTGGCAAAATTTCTAAATGTTTAGTCGTCTAGGTACAAGCTTTAACCTACGGTGTATCTAAATCTACAACTGGTATGGTGGCTTCATGATCAGCAGTTGCAATGGGCGCGATGTCTCGAAAAACGAATCCATCTCGCCAACCTTTGGCGTAGTCCTCAACGTACCGATCCCACGATGGATATAAGGATGGCAGCGGTGCATTCACACGCAACCGCACCTGTGAAAGTGAACAGTTGAACATAGAAGATATTGTCACAAACCCGATTAAGGGGGAAACAAACCAATTCACAAAAAAATCATAGAACTTACCCTAACCCAATGGATATTCCTTTCATTCGCCATTGCAATGATAAGTCTGTTGTGCAATGACGACGTTGGAGTACTACGTAGAGGTAGGAATGTGGAGGCACTCCCATGCGAGAGGTTCACGAGAACGACATTGAATGCGGTGGATACTAACAATCCCATGTTTGGAAGTGTCAACCATTCTTTGAAAGATGCCCCCTCTTGCTTCTCTGGGCAATGCACCGCATTCTTGACAGGCTCGAAACTCGAGCCAAGCACTTCCCGCCATAGGTATTCATACCCGATAATCTCATCGTACATCCGTCTACGCACAATCCTCCACCCGTCTACGTCGGCAAGTCCAAGCCCAGAGGCTATACACCTATATCCACAATTCCCATCGGAAACCACATCGATAATGGCATCAACATGTGGCAACCAATCCGGTTCTAAGCAATGACTATAAGCCATGTTAGAACCACTTTGCGCGTGTCGACTGGCACGACGCATTTGTGGAACCTTGCATTTCTTCTGCCTAGAAGCTTTTGTGGAGTGGGATGACTCAAATCCGATTGGAGATTGGGGTGCCTCCGACACTGGGGTGCCTCAGGTTGGAGACCCCGGTGTCCTCACACCCGCATCCTCTACTTCCTGCTCGCACTCCACAAAAGACGAAGGTGGACTAATCTCCCCGAGCCGCTCACTTTCGCCCCTCCCCCGCATCCTCAACTTCCTCCTCCCCTTATCCAATCTTCCTGCGGTGTCGTGATTGTGCCTCCCACAAATCACGGTGACATACCATAAGGAGTCAACATTCTCCTTGACGTTAATTTGGAAAGGGCATCCACATTTCTTCGTACAAGTGTGAGTCCTCGCCTTTTCATCATTCCTTGATTTCTTTAAAATTTTGCCGCTTTACCCTTCCCAACTCTCGAGCCGGTCCCCTATATGTCCCTGCACTGTCACACAATTCTCACCCTTCCCCTTCGCTTAATGCCCCGCATCCGAGCGCTTCGTTACTAACACAAACTTGTTCTCGCCACCAATCGTTGAAGCCATGAAATTAAGGCTTCGCGAGAGGGGAATGACTTAGAAGGTGTAAAAGTGTCCTTGTAGTCCGGAAAATTACAAGATAACGGCATTACCGCAATACAAACAGGGTAACATTATAATCAACCAAAATGTACAGCACAATCACAAAAAAACCCAAAAAAATAGGTTCTCGGTTGTATAGTTCTGAAACTTTCTTCATAGTCTCGTTTACGTGCTACCGAGAGTTACCAGTACCCTCGGTCGTTCCAGACCGTCACCTACGAGAAACCTCTCGGTCATCTGAGACCGAGACGATAACATACATCTCGGTTCTGCGAGGCCGAAACAATCGCGCACCCAAACAGATACTTCGGATAACCGCAAAAAAAACACAAAAAATTTGCAACATTACCTCAAGGACGACCTCATCTGGCACCGAAGCATTACGATCCTCCATTATACAGTTGAAACAACTTCGGATTTGAAGAAATTACCAAACCCTACGTTGACAAACAAATCATCATTTTCACTGGTTATACGCAACTAAAGAGTTCGATAAACCCAAAAATGGTTGTCAAACATTGTTACCTCGCTGTCGGACGAGCAAGAATCGATCGCCTCTTCGCCAAACGCAATGTGGTGTGGCTTTGTGGTTGACGTCACGGTGGGGTGCCCTAACTCCTTGTCGAAATGGTTTGTGGGGTTTGAACCATTATATATACAAGGGCAAAATGGTCTTTTCCATTTTTGCTGGAATTTTTACAAATAAGTTGGGTGCCCTCATTAAATGGTGGGGTGCCCTTAGCGGACCTCAAAAGTAAATCGCACATGGTGTGCAAAGGAGTGGGAGCCTGCACAGCACGCATCTTGAGGCAATCTAACAGCAGTTGGTTCCAAGTGACTTAACCGTGTCACTCCCCTGCGTTATTTTGTCTGCTAGTCACTACTCCACCAACTCCGCAATACGTAACTCGAGGCAGATCTACTGGCATCTGATTACTGCATGTAAACACTTTATTTCACATGGTTTTTTGCTTCAAATTCAACCGCACACTTCATTTCACCTGAAAATGACAAATAATATAGTTAAATATATATTTTAGAGACTTTACATATTAAATATATTAAAATAGACTATAAAAATCCTATAAATACCGATTTATCAAATGCCTACAAACTTAAGACTTTGCACATCCTGAGCGAAGGTGTAAATGACAACACAAACTAAACTAGACTCCTAATATAGTAATGTACTAACTCAACTAATCCTATACTCGGCTTAAATTCATGAAGTCCCTTTGATTTAAATAGCCACTAAGTTAACAAGCAACTAAGAAAATTTCAGAGTTATGATATGTCAAGACTCGCAAAACAAACATAATTAATATCACACTTTAAAGACATAGATTCAGTCAAGACGAATGCCATCAACTAATCGCAATTTTTCTTGGTCTATACATTCAAGCACGCAAGTTTAAGATTTCACTTAATCAAGTGAAAGCACTCGAGCTAAATCTTTTATTTGAGGAGTCTTCATAACTTCCACCTTTATTCATCTTATTTTCTCTATTTTTCCATAATTCATCTTTCAAGTAATATAATCCTTACATTTCCAGTGGACAAATTTTCTCACTTTTTCTACCTCAAGATTTCATGCTCCATTTCCTATGGAAACATGTGGGACTATCTGTTTTTTGGAAAAACTCCTGTTAGCTCTTTTCACTTCCACTATGATCAAGCAAATCCCCCTAATGTGGGTTGAAATATTAACACTTGCACAAGTATGGCCGTCTACTCCCTTTAGTATCTAGCACAAAGCTCAACCATCAACTACGTTCCTAATCATGAAATCATAAAAATGCTGAACTACGAACTCAATTGAGTGTTTCTCCTAGTTTTCTTTAAGTTTCAAGTCAATAAGACAGCTATAGTGTAGTCATTTACAGTCAAAGGCATGAAACAAAGTCTGGGTGACTCTAAATGCAACATATACAACATATACACTATGTAAGGTCTAAATGCAAGAACAAACATAAATAGACACATGTCTACTACTAATAATAATAAAAAACTATACTAAATGCATGCATGAAAATGTATCATATCTTAGTGGAATCGAGGATAAAAGTATCAATGATAAGAAAAGAGGAATGGAAAGATACGAGCATAAGAATTACACCACCATTACCATCCGATAACCACATAAGTTCAAAAACTTTAACGATTATACCTATGGCGTTTAGTAAGAAAAACCATCCAACATAATCCATAATCCCTAAAATAGTCCAAAATTTATTCCGAACCTTGTCCCCAAGATTCAAAACAAGTCAAGAGGAACACACATAGAAAACGAAGATAAAGGTGAAAGAAAATGATATATATATATAAGAAGAATGAAATGATACGAGTTCATGCATAGGATAAAAAAAATACTAAAATGAATAAACAAAATAATACTTATCAAAATTTGGGCTACCTCCCAGTAGCACTTTTATTTAAAGTCAATGGCTCGACTTGGTCTAAGTTAGTCAATCAGGTAATGGCTTCAGCTCCAGTGTGGGAGATTTAACTAAAGAGGGAGAAAGTTTGGAGTTAGTAATAGGCAACTCCAAATAACAGACATTTGGTGGTAGGGGTTAGAATGAATCCAACTCTAAAATAACATCCTCGACATTTGAATCGAGGGTCTGAACACTTTGGTGGATGTGAGTAGTGTCGAAATGATTCTCTAACAATATTTTAACTTTGTCATCACCACTAATAAGCAAGGTCTGTTGAATGAATGGATCCACATAGTCCATGACACACACCACAGAAGACACATCACTGGGGTATCGCATCGCATCATAAATAATAAATTTGATGACTTCACCATCAAACTCCATGGTAAGAGATCCATCATCAACATCTATCTTCGTCTTTGTCACTTTCAAGAACGGACGTGCAAGGAGCACTGACGAAGCATTGGGGAATGGTTCCTCCTTCGTATCTACCACGTAGAAGTAAAAAGAAACATAAATTTGTTCACTCGGACTAGAACGTCCTCGAGAACACCAATGGGTCTGACAATTGAATGGTCTGCCAACTGAATGATAATACTAATCTCCACTAATGGGCGTACATTCAATGCCTCATATATAGACAATGACATGACATTAATGGAAGCACCGAGGTCATACATAGCCCTTTGAATGCTTACATCACCTATAACACAAGGCACTGAGAACATCCCAAGATCCTTACAATTAGGAAGTAAATTCTTCTGTTGGATAGTCATGACGGTTTCGCCCTTTTGGACTTTTTCGTTGCCTTTTAGTTTCCCTTTGTTAGTGTATAGTTCCTTAATAAACTTTGCATACCTATGGACTTGCTTCAGAGCGTTGAGGAGTAGAATATTGATTTCCATTCACCGAAATGTCTCGAGAATTTCTTTTTCTTCCCCTTTTTCTTATATAGGACGAGTCATTGTGGAAAAGGAGGCTTGACCTTAAATGTGGGCGGTGCTTCCTTTTGAGTAGTCACCATCTGTTTAGGGACGAGACAGAGTCACTACTAACCTGTGTTCTTCCTCATTTTCTTCGTCTTTGGCATCAAATAACCTATTATTCCTTTTGGGTTAATCTAGCTCTTTACCGCTTCGAAGTGTAACTGCGTTCGCACTCGCGTTAGGGTTTGGGAAAGGTTGCGAAGGCAACTTTGCATTATCCTCGATACATCCACTTTGTTGTGTCATTTGGTCCATTTGAACTTGAAGAGTTCAGACCGCCGCTTTGGTTTTACTGATGGATTTCTCAGTGGTAGCCTTAAATTGGACCATCTCACTCATTAATTGGCTCTGTTGAGCTGAGCTTTAGACATATCCTCAAGTTAAGAGGAATTATTGGAGGGTGTAGGCAATGGTTGACCTCTCAGGACGAAGGCCTGGTAGTTCTGATTTTGAGGCCCGTAACTAAAGTTTGGATTGTTTCTCATCATTGCGTGATTGTATGTATTCCCAAATGAGACTCTAGGTTGTCCCCGGAATTGATTATCCATGGCATTGGCCTGTTGATTTTCCTTAAAGAGAGTAAGACATTCATCAGTTGCGTGATTTGTGGCAGTATAAATGTCACAAACATTGACTTTCACTTTGTTAGAGGAGAGGATACGCTTCATCATGGAGGTCAGTTGGTTAATTTTCTGGTCAGTAGAACTCGAGACACTCCCTGCAATCAGACTTCAGTAAGCAGTAGCATCAAGATCACTATAAAGGCGTAAATGTTGTGTGGTGTCCTCATACAATTGCTTCATTTAAGCTAGGGTTTTATCTCGAATTTAGCCCCCATACGCATTATCAATCATGTGTCGTTCTATAGGCGAGATGCCAACATAGAAGAAATAAGCTATGACCTTCTCAGACTGGCCATGCTACGAACAACTAGCAATTAATCGCCTATAATGATCCCAATCTGCACCAAATAATTCACCAGACTTCATTTTGATGCTGCATATATCCTTGATGAGCTGAGCAACTCTTTCTTAGGGAAGTATTCATTTAAAAACCTCGTTGTCATCTCATTCCAAGAGTTAATGCGGCCAGGCGGAAGGTAGAAAAACCATTCCTTGCCTTTGTCCTTAAGGAAAAATGGAAATGATCTAAGCTTAACCGTGTCCTCAACCGCATTGGAGGGTTTCATTTTCATGTAGTTAGTCTGAAACTCCTTTAAGAAAGTAACGGGGTCTTCATTCTTGCCACCATGAAAGTATGATAGGAGATGAATAAACCTGGGCCTTAACCCAAAATCTCTGGCATTATCTAGATAGTTGATGTATAAGGGTTGTTGCGCCAAAAGAGCCTAAAGCTCTTGATTTTCGTGCCCCATAGTGATTTGGCAATTTTCAGCCATGTGTAAAGAATTTTTGCCTTATTGTTGCGTAAGTTGGGTATCTATAATCCACCTATGCAATGTTCTCTGCGATTTAGGATCGAAAGGTAACAGTGAACCAGTCGATTTTGATCGAGTGAGGTGTGGTTGCATAAAACTAAGAAAAAAGAACAAAAAAGAAAATTAAACTCAGAGTAAGAACTAAGTCCCCGTCAACGACGCCAAAATTTGATATCGTGTCGTGCGTGCCAATTATAACCCGCAGTGGAGTTACCAACCACTAGGGTGTAGTAGTGGTAAATACGGGGTCAAATCTACAAGACTTGAGTTTTACTTTAAGTTAACTAAAAATGGGGGGGTTTTTAAAAAGTTCTATGAAAAAACCAACTAAACTAGCAAAAATTAAAAGTTCACAAAAGATAATATCAATGAGAGAAAACACCTAGGTCTACGGTTCCACAAGCAAGAATCAACATTCAATGGCATATTATGGCCACTGACTACTTCCCTTATTAATTCATAACCCTAGACATTTGCCAATTAGGTCTAACACACTAACCACAATAATAAGGATCTATGAGAATACTAATCCTAAATAATTGAATCGCATCCGTTTCTGGTTTAACTTAGATTCAATTGTCGCACACTTAGAATTGAACGGGTTTTACGACAAATGAGTGAGTGTTCATCACTTTATTTGTCCTAAAGTACATTTACAAATTTAAATGGTCCAATTAACTATAGATTGTTGACCTAAAAGCATAATTGCCATATATACACCCTAGATCTAAATCATAATCCTTAAAATCGACAACAATGAAATAGGCGAAAATAAATTAAATTGAATAAAAATCATAGATCTCACAATTTTATGCCATGAATCAAGAATTCCACTTGTTTGCCCTCTGACGTAGGTGAAAATTGGTTTAGCCGGACATGCTCTTTACAATCACTTATGAAAAGTTATGTGTGCGACTCCAATGTCGACTCCTCCGATGAACACCCTAGTTCCTAATATGAAAAACCACAAAAAATTGTTATCTGATCGTGAGAGAAAATAATTTTGGTTGTTGATCTGGTAATATGTGCGTCGAGGAGCATTTAGGGGCTGTTTGGCGTTTTCTACATGGCCTGAACACGTGGCAGGAGTGGATTAGACAAGTTTGATTAGACGCTGATGTGGCAGGCTCTGATTGGTGAAAGAATGTAGGATGACGTGCTTAAGTGCGTGAGGTGATAACGCGTGGTAGGCTGGGAGCGATGAACAATTCGCACAAGAATCATCGAAGAAATGAGAGAGAGTACGTTACGTATATCAAGGAAAGTCTAAGAGGGCCGCTAAGGGCACCCCACATATTAATGAAGGCACCGATTTTTTTGTAAAAATCCCGAAAAACGGAAAAGACCCTTTTGCCCCTGTATATATAATGATTCAGATCCCGCAAATTATTTTGACAAAGAAAAAGGGCACCCCACCACAAGGTTGAACCACAAATCCACACTGCGTTTGTCGGCTTTTTATCGATTCGTTCGGATTGACATCATCCGACTGCGAGTTAACAATGTTTGACAACCATATGATAGTTTATTAGAACTGTTTAGTTGTGGAAAACAGTGAAAATGATGATTTGTTTGTCAACGTAGGGTTTGGTAATTTGCTCAAATCCGAACTTTTTTCCACTATATAAAGGAGGATTGTACTGCTACGGTGCAAGAGGAGGTCGAAGTTGAGGTAATTTTACAAATTTATTGTGTTTTTTTCCGGTTATCTTAAGTTTCTGTCGATGTGCGCGATTGTATCGGCCTCGCAGAACCGAGATGTATGGTGATGTCTCGGTCCTAAAGTACCGAGAGGTGTACTTAGGTCACGGTATGGTACGCCAGTGTACAACCGAGAGTATGAGCACATTCTCGGTTGTACACCACCGACACCACATTACCTACCACTAATTGTAGCTCGTCGTCATGTCTCGAGAGAGACTAGAGTACTCTCGGCTATGCGAATCGAAAACTTGTGAACTCTTCCGCCTTTGTGGCCGAGACTTCGAGTTCCCAAAAATGTAGTTTCCGTCTCGGCCATGCGAGGCCGAGACAAGCTAGCACGCCTCTCGGCCCGTGTGGCCGAGAACCGCGAATTCCCATTTCTTTAACTATTCAACCGAACCCTAACTTGGAGACGAAATCGGCTCACACCATGACCCTACGAACTGCAAAAAAGCCGTAAACCGTAGGAGAAACACAAGGCGAGATACGGGAAACACGATTTCGGGGATTCTCTCTCACTGGTCGGTCCAAACCAAATGGGTTCTTGCACAACAGTTCGATGGGGTGCTCAGGGTTCGGTGAAGGTGGTGGTGGGGTGCTCAGGGTTCGGTGAAGGTGGTGGTGGGGGTGGTGGGGTGAGAGAGTTTTTTGCACGAGGGGCATTTTCGGTATTTTGGGTTTAATTTTTGGGTGCCCCAGGTAAATCGATTTGTGCCCACATTAACTGGGTGCCTTCATTAATAGGTGGGGCGCCCTTAGCGGCCCTCAAGTCTAATAGATGCTAATGCAGGGAAAGGAGCTCGCTGTGGACGCTGGACGAACGCGAGAGCGACATGTGGTAGCTGATGGCAAATGAAACGAGGACGTGTGGCGGCTATTTGGGAAGGAATAAATCGCATGAGTATCTGCGAAGGAGTGGGAGCCTGCACAGCGCGCATCTTAAGACAATCCAACAAAAGTTGGTTCCAAGTGACTTAAATGTGTCACTCCCTTACGTTATTTGGTCCGCTGGTCACTACACCAATTTCGCAGTACGTTGACTCGAGGCAGATATACTGGCATTTGATCACTGCATGTAAACACTCTATTTCACGTAATTTCTTGCTTCAGATTTAACCGTGCACTCCATTTCACCTAAAAATGACAAATAAATATAATTAAATATATATATATATATATTAGAGACTTTAAATATTAAATATATTATAATAGACTATAAAAACTCTATAAATATCGACTTATCAATTAGATTTACGTGATGCTTGTTTAATATGTTTGCTTTACTATCAATTATAGTAATACGACATGTGTACTATTGATTATTGCATTTTGCGTGAGTTACAAGTGCAACGAAAGGTGTCTAATGATGCATATGACGCGGGTATGGAAAATAGCATAAATGAACTTGTTTATGGTGAATAATAATGTTCTATGCTTAAAAATAAGGAACAATAAGAGTTAGGTTGAACAAAATACAATATAAGCAAAATTGGTCCTGATGCACCTTCTAATATGTGATACTGTTGTGTATATTAGTAAGCGAAACTTAGTCTGATATTTTTATGCAAATCTGATTAATAAATCATAGACTAAATTGATGAGATCAATTAATGTGCCTATGATATCTAATTAGGCTAACTAATGAGAAACTCACCTTAGTATGTTGAGTTGAAACCCTTAAATGACTTATAAAATTGACACATATTAGACACAAAAGACTTGGCTAGATTTAATAGGAGCCCTTCATGGACCTCAAGATACGTGTGTTTAAATTTATGAATTAAACTACTATATTAGGAGGACTTAGCATCATTTGTTCATTCTAGCATGCAAACCAAACAAACAAAAAAATAAAAAAAGATTCATAGCATATATAGAAGAAAGGGCTAGTGTAACGGTCCCAAATCCCGAGGTCGCCACGTGGGGAGGCGATGGCCCAGCAGTCCCGTCTGATCCTTGACCCACTGGGTCGCACGAGCCACTGACGCCATTTTCCACAACACGACTCCTCGATATGCGTGTTAACACGACTCTCGATATGCGTGTTCATTAAACAGTATAAACAACAGCAAAAGTCTTAAATTTAAAACCAATTAAAACAATTTAAATTTATTATTGTATAAACATTATTTTAAATATAAGAGCAACTCCTATTGTGAAAAACCCGGTGAAAGTACTCCGTATATATGCGACAATATTAAACCATAATATATACGAGTACATGTCTATTCAGTCTCCCATTTCCTAAAAGTAAAGCAAAACATCAAAATGGCACGTACTAGTAGGTCCTCGACCGCGGGCATTCCGATAAAGTCGTCCAAAATGTCCTTGCCCCTACTAGCAGGGTCTGCACTCGCCCATCACAAAAAGGAAGATGGGGAGTACAGTTAGTAAGATTCCAACAAAGTACACCGAGCATTTATGAGAAATATAAACAATATCAATAAACATGTCAATTAATCATGTGAACTAAACAGGCAACTGTGCTAAGATCATCACATGAGTAAATAACATGAGAAACAAACCGTGTACTTCTCCCGGTCACACTAAACTGTACAACAAACCCCCAGGATCCTTTCAGTGAGTGCCCCACTTCCTTTCACCTGTACGGCCTAGCCCGCCGACAGGTACCAGAGGCCCCGAAACTTACGGACTGGGGCGCACAAGATCCTTTCAGCTGAAACACCCACTTCCTTTCACCTGGTTACCCGCGTACAGCCTAGTGTGCCATAAGTACAACAAGAATAGCAAGAAGTCTCGTTCCCCAACCCAAATACGTCACGAAAATCAATAACAAGGAATATGGGGAATAACATCCAACAAGCACAAATAGACAATCAATGATAAAAAAGTAAACCCTCGATGACTTTCAGAAGGAATCTTACGTACCTCAAAAATGCACTCACTCGCGTCTCGATTTTCGCACCCCTGGTGTCCTTTTAAACATTTTAAGCATAATTTATTCAATTCATTCACATCACACAACATTTGGTGAAATAAATCTCACCTCTATCGCGTCGTCGCGATTTCGTCGAAATCGCGCATTCGATCGGTCGACAACGTCATCGCGTCGTTCACCACGCCGTTGTCGCTGCCGAGCCGACGCATCCGCCGTCACCGCGCCGCTGCCGTCGTCACCATCGCGCCACCGGTGCCCTCACCGGCGCCGCCAACTCCGCCGCCGGCTGCCGCCACCGGCTGCCGCCACCGGCGCTGCCTGTCCACGCCACCGCCGACCGCCTGGCCGGTCGGCGCTGCTGCCACGCGCTGGCATGCGTGGCAGTGCGCTGCCGGCTCTGCTGCATCTCCTCCTCGCCGGCCACTGTCGCCGTTTGCTTGTGCCGCTGCTGCCGGCACTCCCTGCCGGCCGTCCGCCGCCTCGCTGGCCGCCATCGAGTCCGCCGCCGTCCAGCTGCCACGCGAAGCGTCGTCCGCGGCCTCCGCGTCGCGCACGAGCCGCCCTGCTGCTCGTGTCGGAGAGTCGCCGGGGAGGTCGTCCGCAGCCGGATCAGCGCCGGGAGCCACCATCGCCGTCCATCCGCGAGCTCGCCGGAGCCGCTCTCTCTCTCTCTTCCTCCCTTTCTCTCCTCTCTCCCGAGCTCTCTGTTCTCGTTTTTTTTTTTTTTCTTTTCTTCTTTAATCTTATCTCTCTTATTTATATATATATATATATATATATATATATATATATATATATATATATATATATATATATATACATTTTCTTTTTCTTTTCTTTTTGATTTCAAAATCACAAGTGTCCTCGAAAATCGAGCAGCGCGCATCTCGAGGCACCAACCCGCCTCATTTTCAAAATTTCAACACTCACGCTACACGCATCACGAGGCATATCCACTGTATATGATTTTAACGTGACCACATTAAAACCACATAAATTCACTATAGCCACATATCTCGGTCTCGCGTCGGCACGCGATTCGAGGTGCGTCCTCATTCGTGTTTCGGCTCCCCGAATTCTCCGCGTATACGTATACGTATTCAGGCAAGTGGGTCCCACATACGACCATAAAATTACACGTGGCACGAGTCGAATTTTCGGGCCGTTACACTAGAGTTGTTGAACTCAATGGATTCAAAGAAGATTAGTGACACATAGATGCCAAGGCTCTGAGTTCCTAAGCTAGGTAAGATTCTACCCTAGTCATCTTATCTATTCTTGCTCAAATTGGGTTTTGAAATGCTAGTGGGATTTAAGGCTTTGGTGTTAGTATGAAAATTTGTTGCTTCTATTGAGGTTTTCTACTGATTTAAAACACAAAATAATGAACTACAATTTTGATTTCTACGTAAATTTGTTTTGATTAGGTTTTAGGTAAATGTGAGTTGATGGAATGCATGCATGTTGAAGATGATGGTGATTTTACATTGTGTTGATGAAGTAGGTGTCGTAGATATTGTTGTTGTTGTTGTAATGGTGAAGAAGAAGATGAGGGAAAGAAAAGAAAAAGAAGACAATATATCTTAGGAAGGCAAATATGAACTGCGCATCAATTCATCTCTTCCTCCTACTAAATTGGTTTCAGGGGAGGGAAGCGAGCTTGGGCCAGCCCGACTTAGCCCAGGCCTGGCTCGGATGGGGTAAATCTAGCCCAGCCGATCCGAGCCTGATTAAGGTGGGCCCAACTCCTATTAACTAATTTAAAATGAAATAAATTAAAAAAAACATAATTAATTATAGACAAATATGTATAAATAAACAAAAGTTTCAAAAAAAGTTAGAAAAATCATAGAAATTATGAGGAATTTGAAAAAAAGGTTTAAATTTGGGTTTCCAGATATTTTCGGGCATTTGGCACCCCGTGTGACTCGTAAAAAATGTTTACATAACAAAAAATTAAGATAAAAAAATTAATTTTTGTCCCCACAATGTAAAATTAATTAATGTGACCACAAATTATTTAAAATTTGTATGTAGGATACTCGAGGCGTAGGGAAGCTTAGGGGACTGACGAACAAGTATTCCGGGGACGAGCGAGCGTTTAGGATTGAGTATTTATCGCATTTTGGTATGAAAAACCCCACCAGAAAAAATGTAGCCTTTATTTTATTGTTTTATTTCCTTTCACCGCTGAATTATGCCAGTTTGGTTTGTTTTACTAATTCACACCCGTTGGTTTCTGTATATGGTCGACATGACAATATGACATTAACGATCCAATCGTTGCTATGGTTCTGGTCATGCCATAGGCTAAGGTGAGATTTACTCCTTGAGTCGATGACATGAGAGATGGCATCATGAGGAGTTAACTCCGACACAGTTGGAGCAGAGGCGGGGAGTCACTTTGTAACTAAAGTCTCATCGGTCCAGTATTATTAGTCTCATAGTTTGGCAGATGTACACCACACTCGCATCTGAAATTAATTGCCTTCTCGACAAATTATCTTTATGCTATTATCACTTTTCAATGCATTTCTTCCAGGGATTTACTCATTCCACTCATCATCAGCTTTTTGCATGGATGTGTTGGACTAAGTGGTTAGTCACTCACTTTCCGACCGAGATTTTGATGGAAACAAACAAGGTGAAAATGTACTAATAAACATCTAGTGTATTTCAGTTTGTGTTAAAGGATGCAAAACAACATATCAAGGGTTCTCAAGAAATACAAGTTCAAGACTCGGCATTAATGAAGAAATGAAGATGAAAGTTCAAGCCGCAATTTGTAATTTCAATGTAAGGTATACAAATTCTTTCACGCAAGCCAAATGCATTAGTTCATGCATACATCATGTTTTCGAAATCATTTTTCAAAGTCATAAGTTGATTTCAAAGTTTTAAAATGGTTTTTAAACACTTAACTATGTAAATGAGGTTAAACAATGTGAAACCATGTGTGAATGATCATTTACATATTAGAAGATCATTATAAATGTTTTTGAAAAAGAAAAACTCGCTTTTGAAAGGTCTTCAAAAAGAAAACGGAAATTTGCAAGTGAAGTCCCTAATACATTATAAAATCATGAATTTCCGTTTTCGCGTTTTTGTAAAATTATCAGGACCACCCAAGTAAGCTTAATGAATCATAATAAACATGTATGACATGTTATATAAGGGTTGGTTAGGTCCCGGACGAGTTTAGGGGGTCGCTAACACAAAGGACAGAATAATTATTCGAAGTCCCTGCAGATTAGCGCGCTAATAATGTCATTAGCGCGCTAAGACGGTGTTAGCGCGCTAGGCCTCAAAGTATTAGCGCGCTAATTGCAAATCTGACATGACTTTTTTAAAAAGTGGAAAACACACTTTAATTTGAATTCTTGATCTATTTTGGACCCTTGGATCCCTAGAACGGTCATAAAGCTGTCAAGATGGAATACCTAACATTATAAAACCACCAAGAACATGGTTTTGTCATAAGAAGAAGATACACACTCAAAAACCAAAAATCTACAAAGAAGAAATCTCGATTTTTGTGTAGAAGAAAAAGGGAGATCTTTGAGGTCGTTCTTTAGCTCACAAATCCAAAGCACATTTGAGGCTTTCAAAGGAGTTCAAGAATCACTCCGAGCTGATCTCTTTTGTCATTCTTTTGGTTGTAAGAAATTTCTAGATCTACAATCTTACTTGTGCTCAATCTACATATTTTTGTGTGTTTGATTTGAAAATCGTTTGGTGTGTGTTTGAACATCTTCTCACGGGTTTTTGTACTTGAAATATATTTTATCAAACCCTAAGATTGATTTGAACAAAAGTGTTGCACTTAAACTTGATTCTTGCTAAACTTTTGTTCTTAGACTCGAAATCGGTTTCACACAAATATATTAAGTTTTTGAAACGATTTCAGATTTGGAATTTGCAACAACATCGGTGACATATTTGCATATTCCATTTATACTCACACTTGCATGCATAAGAGTTGTTAGGCTCTAGGTGGCTTGCTAGTGTTTGAATTTGATACCACTTTGTATTGTAAAGTGTATCTCTGTTTTTCCAAACAAATTTATTGTATTTGAATGATTGTAAGACTTAGTGGAATCTAAGTCGAAAAGGGAAAATCCTAGTTGAGGCTAGGTGGGAAAAATCCTAGTTGAGGCTAGGTGGGAAAAATCCTAGTTGAGGCTAGGTGGGAAAAATCCTAGTTGCGGCTAGGTGGGAAAATCCTAGTTGAGGCTAGGTGGGAAGTCCTAATTGTAATTAGGCATTCTAGGCTTGTAGGCTTAGGTTGTAACACTTATTGATAATATAAGTGGGGTTTGAAATCCTAACTGGGGAGGTTAGGTAGTGGATGTAGATCGTTGGATCGAACCACTATAAATCGTGTGTCATTTTATATTTCCTCCATTTCATTTACTTGCATAGCTTATATATATACATCATAGTTGTAAATTGCGCATAAAGTTTTTAAAAGGGCAATAACTACTCGGTAACCCAATTCACCCCCCCTCTTGGGTGACCTTCAATTGGTATCAGAGCGGGTTATTGCTCAAAGTATTACTAACGTATCTTTGAGTGTTTTTGTGCAAGGATGCAAACTTTAGATCCAAATTTCGCTTTCGGGAAGGCACCACTTCGAGTAGGCCTCCATATTTTGATGGAATCAATTATGCTCATTGGAAAGTAAGAATGAAATTTTATATTAGAGCACAAAATAGATTTTTATGGGACGCAATTGAAAATGGTTACACTCCACCGGATAAGCCATTGAAAGAGTACACCACAGAGGAGATAAAGCTTGAGCTTTCAAATGATCAAGCCAGTAAATCACTTATTTTGTGCACTAAGTGAAAATGAATTCAACAGAGTAAGTGCTTGTCAAACGGCAAAGGAAGTATGGGAGAAGCTTGAGGTACATTATGAAGGTACCATGCAAGTAAAGAAGACCAAGCTGAGAATTCTTGAGGAACACTATGAAACTTTCCGAGTTGGGGTGATGAAGACATAGCCACTGACCATCACTAGATTCACAAAGCTATTAAATGAGATCAAGAATCTAGGAAAGAATTATGATCAAGAGACCTCGGTGTATAAATTCCTTAGAGGCTTGCCTAAGGAATGGGATGCCAAGAAATATGCTATTCAATCAAGACAAAATCTTGGAGACTACACATTTGATGCATTGTGTGGAGAGTTAACGGTCCATGAATTTGAACTCAAAGACCGAGCAAGATTGGAAGCATCAAGTGGAGGGACTAAAAGCTCAAGAAAAGAAATCGCATTAAAGGCAAATAGCTCCCCTAGTACATCGGTAGAGATCATTGAAAGTGAAAAATCATGTTATGAAAATGATCTTGAGGAGGAAGTAGCCATGATCTCAAGAAAGCTAAATAGGGCCATGTACAAACGAGACAAGTACAAGAAGAAGTTTCGAAGTAGAAGCAAGGAAGGAAAATCAAATGAAATAATATGCTTCGGTTGCGGCAAACCGGGACACGTCAAGACGGATTGCAAAACCAAGAAGGCGTTTGACAAAGGAAAGAAGAGTTTCAAAGCAACTTGGGATGACTCATCATCATCAAGTTCGGAATCGAATCGAGAAAATGAGAAGGCAATACTTTGTCTCATGGCACAAGGCGAGGTAAACTCTAATTTTTTTATTTCTGATAATGTTGATGATTTGGATGATGTTCTAAATATTGATGAGCTTAGGAAAGAGTTGAAAAAGGAGGTCAAAAAGACCAAACAACTCAAAAAGAGCTTGACCATTGCAATTAGTGAATTAGAGTCACAAAATGAGACCATTGATGATCTCCAAAGTGACTTAAATGAAGTCATAAAGGAAAGAGATGCTTTGGTCAAGGAAGTAGAGGACTTGACTAGCACTGCATAAGTTTACAAATGGTAAACAAATGTTTGACATGATGTTAGGAGCACAACGACGTGCACTTAACAAAAGAGGCATAGGTTACGGAGCAAACTTATTAAGCTACAAGAAATTGCTAAATGATGATCGTAGATGCTCTAAATGTAACAAGACTCACATGGTCGGGAAATGTTTATTACAAAAGGCCAAAGTAGGTAAACTAGCATGGGTAGTTAAAAATGTTTACGACACTAACACTCTCGGACCCAAAGGTGTTTGGGTACCAAAATCCAAATGTGTTTCCCATAGTGTAGGATGCGAGGAGAGCACCCCATGGTACTTGGATAGTGGGTGCTCAAGACACATGACCGAAGATGCACATCAAGTTATTGAACTAAAGCGGCATGATGATGAAAAAGTTACAGTTGGAGACAACAACAAAGGAAGAGTTATCGGTCTCGAAACTCGTTGGTAACAATTTACTTTCTATTTCTAACGTTTATCTTGTTGATGGTTTGAAACATAATTTGCTTAGTAACTAGTCAATTGTGTGACAAAGGATTTCATGTTATATTTGAATCATCAAAATGCATTGTTAGGAATGAGAAGCATGAAACTTTATTTATTGCATATAGAGATAAAAATATTTATGCCATTAACTTTGATGAGATGAATACGCAAAATGCTTCATGTTTGAATGCACAAAGTGAATGTGATGCATGATTGTGGCACCATAGATTAGACACCATTCTCGTGTGATCACATCCAAAAAGGGCAATGTTAAAACTCATCCATGTGCCCATATAGGATCAACTAGCCGATATACTCACCAAGCCTTTGCCTAGAAAACAAGTTTTTAAAATTCGGCGTGAGTTAGGCATGTCTCGAAAATTGGACCTTCTATATATGTTCTAGTTATTCCAAACCTTTTTATATGGTGTTAGTGAAGTGTCCATGAAGTTTGAGAAGAATCGGAGCTAAATTGCAAAAGTTCAAGATTTTGTGTCAAAAAATTCAGAGAGGAATTAGCGCGCTAATATTTAGAATTAGCGCGCTAATAGCCCCGTGACCGAAAAATTCCAGAGAGGAATTAGCGCGCTAACAAACCTTATTAGCGCGCTAATGTCGATCGGCCAGTGGTTTTATAACCTAACTTTTGTTCAAAAACTTACCTCACACACACAAGTTTCTCTTCTCCTCTTCCAAATCCACTCTCCGTGTGCAATTCCCACGCGCGATGCCCACGCACTAGGCTCCCACATGTTAGTCTTAGGTGTTTCGATTTTTTAACTTATGTTATGCAACACTTATGCTATCTCATTACTTTTTGCTATTTATATCATGATTTTTTGCGTATCTACGAGTTTTCTTTATGGCTATTTTGTGCTTCACTATGTTTTCTAGTCTATGCATGTGTATCGCTTCCGTATATTATTGATATGCATAAAGTGAGGGGGAGAATATTTTTATCATGGTATACTTGTGTTATTTATTGATATACATAAAGTAAGGGGAGAATTTTATTGATATGCATAAAGTAAGGGGAGAATTTTATTCTTATGCCTAAAATGAGGGGAAGAATGCTTTTATCTTGGTATATTGTTTAAATCATGTCTATCTTTGCAGATACTTGACCCCATTTTCTTAATAATATCAAACGGGGGAGAAAAGGTTGAACTTGAAAGGGTGATATTGTGATATCTTTGATATTGTGATATTTTTTGAAAGAATAATATTGTGATATCTTTGATATTGTGATATTTTTTGAAAGGATGATATGAAAGGGTGATATTTTCCTTGGTATATATTGGTATCGGGTTAATAATTCTCATTTTTACTGGTATCAGGTTGATACGTTAATATTATTGATTTTTGTAATCGATATCAAGTTGACAATTTTAACTCGCATATATTGGTATACTTGAAAAAGTTGTTGGTTTTTATTGTATATCTTGTTTAAATCGTGTTTATCTTTGTGGGTGCTTGACCCCGCTTTTTGATAATATCAAAAGGGGAGAAAAATGTGATGTTGAACTTGAAAGGTGGTGTTGAACTTGAAAGGATTGATGTGTTGAATGCGATATACATTTAGATTGTGTTTTTACACCTTTAAAGTTCACATTGTTTGTTATCATCAAAAGGGGAGATTGTTGGACTAAGTGGTTAGTCACTCACTTTCCGACCGAGATTTTGATGGAAACAAACAAGGTGAAAATGTACTAATAAACATCTAGTGTATTTCAGTTTGTGTTAAAGGATGCAAAACAACATATCAAGGGTTCTCAAGAAATACAAGTTCAAGACTCGGCATTAATGAAGAAATGAAGATGAAAGTTCAAGCCGCAATTTGTAATTTCAATGTAAGGTATACAAATTCTTTCACGCAAGCCAAATGCATTAGTTCATGCATACATCATGTTTTCGAAATCATTTTTCAAAGTCATAAGTTGATTTCAAAGTTTTAAAATGGTTTTTAAACACTTAACTATGTAAATGAGGTTAAACAATGTGAAACCATGTGTGAATGATCATTTACATATTAGAAGATCATTATAAATGTTTTTGAAAAAGAAAAACTCGCTTTTGAAAGGTCTTCAAAAAGAAAACGGAAATTTGCAAGTGAAGTCCCTAATACATTATAAAATCATGAATTTCCGTTTTCGCGTTTTTGTAAAATTATCCAGGACCACCCAAGTAAGCTTAATGAATCATAATAAACATGTATGACATGTTATATAAGGGTTGGTTAGGTCCCGGACGAGTTTAAGGGTCGCTAACACAAAGGGACGAGAATAATTATTCGAAGTCCCCAGATTAGCGCGCTAATAATGTCATTAGCGCGCTTAAGACAAGCAGTGTTAGCGCGCTAGGCCTCAAGTATTAGCGCGCTAATTGCAAATCGATGACTTTTTAAAAAGTTGGAAAACACACTTTAATTTGAATTCTTGATCTATTTTGGACCCTTGGATCCCTAGAACGGTCATAAACTCGTCAAGATGGAATACCTAACATTATAAAACCACCAAGAACATGGTTTTGTCATAAGAAGAAGATACACACTCAAAAACCAAAAATCTACAAAGAAGAAATCGATTTTTGTGTAGAAGAAAAAGGGAGATCTTTGAGGTCGTTTCTTTAGCTCACAAATCCAAGACATTTGAGGCTTTCAAAGGAGTTCAAGAATCACTCCTGAGCTGATCTCTTTTGTCATTCTTTTGGTTGTAAGAAATTTCTAGATCTACAATCTTACTTGTGCTCAATCTACATATTTTTGTGTGTTTGATTTGAAAATCAGTTTGGTGTGTGTTTGAACATCTTCTCTCGGGTTTTTGTACTTGAAATATATTTTATCAAACCCTAAGATTGATTTGAACAAAAGTGTTGCACTTAAACTTGATTCTTGCTAAACTTTTGTTCTTAGACTCGAAATCGGTTTCACACAAATATATTAAGTTTTTGAAACGATTTCGATTTGGAATTTGCAACAACATCGTTGACATATTTGCATATTCCATTTATACTCACACTTGCATGCATAAGAGTTGTTAGGCTCTAGGTGGCTTGCTAGTGTTTGAATTTGATACCACTTTGTATTGTAAAGTGTATCTCTGTTTTTCCAAAGCAAATTTATTGTATTTGAATGATTGTAAGACTTAGTGGAATCTAAGTCGAAAAGGGAAAATCCTAGTTGAGGCTAGGTGGGAAAAATCCTAGTTGAGGCTAGGTGGGAAAAATCCTAGTTGAGGCTAGGTGGGAAAAATCCTAGTTGCGGCTAGGTGGGAAAATCCTAGTTGAGGCTAGGTGGGAAGTCCTAATTGTAATTAGGCATTCTAGGCTTGTAGGCTTAGGTTGTAACACTTATTGATAATATAAGTGGGGTTTGAAATCCTAACTGGGAGGTTAGGTAGTGGATGTAGATCGTTGGATCGAACCACTATAAATCGTGTGTCATTTTATATTTCCTCCATTTCATTTACTTGCATAGCTTATATATATACATCATAGTTGTAAATTGCGCATAAAGTTTTTAAAAGGGCAATAACTACTCGGTAACCCAATTCACCCCCCCTCTTGGGTGACCTTCAGGATGACCGAGTGCAGATCCCACGATGAGCCGGGTGAAGGCCATACTTGGTGACTTCATCTGATCATCGAGAACCTCCACTAGCCCATCTCATAGATGTTTGTATACATTATGTTACCAATTTTGGGTATATCTTGGGAGACATATTACACTGATACATGTATATCGATCATATTGTATATTTTATCACCTTATATATACATGGTATCTTTTCGATGAGTTTTTTCACTACTTAGGGTTTGTTAATGAAGTAAAATCTCTAATATTTATTATTTGCTTTACCTAAAATGAAAGATTTTCGCTATTATTGATAACTCACTCATTTAATTGAATAGACTAAGGAACAATGAAATGACTTATCAAATAAGTTAAGCGAATAAATGAGCAGTCTAACTAAACCCAATTAAGAACATATCTTCATAAAATGCAAAATAATTGGAATAGTTAGGCTAATTGAAAAGGTTAAGTACTTTCTGCGGGCCATCATAGAGAGGCATGCATATGAAGTTGCATGACCTGGTGACGCATCCGGTGGCATGGTAGGGACCAGATTTGCCTTAGGGTTTAGGGTCATCATACTGACTAGGCGTGATAGTTATTTTATTTTTTCTATTAGTTGCTTATATGAGATGTTAATTTATTAAATGACTTTATATTGCATCACAAGTGTGTAGTTACATTGATTTAATGTACGAGATTTAGTGAAGAATGCTCGCCTCGTAAAGCATGTCATCACAGATATCACGTAGGCAAAGCACGGGTATACTAGTTCTTAACAAATATGAAATAGACTAATACGACAATAAACGAGGCAAATGTGAAATTTAATGATAATAAAATCATAAGTTAAGTCGATTAAATCGGGTTTGCCAGTTTTGGTATGCCTTAAGATGCGTGTTGAGATGCGGCGCACTGTGTGTTAGGTAATCAGGGATGTAGTCAAGTCATAAATGTTAACAATGAGACTAAATACACTAACAAAATGAATTTAAGAGTCTAAGTTTGTAAATTTAAATTGATATGGATTAATAGGACTATAGTTTGGACAATAAAATTAAGGAACCTAGATTTTCTTAGTGATGATAAAGATGTGTAGGAATCCAGGACAAAATAGAAACTGGTTGGTGGAGAGCTGCATTTTTCATGTGGGAAAAGTGATTGTGACATCTGAGAATTTCGTAAATTTAACTAGGATGCTAATTAAGTATTTTTGGGTTTACTTTGGGATATAAGTATTCGAGGTGGGACCCACGCATTACGGACCTAAGATCATAAGGTAAAATATTATATTTTCGATGATGAGCGCTTAGTGTGTGTATTATATGGTATTTTGTCATGAAGTCGGGATGTGTTTAGGGGTATCCCCAGTTTTTTATACTTGGGGTTGCAAGTGCACGTCTGAAGGGCATAAGTGAAGATAAATTATTAGTTGTTCAGAAACTAATTAATCGAGTGTCAAGCATCACGAGAAGATTTAGCCTCAGTTTACGTGCAAGTTGGAATCGATGGTAGTGTAAAATAAAAACAAAGTTTGTGCAAGATCTGATCTCGAGCATTATATCAATTGGCAGTGGTTGAGGTTGAGATTTGGTCTAAATTGGCATAAGTTTGGTTTAGTACGGTAAGAGAATTTGCCTATAAGGGTTTAGTATGTCGTGGACAAAGTTAAGATTTTTGTAGTTTTGGTCATTATGAAAGCTGTATGGAGTTGGCTTGTTTTGTCAAAAGTTTGGTTCAATTTGATGAAAAACCAAATTAAAAACAAGCGTCGAAAGTTAAAGCACATTGAAAATAGGGATTTTAAGAATTAATAAATAAAAAAACATTAAGCTACTAACAAGCAACTGAGGGTTTATATATCAATATATATAAAAAATCAAGTCAAATTCAAAATGTATTGTTTTGATTTCAACGGAGAGAACAAACTTTGTTCTTAAAAGCTTCTCAATTTGGTTTTCGCTCCGTGATCTCCTGATGTCTGATTTTTGCCCAGTTTCTTTCTGCAAAATAGTAGAGCTTCGTGAAACAGTCAGTTTGAGATAAATTCTTGTGACAAAGACATGGTACTCAACATGAAATTTGGTAAATTGTCAATTCAGGGCATTTTTCCCCAATTCAATTTGAATTATCATGATTTTTCGATTTCTTTCAAGGTTTAAATGGGAATTAATAAGGATTATTGTGAATTGATACATTGGATTGATTTGCACTAATTTCGAATAAGTCCCATCGACCAGGGTTAAGATTTTGATGAATTGAACTAATCTGATTCAGTTGATAACTATTATGGAGATGTTTTTATAGTTGATATTGATTTACATTAGGTTTTGTAGATGAATCGATAACTGATTTTGATTCAATTTGACTCTACGGGTAGTAAAAATATTTTAATGTTAGTATTGAGTGGTTTCGTGGTGTTGTAGTCGAGTTTTGAAGATTTAATTGCGAAAATACTGATTTGGAGACGCTTTTTAATTCAAAATAAATAAAGTTTGCCAAGTTGATAGGTCATATTGAAAAATTCATAACTTCTCCGTCGGTGATTCGGTTTAAGTGGTCTTAGAGTGTATGGAAAGTATGACACGAGTACTACAAGTTCCTTTAGTGAGGTTTTAAAGGTTAAAAAGCTACCCCAAGTTGGCTTGTTGAAAGCAAGTTGAAATAGTTATACTTATATATATGTATTAATATTTTTAGAAAATGTTCTCCAGCGTACTTTGGAAGCAGTCTTAGTTAGGTTTAGTGATTTGGTTTCATTAGAAGCTAACCCATAATATAATTGTGTATGCAGGGAAGATATTATATCAATTTTCAAGGTGATCCGACGCTCCAAAAATTTCAAAAATTACGTTCAAAGTTGGTTTGGTTGTATGTAAACTCTACAATGATGTTTACCATTTAAGGAATTTATCTTTGTACTTGTAATTGTATCATAGTCTGCATTGCATTTCATCAATCATAGTCATTCATACATAGAGTGAGCGAGGGGGATAAGCTTGTTTCAGAGTCTAGTTTGATTGAAACTAGGTTTCAATTCTGCCTCTACGCCTTTTAGAGAGACTAGTAGAGTCTAATGCCGACAAGTTATCTCTAAAATTCATGTTCTTTTGATACTTTCTTCGCACTATTTTTGAAAGTCGACATCTTATTATAGGTAAGAGACAACAATAGAGTAGATTGAACGTCATTTTAACGCATATATCTTATTGTTTATTTGGAAATTCAATTATATGTCTCCATATATTAGACTTACATTAACACGAGTACAGATCAAACTAGGAATTTAATTGCTTGATATCTTTATGTTGTTTTTGGTGGTGTTAGATGTTATTTAAAGACGAGGGATGAACGGACAAGACTCGAAGATTGTGGAAATTTTTTCCAAAAGTTAAAATAAATTCTTGTTGTAAATTGTTTATATATATATATATATTCTTTTGGAACTCTTGGTGTGAGTGTAGGACGTGAAGTTTTGTTGAATGGTTATAAGAGTCTCCTAAGTTAGTTTAAAATACGTTAAGAGGTTTATGTTTTGATTTTGGACTATTTGGGAATGTAAAGTTCAAATTAAGTTATCAGAGACTCTAAGTTAGTTTATTAATTTGAATTTGATACATATTGTGAACTGTGGAGAGTATTAAGTCCTTCAAGGCCTCTCCCCAATTATGTTATCTATTAGATAAATTTTTCAACAAGCCACTTTTAGGGTAGGTGTCGCTAATATTTTTATCGAATACGAATATGATTTTTAAATTTGCTCCAATCGAACAAATCATGAATTGAGTTTCACTGCGGATGAAAATTTAGTTTTGGAGCTCTATTAAAGATTGATTTAAAGAGTATATGGAGGTCAAGTATAAGGAATATATTAAGATGACTAGATTATCAAGGATTAAGGTAATCTAGGCCGATCAATCATCTTAATGGCGAGAAAGCTGGCAATGACATTGAGAGAAGACACATGTCCTAGTAATTAATTTAACTTTGTCGAATTAAAGATTTGCTTAATCAATCCACATATTAATATACGTATATAATAGACAAACTTTGATTTTCATGCAAACAAGAGAAGAAAAATTCAAAATCTTTGAGAGCAAAGAGAGCAAAAGTGCGCCGAATTTTTTAGACTTCAAGAGGAGCTAAGCTTGGAGGATCAAACTACAAAGAATAAAACGATAGATAACTTCTACTTATTCAGTTCGATTTTGATAAAAATCCTTACATGCATGACCATGAAGTGTTAAATGGTTTTTCCTTACTGATTTCATGCTTTTCTAATGTTTGAAAATGAATTATATACATGTCATATAACTTTAGTTTCAAAAGAATTAGGTCAAACTTGCTAGTCGAACTAATTATATTCATGAAAAATTGGCCAAACTTTGCAAAGGGCATAACTCCCTCAATACTTATTATATTAGGTTGATCTTTTAATATGTATATAATATACCAAATTTGATTTTCATGCAAACAAGAGAAGAAAAATTCAAAATCTTTGAGAGCAAAGAGAGCAAAAGTGCACTGAATTTTTTAGACTTCAAGAGGAGCTAAGCTTGGAGGATAAAACTACAAAGAATAAAATGATAGGTAACTTCTACTTATTCAGTTCGATTTTGATAAAAAAATTAAAGATTTGCTTAATCAATCCACATATTAATATACGTTTATAATAGACCAACTTTGATTTTCATGCAAACAAGAGAAGAAAGTTTCAAAATCTTTGAGAGCAAAGAGAACAAAAGTGCGATGAATCTTTTAGACTTCAAGAGGAGCTAAGCTTGGAGGATCAAACTACAAAGAATAAAACGATAGGTAACTTCTACTTATTCAGTCCGATTTTGATAAAAATGCTTACAAGCATGACCATGAAGTGTTAAATGATTTTGCCTGACTGATTTCATGCTTTTCTAATGTTTGAAAATGAATTCTATACATGTCATATAACTTTAGTTTCAAAAGAATTAGGTCAAACTTGCTAGTCGAACTAATTATATTCATGAAAAATTGGCCAAACTTTGCAAAGGGCTTAACTCCCTCAATACTTATTGTATTGGGCTAATCTTTTAATATGTTGTTGTTAGATATGTTAGATGACTTATGACTAAAAATCACGACTTTTAAAGCTATATATTGTGATAAATATTTTTTACAATCTTACTGGTCAAATTTGTTTCAAATTTGAGCTGTTTTAGTATAATTTTGATATCTTTTTTGTTTTAAATTACCATTTCACAAACCAAAATTTTTGGAATGCTATGAAAAATCCCAACATATTTCTCTAAAGGGAAGTTTTTAAGACTCCAATGTTTTCATGCCTAAAAATGCACAGCAACACAGAACCGAAATTGAATCTTTTTTTAGTAATAAGGGGCTGACTTGGGAAGATCAACTTAAAACTTATTCAACCAAACAAAATACATAATAAAACACTTAATTGACTTTTAGGAGCTGAGGTAACATAGCTCAGGTACCAGGAGCGATTCTGGGTCGGATTGGAGAGACCAGGAAAGTTAGAGCGCAACTTTGAGATTCGTAAAACCCACGAGAATTCTTCAATTTAGCTTTTTTTGATGATTCTATTTATCTATTCCTGACTATTATTTTTTTATTTATTCTATAGAACTATTGCTTATACATATTTTTGTCGATTGAGTTGTTCATCGAAGTTTTTTTGTGGAATTGTATAAGATGAAGATGGTTTGATATGAAAATGTGACAGTTGGACATTCGGTGGCTTGCAACCCGAGCTCTTACTTTGGTGCATGGGATGGTGGGTTACGGGTCTAGGCTGACCATAAGGTAAACTATTGAGGTTTACTTAGCTTAGAGTTGCTTAGTTAATCCGAGGTTACTGGAGTTACTATGCTTGTTAAATCATCATTGTTAAACTGCAAGTTACTTTTTATTTATCTGTAGTTTACATTCCTTTTTACTAATTTAACTGTGGCTAGTTTTCAATCATTTACCTACTGCTCTGAGTTTTGTAATGCTCTACATTTATGCAAGTATTTCTTTTCGCTGCCAGTTGTAATGCTCGCATGTCTCATAGTTTTTACTTGATTTCCTCCTAAATATTATGTGGATATCTCCTGGGGTGTTGCACATTGGGCTCGTCATCATTTTTATTGGATGAATGAGTGCATATCATTTTATGAGTAAAGGCAAGAGGATCACATGCGACTATCATGGACTAGCCCACTGTCTAAGACATACTCGTAGGTGTTTATTTTGATATTATGGTTTACTTTGTGTTATTTTGGGGACTTGATAGACACTAGTACATGTATATACTCTAATTTTGTATATATTATCACCTTAGATACATAGTACTTTATCACAAGTTTTACACAATTGGATGTTTGTTATATATGACTTGAAAATACTTAGATTTATTTCTATATTATCATTAAGTCTTCTACTTAAAATTATTGATTATTAACTATAAAACTTTGTAAAATATACGCCATACTTCCACTTATAATTTCAAACAGAAAGATGTTAAATCTTAATAAATAACCTATATACATAACAAAAAATTGGTTTACCTGAACTTCTGTCATCAAAAGTTAGCGCACATATCGAATAATGCAGATATGGCATTGAAGTCAATCAGGCTGGTCGGCCTTGGGGCGCGAGTCGCCACATGATTCTCTCCTCTACTTTGACATCTTGAATTTCTTTTAAGATCTAATGAAAAAGCAAAAAAGCTACTATTAAACTTAACTTCATAATGTTGAGGCGCGGCCTTATATTTTTTTGCGACGATGAGGTGTGCCCATATTCAATATGTACCGCTATGCTAACACTACATTTAACAATGCTGACGTAGATGATGCCACCTTAACACATACCATATGACATTATTGACATGGATGTGCCATGTCAAAAGTTGTTGGTTGCGTTAGATGAAATGTTAGTATTTGGGTTTTAAAATAAAAGGTGTAAATTCCATCAATCAAGTAACGTCCTAGTCAAATCATACCATAAATGCACATATCGAGGCCATAATGACCTTTATTTTTTGCCTAATAAGATATTTTATTTTTGTTCTTAAGAGAAGAAACTTGAAATCTCAAAGGAATCTTTTTAGTGGAGGCACAAGGAAGAAAAAAGAAGAGAACCGTGAATCGAGAGAAAGGGGTGAAGACGAAAGTAACAAGGATGAAGAGGTGAATATCATAGCTACTGGTTTCATTGATTTAATATTAAAAGTAATGAATGTTGGTTCTTTATTTTCCTATACTCTTATTTATTTCATTGACTTGTGTTAGTTAAATAGGGTTTTTTTTTATTTCAGTTATGTAATGATGACGATTGAGGAATGTTGTTTATATGGGGGAATAGTTGTTAAGACCTATTTCATTAAGTACATGAAATTACCTAATTAACTTAATCTCTAGATCAAATCTAATAACGATATAAATTATTTAAAATCCTCAAGATAAGTTTTCATCCTCGAAGTTAAATTCAGAGTCTAAATCTCTAGATGTGGAGCAATTTAGGAAATTATCCTATTACGTTTTTCGTATTTTATAAAATTTTGGAAGTCTCCCTTAAAAGCGGGCTACTAGTACCGAAAACCTGCAAAAAATAGCTCTCAGAGAAGGCCTAGAAAGGACTCACATCTTGACCATAGTTCACAATGTAATATCAAAATGAATTAAAAGATCAAATTCACATAAATTTCACAAGTTTCAACTTTAAAAGTCATTTATAGTCATATCTGCTCCACTCTCATTATTTTTCTCAAACATGAACTCAATAGCTAGTTTAGAACATCTACACCCATTTATTATTGTTTCTATACAATATTATGATCTATTCTCATCCCCGAGTCCCATAAATACAATACTTAAAAAAATAATATATGATCACAAAAAGAAGTTAAAGAAAATCACCAACAAACTTTTACACTTGTTTCTTCTCTTTCTTTTGCACCGTATACCTAATAATCAAAAAACAATTCAAGTATGTCGGAAAAGTAAATTCATAAACTGACTTGTACTTCTGCAAAATGTTAGTATGATACATTGAGAAATCTATTTCAATTACAAATAAGCCAACAACTTACACAATAACATGAATCCCTCGTTTTCTATTCAAAGTTCACAAATAGACAGAATAATCCAAATGTGAACTCAAAATCGTACTAAAAGTTCAATGAATTTGTCAGGGCCTGTCTCACTAAGTCTTGACTTAGCCTAATTTCCCCTAATTAGGCACCTAATCCATTTAATTAACTTAATCCCAGAATAACTTTTATTTCAATCCTCAATAATGCTCAAAATATTTTTAATATCCTTAATGAAACTCAATTCATGATTTTTTTAATTGTAGCAAATTAGGAAATCATACGGATTGTTCTCCGTATTTTCTAAAAATCTCGATAACATTTCTTCTAAAAATAGCATGCCAAAAAACACACCTAATAGACAGCAGAATGGGGACAAGCCTAGAAGGAATCATAACTCCTTGTAGTTTACAATATATATCAATTTAAATTATTTAAACTAACTTAAGGTCTCTAATACCTTATTTACATCTTACAATTCCAAAATAAACTAAAACTTAAACATAAGCCTCTCAACTTATTTTAATGTAACTTAAGCGCCTCTCATAACCTATTTGAGAGTATTTCACATCCTATACTAACCCCATAGCCCAAAACAACATATATATAAAGGGAATACAACAAGAATTAAACCGTAAAAACTTAAAATATATCACCAAAAGTCTCTGAGTCTTGTTCGTTCTTCCTAGTCTTCCCAGTTAACCTGACATCATCAAAAACAACTCGAAGACGTCAAGTAAGTAAACTCCTACACTGCTCTGTACTCCTGCAAATGTTAGTCTGGATACATGGTGACATGTAATTGCATTTCCAAATAACAAAAAAATTATAGAACATCGTGAATCCCTCACTTCCAGTTCAAATCTCACTAATAGGTTGGCCACCCATAAAGTGACCCTAAAATTGTACTATGAGTTCAATGCATGCTCGTCGGAAAAGTTGAGTGCATCAGGTATTTCATGTTTATATCTTTCTTGTCAGGAAACTTAACTCCGAGTCCCGCTCGTGAGGCGCAACACTTAGAAGCCATTGTTTGGAATGACATGAATGCATGATCAAGAATGATGTGAAATGCAATGCTATTTTAACAAAAGTGCAGGTGTAAAGACAAATTAATGAGGCTCCCGAAGAGCAAGATCACCTTGAAAGTGGATCAAATAGCTTCCCCAATTATAATAGTAGTAAATCTTTTAGTGAAACTAAATAATAAAGCCTCATGAAAACAATGGCCAAAGAATGCTCCATAACTATTTCCAAAATAATTATTTATAAAAACCTCAAATAGCTTTTAACTAATTTACTTGTGGTAACTTTTAACATTGAAAACATCACTATTTCTCATATTGATCGAAAATGAACTTCTCAAATTCTTTCGTACTTTCCATAGAGTCCAAGAACACTCAAATCTGATTACAAATGGAGAAGTAAAGAACTTTCCAATACTGCCTATTAATTAGGAAAACTTTATTAATTTTGAACAAGCAAAAGTTCTACAAATCAATATTTTTGCAATTAAACCTTCAAAACTCAACACCAAACACAAGATAATTAATGAACACCATATTTAAAATATTCCAAAGGTATGTGAAGTCAATTTGGACAAAAATCAATGATCTAATTCGTATGAAATCCTAGTGGATACCAATTTCAACTATAAGAACATCTTCAAAAGTTTTATCAACTTAATTGCATCAATTCACTTTTTCAAGAATCTTAACCTATGTCGGTGAGATTTGTTCCAAACTAGCATAAACCAACCAAATACATAAATTCACAACAACTCCAATCAATTTCCATCAAAACCCTATAAGAAAAATCAAATAATTGCGAGAATTCAAATTGAAATGAGGAAAATGCCTTGAATTTAGAATTTACCAAATTTCAAGCCGAACACAATATTTCTACCGCAGAAATGGCGCGAACTGACCATCTTGTGATGCTCTATAGTTTTGCAAAAAGAAATTGAGTGAAAATTAGATGTCAAGAGATCGCGAAGCGAAAACCCTAGTTGAGAGGGTTAGGTAACTAACATCGTAAAATGTCATGTTAAAATCAAAATAAAATGATTTGATTTTGATTTGACTTTTTACATATTTATAAATAAACCCGTAGTTGTTTCTCAACAGCTTAATTTCTTTTCATTTATTAATTCTTGAACTCCTTATTTTGACATGTTTTAACTTTCGGTGCTATTTTTGATCTGATTTTTTGCCGAATTGAGCCAACCTCTCAACAAAATAGTCAAACTCCATAAAACGTCCATAACACTGATTTTGGTCACTCCCAAACCCCAAAAATATTAGCTTTGTCTATGACAGAGTGAACCACTATAGACAAATTCTCTTACCATATTAAACCAAACTTACACTAATTTTGACCCAATTTAAACCTCGACCACTGTCGACCAACATAAATCTTGAGGTAAGGTCTTGCACCAACTTCATTCTCATTTTAAAATACCACTGATCCTAACTTGCACATAAACTGAGAAAAATCTTCACTTTAGAATTAACACTTGGTTAATTATTTTTCATGCAACTAATAATTTATTTTCACCCATGCCCTACAAACATACACTTGCAACCTCCAATATGACAAACTGAGATACACCTTAACGTACCCCAACTTCACTATAAAATACCATATAATACACACATTAAGCACATAATAGACAAAAATAAAATATACCTTATGATCTCTGGTCCATAATGCGTGCGTCCTACCTCGGGTACTTAAACTCCAAATAAAATCTGAAAAAACTTAATTAGTTGCCTAATCAAGTTTATGAAATTCTCAGGTTTCACAAACTTTTTAACTAATTAAAGAATTTTGTCCTCGAAATTTAAACTTATAGGTTATTGAACCAAAAGAGATATTAGAATATGATTTTTAATATAAAACTCTTTTAATCCGAAATTATAAAAACAATTTCAAAGGTGAAATCGGTAAGTGGGCCTAATTAGTTTTGTTGTAATCAACAAATCAGTGGTAGAGATCATAAACATTTCAAATTTTCATTTCCAACTTCTTGGTTTAATAAAAAGTCATAACAACTTCTCCTCTAATCTTGACATTTTATGAATTTTTGATGAGTTAAACTATTAACTTTGTGGAATATTCAATAACCTTACTTTTCTTCACTACTCATTTGATACCTTGAATCATATTCAAACATCAATATTTAGTAAGATCTAGCCTATCTTGCATTCCAATTAAACCATATTCATTTTTAAATGAATACTATTCCACAAACAGTTAATAATTTTTTCGTTATCCACCAAAATCTAGTATAAACATCCCAGTTTGCTTTCTCATTACTGATCATTTCTACTTATAATCATTGGCTGTTGTGTTCTTAGACTAAAGTAGAGTTGGGCGTATTTCTGATCCATCACCATTCCAACATTTCTCAAAAGAAACCTGGAATTACACAAGTCATCCTATGACTATAGATCTCTAATTACATCTATCATCCCATTACAAGAGATCTCAAATTTCTATCTGATCAGAAAATGAAGCTGGACATATCGTGCAACTCTAACTCATTCTCTAAATGTCTACTCGTAATATCATTTAAATTTGTGGATGGAAAGCAATTACCAATTCCAACTCATCAGTTCATTCACTCAACATTTTGTTTGACTGATTGAAAAATTAATGACTTTTCTAACTTGATCAAACCATTATCTATTCATGAGTTCACCAAGAACCTCATCTTATTCACTTAACTTCCACTCTATTTAAAACCGTCTTCTTCACTACTACTCCGATTTCTATATTTTTCCAATTACTAAGGTTTCACATCATCGATCACCGACTGTTCAAAAAACTTCTTTTATTACTTAAATAGAGAAAATTATCTTTAACTTGAGTACATCTATTTATTTAAACCGAAAAGTCCATATATTCCATAATTATACTCTCATAGTATAAATTTTAACTTGTATATCATACAAGTTATAAATACGTTATCTCTCTTTTATTTCTACACAATAATATTTTTGGCTTTTCTCAAATTATAGTGGAAGAACATTCAATGCTTCAAATATATCGATTCAGATACACTATACTCTATTCCACATTTTTAACTAATATAGATAACACTTAATAAATGAGTTATACGTTGTGCGTCTCTTTTCACTTTCATTAACATCTTCAAGGTTCATACAAATATATTACATCAAATTCATTTTAAAATAACTGGTATTTCAAGTTTTCCTAGTGTCTGATTAAGTGGTGTAATAGAATATTTGAACAAATATACAACATATTCACTGATTGCAGTTGTGATGACCCTTTATCAAATTAAGGCACTGCCCAGCCTAATCCCATTATTAAATCCTAACCTCTCCATATATGACCTAACAAGGGACTAGTACACCTATCACAAAACTATTTACCTACTTATTATTTATTATTTGTTTTGAATAAAAACCTATACTTATCCTATGTCAATTAATAAGTCAGGGTTACTTAAAATCTTGTTTACTTAAAAGTTTATTCAGCGGAAGTCTTAACAATCTAGAACAAGCTTATAACGTGAGTCTTAAATATTGTCGAAAAATCAAAAAATAAAGAACACATATATATGATGAAACATCGATATATAATATCATGTGTCTAGTCAAGGTACTAATCACTCAACCCATAATATACAACCCCAAAACTATATTATATATATAAAAGTAATACATAAAAAAATAGAAACTACAAAATCGGGTGTAGTAATGCTCTACTGGCTCAAAGATAATCACCGATCTTCTATTTGCTCGATCTGCTACTCGATGGATGCACCCACCGTCACAAAATAGACGGTGAGTACAAGAAAGTAGAAAGTAATACTAAGAGACATTTTTTCACATTCCTAAATATGCAACAAGTATCTAAAAGCATCATAATAGTACCTATGCTGAAAAGTGAACATGTAAAGATATACTTCAATTAAACAACATGAAACTAACGCAAGGCTAAGTAGTAATGATCTAGGTCCGGTCCGCCGTGATATTCATCACATCAACCTTTTCCACTATATGAGGATAGAGCTGAGTTCTACATCAATGTGAAGGTCTTAGCAGTGCTCTTGCCTTTATAACCTTTCGCTATTGCCAATCACCTGCGATATATAACTACCAACAACCTTAGGTCCCATACCCCGAGTGCCGCACAAGTTATGCTTGTCAACAACCCCGGGACTCATTTCCCGTATGTTGCAAGATAATGAAGAGATCCCGATCACCCTGGAAGTCCAGTGACCCCTTATGTTCGACAAACTTTTATAATGTAATGACACTAAATACAAGAACGACTTTCATATTTCAAGAAATAACATGGTTTGAGAATTCAAAAAAACAAATGCATATCTAATGCTCAAAGGAAATAGATTACAATACCATGTAACACCTACCTAATAACATGCTATTTAACTGACCACACGTATTAACAATCAACAATGACATTGCATATGTTTTGAAGTCACTGAAATCATTTGATCGACAATTATATCATGAAAGCAACCTTATGTAATGAGAAAGAACAATAAGTCATGGCATAATATAAAGGTAAATCAGTCCAAATGGATGGAAATGAACATGTAAATAGGAATGAAATGTAAATAAATATCTCAATCATTTTACTTACAATCCATGCAATTTCCTAAGCTATTCGGTCTCCACACACCTCGAAACTCGTATTTGAATCCCCGAAACACTTCCCTACTTTCCTGATATTAAATTAATCCAAATAAGTTAGGTTAAAGTTAGGTCCAATGGGTTTAGCAACTTTAACCTAACACAACCCTTTAAGACTAGACAACACTAAAATTTTAGTCTTATATTGTAGCGCAATTTTAGGCATGAAATTGTCTAAATATCAAAATCTTCCACTAGTATAAAGATTATTGGTCTTTATCTTAGATTTCCAAAAAGGTTTAGTTTTCCAAATTCTGATTTAAAACAAAAGAAATATCATATTTTTACTAAACATAGCTTTAAATGAATCCTAACCCAAGCAGCGGACTTAGAAAATCAGTATCTAATTCCAAAAAAATGTGATTCTTGGTCACAAGGCAGCAACCATACCCAATAAAGATTTACTAAACAAATCAGCTCATTTAGATAAGTAGGTAGGGAGCTATGCCTTTAACTATTTTAGTTTTAAAAATCTTCTACTACATTTAAGCGCCTATTTATAGAACATTTTTGGACATTAAATCATTTGAATCACAACATCTCTAGTAAGCAAATTTGTTACACATTGAGTAAGCTTTCAAATGCCATAGGTTTGAGTTGATTCGGATTTAAAATGAGCATGTTATGACCAAATTACATAGACTAAACCCTAACACAACATGCAAAAATTCAATTTTGGTCTCACATATTAAAAAATTCATCTCTTTATGATTTCAAAACCAAATTAAGAACTTTAATCTAGCTAAATTATCAGCTTGAAATGAGGAATCAAAATACATAAACCAATTGTAAAATCTTAATCATCTAACATTTGAATTCGACCAAAAACACAAACAGGTTTCAAGTAAATAGGAAGATATGTACTTAGTTTGATGAACACCTAGCTTAACATGATCTCTCCTTCACCAAACCCACTTTGGTTGATGTTCATCATCTTCCTCCAACCATTCACCTTCTCTCCAGCAAGTTTCCTTCTCAATTAAGCAAATGAAATGAAGTTGACTTGGTTGTATGAGTTGATTACTAGCTTTATATAGTAAGTGGATATTTTGAAAAATAACCATTATTCTCATTGTACACACGTGTCTCGGGGCTCATCTAGTGATACATCTATTACCACATGTCCCACTAACTCATGCTATGTGACACTAATATATAACTCAACTGATATTGAGATGAGTCAATATGTGTCTCGATGAAAATCAAGTGGCTATTGTTTGATCTTGAAAGGCCTGATGAATCTTCGTGCTAACTTGCCTTTCTGACCAAATATGTGAAAACCCCTTATGAGGAGAAACCTTTAGATACACCAAGGCTCCCTCCTCATACATGAGATCGCTACGATATGCTTCTTTTGCTTCTCGTGGGCTCCTTTAAGCCTTTAGCGAATCTGTCGTACCTTCTTGGTGTGATTGACGAGTGCCGAACGCCTCAATAAAGTAAAGTTTCCTAAACCAACTATTTTGCAGAATAGTGGCAAAGGGTCAATCCCAAAGAGATTGGTAGTATTTCTTAGGTTAAAAACAACAAAAAAGGAAAATCGGGGGTTTTAAAATAAAGTTTATTTAACTAACTAATCTAACTAAACTAAATAAATAAAATAACAAAACTAATTTTCAAAACAATTAATTAATACCTAAGTAACACCTAAGTCACACCTAAGTCACACATAGGCCTACAGTTCAACAAATCATGATCAAGATTCATTGGCAATCATTATATTCAATTTTTCCTAAAAAGTTGTTAGTTTATATTCTCATAGATTAGCTATATGGAAAATCGACGTCCGCCAAAAATTCATAATTCCCCTAATTTCGATAGTCAGGATGTCCGCCACTAACTACTTCCCTAATTAATGTATAACCCTAGACATCTACCAATCAGGCTTAACACACTAATCGCATTAATATGGATATGTGGGAACACTAATCCTAAATAATCGGATCACATCCGCTCCCGATTTAACCTAGATTCAATTGTTGCACAGTCAAGAACCAAAATGGTTTGACGTCAAACAGGAGAGTGTTTGTCACTTTATTGGTTCAAAAGCACAATTACACGGATACTAAAGGTCCAAATAAGTATAGATTGTCCACCTAAAAGCATGCACTGACCATATACATAACCTAAATCTAAATCACATTCATTAAAATCAACAACAATGAAATAGGAGAATTTAAATAAAATTAAATAACGAAATAATATATCTCACATAATATGCCATGAATCCATCATCCCGATTTGTTTCCCTTCCAACCTAGGAAAATAGTTGATTAGCCGATCATTGTCGTCGAAGAAAGTCGATGCTAAAATAATAATAGTCGGTGTTCTAAATAATGAAATTTAAGTTCCTAATATATAAAATTACTTAAAATTGGTCTCAAGAGGTGAGAGAAACTAATTTTGGGGGGGATTGGTATTTATAGGTATTTATTAGTCTATTTTAGTATATTTAATTATTAAAAGCGCAGCCCACAATCGATCGGCCTCGAGATGCGAACCAGCACCAACTCCCAGATTTTCGATCGTCAATCGCGCGATTTTCTTCTCCACGCCATGCCACGTGGCGCGCGTGATTCGCCAGACACTCACAAAGAACGATTCGGTCCAATCACGCGACACGTGCGCCGAGTCACCGCACACGCGCTCACATGCGCTGTCCCGACCAATTAATGAGAGCGCCACGTCAAGCACGGTGATGTAAACGGTCCAATAGCAAGCGTGACACGTGGCGGATGAAGGAAAAAATGTTCTAGGAAACTCTATAAATAGGTGTGACATGAATTAAATGAGACATCTCTCAATATCTCTCTCAATCTCTCAACACCTATTAATTAGGAATAATTAGTATAGTTTAGCTTAGTTTTAGTAGTTATTTTTGTGCGACTATGTCCCGCTAGTCGACTTCTCGCCTAAGTCGACAGTGGAAGCAAGTCGAGTCATGGATTCAAAGTATATTATGAATATAAATTAAATCGGTAGCGGTTGTGACCCGGTTATTTATGATTAGTGTTCTCATAGATCCAAATTATGCGTTAGTGTATTAAACCCGATTGGCGGACGTCTAGGGTTATACATTAATTAGGGAAGTAGTCAGTATGACGTCCCGGCTATCGAGATTAGGGGAACTAGGAATTTCGCGGTTGTCGATTTTCCATAGCTAATCTAGGAGAATTAAATTAATAACTTATTGAGACCATGATTGTTATTGAATCTTGACTCTGATTTGTGGAACTGGAGATTTAGGTGATATATAATTATTAATTATTTATTTTAGAAATTAGTTTAGTTAATTTATTTAGTTATTTTAGTTAAATTAGTTAATTAAATTAATATTTATCTCAAAACCCCAAGATCTCTCTGGGAGGCGCGCGTCAGGAGGTGACTCATACGCCGAGGAGCAACGTAGGGCTATTTTGGCTTGAAAATAGGTGTGCGCCACGTGTCGCAAAGCCATTGGTTCGGCTGTTATCGCGTAGATGACATGTCATCGCTTGATTGGCCGAAAGTGCTGCTGTGATGCTGTTAATCGATGAATGAGATGACGTGGCACTGGCTATTGGTAGAGGGGAGATGTGATGACGCGTTGGGCGTGGGTTGGAGAATGCCATGTGGTGCACATAAAGGCATTGAAGAATCGCGTGTGTTCGGCGAAGATGTTGGAGTTTATGAAGATGCGCATCTCGAGGCCAATCGAAGAGCAGTTGAAGCGAGGAGAAGAGACGCGGGTGTAACGTGGCCTGTGTGGTGCTGATGCGACGGCTACTGATTGGTGGAGAATGCTTCTATGTGCTAACGTAGCAAGATGCAATTGGTTGAGTAGGCTGCCTTGCTTGCAAGCTGGATGGATGGTCAGAATGAAGTGGCACTTGTTGATTTGAAGAGAGAAAAGACGCAGCTGAAGTGGCGTCGCCTGATTAGTCGAACGCTGATGTGGCAGCTCCCAATTGGTTTAAATATACTGTCTGCTATTCTACCCACCACGCAATGCGTAATTCGAGACAAATTGTTCGGCATCCGATCACTGCATGTAAATACTCCATTTTGAGTATTTTTCCACAACAAATTCAACCGCGCACTCCGTTTCACCTGAAAATCAGCAAAAAATATAATTAAATACATAATTTAGAGACTTTGCATAATTAAATATACTAAAACAAACTACTAAATATATATAAAAATACCGACTTATCCAATACCCCCAAACTTAAGACTTTGCACGTCCCGAGCAAAGGTGTGAATGACAACACAAAATAAACTAGACTCCTAATATAATAATGCACTGACTCAACTAATCCTACACCTGATTCAAAAATATAATTAAATATATAATTTAGAGACTTTTCATAATTAAATATGCTAAAATAAACTACTAAATATATATAAGTACTGACTTATCAGTGATCAGCAACAACTTTAGGCCCTATAATTTCTCTGTCATGTGGCTCAGTTCAATAAGATGGTGAACGTCATGGTTTACGATATAAAACCTCAAATAATGCCATTTTAGTACTAAACCGATAACTGTTGTTGTATGACACAACGGTAAGTACTCCTCCTATTATCTGACGACTCATGTACACTAGCCTCGAGCATATCCTTGAGAGTCTTAATTAATCTCTCAGCTTGTACATCAGTTTAAGGGTGAAAAGCTCTGCTAAATTGTAGGCACGTACCAACTGCTCCTGTATACTACGCCACATCCTGAACATATACATAACATCTCTTTCTGATATAAAAGTCAATGGCACCCCATAAAGCTTAATAATCTTTCTCTCGAACAATACACTCAACTGGTCAAATGTATAATGAGTTGTAATTCGTATGAAATGCGCATATTTCTCAATCTGTTCACAATCACCCATATGGAATTGTGTCGATGGAAAGTCCTCATCAATCCTCTAATAAAATCCATGGCCATGTCTTCCTACTTCCATCATGGAATGGGAAGTAGCTGTATCAATCCACTAGGCCTAGAATGCTCTGCCTTTACCTGTTGGCAAATCCCACAGTTCCTCATAAACTCCGATATAACTACCTTTATGGTACATTTTGTTCATACCTAGATGAACTGTGAATCAAGAACGGTGTGAATCCTGAAGAATCTCATCTCTTAGTTTTGCCACTGCTGGTATCCAAAATATGCCTCTAAATCTCAAACTCTGATCCGCCGTCTTAGTCTAATTAGTATAATCAATACTATAGGCCAACTCACTAAATCTCGGGTATAAGATGTCGACTCTTTGTCCCTCTAACACTTTCTGAGTAGTCACTGTCTGAAGCCTCATTTGTGCACAAATTATCACCTGAGTATCGGTAAGAATATCTGACTGAGTCATCATCGACGGTGCCTTGAGTAATCCAAACTCATGTGTCATATGGCATCTAATAAATTCGACATGTCCAACCGGTATCCTACTCAGTGCATTAGCAACTACATTTATTTTTCCTATGTGATATTCCAGTGAAAATTCATAGTCCTTCAGTAATTCCAACCATCGGCGTTGTCTCATATTAAGCTCTTTATGTGTGAAGAAGTATTTCAATCTCTTATGATTAATATAGAGTGTCAACCTGTCCCCAAATAGATGATGTATCCATATCTTCAAATCAAACAATACCACTGCAAACTCTAAGTCATAAGTGGGGTAGTTTTTCTCATGTATGTTTAGTTATCTAGATGCATAAGCTATTGTGGCTCTATTTTGCATTTACATATAACTTAGACTTGTATAAGAAACATGTATATATATACCATGAATCCCTGTCTAGCCTCTGATAATATCAATGATGGTGTGATAGTCAATAATCTCATTAGCTGAGCAAATGCCTCTTTGCATTCCTCAGATAAATCAAACTTAACACCTTTCTGGGTCAATCTAGTCATCAATGAAGCAATTTTCGAGAAATCCTTCACAAACCTACGAAAATATCCTGCTAACCCCAGAAAACTTCTGAGCTCCATAACTGACTTCGACGTAGGCTAATCCATAATAGCCTAAATCTTAGCTGGATATATAGCAATACCTACTGCTCCAACAACATGTCATAAAAACTAGAATTTTGACAACCAAAACTCACATTTGCTGAAGTTAGCGTAGAGTTGATGCTCCCTCAAGGTCCGCAATGTATCTCTGAGGTGCTGCTCATTATCTTCTCGAGCCCTCGAATATATCAATATATCATTGATGAAAACTATCACGAAATGATCAAGAAATGGCCTCATCACTCGATGCATCAAATCCATAAACATTGCTGGAGCATTAGTCAAACCAAAATGGCATAACTATAAATCGATAGTGCCCATATCTCATACTGAATGTCGTCTTAGACCTATCCTCGCCCTGAACCTAAACTGATGATACCCTGAGCGTAGGTCTATCTTAGAGAAATAATGTGCTCCTCTCAGCTGATCAAATAAGTCATCAATCCGTGGTAAGGTTTACTTGTTTCTGACTGTGATCCTCTTTAACTGTTTAATCGATACACAGTCTCAAAGTATCATCCTTCTTCTAAAACAAGATCGGTGCTCCCCATGGTGAAATAAAAGGTGTGATGAATTCCTTCTCTCCTAAATACTACAACTAACTCAACTTCTCCAACTCTCTCGGGGCCATACGGTATGATGGTATAGATATAGGTCTAGTGCCTGGTACAGACTCAATGATAAATCTCTTCTCTCTCAGTGGTGGTAAACCATGTGAGTCTTCCAAAAACACATCCTGAAACTGGCATACAACTGGAATCTCCTCAAGTCAAGGTCTCCGACTCTCTACTATGGTGTATAATGACATCAGAGTCTCCATCTCTCCACTAGTCATGAGTTGACCTCTAATGCCCTCGGCTCTTGGTGTACTACCACTATACGTGAACATCAGATGCCCTGGGATCTCAAATATCACTATCTTACTGAAACAATCGATATGAGTATGATACACTACTAACCAATCCATCCTTAACAACACGTCAAACATTAAAAACTCGAGAACCTATAAGTCTTTAGGTAACTCTACCCCGCCTATCTCTACTAGACATCTCTCAACAAGACAATTAAGGTAGACTCTATCCCCTGCTGCAGTACTCAAAATCAAATATACGCTAACTTGAACCGTCGTCAACCCTAAGATGCCTATCATGCGACCATAAATGAAAGATAATGTAGAATCTGAATCAAACAAAATGTGACTTTCTAAGACAAATGGAAACCATACCCTCAATGAGTCTCCTTATGGCATCTGCATCAGGCTATGCAACAATAAGTATGCCCTCTCGACTCTGTAGTGGAATCACCGCTGCTGGCTGTGGACACTCTCGAATCAAGTGCCTAACTTGACTACACCTAAAATAAATGACTAGTCTACACTGTCCCTGAACCTGATCCTGGGCTTGTGCCTGTCTTTGCCCCTATCGAGAAACTCTCTCGAACTCTTTCTCTACTTTTGCCTTGACTTTCATTATCCTGTAAAGCTTATCTTGAGATAGTTTCCACTTCGCGATCTTCTCAAAGTTCCTCGCTCCATCGAAGTAGACTGGCTTGAGTCTGATGAAGTCCTTGACAAGCTGGACCTTGACATCATATGCTAGAAAACATGGGCGTGGGGAAACGATATAGTATTAGATGTCTCTACTACTAGAAGAGTGTGCACCATTGGAGCTACTGCAATATTCGATCTGCCATCGTGCTCTGCAAGTTGACTATGTTCGCTACACCAGTAGCTACATAGATAGTGCATATATACATATAGAAAATGAACATGTATATGTATAAGACATCTCCATCTCATTTTCACTCTTTCCCAACTAATGGTCTCGAAGCAAGGATTATCTAGTTTTCCATAACAAAGACTTGTGTTTTCTTGTTTAAATCTTTTTTTGTTACTCATTGGAAAATTTGGGCATTTCGCTACACATTGTAGCTTTGGTATCACCTTGAGGAATTACTATCTTCCACAATCCTAAGTTCCATAAACTTAGGCTCTCATAAGCTTTATAAACATAAAATATGATACTACATGTGACTATGATATCCCAACTTTAAACAATTCCATAAACTGTCCATAATATTCTAGAACTTATGCTCTAATACCAACTGTGACGACCCTTTCTCAAATTAGGGCATCGCTCATCCTAATCCCATTATTAAGTCTTAATCTCACCATATAGGACCTAACAAAAGACTAGTCAGCCTATCACAAAACTATATACCTACTTATTATTTATTATTTGTTTTGAATATAAACCCATACTTATCCTATGTCAATTCATGAAACAATGTTATTAAAAATTTGTTTAGTTAAAAGTTTATTCAACGGAAGTCTTAAAAATCTAGCGGAAGCTTATAACATAAGTCCTAACAATTATGGAAAAATCAAGAAATAAAGATCACATGCATATATATATGATGAAACGATGGTATATAATATCATGTGTCTAGTCAAGGTACTACTCACTCAACCCATAATATATAACCCCAGAAGTATATCATATAAATATAAAAGTAATTCGTAACAAATCAGAACATACAAAATCGGGTGTAACAGTGCTCCACCCGCTCAAAGATAGACGTCAATCTTCTCTTTGCCTGGTATGCTACTTGATGGATATGCACCCACCATCACAAACTAAACGGTGGGTATAGGAAAGTTGAAAGTAATACTGAGAGACATTTGTTCACATTCCCAAATATGCAACATGTATCTAAAAGCATGATAATAGGAACTATGCTGAAAAGAGAACATGCAAAGAGATACTTCAGTTAAATAACATGAAACCGACACTAGGCTAAGTAGTAATAATCTTGGGCCTGTTGGCCGTGATCTTTATTGCATCAGCCTTTTCCATTATATTAGGATTGAGCTAAGCTCTACATCAATGTGAAGGTCTTGGTAGTGTTCTTGCCTTTATAAACTTTCCCTAGTGCTAGTCACCTGCGACATATATTTGCCAGCAACCCCGGGTCTCATTCCCCATTTGCTAGGCAAGTTATGTTTGCCAACAACCCAAGGACTCATTTTCCGTGTGTTACGCAAAACAGTGGATAGATCGCGATCACCCTGGAAGTCTAGTGACCCCGTATGTCCGACGGAGCTCTATAATGTAATTACCCTAGATACAAGAACCACTTTCATATTTCAAGAAATAACATGGTTTGAGAATTCAATAAAGCAAATGCATATGTAATGAACAAAGGAAATAGGTTACAATACTATGTAACACCTACCTAATAGCATACTATATCACGGACCATATGTATTAACAATCAACAATGAAATTGCACATGATTTGAAGTCAATGAAATTATTAGATCGACAAATTATACCATGAAAGCAACCTCATTTAATGAGAAAGAACAAGTCATGACATATTGAATACAAAGGTAAATCAGCCTAGATAACTGGAAATGAACATGTAAATAGGAATGAAAAATAAATAAATATCTTAATCTATTTACTTACAATCCACACAATTTTCTAAGCTACTCCGGTCTCCCAAAACTTCGAAACTCGTAATTGAATCCCCGTAACACTTCCCTAATTTCCCGATATCAAACTAATACAAATAAGTTGGGTTTAAGTCAGGTAAAATGGGTTTAGGGACTTTAACCCAAAACGACCCTTTAAGACTAAACAACACTAAGATTTTAGCCTTATATTGCAGTGGGAATTTAGGCATGAAATTGTCCAAATATAAAAATCTTCAACTAGTACGGAGATTGTTGGTCTTTATCTTAGCTTTCCAAAAAGGTTTAGTTTTCAAAATTCTTATTTAAAATGAAAGAAATATCATATTTCTACTAAACATACCTCTAACTGAAATCTAATCTGACAAGCGGACTTAGAAAACCTATTTCTTGCAATATATACTTCCAAAAATGTGATTTTTGGTCACAAGTCAGCAACCATACCCAATAACAATGTCATAAAAACACAACTCATTTGGATAAGTAGGTACGGAGTTATGCCTTTAACAATTTTAGATTTAAAAATCTTCTACTTCATTTCAGAAGCAACTTGTAGAGCACTTTTAGACATGAAAACATTTGAATTACAACATCTCTAGTTAAGCGAAGTTATTCCCCTTTAAGTAAGCTTTCAAATGCTACCAGTTTGAGTCAATTTGGATCTAAAATGAGCATGTTATGACTAAATTACATAGACTAATCCCTAATTCAACATGTAGAAATTCAGTTTTGGTCTCACAATCTCAAAAATTCATATCTTTACGACTTCAAAACCAAATGAAGAACTTTAGTCTAGCCGGATTATCAGCTTGAAATGAGGAATCTAAATATATATGCCAATTGCAAAATCTTAATCATCTAGCCTTTGAATTTGACCAAAAACCTGAATGGGTTTCAAGTAAATAGTGAGATATGTACCTAGTTGAAGGAATACCTATATTAACTTGATCTCTCTTTCACCAAACCCACTTTGGTTGCTGGTATTCTTCTTCCTCCAACCCTTCTCCTTCTCTCCAAAAAGTTTCCTTCTTAATTAAGCAAATGAAATGAAGTTAACTTGGTTGTATGAGTTGATTACTAGCTTTATATAATAAGTGGATATGGTTGACTAATAACCATTGATCTCATTGTATATACTATCTCGAGGCTCATCTAATGATACACCTATTAACACATGTCCTACTAACTCATACTATGTGACACCAATATGTAACTAGATTGATGTTGAGATGAGTCAATACGTGTCTCGATGAAAATTAAGTGGCTATTATTTTAACTTAATAACTTAGTCTTATTAAGTGTATAATCAATCATAGCCATATGTAAATCACTATAAAAGCTATATATAATCTCATGCCAACTTACCACACTACTTGTTACCTCGATCCCACGCCGGCATTAAACTTGAGGCCATTCCCACAAACGTATCAACACCTACACGTAAATAGAAATGACTTAATAGTCTACACATATATAATACACTAGGCATACACCATAAGAAATATATACCTCGACCATCTCGCCTCAGGAATGATAGATATCTTATTGTAGGTCCAACGCCACTGGTTACTTGATCCTAACTAAGGAGTTAAACTCAAATTAGAAACTTAGGCTGTGACAACAGTTGTATATTACTTTGGTTCAACACTTTCAACTTTTAGAATTTGGTTCCTTATAAGATCGTTGTAAAGATATATTGAATTCCATCAAACTTATAGTTTGACATCTAAAGTTTTATCGGGATTCGTTCACTTGAAATCTCCATTTTCATGCGTATGTGAAAATTTCATGACCATTTATTTAGCATATGCTTAATCTTCCAATTTACTCTAACAAAATTTCATTAACTTTCTTATATAAAACCTCACAACTCATTAGATTATTCAAAGACTAATGTCTCTATTTATTAGTCTTCTACGTTGTGAATGAATTGTAATTATGATATGGGGTTACTTAGACTTTTGGTCATGCACAACTACGCCAGTGCTTTACCTTGACTAAAATAGTCCATATGTGTCACTTCTAGCAGTCACAACTAGTCTCTACATCTTATTTTAATTTATACTGATTTTATTTCATTTCATATTTGTCAATCTTAGCTATTCTCATTTTGATCTCACTTATTAACCCCTTTTTCAAACTTATCATGACTTTCGATCAACAACTAAACCACTTAGAGCTTTTTTTATCTTGACTAACAAAGGCAATTCTTTTCATCTCTTCTCTTTTCAAAAATATAACTAGGGGCACTGTGACTTGCTATGATCATTTAATGAATTGAGGTCTTCCTTAGCTAATCATTATTCGACAAAGAAACTCTTGACTTAAACGGACTACTGTTTGTTATTGCCTTAGTTGTTTCCATTAATATCAAGTTTTCCCAACTTTTCTTTCTTTCAAAAAGAAATTCAATACTTTTTAAGAGACTACGTAAGATAACAAAATATCGTAATAATCATCAATTCGCTTTTTGATGATTTCACTTGTTCGTTGTTATTCAGCTGAAGAGATAGATGAATTAGAATTTTCAGTACTTTGATTAACTTAATGAATAAACAAACTTTTAAAAGATATTGTTTCAATCATTTAATTCATATCAATTGAGATTCTCGCTATATAAGAGTTTATACTGACATCCTCTACAAATCACTTACTGATTCTCAATCAGTACATCTATCTCTTCCTTTATTATATTTTGCGTCAAACTGATAAGCATCATAACTTATTTTGGTTAGAAGTGACTATTGGGTATTATGTGTTTCAAAACACAACTACTCATGTATTGTTTAATAGCTAATCGTAGCTATTTTTGTACTATTTTTCCCCCATCTCAACTTCTAACATGTTGATCTTATCAATACTTTTTTTCATTTTCAAGTAATAAATTTCATTAATCTTTGTTTTATAGGAACACAAACTTCGGTGTCAACAAAGATTACTTCTAACTCATTTGTTTTCATTCGTTTTATCATTCTTTATTGAATCATAGAACCACTATACTCAACTTCGCTTATGAATAAGTAACTTGAGTAATAAACAAGAAAAGATACTATATACTTCTTTTTAGAAGTCAAGTCATGTTATTGCTTAAACTATGATTTTATTCCACATTTCACTTTGAGTTTGGTTTAAGAAACGAGACAATTCTTTGTTTCAACGTATTTTATTATTTTATTTTCCTAGAAACTGACTTGGAAAACTTAACTAGTCCTGTCACAATCCCTTTGAGGTTTTTCGGTCAAATTCAGTTTGTCTAATCAATTTCTAATTTCAAAACCACGTGTCTCCTCTTATTCTTTTATTATGCTTATTTTTAAAATCAACTCTCAATGGTTATGAATTCAACTAATATTCTATAGAATAGGTTGTCCTGAGTTACTAATTCAACCGGTACTAACCTTATTCTAAATTCCAAGATATTCATATCTTGTGCTTCCCACAAGTCCCAACTTTGTTTTACGTTTTCCAAATGATTTTCAATCATTTGAAACTTAATTTAAATCCATTTCTGACATTTTTCTGAGCGTTTCATAATTGTAACAGTTCAATACTTTCGATTTCCAAGAAATTAATGTTTAGTACTTACATTCCTGAATCACTTAGATCTTTTTAACAATTCCCTATTTGTTTCATAAGTGATAACTTTCTTTAGTTATTTTTTATCTGAACTACATACAATACCCTTATGAATTTAGACTTCCCAAATTTATTTCACTTCTAATCATGCTCAATTTCATTTCATAAGTCTATTCTCTCTTTCATTATCGGTTCATATTTTAACAAGTCACATCTCATAGGTTATGTATCGAACAAACGAGGACAATAAACTTCTTATTGAATATATGGCGATAATATATAATTACATGAGAAAATTATCACAATAACAAGGTATCCCCAACTCACAAACAGTTCCCAACTAATCAAGCAAAACCTTGGCTTTGAGACCAAGTTTGCCAGGGCCTATCTCACTAGGTCCTGACTTATCCTAATATTCCATAATTAGACAGTAGAATGGAGAGAAGCCTAGAAGGACTTATAACTCCCCACAAGTCATAATATGTATAAAAGTTAAATCATTTAAACTAATTTAAGGTCTCTGATATCTTATTTAAGGCTTACAATTCCAAAATAAACCGAAAATAAAATGTAAGCCTATTAACTTATTTTAAAATAACTTAGAAGACTCCCATTACATATTCAAGAGTATTTCACATCCTATACCTACTCTAAAGCATAAAAAAATATTTATAAAATGATTACAATAAGAATTAAACTTTAAAACTTAAAACAATTCGAAGATGTCAGGTTAGTAAACTCCTATATGGCTATGTACCATTGCAAAATGTTAGCCTGAATACACGGAGGCGTGTAATTGCATTTTAAATAACAAAAAATTTATATAATAATGTGAATCCCTCAATTCCAGTTTGAAGCTTGCTAATAGGTTGGCCATCCAAAAAGTAAACCTAGAACTGTACTACGAGTTCAATGCATGCTCGCCAAAAAACTTGCGTGCCTTGGGTCTTCCATGTTCCAGTTTACTTGGTCAGGAAACCTAGCTCCGAGTCCCACTCGTGAGTCATAGCACTAACCAACCATCACCTGAAATAAGATAAATGCATGACAAAGAATGAAGCGAATTGCAATGCAGACTAAACACAAATGCAGATACAAAGATAAATTTCATAAATAGTAAAGTGACAACTCAATAATTAGACATGTTTTACAGTGTAATATAAGATGGTTTTAGACAAAAATGATGCTATCACACTAGGTATTCTCTTGTTTTTGTGATTTTATGATTTAATTAGAAAAAAAAACGACAGAAAATAGGAAGAAGAGCAAAACGGTGAACTGGAGAAAATTCTTGCAATTTCCCTACGATACGAGAATATAAAGGATTCATTGCATAAATCGGCAGCAAAGAAGAGTCAATGAATTGCCAGCGAATTGAGATTTATAAAGGAATCTCCAAATGAATCATTGGAGGACAAAAAGATATTTTCTGTGATCAACTTAGCGATTTGTGAATAAAATAGGATTCATGGACATCCTACTGAGATTGGTGACAGGTTTTTTAGATCATTATGAAAAATTTGAGTTTATCTATAATTTGTATTGCTTAGGAAACTATAAATATGACCTTAGGGCTTTGAAATAAAGGACTCTCTCTAAGCCCTTTATTCTTTTAACAAGTTTGTGAGAGTCGTATGTTAGTTTTTATTAAGTTTACGTTTGAAGCAACATTTGAGCTTTGTTTATTTCAAAAAGAGGTATTTATTTAATTCTCTCTTTTAATTATATTATTTTGTTAATTATTTCTAGCATGAATGAGTAGTTTATTAATCTAAACAAACCCTAAACATATATATACTTTAGATTGCTATATAGTTATCATTAAGAAATCATGTACTTAATGCTTTAAATCTATTTATACACAACAATTACAATTTTAATAAGTTATTTTTGCGTATTACAATTAATAAGGATTGATATATTGATATTGTATGCATAGTTGCAAACATGTATTATGATATTTTGATTCTAAATCTATGTCTATGATTATTGAAAACAATTATAGAAGTAGTAACTAGGATTAATCTATAAAGTCAAATTACTCGAGTAGATGTTCTAGATGATTGTGTTCTAAGTTATTTATTGATTGTCATCTTATGATTATTATTTGGTTTAGATTAAGCACATTTTCATTAAGCGTTAATGTTATCGTATTTCTATTTTATTGTGTTTTATCCAATAGGTATATTTATAATGATAAGGATATGACTATTTTCTATGGAATATAGAAAGGTTGATGGTTTGCTAAGGGCTATCAACCTATTATACATTAGGATTTAACGATTCCAAGATTCCGTGTGATAAAATTATAACTAGGTTACGAGGTAATGTTATGTTCTATTGTTTGAATGCAATCTAAGTATATTACATTGTTTAGTGGGGGTCTAGTTTAGATGTTTGTTTAGATATTTATATTATATTGAAGTTGAATTTCATTTAATCGAGTTTACATTGAATTGTTTAAATTAGTTTAGTTAGTTTGGTTAATTAAGTTCGTAGTCATAGTTTTAGTTATTTAGAATTTCAATTCACATCTAACTAGATTAACTAAATTAAGAAATACAAGAAAAAAAACTTTATTTAGAAGTTTGCAAAATCCTCGTGGAGACAATATCTTACTTATCACTACTATAAATAAAAGGAAAATAAGGAAAACAAGGAAAACTTTGTGCACGCTCGACATGTGTCAATTTTTGGCGCCGTTGCCTGAGATTTTTAAATAATTCACTACAAAAAAATCGCAAATCAGAAACGGAATTTTCCGTTTCGATTTATAAAAATTCCGTCTCGAATGAAATCGAAACGAACGAAGAGACGAACGCGTTCGTCTCTCAAAACGTCGTCGTCGATACGATCGAAACGGAAAATGGATTCCGTTTCGATTAGAGACGGAATAGAGACGGAAATTATCCGTTTCGATTAGAGACGGATTTAGAGACGGAAATTAGAAACGAACGAGAGACGAACAGAAATGGATTTTATTTCGAAATGGTACATTTGTAATTGCATTAAAATCTCGATTCGTTGCGATTAGCAACGGAATCGAGACGAATTAATAAATTTATGAATTTCGTCTCGATTCCGTTTCTAATCAACAACGGAATCGAGACGGAATCGAGACGGAATGCAAAGAGTCCGTCTCGATTCCGTCTCTAATTAGAAACGGAATCGAGACGGATTATTCGTTTCGATTCCGTCTCGATTCCGTTGCTAATTAGAGACGGAATCGAGACGAATTAATATTTCGTCTCTCGATCCGTTTGTGATTGATAGAAATATTTCGGAAAATTAGAGACGGAATAGCAACGGAAAATTTGAATTTCGTTGCTAATCCGTCTCTAATTTTTCTGTTTTGTTTAAATATGGCACGGATACATAAGCCAATCGATTCTCCAACCTAAAAATCAAAATACAACCCGATATGACATACTCCATCGCCCGCACCCTCCAACAACTCCTTGAGGGTGCTAACATCCCCCAAAGAAGCCAAATTGCGCATCCATACATCAAAAATATATATCAACAAAAATTCAAAAGAGAAAGAAAAAATGTGAAACTCAAAATTAGCCCAAAAATTTATATATCCACGGAAAGTTGTCATGTATTACAAAAGCTCCAAAATTTGGAAGTATACACAAAAACCAACCAATCCTATCGTTCAACAAGCAAAAAAAAAAGAACACTCACAAAAGGTCCAAAATTTGGAAGTATACACAAAAAGGACTTCATTTAATAAGTAAAACGCAGCTTTGAAGCATTTCTGAATCTCCATCTCGAGGGCAACAACCAAGTGAGTATGCACTGAAAGAAGTAGGCAAAGGAGAGATTAATTAGTTTGAGGTCCCACTGCAGTTAGCGCGCTAATTCCAAGATTAGCGCGCTAATTAGCCACGTCGATATTTTTGACTTTTGGAAATCAAGCTTTAAATTTGAATTTTTGATTTCCTGGATTCCTAACACGGCTATAAAAGTCATATTGGAATTCCTATCATGATAAAACCACCACAAACTTGGTTTTAACATAAGGAAGACGAAACACATTCAAAAATGCAAGATCTACAAAGAGAAGAATGGCATAAGTGCAAGAATGCTAAAAGGGAAAAACTAAAAGTTAAGCACAAACCTATCATGTAAGTATGATTCTAGAACTCATCCTCTCACCCAATCTAAACTCTTGTGTGCTCCAAAGGCGACAAGCCATGTGTTCCTACTCAAAAAATAAAATAAAAACAACCAGCTGGGATTCAAGAAAAGCAGTGAAGAACAGAAAAAAACCATACAATGTTGAATAAGAATGCTTCCAAAAAAAAACATGATCATCAAGCAAATGCAGTCACAGACTGAAGTTGGTGTCAATGTTGCTATTTTCCTACGCATAGGAGATGGCGAACAATGTTTCTATAAGATGGACCTATCATGTAAGTTGAGTTGTAAAACATGTATAACATGTTTTATAAGGGATGGTTAGGTCCTGGACGAGTTTAAGGGTCGCTAACACAAAGGGATAAATTAATTAGTTTGAGGTCCCCTGAAGTTAGCGCGCTAATTCCAAATATTAGCGCGCTAATTAGCCACCGCCAGGGGATTTTTGACTTTTGGAAATCAAGCTTTCAATTTGAATTTTTGATTTCCTGGATTCCTAGAACGGCTATAACCGGTCATATTGGAATTCCTATCACTATAAAACCACCAATAACTTGGTTTTAACATAAGGAAGAAGAAACACATTCCAAAATTCAAGATCTACAAAAAGAAGAAATTTGATTTTTTAGAAGGAGCAATATGAGATCACTATAAAACCACCAAAAACTTGGTTTTAACTATAATATACTAGTGTTTGAAACAAAGTAAACCACCAACAATATGTAAATCAAGTAACTTAAAAAGTCTACACGACAAACTATTGAAAGGAAGTGATTGATCGCTAATTAAAATAGAATAGCCAAGAGAAGATTCACCTCGATAAGCACCTAAGCCACCGCCCCCAAAGCCTCCATAACCCCCACCAAGCTCATCGCCTCCACTATACCCACCACGCCTACCTCCGAGACACGGAGTCCTATAAGGACCAAAATCACCACCACCAAAAAAAGAATGAGTTTAACATGCAAATGAAACAAATCGTCTACAACATGCTCATCGTCAAAAGCAATGAACCCATTCCCTCGAGAACGATAGAAAAAACTAAAACCCGCCTTTCCGAAAACAGGAAAAATAAAAATAAAGGAACTTCATCATCAGAACCTTCACTACATCCAGCTTCAACAAACCACCATCGTCCGGAGGTAAATTCATTGTCCATTTATCCTCTTGTATATCTTAGTTGGCTTGGACGCCCAGTTGATGCATAAGTTATCATGGATTTTATTTTTAATACATTATCCTCCCCAAAATAAATTTTTTAACCTCAGTTTAAGTAAAATATACTATAAGTACCGAATGTTTGCAGAATTAATCCATGGGAGAAGAAAACATCTTGGTTGTTGTGTGCAAATCTATGCCGTTGCAGGTTCTCTCGAGTGCTATGATGAAGAAAGTGGTAGAATCGAGGGAGCAACATCTTCATGCCATAGCAAATGAATTTAGGAAATCGATAAAGGGTCGTTTTCCGGTCATCTGTGTTGAGAACATGTAGGCTATTCTTCTTCTACGGACATGCCATAATAGAAGAAGAAGAGCCTACATGTGCAGAACACAGATGACCGAAAAACGACCCTTTATCGACTTCCCAAATTCATTTGCTATTGCATGAAGATGTCGCTCCCTGTCGATTCTACCACTTTCTTCATCATAGCACTCGAGAGAACCTGCAACGGCATAAGATTTGCACACAACAACAAAGATGTTTTCTTCTCCCATGGATTAATTCTCGCAAACATTCTACTTATAGTATATTTTACTTAAAAAAAAAAAAAAGAATTGGGGGAGCAAAAGCGAAAAAAAATAAAATCCACGATAAAATATGGAACATCGACCTAAAAATGCACAAAAAGAAGTGTGAATCATAAAGTAATTCGATGAATTTCTAAAGTTGTCTACACTATAAAACGTTTAATCTAAGCATTTGAAACAAACAACAAGTGAAGTACCTATGTATCACCAACCCGCTCATCTCTCGAGAGCCACGCTTACGTCTCACGCCCAACATTGTCCCCTTGTTGGGGTGGATCGACCGGATCTATTTGCGGCGGCGTTGTTGGTCATGAGGTGGCGGTGGTGGTGGCGGTGGTGGTGGTTGGTGCCGAGCTAGGTCTATTTCGTCCATGTCCATCCCAAGACGCGTTGCATGAAGTGCATAACCTTTCGTAGTTGCTCCGCAACGACATCGAACTCTCGCCCGCGGCACCACATCCGGCGTCCGCGACGTGCTAGCACCAGGAGTTCCGTATCTCCTCTTCTTTCTCCCTACGGACCCGAGTCCGTAGACACGTCCTTTGGAAGACTCACCCGCCACATTGAGGTACACCGCCTCATCATCCACCGATTGCTCCGGTGTAGCTCGGGTCGCTCCACGACGTCGCTCGGAGCCTATCCCGCATATATGCACAACAAACAAAGTACATGATATGGGGTAAGTGATAGACTTAATAATATTTTACATTTCATTTCTATACTTACATAGAACCGCTCTCGATCTAGTATCGATGAATGTCGTCCTGTCGTGATTAACGGTGTGGAGATGCAAGTACAAATCATTCACCGACGGTGGCGTCTCGGATGAATCACTGCGTGCAGGACCAAGCATAGTGAACAAGAGTATAAATGTACAAAATATCCTAGATGTTAAAAAAAACTAACCAATCTTTCTTGGGTAGTCGCAAATGACACGAAACCACCACCGTGCTTCGAGGGTCCAGTCCCAGGGCCTTCGACCTCAGTGTTCCTATTCTCCGTCGCTTGCCTAGACCTAGCTCGGAAGTCCTCGCTCTCCCGATCGCAAGTATCTCCTCCATGCCTCATCTGTAACATAAAACATATCACCTTAACTACTTCGTTCAAGCGCATATTTGACATCTACCATATTGAAATTGAAATATAAGGCAAAGTCTTGTTTACCTTCCATTGTCGCCGTATTGGTCGCAAACTTACGTTTAAAAATCATCCTGTGCAAAATCGAAGATGATCATGGACTACCTTCAATATTTGACATCCATATTGAAATTGACATATAAAAGTCAAACGCAAACTTACGTATCATTGGCAATCGAGTGATAGGGATCCACGCGAGGGCCCCATCCCTGGCCTCTGAGGTGGCCGCGGAGGGCCTGTCACCTCCAACCCTGCTCTTACGTCTTCCTCTCGGGATGCTGCCGGTGATGCTGTGGCTGGGGGTGCAGGCCTCGTGGGTAAAGGAGTCATTGATGTCGGAGGAGGTGTGGGGAAGTGTGTAGTAGGCATAGTCCTTGATGACGACGAAGATGGTACAGACGACCCCGACGGTATGGAAGGGGAAGGTGACGCTGCGGCTGTATCGTGCTCGAGAGACCGAGAAGTCGGAATCGATAATGGAGGTATCGAACCACGACCTCGACCGCCACGATGGCCTCCTAATGGCAAACCTCGACATCCCCTACGACCACGTCCGGCCATGATACCTAATTAACAATATTCACGAGTAAAACATCATAAAAGAAGGGCATACAAAAAGTAGAAATTCAGTCTATATTATTGGACTTAATAAGAACAAAATCCATGCAAATAAAAGTAACTACATTATTGGTCGTTGACATATCATATACAAACTTTATTAAGCTATCATCCGTTTCAAATTCACTCTCATGAGTAGAAGGTGATGATTCTTCTTCTCGATTCATCTCCACTATAAACTTCATCGCTTGGACCCGCTTCAACAATGAATCGAGTCCCGATCGGAACATCCAGATTGTTGATATCGGCGTCGCATCATCGACTACGCACGTGGTGGGCATCCCATCTTGGAAAGCAATCTCTGCGAGCCCTGGTCATTATCGTCTTTGCTAGTTTCCTCGTCGAATTTTGGTCGACAAAGAACAAACGCTAGCCATTCTTGTCGATCGTTCCGCATAGAAGGGTACGAAAGGTAGTAGACTTGAGTGGCTTGCATTGCCAAGTACAAATGGCTCGTAGTTGTTATATCGTCGACTTCGTTGAACCTCTACCAATTGAAGTGTTGGGTGAGTCCTCACACCATGATTCGGTGTAGGGTCATACCATTCGCACTTAAACAAGACCACACGTTTGAGGCCGGTATACTCAATCTCCACAACCTCTTGCGAGTACTCCATAATAGTTATGGGAAACATCAGCGTAGTTTGAACCTTTCACCAAAACACCGTTGCTCGCGTCGATCTATTAACGTCATATGTTGCGGAGTGGAACTTATACCCATTAACAAGGTAACCGGGGTAGACAAGTACATGATCGACTAGGACCAACAGAAAGATCAACGAGCGTCTCGTCAACTATAGAATTCCGAGCCTATTCGTCAAAATTAGAGATGCAATATGACACATTAGTTATGGGAGAAACATTTGAATCTATAACGTACAAAAGTAATGCCCTTACATATGTTTGAAACCAAATGGGGAAGTTGTGCTCTAGACTACTATCAACTTGCGACTCCCCCATTGCTTTAAGTGATTTCATCGACGAATATCCTAGAAGAAACGAACGTGTAAGTCGGATGTATTAATAATGTATGAACAATGAATGTACTGCATTAATGAAAGAAAGTGATGGACATACTGAACGTAAGGAGCGATCTCTGGACAATTGAGCAGTATGTACGAATGAGCGGCATTATACTCCTGCTCTGTTAAGTACCGCTCCTTCGACTTGCCCATGGGTCGACGGGATAAGTGAAAATTGAGAAATTGCCAACGAAGTTCGGTGTGGGCCCGAGATCGCCATCGTCGTTACGTGGCACTTTGTCATGCAACGTAAAGACGTGATCTTCGAAGTAGTAAGAACAAAAGGATGTGACCTCTTCGACCAAATAAGCATTACACATGGAGCCCTCAACCTTCGCTTTGTTTCGCACATTGTTCTTCAAATGTTTAAGGTACCTATATGAATGTTATAGGAAATGTTGATATAAAACCTATTGAATGGGAAAATAATATCAAGGGCTCAAGATAGTACCTCTCAAATGGATACATCCATCGAAATTGAACGGGACCGCCAGACGGGCCTCGTAGGCCAAGTGGATTGGTAGGTGTTCCATAGAGTCAAATAAGCTTGGAGGGAAAATTTTTTCCAACTTGCAAATGATTTTTGGAATTTCAGACTCTAAGACCTCCATATCTTGGATACTGACACATTTCGCAGTAAGGGACCGGAAAAATAGGCTTAATTCGCTAATTGCAACCCAAACCGGGTTTGGGAGAAGTTCTCTGAATGCAATTGGTATCAACCGTTGCATGAATATATGACAATCATGGCTCTTCATGCCGAACATTCGCAGTTTCTTTGGATCTACACATCGACCAAGATTCGATGCGTAACCATCAGGAAAACGCAACTTTTCAACCCACTCGCACAATTTTTGTCTTCTTGATGTATCAAGAGCATAGCACCCAAGGACGTAAGTATTTGTCGCCGAATCAATGTGTAGAGAAGGTCGGTGACAATATTCACGAATATCTTGCCTCGATTTTGCATTGTCCTTACTCTTGCCCTAAGTACACACATAATAGTGTTGAAAATGTTGTCAAAAACATTTTTTCGATGTGCATGACATCTAAGTTGTGGCGGATCAAGTTTGTCTTCCAATAACAAGTCCCAGAATATGCTTTTCTTCCTCCATCCCGAATTCTTAGCTATCCGCCCATTCACGATTCAGCGCCGATTTCGTCACCTTCATCAAGCCAAACGATTCAATTTCTCGCCAAAATTTCTTCACCAGACCGCAAAGCGGGCGGATCATCGATTATGACCATTTTGCCTCTAATGAAATTTTTTTGTCTTTCCTTAATGGTGATGACTTCTCCAAGAAACGACGATGACAGTCAAACCACGATGTCTTACCTCCATTTCGCAATTGAAATGCATTTGTATCCTCCATACAATATGGACAAGCGTACTTACCGTGTGTGCTCCAATAGGACAACATGCTATATGCGGGGAAATCACTAACGAGTCCATAAAAGGGCAACTCGCATGACAAAATTTGTCTTGGTGGAAACGTCGTATGTAACCACCCCATTGTTCCATAAATCTTGCAACTCTTTCACAAGCGGTGAAGGAACACGTCGATTTTCTCTTTGGGGTGGTCGGCCCAGAACGATAACCGTTAAGAACATAAACTCGATTTCATGCACATCGACGGTGGAAGGTTGTAAGGAGTCAAAATCACGGGCCACGAAGAGTACGATTTCCGGAAATCCCAAATACTTGAAAACCATCGTGCACAATCCTAAACGAACATTCCGAACCTCGGCGGCAAAGTCTTTATTGACGTCATTAAAATGTCTCCAAGCAATCGAATCGAAACAGTGTTGCATAACATCTTCAAAGCGATGAATGATCTCCATGCCATCGCATATGTTTTGCGGTTGACTCGACGCATACAATCGTTGCAACCGAGGGCCCAAAGGGAAGTAGTACATTCTTTTGCAAGGGCGGTTTTTGTGTTCCGACCACGACCTCGTCGATGTGCAACGTATCGTGATTTCCCACAAAATTTACATGACGTCAACTCGAGTCCACTCCCCAATAAATCATACATTGGTCCTCACAACAATCTATTTTCTCAACAGGTAGACCTAGACCTCGCATTAGTCTTTTAGTGGCATAAAAATTCTCAACCATTGAGTTGTCATTTGGCAAACAATCCTTCATGAGTTTAATGATTTCATTATACCCTCGTTCGATATATGATGTTCGAGACTTGATCGCAAGTAATCTTGCCATTGCGGACAACGTTGTCATGGTTTCGCAACCAGGCCGCAATTGTTCCCTACTTGCATCAATCATGTCATATAGTTGGCGTGCTTGGGGGTTTGGTGATTCTTCCACGACATTCCAATTGAAACTTGGACTGCCACGTTGTGTAGCATCTCGCGGTAAGGTGTCGGATCGTAGCCTCGAACATCAAGCATCATCAATATGGCAATCCATTGCGTGAAAATTTTGCGGCCCTTCATCTCCGTTCTCACCATGTTCGTACCAACCGTGATATCCCCGGACAAATCCATACCTACATAGGTGGTGCTCAACCGTTTCGACGTCCAGTGTACGGAACAAGTCGACATTTCTTAAAATTGCACGGAACACCATCTAAAGAGAACAAATTGATAGCTAAGTGAAAGAACGAGGTTCGCACATTAAACTCATGAATAGAGAATAAATTGACAAAGTTAGGAAGTCATTAATGAGTCATCACAATCTAAAGAGAAGGAATTGATTGAGTTATGTTCTTTATGTAAGAAGCTTGGGCATTATCAAAAGGATTGTTGTAAATGACTCATAATAAACATGTATAACATGTATTATAAGGGTTGGTTAGGTCCTGGACGAGTTTAAGGGTCGCTAACACAAAGGGATAAAATAATTTTTTTGAGTTCCCTGCAGTTAGCGCGCTAATTCCAGTATTAGCGCGCTAATTAGCCACTGCCATATATTTTTGACTTTTGGAAATCAAGCTTTACATTTGAATTTTTGATTTCCTGGATTCCTAACACGGCTATAAACGGTCATATTGGAAATCCTATCATGATAAAACCACCACAAACTTGGTTGTAACATAAGGGAGAAGAAACACATTTCAAAATTCAAGATCTACAAAGAGAAGAAATTTGATTTTTTAGAAGGAGCAATAGGAGATCTTTGTGGCTGTTCTTAAGTCCTCAAATCCAGCACCTTTGAGGCTTTCAAAGGAATATAAGAGTCTACACCATCTAAAGAGAACAAATTGATAGCTAAGTGAAAGAACGAGGTTCGCACATTAAACTCATGAATAGAGAATAAATTGACAAAGTTAGGAAGTCATTAATGAGTCATCACAATCTAAAGAGAAGGAATTGATTGAGTTATGTTCTTTATGTAAGAAGCTTGGGCATTATCAAAAGGATTGTTGTAAATGACTCATAATAAACATGTATAACATGTATTATAAGTTGGTTAGGTCCTGGACGAGTTTAAGGGTCGCTAACACAAAGGGATAAAATAATTTTTTTGAGTTCCCTGCAGTTAGCGCGCTAATTCCAGTATTAGCGCGCTAATTAGCCACTGCCATATATTTTTGACTTTTGGAAATCAAGCTTTACATTTGAATTTTTGATTTCCTGGATTCCTAACACGGCTATAAACGGTCATATTGGAAATCCTATCATGATAAAACCACCACAAACTTGGTTGTAACATAAGGGAGAAGAAACACATTTCAAAATTCAAGATCTACAAAGAGAAGAAATTTGATTTTTTAGAAGGAGCAATAGGAGATCTTTGTGGCTGTTCTTAAGTCCTCAAATCCAGCACCTTTGAGGCTTTCAAAGGAATATAAGAGTCTACACCATCTAAAGAGAACAAATTGATAGCTAAGTGAAAGAACGAGGTTCGCACATTAAACTCATGAATAGAGAATAAATTGACAAAGTTAGGAAGTCATTAATGAGTCATCACAATCTAAAGAGAAGGAATTGATTGAGTTATGTTCTTTATGTAAGAAGCTTGGGCATTATCAAAAGGATTGTTGTAAATGACTCATAATAAACATGTATAACATGTATTATAAGGGTTGGTTAGGTCCTGGACGAGTTTAAGGGTCGCTAACACAAAGGGATAAAATAATTTTTTTGAGTTCCCTGCAGTTAGCGCGCTAATTCCAGTATTAGCGCGCTAATTAGCCACTGCCATATATTTTTGACTTTTGGAAATCAAGCTTTACATTTGAATTTTTGATTTCCTGGATTCCTAACACGGCTATAAACGGTCATATTGGAAATCCTATCATGATAAAACCACCACAAACTTGGTTGTAACATAAGGGAGAAGAAACACATTTCAAAATTCAAGATCTACAAAGAGAAGAAATTTGATTTTTTAGAAGGAGCAATAGGAGATCTTTGTGGCTGTTCTTAAGTCCTCAAATCCAGCACCTTTGAGGCTTTCAAAGGAATATAAGAGTCTACACCATCTAAAGAGAACAAATTGATAGCTAAGTGAAAGAACGAGGTTCGCACATTAAACTCATGAATAGAGAATAAATTGACAAAGTTAGGAAGTCATTAATGAGTCATCACAATCTAAAGAGAAGGAATTGATTGAGTTATGTTCTTTATGTAAGAAGCTTGGGCATTATCAAAAGGATTGTTGTAAATGACTCATAATAAACATGTATAACATGTATTATAAGGGTTGGTTAGGTCCTGGACGAGTTTAAGGGTCGCTAACACAAAGGGATAAAATAATTTTTTTGAGTTCCCTGCAGTTAGCGCGCTAATTCCAAAGTATTAGCGCGCTAATTAGCCACTTGCCATATATTTTTGACTTTTGGAAATCAAGCTTTACATTTGAATTTTTGATTTCCTGGATTCCTAACACGGCTATAAACGGTCATATTGGAAATCCTATCATGATAAAACCACCACAAACTTGGTTGTAACATAAGGGAGAAGAAACACATTTCAAAATTCAAGATCTACAAAGAGAAGAAATTTGATTTTTAGAAGAAGGAGCAATAGGAGATCTTTGTGGCTGTTCTTAAGTCCTCAAATCCAGCACCTTTGAGGCTTTCAAAGGAATATAAGAGTCTACACCATCTAAAGAGAACAAATTGATAGCTAAGTGAAAGAACGAGGTTCGCACATTAAACTCATGAATAGAGAATAAATTGACAAAGTTAGGAAGTCATTAATGAGTCATCACAATCTAAAGAGAAGGAATTGATTGAGTTATGTTCTTTATGTAAGAAGCTTGGGCATTATCAAAAGGATTGTTGTAAATGACTCATAATAAACATGTATAACATGTATTATAAGGGTTGGTTAGGTCCTGGACGAGTTTAAGGGTCGCTAACACAAAGGGATAAAATAATTTTTTTGAGTTCCCTGCAGTTAGCGCGCTAATTCCAGTATTAGCGCGCTAATTAGCCACTGCCATATATTTTTGACTTTTGGAAATCAAGCTTTACATTTGAATTTTTGATTTCTGGATTCCTAACACGGCTATAAACGGTCATATTGGAAATCCTATCATGATAAAACCACCACAAACTTGGTTGTAACATAAGGGAGAAGAAACACATTTCAAAATTCAAGATCTACAAAGAGAAGAAATTTGATTTTTTAGAAGGAGCAATAGGAGATCTTTGTGGTTTGTTCTTAAGTCCTCAAATCCAGCACCTTTGAGGCTTTCAAAGGAATATAAGAGTCTACACCATCTAAAGAGAACAAATTGATAGCTAAGTGAAAGAACGAGGTTCGCACATTAAACTCATGAATAGAGAATAAATTGACAAAGTTAGGAAGTCATTAATGAGTCATCACAATCTAAAGAGAAGGAATTGATTGAGTTATGTTCTTTATGTAAGAAGCTTGGGCATTATCAAAAGGATTGTTGTAAATGACTCATAATAAACATGTATAACATGTATTATAAGGGTTGGTTAGGTCCTGGACGAGTTTAAGGGTCGCTAACACAAAGGGATAAAATAATTTTTTTGAGTTCCCTGCAGTTAGCGCGCTAATTCCAGTATTAGCGCGCTAATTAGCCACTGCCATATATTTTTGACTTTTGGAAATCAAGCTTTACATTTGAATTTTTGATTTCCTGGATTCCTAACACGGCTATAAACGGTCATATTGGAAATCCTATCATGATAAAACCACCACAAACTTGGTTGTAACATAAGGGAGAAGAAACACATTTCAAAATTCAAGATCTACAAAGAGAAGAAATTTGATTTTTTAGAAGGAGCAATAGGAGATCTTTGTGGCTGTTCTTAAGTCCTCAAATCCAGCACCTTTGAGGCTTTCAAAGGAATATAAGAGTCTACACCAGTTCACTCATACGTCCTTAAGGTTATAGGTTTATTCCATTCTCTAGAAATGTAATGTGAAACAAACAACATTCACTAAAAGAGTAATCCTAGTGTTTCTAACCCTAACTAGTAGTAGAAATTAAGTAATTATAGGTATTATTCAATCGTAACCAACAACACCTAACTAATCAATCATCCATAGCAAGTGCATGAATATGAAATTACTAACAACTATAACATCAAACGACAAAGTAATTACCTCAAGTACATGATTCTAATGTATTATAATGACTCTCATGACATGCTTTACCGATAAAATAAACATGGAATAACAACCAAATACGGATGACATGCTTTACCGATAAAATAAACATGGAATAACAACCAAATACGGAATCAATATAAATCTTGAATTGCTCAATTAAAAGGTTGAAATGAAATAGTACATATTAATAAACCTAAAAATAGAACAAGCATAACCTCAAAAACTATGCATGTAAGAGAAGAGAGAACAAAAACTTCTAAACCAAACAAAAGACACAACATTAACTTAATAGATCAAGTGAAGAACACCAACTAATGCACAATCAACCAAGGAACAAATCAAATCACTCAAGAACAGTTAAAATAAAACCTCATAAAGTAATAACAATTATAAGAACCGAACTCTTAAAATATGTCACCACGATCAAGAGTTTGTTCCTTCACAAGTTCATAAACAATAAGGTAGTACTATAACACGGCCAATTGCCAAGACGAATTTACAAAAATAAAATGGATTCCATGACCATAATAGCTAAGACCTTTCAAGAAAATAAATTTTTTATTTAAATCCATTTATTCGACTAGTATAGTGAGCCGCTAAGAAAACCTAGTATACACAATGGTCACCACATTATGTTCATTTCCTATATTTGAACGTCAAGGCATATATATGACGCCTTCCCTAGCAGATATAGCTTCAGTTCAAGTGAAAATCTATAACATATTTCATTCATGAGCATAATATTTGCAATGCTAACAAGTATTACGACTTTAATATTCCTGGATGCCGCATATAATGTACGTAGGAACAGGACACCCCAAATATTTATTGATAGATGGAAATTTATGAAGTCTGCATGCTTAATTTAAATTGGAAAATCTTTCTAGATAAAATAGCTTCTTGCCTTCAACTCCGATGTTTACTAGAAGATCGAACTATCAAATGAACCATAGCGGAAACTTAAATAATTCTCATGTCACCCGACGGATTATTCCATAAATTTGCGAGAATTAGATAAACAAGGGGACTAGAACGCCAACCCGACAGACGCAAATTTTTAGCGAAACAACCAAGCGATTCAAGGTACTTCCTCAAAACCGTCAAAAGGTGAATGATCTCTATGAAAGTGAAGAGCTCTTGATCATGAGTGTTGCTCGCATTATAAAGAACAATAAAAAACAAATAAGAAATGAAGATTGTAGTAAGACTCCAAAACTACAAATTCCTTGCTAACCGGATCCGAATCGAGACCGAGAGAGGCGAGAGATATCGGCGATGACGGAGACCGGCGCGACGAGACGGAGAGACCGAGAGAGAGACGGCGAGACCAGAGACAAAGAGAGCACCAGAGACCAGACGGAGAAATGGAGACCACCGCGACAGACGGCGAGAGCGAGAGCACAGAGAGACCCGGCTCGCACGACCAGACGGAGAGACGAGACGATCGAACGGGATGGACGTCTCGGGGACGAGACGATCGACCGGCGCGACGAGACGGAGAGACGGATTTAGGTTTTGGGGTTTTTTCGTGGGAATGATTTGGGGATTTGGTGTTTTGTTGCGGGGGGGGGGGGTGGGGTGCGGGAAGGAGAAGAGGTGCCGGGATCAGACAAAATACAAATCTCGAGGAATGATGAACGACCATAAGAAATGAAGAATTTGGCGGGAATGGTGGCGCCAAATTTCAGAGACGGAATTTAATTCCGTCTCTAATTCCGTCTCTAATTCCGTCTCTGATCCGTCTCAAATCCGTCTCTGAATATTTCCCTGTCAGTTCCGTCGCTAACTGTTACATTTAGAAACGGAACTTATTCCGTTTCTAATTCCGTTTCTGATTTAGAAACGGAAATAAGTTCCGTTTCTAATTCCGTTGCTGATTTGCTGTTTTTTTGTAGTGATTATTTAGATTTTTGATGTTTTACGGTCTAGACACTTTGTCGCACTAATTCTATGGGATCTTTACATTCATTAGATCCTAAAATAGATATAACTTTTAATTGAAATTTAGGACAACAACTTAGGAAAAAATTAGCTAATAGGATGGAGGATAACAACAACATCATCATCATCAACAACAACAACAACAACAACAACAACAACAACAACAACAACAATAATAATAATAATAATAATAATAATAATAATAATAATAATAATAATAATAATAATAATAATAATAATAATAATAATAATAATAATAATAATAATAATAATGACAATATCATTAATAATGATAATGCTAATATAATTGTTATTAATAATAAAAATAATAATAGAGAGCTTACTTTTAAAGAAGCGAATGAAAATGTTACAACATATGAGCCTATGTGCATAAAATACCTCGATGGATTTCCAGAATTTGAACTTAGATCTAGATTTAATAGTGCCTTACCTAACTTCTGTGATAAAGACAATGAAAACCTACCAAAACTCATAAGGGAGTATCAACATAAGGTTAACAAGATGAAATCGAAAGAAGGTACTTAGAACAAGTCAAACTTAAAGCTTGTCATTTTGTATTGAAAGATCAAGCACAAAATTGGTTGTTATATCTCCCCCAAGATTCAATAACTACATGGACTCAAATGTCAAAGCTTTTCTAGATGAATATATGCATGCTAAAAAAATTAATTCCTATAGAAAGCAAATCACAGTTGCAAAGGTGAAAGATGATGAAAATCTTAATGAATTATGAGATAGATTCTAAAGATTAATTTTTTCTCACTACAAAAAAACAGCAAATCAGAAATGGAAATTTCCGTCTCTGATTTGCAAAAATTCCGTCTCTAATTGCAGTCAGAAACGGAACAGAGACGGAATCAATTCCGTCTCTAAAAACGTCGTCGCTAATTCAATCAGAAACGAAAATGCGATTCCGTTTCTGATTTAGAGACGGATCAGAAACGGAATAAATTCCGTTTCTGATCAGAGACGAAATTTATTCCGTCTCTAATTCCGTTTCTGATTAGAGACGGAATAAATTCGTTTCTGATTATTTCCGTCTCTGATCCGTTGCTAATCAGAGACGGATCAGAGACGGAATTTGATCCGTTTCTGATTCATGTATGTATTCCTCGAAAATTAGAGACGGAAATAGCAACGGAATCCAGAGATTCCGTTTCTATTTCCGTCTCTAATTTTCATTTTTATTTAATTTTTAAAGTCTCTGATTAGCAATGGATCATATATATATATATAGGTCTCAATCCAAGCACATTTAACCTGCCAATATATAATAAAAATCATAGCTAAAAAATATATTGATATTGCACAATTTATATAAACTTAACATATCCTTAACATTATCTTTTTTCAATGTAATGTACACGAAACAACAAATACAATCTAAAAAATTTCTATATCGTATCTTTCTACAAAAGTAAAAGCAAAAATTGTTCTAAATGAAAAAAAAAATGAAGTGTTCCGAGGTTATATAAAGTTGATTGTGCTTCAAATAATACTTGACTTCGTCCAAAACACACGAAAAAAGATCAAAAAAAAAAATCACTAAATTATACAAACAATAATAGGAATATAAACAATATTATGGGAGAACTACGTATCATCGCAAGCACAAGTGTATGAGCCAAACATAGCATAAATAAAGTAATAAAGAAAAAGAAATTCATCATTATGGGAAAACTACGTATCACTATTTGAAAACTCATTCCTTTTGGTTCTACGAACAAGATCTAAGAATATAGGTAGATAAACGCAATTCTTTGGTCCAAGTCAAAAAAGAGAATGAAGGAACTCAATACAAAGAAAAACTTTACCGGTAAAATTAGAAACGAAGTTGGTGGGTTTCCATTTGAGGGGTCTTTGAGGAACAAATTCTAACTAAAACAAAAAAATTGGTGTTTGATATCAAAAATTTGAGAACCTACAAAATAGGATTCACACCTTCCTTAAGGGGGCATTAACTAGAACAAGTCCTAACACACCTTCCTTAGTTTGAAAAGTGCAGCTCGACATGAAATATTTCTTAATTCAAAGGTTTCCATACATAATCTGTGATTCGATTAGTAATATCTCGAAAAAAATGGCTTAAATGAGTTAATTTTCAGTTCTCTATCATAGCACAAGTGGAATCAGAAGTGAACAATTGCAAAAATTGAAATATTTCAAATTTTCTCATTCAAAAGATGATTTGATTAGGTTCCTAGTTTGTTAAGGACAACCTCCGTTGCGCAAATCTTGGCTCCCCATATAGGATCAAAATAACTCATCAGAGGATTTATGACTAAAATCTCATTTGTCAATAGGCATTGAGCCTTTGGCCTATGGCATATGGACAAAATATGAGAACATAATAGTGCAAAGCAAGGAAAAAAAATATCATGTAATAAAATATTGAACTTATGCAAATAAGTAAATAAGTTCTACCTCCCCAATTCCAAAGCTTTCCATCTTCTGTGATTGCCATTGTGAAAAACCCACCACAAGAAATAGTTGCAACAGATGCAGGCAATGCATTAACTTTGGAGTGAGGTTTCTAAGTCCACCACCCTCATTGGGGCCACGACCAGCTCCAAGCCCCGGTCTACCATCCCCTTCATCTCGACCCCACATGTAAAGTTCACCTACATCACACGAATGAAGAAGATAATAACATAAAAAATATTAGGACGACAAATTTAATCAATACAATCAAATTCATTAAAGCATAAGCCTACACTTGCAACTTTATCCACAACCTCTTAACTATAAATTCCATTGGAGATGTCAGTCTTCTTAAGATGTCATCTTAGTGCAAAACCAACATTATAGATATATATCATTGGATGAGGATCACTAGTTTTTGTTGAATCACAACTCCTCTGCAACTTCAAATGAAGCAGGTTACAATTGGTCTGCTTATGCATTTTCTTCAAAGAAGAATATTTTTCTTGTAGAGGTAATTACTAGGGTTCTTTCATTGATGAGTTCAATAGGAACTTTAGTATATATTCTTCTTAGCAAACAAAATATAATTAAATCAACGTTAAGAAACTTAGTCACCCAAAAGATATGTAGGATCTAAAAGCAAGTTATTTGTGTCAAGAAATGAAGTAGTACCTTTCTCATAGCCCTTTTTTTCAATGACACAAAAGATATGATGTTGAATCTCTTACATTCCATTTGCACCTAAAATTACAAATAACAAAAAGAAAAAGTAAACCAATTAATTCTGTTATAATGTTGTGCATCACAAGAAAAATCTTCATATATTTATCATTTCTGCTAAAAGGATGGCATTGAAACAAACACAACAACAACAAACAACAACATAGCCTCAGTCACAAATTAATTGGGGTACAACACCACTAGAATTTCTTTAAATGTAAAATTCTCAAATCTTCATATATTTATCATTTTAGCAATAGATGAATGCTTTCAAAATCTTCATAGAAATAGATGAATACTTTCAAAATCTTCATAGTAAACTCTTGGGCTGAGTAAGCAAAAAGTTTCGCGTCATCACCAGCTGAAATAAGCATGGGAACTGCCAAATGAGCCCACTTGTTGTAGCTAAAATTAATAGGTTTTTCACTTCCACGCTTTCTCTTCACCTTATCCCTCGAGCATTGGACCTATCGAATGAGATGGTAAACATAAATAGTCAAGGTCATAGTGATGATGTAATTGATAATGAGAGAAACATAATGATTTAAACATGCAACAATCAAGTATTAGTTTCTAGGCAAACCTTATTTGCTAATAGGCACTCCCAACCGTTTCACTTAACTTGTAGAGAATAACCTAAAAAAATACCTATTAAAATTACCTATAGATCCATAAAATCAGCAAACAAATGTAACACTATTTTGAACTTTTAACAACATTTCCATTTCAGCTACAAACAACAATCAACATGAAGCAGCTTTAAAATGCATGAATATATGCACTTAGATGCATGTAATGTAAGTGTGTGCAAAGCATATATCACAATCAAGCTTACAATAGCTGAACCAAGAACTCACACAATCTGACATTGGAACTTGCAGGCAGTGACATTCTATACTCACACTCTGGACCTCAATTTTCCTATGTCAAAATGATGAATGCTCAAAATATTTTAGTATACAAATTAACAAAATCATTACTTTCCAAAAACCAAATGCATAAAATACAGAAAAAGCCTGAGCTTGAAATTGATTGAGTAAATGCAAGCTACGCAGATAAAATGGTGCACCAATCAAATTGTTCTTACATCTTCTTGCACTGGCAATCGAACCAATGAGAAAACACCTTGATATGACTTGGAGCTGCCGCTAAAGCATTAACATCTCCCTTGTGGCAAGAATGAGATTGGAGAAGAGTGCCATGTAGACTTGTCCCAAAAGCGAACAATACTATTTGCTATCTGCACTAACAAGAGTCCCAGACCTGAAAGAATTTGAATTTATAGATCAGAAGCATATAGAAAGGACTTAATTCAATTGAGTTGTGTTAATGCTACAACAATCTACCAACTATTTGAAGCAATTACCACTGAAAAAGCATCGCCCTCGCAGCGAAGAAACCCGTCGTCGTCAGACTTGGTGAAGCAGTGGTGGAATTTGTTTGCGGTGGTGGCGGCGGCGACGGCTTGTCGGACAGAACCGCCCTTAGTTTTAGGGTTTTGGAGTGAGGTTTGAAGAGGGGGAGGGTTTGAGAGGGAGAGAGAGCGGTCGACGGTCCGTGAGAGAGAGAGCGGTGACGATGAGAGAGAGAGATCTCGCCGTCGAGAGAGAGGGATTTTTGGGGAGATAGGGGTTCGGAGAGACGAGAGAATCGGGAGAGAGAGCGGTGAGAGAGAGAGAGAGAGAGAGAGATCTGCCGTCGAGAGAGAGGGATTTTTTGGGGAGATAGGGGTTCGGGAGAGACAGAGAATCGGGAGAGAGAGCGGAGAGAGAGAGAGAGAGATCTGCCGTCGAGAGAGAGGGTTTTTGGGGGAGAGAGACAGAGAATCGGGAGAGAGAGATCGATGGAGCGCGGGAAGATAGGGTTTTGGGAGAGAGAGAATCGGAAGAGAGAGAGGGAGTGTTGGGGAGATGGAGTTTTCGGAGAGACGAATCGGGAGAGAGAGAGAGGGAGTTTTATTTTTGAATCATCGAGATCGAAGGATGCACAAATCTCGAGATTTGATGAACGGGTATAACTAAATAAAGTTTTGGCGGGAATGGTGGGGCCATTTTTCAGAGACGGAATTTAATTCCGTCTCTAATTCCGTCTCTAATTCCGTCTCTGATCCGTCTCAAATCCGTCTCTGAATGTTTCCATCTCAATTCCGTCGCTAACTTTTTAATTTAGAAACGAAAATTATTCCGTTTCTAATTCCGTTTCTGATTTAGAAACGGAACTTATTTCCGTTTCTAATTCCGTTTCTGATTTGCTATTTTTTTGTAGTGTCTTGTCCATAACATGGATATAATCAAAGAGCTTTATTAGGATATTTTTATGAATGAATTACTTGCTTTGAACAAAGGTTATTAGACATAATATATGGTGGATCATTCTTTGAAACAACATTTTCTTTTACCAAATGAAGCAATTAATAAAATGACTAAACAATCTAAGCAATATGGCGAAAAGATTGAGTCCTCAAGAAAGAAAACTTATAAAGTTGATAATAGAAGAAATAATATTTTTGATGATAAAATTAATGAATTATCTAATATAGTTAAGCTATTAATTAAAGATAGATCTAATCAAGTTAAGGCTTGTGGATTTTGTAATGAGGTTGCACATCTTGCGGATCCATGTCCTACTCTACATGAAGAGAAGAATACTGAATATGTTAACGCAAAGATGAACCAATTTTCAAGTCCTCCAAGAAATCAATATAATAATACTTATTATCTTGAAATACAAAACTTAAATCATAATTATAGTCCTCAAAATCAAAATTATAATACTTATAGACTAAAAGCTCAAATGCAATCTGCACCTAAATAGCTACCTCAACGAAATGCTCAATCTAAGAATCCAAATTAAGAGCAAATTTTGCATAATTTTATGAACCAAAGTAATCAAAACTTTACACAGATTACTCAAAATTAGATTAAAATTGATACAACTATTAATGAACTAAAAAATGAATTAAGTCAGATGAATTTACGAATAAATAGGTTAAGTACCCAACTGAGTAATCAAGTTAAAGCACATACTTAAGCTGTTGTTGCTCCTATTAATCAAGTGCAAGTCGATGCTTTATTCAATGATGAAAATGACACACTTATAAGCATAAATATACTTAAATAAGGTAAGAAAAAGTAAATACATAAAATTATTGAAGTAGAAGAAATGATGGATAATGTCATTCCTACTAGGGAAATGATGGCTGAACAATTGAAATATATACCGTATCCTGAAAGGCTTTACCCATGGTATTTAACCAGAGTTGAAAGATAGGAAAAAACTTTACAAAAATCTGAAATAATTGATAAGGATGAAAATAATTAGATTTTTAATAATCTGAATGAAGATATGTATTCATATTCTATCGTCCCAGAACAATTAACTGACGTTTGGGAGGAAGAAAATAATGAAGACATTCTTAAAGCATTTAGAAAAAAAGAAATTAATAAACCGTTGATGGAATCAATTATACAAATTTCTAATTATGATGAAGTTTTGGAAGAATTCTTTGAATCTAAGGATAAATATTTCGAAGAATTTAAAGAAAACTTAGAGTAAACGGTGTTTGTTTTACTTAAAAAGAAAATACCTAAGAAATAATTATATCCAATAATGTTTGAAATTCTTATTACATTAGGAACTTATTTTATAGATTTTGCTATGTGTGATCTTGGAGCATAAATTTATGTCATGTCACTTAAATTATATCAGTCATTGAAAATAGGTTAGTTGACCAATACACCTATTAGTCTTACCTTAGCTAGCAACACAATTATTAAACCTTATGGTTTACTAAAAATGTATTAGTGAAAGTAGATGACTTAGTAATTCCTGTTGACTTTTATGTCATAGAAGTGTAAGAGTCAGGATCATCTAAATCTCCACCTATATTTTTAGGAAGACCATTCCTTAAAATAGCTAAAACAAAGTTAGATATCTTTGAAGGAATAATGTCTATGTAATTTGAAAACAAAATTGTCACTTTTCATTTTAATGATGAAGATGTCTATGACAATTCCGATGAGTCCAATACTGAACAAACTAAAGAAAATTAATCTTTATAATTAAATCATCATAATTTAAAAACTGAATTATACTTTATTAATGCACTAATAATAGAAGATGAAAATGCTATGACAAAGAATGAGTGAGTTAAAGATACTTTAAATGAAAAGATAATAACTTAAGAACATAGGGTTAAAAGACCGAACAATGTTGTGAATGATCTTAAAATGGAAGAGTTTAAAGTTATGAAGAATAAGAAGAAGAAGAAGAATCTAGGAACTATCAAGCATGATGATCCATGAGATATATACATAAACATTAAAGTTAAATGAGCTTGACATTTTAAATCTATTTGTGATATGGGTTCTAGAGCAAACTACATGCCTATTCATTTTTTTCATAATCAACTGGAGTTCGATGTACTTGCTTTTGAAAAAGTTCTTCTACCAAATTGTTATTTAGTGAAACCAATAGGAGTGGCTACTAATGTACAAGTTCTAATTGATATGTATATTATTCCCATAAATATTTTGGTTATGCCACACTTCATCAATGAAGATCCTCTATTAATCTTAGGAAGACCTTTCTCAACCACTTAGCAAACTGATACGGATACTCTGAACAAGAAAATCACTTTTAGGGTGTACAGCTAACCAATCACTTTATAGAATGGCACTAGAGTGGACAATCCTACACTTAAGTTTATAGAACCAATTTAGAACTTTGTGTTTCTGTCGAGCTAATGACAGTAACAAAATTGTTATATGGGAGGTAGCTTATACTTTATCTCTACTTTCAGTTTTAGCATTATGATCAATTAGTTGTTTTTATTTTCTCTGAAGTTTTTACTCTTATACAAAGGATATTTAGGAATTTAATTCCAGATCAGTTTCATATAAGTGGGGTTGATCGACCTAATGTTTTTTTAGATTATATTGTCTTTAGGCATTTGTTTTCAAGTTAATCAATTATTTATATTGATTGAATTATTGTTTCGTACCAATCATAGACAAACTTTGATAATTTTGAATAACTATACTTTTTTATTAGATATATATGTGATAAATATATGGAGAAATCAATTAAATTACAAAACAGTTAAACTAGGCCAACGATTTCCTAGCGATTCCAGTTCGTGAAATTTGTTGAGAAAATAGGCAGTAGTTTGCAAAATTTTTTGTATAATTTTAGGTAAGTGATTTGTACATATAATTAGGATTTGCAGAACTAGTCGGTTAACCATTAAGACTCATTTTTAGAGGTTTAGGCAGCGATTTCCCAGCGAATCCATTCAAATCTTGATTCATTGAGAACAAATACGCGTTTTCAAAAACTAAAACCCAAAATTGCCACATTTACTCATTTCACACTTACAAACCATTGCAAATTTTTGACTCAAAGACTGAGTTTTCGACTAGATTCAACCATCAAAAGCTATATTTAAGTGTATTTAAGTGATTCCCACCTCAATCTTCATACATTTAACCCAAAACTTGATGAGTTTTGAATGTGTAGAGCAAAGTTGGACTTGAGCAAGGGGAATTCAAAGTTGGAGCTTGGAAGAGTATTTTAGAGGAGTTCTAGAGTTTCAATCTTGAAAGATTCATTTTCAACAAGGTAATCAATGAAAGCCTTAGCCTTTAATTAATTATATTTTTGGTTTTTCGTGAATTTTTGGATTTTTATTTAAGTTACAGCCTAAATTTCAAGATTTGTGCTCAAAATTGGTTTTGATGTTGAATGTTTTCACTTATAATACTGGCATTAGAGTGTTGTGATGATTTGTTTATTGATATCGAATTTTCGAAAAATTTTAGAATACGGCAAATAGATTGAATTTTATATGCAAACTAATATGAGACTAAGTTTCAAATGAGTTTGGGGGTTTTTGTGTTTGTCAATCGTATAATTTGAATTACTTACAAACGATTGCTTTTATCAATAATGTTTTATTAATGAATTTCATAGGAATTTCAAACTCTCAATTTTTTTTTATCAATTTCTCCTTCTAAGACTAATAAGTTGAATTTTACGAAAGACTTTTTTGATGATTCGATTTTAAATGGTTTTACACGATTATTCTTTTACTTTTATCCATTGAAATGGCCAAAAATGGAAAGGGTATAAGTATGAAGGAGGAGAAAGAAAAAGGGAAGTTAGTAGAGAAACCTAAGGATAAAGCCATGCTTTCACCAATTAGACCCACGAGAATTTTCTTCAATACACCTAGGGTTAAACCACAAAGGGAACCTACTCGTCTTTTATCATTTAGCTATGATTTTGATGAAGAATATGAAAATGAGGAGGAAGGATTAGAAAAAGAGATACCGAAGGGAATGAATAAGTATGTTCTTAGGAAGGACAATTTTATCAATTATAAAGCCTTCACGAAGATTAAGAAAGAAATAGAGAAAAAAAGGAAGTTTATCTCGAAGAGGGTATTCAATGAGAAAAATGAATTGAAATATAGAGTTAGAATCTCAAATATCGTTGATGCAAGAATATGAGATTATTGACTAAGGATTATAACTATTTGCATATTGAGAATGTGCCAAATGAGAAGGGATGCGACATTTTAGTGAGAGAGTTTTGTGCGAATGCTTATGGAAGTGATAGCAAAACAGAGTCATGAGTTAGAGGAAGAACAATAGATTATTCTTCTACGAGAATAAACTGGTATTTTTGTTTACCAGAAGTTCACCAAAAAGGGAACGATGGATACTTAAAACTTGAATATTTAATTAAGTTCCATTAACCTATTGAGGAAATTAGGGGATGATTAGAGGCAATCCATGGTGATGGTTATATTTTAAAATTGAAAGGGTACCTAAAGCAAATTACTACCAAATTTTTTAGTAAGACCACGAAAGTGTAGTGTTATTTCATTAACGTCCCCTTACAACCAAGTTTGAAATATTATGAGATCTTGAACTATAGAGCTGCTTTGCTTTACCACATTGTGAAGGGATTAAGATATTTAGATGTTGAAAAAATTATCTATGAATTGATAAGGAGTGCCATTAAAAAGAAGAAGAATGATTGATTACCAATTCCTTTGATGATTATGGATTTTTGCATAGAAGATCGAGTAAATATGGTAAGACTTGAAATATATGTTTTATTAGAGAAGACCATTACAGAAGTAGCAATAAAGAGTTATGGAAAAATTAATGGATATGAAGAATCTGAAGATGAGTGGGAGAAGGTAGAGATAGCTAGGAGAGAGACGAAGCAAAGAAGAAAGACTAAAGATGAAATGAGGAGAGTTTTGAAAGAAATAACGAGAGTAAGAAATGATTCGAATGTGGAGCAACCTGCTAAAACTTTGATGAAATTGTTTCACTCTATCTAATTAGGGCATTTAACTGGCCTAGATTACTTGAATCCATGATAATCTAGCAACCGTACTGTCACTATCAATAGATAATTAAAAATTCATTGTCTTAATTATCAAATGTAATTCCTTATCAACTACAAATAACTCTAAATTGAGCCTTAAACATCAAAGTTCCAGAGAAATAAATTATTTAATCCTCAAAGTTTACTTAGGTTGGTTAAATAATCCTCGAAATTACGTAAATATTTTTCAACAACACCTGCTCTGTTTCTAAGCCCACACCGAATAACCCAACCTTTAAAAATTCTTCATCAAAACCTTCTTAGCTTGGTAGAAATGTCAAATGAATCACAATCCACCCTATAATAATATATATCGCAATAATAAAAATTACTTATTCATTCTAATCTATCTAAGGTTTTCAAAATCCTTATATCATAATTACCTTAGCTCCACTGATTCTAATCCATCTCAAAATCTTTTCAACAATTTCAAAAGATCCTAACCTCCCACGAATCCAAAAACCATTTATACAATATATTATATTCCAAAAATAAAACATATATAGAGAGAAAGGAATTGAGCAAATCACAATAAATGGAAAAAATCTTTTTCCTTTTCGCCGTTATAACCTGTCATTACCCAATTTAAGAATTCGATAATGTCAAATAAGTAAATTCCTCGCTATTTAATATATTTGTATTAACCAAATGCATAATAATCCAAGAAATTAAATGAAGAATATAAGCCAAGGAATTTAAATACAACCATGAATCCATTTCATTTTTGTTATCCGACCACAATCAGATGACGTCCTCCGTCCGAAAGTGGTAACTAAATAGTAATCGAGACTCACGCTTAGTGAGAATAGTTAAAGGAGTCTCGTTCCTTAAGACTATGAGAGTATGATACGGTTCAATGTGATCTCATGATAACCATGTGACGCAAAGTATCAGTGACTTCAGCCCTCAAGCATAATGTAATGTTCTATAACCACGGTATAGTCTACACTATATAAATAGACTCTAATTGGCTTATCCTCCCAACCAGTGTATGTATGTACAATAAAAATGCAATATCTAGGATCAATGCAATTTATACAAAATTATTATCATACAATATAAAGGTTACTATGAGATTTACTTAACCTTACAAACATCCAACTTTGAGCTTAATTTTCAGGGTTCTCGGAGCGTCGGATCACCTTGAAAAAGATTTCAATAGCTTCTGTGCATACCTTATTATATTATGGGTCATGCTTCAAGTGAAACCATATCACGAAGTCCAATGAAAACCATGATCAAAGTTCGCTTGAGAACAGTTTCCGAAAATATAAATTTATATAACTATTTCGACTAGCTTTTAACTAGCCAATTTGGGATGACTTTTTAACCTCGAAAACTTTAATATTTGTCATGATGACCTAAATGGAACTTGCAGTACTCATGTCATTCTTTCTATATACTCTAAGAACACCAAAATCAGATCACCGACGGAGAAGTTATGAACTTTCTGATACGACCTGTCAATTAGGCAAACTTTATTTATTTTGACTTGAAAAACTTTTCAAAATCAATATTTTCACGAAACCATTACATACCAATACCAAAATGTTTCCACAGCCCGTGGAGTCAAATTGGATCAAAATCAATAATTATTTCATCATGAAACCTAATATACAACTATTTCAATCCAAACATGTAAAACTCATTTCCAAGGTGAAACTTTTAAGCGGACCCAATCATTTTTATTGTAATTAACAACTCAGTGGTAGAGATCATAAACACTTCAACTTTTCATTTCCAATTCCTAGGTTTAATGAAAAGTTTCTTTTGTTACTTTGCCAATCCTGGCAATTTGTGAATTTCTGATGAGTTAAACAATCGACTTTGTGGAATATTTGATAACCTTACTTCATTTCACATTTCATACTTTGAATCTCATTCAAGCATTAAAATTTAGCAAGATTTACCCTCTTTTGCTTTTCATAATACTATTTTCAATCTCAACTGAATACAATTCTACAAATCGTTAATTATTCTTTTTCTATCCACCAAACTCTAGTATACACATACTAGTTTACTTTCTCATCACCAATCATCCTTTATTAGAATTTTCGATCAACCAATTCTTAAAATATAATCAGTCAAAAATTACATAATGATGCAAATAATACTTGAGCATGACATTAGATACAAATTAGAGTTGTGTGTCGATCTGATCTATCATCATTCCAACGTTTCTCATAGAAACCTGAAATTGCATTAGTCAACCCATAACTATAGATCTCTAATTACATTTATCATCTCATGACAAGAGATCTCCAATTATAATCCGATCGGAAAGTAAAACCTAACTCATCATGCATCTCTCACTTATTTTTTAAATGTCTACTTACAATATTATTTATATTGTGGATTCAAAAACAAATATCAATTTCAACTTGTCAGCCAATTCACTTAACTTTTCTTTTGACTACTTAAGAAATTAACACATTTTCTAACTTCGTCAAATCATTTTCTATCTATGAGTTCACCAAGAACCTCATTTTGTTCAATTACCGAAATCTCTCATAATCTCACATCTTAATCACTTAATGTTCAACAAACTTCTTTCATTACTTGAATAGAGACGGTTATCCTTAATTTGAGTAAATACACGTTTCTAAATAAAGAAATCAACATATTCAATTTTTATACTTTCATATTATAACTTTTAACTTGTATTGCATATAAGTATTTAAATAAGTTATATCTTTTTCATTTCTACTCAATTACAGTCAAAGAATATTCAATTGTTCTAGTATACCAAATTAGATACACTGTCATCTATTTAGAATTTTCAACCAATAGGGATAATAAAAACTAACGAAGCTGTAAGTCGTGCATATCTTTTCATTTCATTTATAACTTCGCCATCATATATGTATCTTGCATCAACTCCACCTTAAGATAAGATAGTGCTTTAAACTCCACCATTGATTAGTCACATAGTGTATCACTATATTTAAAGCAATATACAACATATTCACCTATATTAGTAGTAAACTACTTTGGTTCCAAAATTTTCAACTTTCAAAGTTTCACTTCATGCAATATCCTTGTGAATATATATTGCGTTCCATCAAACTAACAGTTTGACAGTTTAATTTGATTGGGACACATTGACCTGAGATTTTCATTTTTATACTAATGCGAGAATGTCTTGGCCATTTAATTGTCTATACTTAAGCCTCAAATTGACTCCGACCAAACATCATAGACACTTTTACACCAAAACACAGTGATTCATTCGATTATTCAAAGACAAGTAAATGCATCACTCAGTCTTCTATGTTGTGAATGAATCATTATTTTGAAATGAAGTTACTCAAACTTTTGGTATTGCACAACTACTCCAATGTTTGGCTTTGACTAAAGGATTACGTTCGTGTCACTTCCAGCAGTTACAAGTCATCTCAATGTCTCATTTTATTTTATACATAAAGTCCATTCCGTTTGGTTTTTATCAATCGAACCTATTCTCACATTAATCTCAATCTTAATGTTTTTATATACAAACTACAACTTTTGCTCAACAACCAAGCCACTTATAGCTCCTTAATCTTGACTTAGAAAGGGAATTTATACCTTTTATCTTTTCGAAACCTTAGCTAAGGATAATACAACTTCTTATGAACATTTGATCAATCAAAGTCTTCCTTGGCTAACCTTTATTTGAAATAAAGAAACTTTGTGACTCAAACTATTTTACTGTTTGTTGTTTCCTTAATTTGTTTCCATTAGTCTCAGATTTCTCAATTTTTCCTTTTCTGGAAAGAAATTTGGTGCTTTTTAAGAGACCATGTAAGTTAACTTTTTGTCATACAGTTCATCGAATTAATTTTGATGAATTCAACTTTCCATTATTATTTAACTGAAGGGATAAAAGAATTTAAATTTTCAAACTTTGATTAACTTAATGACTAATCAAACTCTTAAAGGATGCTATGTCAATCCTTTAAGTCCTATAAATGGAAATTCTTGTACTATAGGAGCTAATACTGATATCATATACAAATCACTTACTGATTCTCAATCGGTACGGCTATCTCTTCATTCATTATATTTTAAGTTGTACCAATAGAAATCATAGCTTAGTTTTATTAGAAGTGACTATTGGGTTCTTTGAATCTCAAAGCTCAATCACTTGTGTTAATGTTTAATAGCTAATCCAAGTTTTTATTAAGTCACTTCCCCAATACCTTAACTTCTAACACGTTAATATTATCACTATACCTTTTATTTTCAAGTTAAAAGTTTTTTGTTCATCTTTGCATCATGACAACACTTAATCTTGTGTTCACAATGATTACTTCTAGCTCATGTATTTCCATTTGGTTTATCAGTTCTTTATTTGACTCAAAGGACCACAATACTCAACGTTGTTTATAGATAAGTAACTTGAGTAAATAAATAATCAAAAATTTCAGTACTTATTTTTAGAAGTCATTTGATTGTGTTAAACTGTGGTTCTATTCAATTTTTTACTTGGCGTTTTATTTCGAAAAGGAGACAATTCTTTACTTCAAAGTATTTTATTTTAATAGAAATCGACTTAGACAACTTGACTAGTTCTATCATAATCACATTGTGATTTTTTAGTCAAATTTAATTTATCTAATGAATTTCTACTTTCAAAACCATGTGTCTCTGTTTTACTTGTTAAAACTATATTCACATTTTCTTGAGCATTTTATAATTGTAATAGTTCGATACTTTTTATTTTCAAGAAATCCATGTTCATTACTTACGTACCTGAATCATTTGGACTTTTTTCCCAACCAATTTCCTATTGGTTTTATAACTGATACTTACATCAGTTATATTAGTACCGAACTACTAACAACATTCTTGTGAATTCAGACTTCATAAGTCTATTTCACGTCCAATCATGCTTAGTTTTGTTTCATAAACTTATTATCACTTTTAATTATCCATTTCGAATCTAACTAGTGTTATCTTATAAGTTAAGTATTGAATGGACAAGAAAAATAAACTTCCTATCGCATATCTAGCGATAATACATGCATACAAAACAAACATAACATAATAATTCAAATACCCCTAACTCTCGACCACTTCCCAACTAATTGCGTTCAATCACTCTTTGGTTCTCAACTAAAGTTTATCCTCATTTAAGCCAACCCTAAGCTGTGATACCAAGTTTGTCAGCCCCCTCGTCAATAGGACGACTGACCTGCGTAGATTACCTTAATTTCTTGATAATCTAGTTAGTCTAATTCGTTCTTTCAACTTTGACCTCAAAATAATAATTATTTCAATCATTTATAAGACTCCAAAACAAAATTTATATCTTCAATGAAACTCAATTGATGATTTGTTTGATTGGACCAAATTAAAAGATTGTATCCATATTTAATAAAAATTTTGGCAACACCTCTCTTAAAAGTGTCCTATCGAAAAATTCACCTAATAAACAACATAATTGGGGAGAAGCCTAGAAGGACTCATAACTCCCCGTAGTTCACAATATGTATCAAATTCAAATCTACAACTAACATAGAGTCTCAAATAACTTAATTCAAATTTTAGAATCTCAAATAGACATAAGTTGAATATGAACCTTCCCAACTTTTATAAAAAATTCTAACTTAGGAGACTCTCTTAACCATTCAAAGTAACTTCACGTCCCACACTCACCCCTAGAGTCTGTAAACAATATGTATAAATTATTTACAACAACAATTAAACTTTTAAAACTTAAGATTTATTAACATGAGTCTTTGAGTCTTGTTTGTTCTTCTTTGTCTTCACATAGAACCTGACATTATCAAAAATAACTCGAAGATGTCAGGTAAGTAAATTTTTATATTGATATGTGCTCCTGCAATTGTTAGTCTGATACATGGAGTCATGTAGTTGCATTTCCAAATAAAAATAAGTTATATGCGTTAACATGACATTTAATCCACTCTGTCGCTGTCTCCTAACTATAATCAGACGTCGAATTACACAAATAGTACATAGACAGTATTAAGAGATCATGAAATTCAGTGAATATTTATCGACATTAGACTCACTAGTCCACTAGACGGCTTAGAGGCTGGACTGAAACCTATTTTCAATCAAATCAAACTCCAAAACAAGCTTATCACCCTCACTCGCTCTATGTATATATGGTCAAGAATGATAAAATGCAATGCAGACTAGGATACAATTACAAGTGCAAATATATTCAATCAACATTAAAGATTACTGCAGAGTTTACTTTCAATCAAACTAACTCAAAGTTGGTTACGAAGCCTCACACAACATTTTTCTGACTTTCACGTACTTCAACAAGTCATATTAAATCACAAATTCACATTTTAAGAGTTACAACTCGATTTAATAATACAATTCATTTTATGAACTAATTAATTTAGTTCGTCGATTTTGACCATTTCCACGACTATTTTTCAACAATTTAAAAGTTGTATAAAGGTTTGAGCTTAAGTGCTACTCAAAGTAGGATATATAAGGATTTCCAAAATTCCAAACTTAGTTAATTTGGATAACAAATACTCATTTAAATCATTATCTAAAGTCGCTAAGTCGCAACTGTCATAATTGGATAGTTTTGGACCATATCAATATGCTATATTCTACCTTGTGTTTCATTGATTAAACAAATTTCAATGGCCACAATCTTTATTGATCATAAAAGTATGTTATATTAAGATTCAAACAAACCTATTTGCAAGTTAATCATACCCCATTTGATATCTCAAATCAATGCCTCAACATGCCTACTCAAAACAATAAATCACTGAGAGTGCAGTCCTAGTTTTTAGCCTCCTTTTCGGCCTTTAAAACACTACCAAACCTTCTCCAAATCAAAATCTGATTCTCACACTTCATAATTGATATACAAGGATCAAAACCTACAAAAACTTGCATCCAAAAACATCTGTTTGATTGCTCCAAATCGCATCCCAAAACAGCTCAAAACTAAGAATGCACTACTAAATTTTCTACAAAAATGCGACCAATTTGACCCGAATTTGATCCACGAAAATTCTTCGAAACTTAAAAATGATTCTTTTGCATATAATTGAGTATAAAAACATTGATTTCCACCCATAAAATAGAATTTAAAAAATCAATTGATCCTTCAAATTCAACACCCAATTAATACTAGCCAAAAACATGAAAAATATGAACTTATGAATTGAGTTTATACAAAAACCCAAACCATTGATTGTAATCAATGCAAATTCAACCAATACTAACCCCGAATTAGTCCAACAATGAAAATTACAATACTCATACAACAGGTCATCGTCATCACCTCCTCTAACTTTTCTAAACCGAACCATCAACAACAATCAATTCTCTTTATTCAAACTCATAGATTTATGAATAAACTCCTCCGAACCGATTCAATAAGCCTTGAATTCACCAAACCAAACTTGAATTCAAGTTTAAATTTACCTCAATTGATGATTGGCTCCATCGTGTTCACTGTCTTCACGACATCTATTCAGTCCGAGAGTGCGAGAGAGAGTCGAGAGAGGAGAGAGAGAACATGGAACTGATAGAGAGAACGAGAAAAAGATAACGACAAGAGAAGGAGAGAGGAAATTGATTTCCAGAGAGAGGAAGAAACTGAGTGTTGATGGAGAGGAAGGGCAGTTGCGTGCAAAGAGACTCTGAGGTACGATGATGATGAATTAAAAAGAAGGGTTTTAATAAAACCTCTTTTCATTTCACTTTTGCCCTATTCACTTCAAATATTGTTAAGACCTACGACCATGAGATTAGTTTGTAATGGGACTAACACATGGGTTTATGCATTATTCCCTTTTATGGGACTTGTTTAGTTGGGAGGTTTAACCTTGAGAATAAATGTGGTTCTAATATGTACATTTACTAAAGTACCCCTCTATTTATCTTACATCTCCAACAAAATCATCAAAGTCGATTTCGGTCTTCATCACTCCCGCTACTCGGCCGATTTCGCGATCTCGCAATCTTCGTTCCCGCATCTTCATCATCGTCCTCGATCTTCATTCCCGCATCTTAGTCCTCGTCATCATCCTCGTCATCATCCTCGGCCAAGTCTGCATATTCGTCATCGTCCTTGATCATCGTCTTCGTCATTGTCATCATCTTTGCTCTTGAGCCGAGTTTGCATATTCGTCATCGTCCTCGGTCTTCATTGCAATCTTCCTTCGATGGGATTTTGATTGAGTTGGAAAGAAGAGTGTGTAAAGATGAGGGGTAATTTGGTAATCCATTATGGCCAAGCATTGAGACTAGTTAGTCCCACCAAAATTGGTGGTTTACTTTAGTCACCTCTACTAAGTACTAGTTAATCCCGTGGCCTACTTAATCTGCAAAGTGAACATCATCTTAGCTTATCCAGTGGGGTTAATCCACCCTAAGACCATGAAGCAAATAGGCCTTTTGGGTTTAGGTTGCTTTTTATTGATATACCCTTCTGAAGTTTATCAATTCCTTAATAACACCTATGCCCTTGTGGGTAATTTGTCATTTTTTCATGTTTATCCCTTGATATTAAACTCGAATTAAACCCTCGAAAATACCTCAATTTCATTAAAAATCGAGAAAATTTCCAACGCACTCCAAAACATGCGGACATCACATCTATAACTCAACTTGACCTATTTTGCGTCGAATAGAGTATAATACTTTCACTAGGCATAAAACAAATAAAAATAATATTTGCACTTATGATCTCCAGTCTGTAATGTGTGGGTCCCACCTCGAATACTTAAACCCCAAATTAAATCCAAAAATAGTTAGCATCGTAATCAAGTTTATGACATTCTCGAATGACACATTCACGTCCTATTGAAATGAAAATCTTGATTTTTCTTTTTTTTATTATGTATATATTGTTAAACCCTAGTTTACTAAGTTAGGGTTAGTCTATCCTTGTTTGCAATATATTGTCAAAACAAAAAATAAGTTAGTTAGGTAAATATTGTAATGAAGATAAAAGCCTTACTCAACAATATGTTCGAGTGTAGATATAATGCAAAGATAAACTACAATGCAAATTCCAGTTAAGATTATAGTATTCAAAATTAAGTCAAAGATAAAGACAAAACTAAAGTTGAAGCAGGAATAGAATATGAGTTGGATAATGTAATAGAGCAATTGTCGATATTTGTCTATAATTGTGAAGAAGTTCGATACTGTAAGGAGAGGACTTCAAGATGGATTATTGTTACAAATCCGAGAGAAAGGTGCATAAATGACTTAAGAACTTAATGGAGATGACGAGTCAAAAGTCTTAAAGAATTAGAAGACTTAGTTGTTGAACATTAGATTATTCCAATAGAATTTATAATTGGAGATCGAGGAGGTTTTTCAAGTTGTATTGTATATAAGATTGAGTTCCTAGATAGAATAGATAGATTGAGTATACAAATATTCAAGGTCGCCATTACGTGGATAATATTTCATTACTTGAGTTTTGTGAGAATGAGAGATCATTATAGTGGTTGTTTACATTATCAATTTATTTAATTGATTTTGTTGAACCTTCTTAGAGGAAGACATTCAAGTCTTACTGCAATTTTCTCTCTCCTTTTAACTTTTTTTTTTGAATATTTTCAATTGAGAAGGGGATGTTCAAGTTATTTTTTGCTTGAACTACAATTGTCTTCAATTTATTTAAGTAATGAAATTAGTTTGTTAGTTGTATAATATTTCCTAGCTACAAATCAAAATATCATTTTAGTACATTTCTTGTTGATTACTGATCTATTATACTGTTAATATGATTTATATGTGTGAAATATTAGTAAAATATTTGATATTATTGGAAATACAATAAAAATTGGTCAGTGATTTCTAGTGATACCAAATAACAATTGAAATTGCTGAAAAAATTGATAGCAGTATGCACAATTTTCATTGTAAAAATTGGTCGGCGAACACTAGGAATCACTGAGCTAGTCAGTAGACCATCGAGACCAATTTTCAATGATTTTACTACCGAATAGTCAGCGAATCCAATTCAAATCAGATTCTTTGAGCGCAAATCCGTGTTTTTAAAAACAGAACCACGAATCGCCAAACCATAAACCCTTTCACACCTAAAACCCTTACACCCATTCGATTGTTAATCAATTTTCGTCTATATTCAACCCCTTAAATCTTGAATTAAAGCTTATTTAAGTATTTCCCACCTTGTTTATGAGTAATTCAACCTTATAATCTCCAAAATAAAGTTCATACAACAAAGTTAGGGCTTAGGTAGGTGTTTTTTGAATTGAATCTCGGAGAGAAAGTGTAAGGAACAAATATGTAATGACTTGTTAATATAAGCTGGTGATATGTACTAATCCAAATCCTAATTAACTCGAGTTATGCTCGTGGTTAAGTCCGGCAAACCTTGATCTGCTTGTGTATGTGTTTGCATGATGATTTGTGCTTCTTTGGATTGTTTAAGGAATTTTATAGCTTGTAGAATAATAAAGGATTTATATACTATCCCATAAATGAAAAATATGTAAATAAACAATAAACTGCTGGTACACCAAATGCGATGAGGGGGTCGTGAAATGAATGAACACACAAGAGAATACTCATAGGCAAGTCCGATGAATATATTAGGGAGAAAATACATGAGATATTTGTATATATTTATATATATTGGATACATAAATATATATTGAAAACTATAAGATGGTTTAAATTATGTGGATTATCAGATCGCCTCGAGATGAGCGTGAGAGTTGATGGTGTTAACATGTGTATCTCTTTAAGGAGTATCGTGTTAGTACATTAATCATTCGATCATTCTCGAGATAACACAATTCATGTCTCAAGTAAGATCCCTATATTTAAACTAAAACCTCGTACTTATCTTTTTTGATTGATCAAAACAGAGAGAGAAGGGTTGATGGTTTAAATACTCTAATCATAAGGGATCCTTTAGGGAGCTGAATCAACAAAGATCGAGGAGCTTAAACGATTTAAAAGTTGGAGATCATCACTTAGGTAAGTTTAGATTTTATGTTTGATAGAGTTCAATTCCATGGTAGTGATGAAATCTTTGTAAATTATGTTTTTTTCTGATTGTAAATGGATTGTTACCTCACTAGAGGTTCTCCCAAGTAAAATTTTGAAATATTTGTTATTTTTTCATAGATTTGTAAATAGAACAGTGACTACTGCCCTATTTATTGTCAAAATAATACAAGGTGGAACGCGCTCCACTTAGTTAAGGAACGCACTCCCTTCATTAGTGAGAATGAACTCTGCTGCTGGAGCAAACTCCACCTATAAAGGGAGCACGTTCCTATCCCAAAAAATAGCAGTATTGCTATATTTTGATTGGAATTTTTGGAGGACTTAGGAACCGAAGTAGGGGTTCTAAATATAAGTTAGTAGACCTATATTGATCGCAAATGAATAATGATAGGTGTTGCATACCTGGGAAAGCGAATCCAATTCAAATCAGATGCTACAGCTTGGTATCATAGCATACATCAAAGCTTAAGGTTTATCACTTTCGCATTAAGTGGTATTTCTGATATAGTTTGGTATCATGGGCAACCTCTAACCTCGTTTTTGCTTTCGAATTATTTTTGATGTAAGTGATAGCAGGTTCCTTCATACCTGGACCTAAGTTTATTTATTATGGGAGTTGTTTCATTACTTACCAATAAGTTTAGAATGTAATAAATGGTTTCTATTTTGATTTTAGGGTGTAACCAAAAGATAAAGGATGAAGATATGTTATTTGTAATGCTTTATATCTACATGGTAGATATAAGAGTTATGTATTTCCTGAATGATGATATGGCAGTTGAAGTTCATCAATTTCTTAAGGTATGAGAAAACATTGAGGTAAAAGTTAGAATCTTAACCTTGAGGAGTTTGAAAAAAGAAAAACATAAGAAAAACTTTCAAAGATGAAATTAAACTAATCTCCTATTAACTGTTGTCAATGGTCTTTGTTCACACTGATATTATCAAACAAATAATAGTTAGTGAAGAAGTATTTATTGGATCTAGACCTTGAGATGTGTATTAAGAGAATGGGATTTATGAAATAATGGAATACTGAATGACTTTAAGTGGTACTCAAAGATGGTAAGCCACAATGAGTTGTGATTTAATACTAGTATCGAAACTAGTTGAGAAATAATGAAAGTTATTCAGTAAATAAATTAGTGTTTAACGATAAAAGCTTGTTTGAGGTTGGAAACCACTTATGTATCTCTACTTCCTAAGTCTTTATGATGTAGAAATTCCAATTATTGTGTGAATCTACATTGGAATCAGAAACAAATTGTCAGGTAATGAATACTGAAATTGAGAATATAAAATTGGTAAAATTTGAAGACAGTTTAATCTAGAACATAATATCGAGTTCATAAGATATCCTAGTATGGTTTTTTAAACTGGTATAATCAAAATTGGAGGGAACGAGTTATCAAAAAATCTGAGGATTTGAGGAATCCAAAGAATAACATGTGATAATGTGAATGAATATTCATTTCCCAGATTGAAAACTCATTCTAGTAATAATGTGAAATTAGTTGTTCTTAAAAGTTAATTGAGATCTAGTTGTCACAGTGGTATGATCAGAGTTAAGAATATATTTAATAATGATATCGGGGGTTGCCAGATCATTTTAAATGAAGGGTGGAAACCATTGGAAGATACTGGAACTCATGCTATGTTAATGAATGAAGGGTGTTAGGTTTTAAAACCCTATTTTAATTAATTTATTATTGTGTTATCAATAATAACAAGAATAGAATCTTATAACACTTAGAAGATGCGTGAGCAATACCGTGCAAAATTGTAAATTGTGATAATAAGTTGGTTCAGACCAGATTTTCTAAGTGCCAGTACTAAGTTTCAAAAGTTAATTAATTATATGAGTATCGAATATTAATAGTAAATCAAGGGACCTGACTAGTAAGACAACATAAGATTGTCATATATTCAATACAAAGGTAAAAGAAAAATGTAATCTTGGATTAATTGAATATTGCAAACGATTGATCCAAGGATCTCTAGAATCGTTGTGTAATTTAGTTATTTAACTCAAGTATGATATTGTGGTAAATTGATATTAACAAGGATGTCTTAGGGGAAAGTCGAAGTATAGTTTGATTACAATGTTTGATTGACGGTACTTGAATTGTGGAAGAAGTTAGAGGTTCATCCTAAGATTTCTTATTCAGATAAAAATGTGTGTTGACAAAATAAAGGAAAATTGAAGCTTATACTTCTAAATATAGTTCCATAATTGTGAGAAGAACTATTGGGATTGATAATCTTTATATAACAATTTGGTAATTGTATCAAATATGGAAAACATCACTTGTAAAGAAGAGGAAAGGTTTCTTAAGATTCTCTTAATCATTCTTAAATGATTAATAAGGATATTAGAACAATCATTAAAAACAATTTGGGGGTATAAAAAAGTATTGATTGGTTTACGGTTAAAATAGTGAATTTCGAACTATGAAAGTTTGAAAAGTGAAATTATCAAAGTGATAGAAATTGAAGGTAATATAGATAGCTTGAACTTTCTTAAATGTTAGGAATTCACTCTGAAACATCACTCATTAAGGTGATTGTGTTGTCAATCTCGTGAATAGAAGAAGGCAGGATTCTAGTTATGATACGAGATGCTCAATAATATCTCTCGAATGAGATATGTAATGATAAACAATTAAAGTCCTATATAGGGACATCGTTAGTTGAGTTGTCTAGACTAAAAGTCTGTTCATTAGAGCTTAGATGGGAGCCGAGTTATTGATGATTGATTAAGTAATGAATTATTGAGAAATTGATAGAGATTATCTAGTAGGTTAAGTGCTGACTACTAGTTATTAGTATTTGATATGGATAATCTCAGATCAGAATATTATGGATGTAAAGAAATTTATTGGAACTTGAATTAAAAAGTGTGGCAAGAATATTATGAGAATCTCATGGATTTCTTTAAAATATTCATTCAGGTGAAATCCAAAATCATTGTGATAAGAATTAGTTGTTGGTGACCTGGAATGAAAATTGACAGTGTTTATTTATAAAGAAACGTGAGATATATAAGTTTTTGGAAGGTTAGCGATATTAACTTAGAGAGTTATATTATTCTTGCTCTATATGAATGGAATTTCATGCTCATAAATTTACGATGGATTAACCTAAGTTGTGATGATAATTGAAGGTTGTTGATGTTGTAATTTCAGGATTGATAGAGTCTAGTAATTTCTTACTAGTATTGTGGTTAAATTATTTTGAAAGTGTAAAGTTTGTTTCCCAGGGGGGAAAACATGTATAATAGCCAGGAGGGACCTTAGTCAATTTTAACATAATATATCTACAGCTAATATTTGTTCCAAAGAATATAATTTTTGAGCTTGTGAGTTGGAAGGTGATAGTTACAAATAGGTTACTGCGTGAGTTCTTTAGTATTGGTATTATCAGGCTATAAATGTGAAAGTGTTTTCCTTAAAATTTATATGCTTTAATTCATTGTTAATTGGTGAGGGACGAGAAGTAAAGATACAAGCAAGTTAGAGCCTGGGTAATATAGAACTACACAAAAGAGTATTAATAGATAGTCAGTATACGGTAAAAACTCCAATAAATGAAAAGATATATGGGGAAGTATAGATGGTTTGAGTTTCTCAAGAGTTACTACTTCAGTCTGGAATATCAACCAAGGAAAGTAAATAGGCTATAAATGCCTTAAGTAGGAGTACAACAAGCATATAAAATATGTCTACTGTCTGAGCTTTTATGTCTAGACTTCTTGAAGAAGTATCTATAATGATAATTGGTGTAAGTTTAAATGCCATATCATCAACTGAGAAAACTAATTTCAAAGTAACTAATCTGGACTTTTAAGCTCAGACTCATACCGAATCGGAGATGATTCAGTAGGTGATTGGTCTTCAGAAAGCTAATCATGATTATATAGCGTGTCAGAGGTTTACGGCTAGTGTAGATCATCCTGATTGGAAAAGTTTTGATGATGTTGCATTACAATCTAGGGAGAGATTATGGATTCTAGCTAAAGATCAGTTGAGGTAGGAGTCGCTACAAGAATCTCATATATCTTTTTACTTTATTCATCTAGGTAACACTAAGATATATCACGATATAGGGCATGTTTATTACATGGCTTGGGATGAAAAAAGATATTGCTAAGTTCATAAAGAGATGTGAGATATGTGCGCGAGTTAAGGCTGAGCATTGGAAACCTGGAAGATTATTGCATTCGTTGCCAATTCCCGAGTGAAAATAAGAACATTTATTAATGGATTTTAATGGATTTTGTTTCCGGTTTACTTCAAAGTCAGCGTAAGCATGATGTGATATGGGTTGTAGTTGATATGAGATCATTTGAGGACCTAAATCAATAAGGGTTGAGAAGCTTAAACAATTTAAAAATCAGAGATCATTACTTTAAAAAGTTTAGATTTTGTATTTGTTGAACTTCAATTTAATGGTCATGATGAAATCTTTGTAAATTGTGTTGTTTGATGATTGGAAATGTTTTATTACCTCACTAAAGGTTCTCCCTTATGAATTTTAGGAATGTTTGCTATTTTTTGTGGATTTATGGATAAAACAGTTGCGGTTGCCCTGTTTATTGTCAAAATAGTACAAGGTGGAGCACGCTCAACTTTGTAGAGGAGCACGCTCCCTTCATCAGTGAGGATGAACTCTACTACTATAGAGAACTGTACCTACTATGGGAGTGCGCTCCCACCCTATAAAATAGCAGTATTGCTATATTTTAATTGGAATTTCTAGAGAACATATGAAATGAACTAGGGGTTCCTTTATTGATTGCAAATGATTTGTGATAGGTTTTAGATTCTCATGAGAGCGTGAGTGATCCGGAAAGTTAGGGAATTTAAGAACTAAAACCTAAGCCAAGGTAAATATGGATTTGAATATTTATCAATATTGTCTGGCTATCCTAGTATATATAATCATTTAGTTTATGAACTGAATAGGGACTATGTACAGTGCGATGGTTTTAATAAATGGAAAATGGTGTGTACTGTGATTCATGAAAGTAGGTTCTTGAGACTTTGACTAGGTTATATGGGAGATGGGTTACCTTCCTCGCCAATATGTAACTTCCTACACAGCTACGTGGATTACATACTCACTAATGTGTTTCAGATAGATTTAATGGACATTAATGGATTGGCTATACAACACATCGACCAATGTTTTGGTCTAGCAATCACATTAATGGCGTTGGTGGGTAATCGACCCTAGTTTTATAAATAAAATGGGAATCATAGTGTAATAGTCATTGATGTCTAATTTGCATCTGTTATTTATCGAATTATATGCTTTCGATGTTCTTATTAATTAACATTGGTGCATATTGTTATTACATAATGTTCTTAATTATTTTATGAAATGTCGATGGCTTTTTGAGACTTTCTTATCATGCAAGTTGGAGCGCTCGCCCCAAATTTAATATTTCAGGTTCACAACCTAGCATTTCATCAAAGGGCAATGAGGAGATTCACGACTCTTATAATTTTGTCTATGATGCAATGAACCTTTATGTACATATATACACTGTATAATAAATTTTATATAACTTAAATAGGGTTATGAGGTTCATAAACTAGGTTTTGGGTTTCATAAACTCTACATTTATGTATATTATTAATTATCGACAAATTTTTGATTTTCTACTGCATATATTTTAAATTGTTTATTCGATATTAATATACACGTTAAGTTTATTAGGTAATGGCGGAGAAGCTGCTAGCTCTAGTAAAGTCTTTCTAGGTTACTGGGGCTTAATTAGGGTTTCAGGTTAAGTAGGGATAGGAGATTCGACAGCTTCTTATCATAGCCTACGTTAGAGCCAGAGGTTTATCACTTTAGAATTAAATGGTATATCTAATACAATTTGTTATCATGGATAAGCTCTAACCTCGTTTTGACTTTTAAGTTATTTTCGATGTAAGTGATAGTAGATTCCTTCGTACTAGAACCTAAGTTCATTAACTTTGAGAGTCGTCTTGAGTTACGAAGAAGCTTAGGACGTAAAAAACAATTTTTATCATGATTTTAAATGATAATCGAAAGATAAAAGATGAAGATATGTTACTTGTTTTGCCTTATTATATCTACGTGGTAGATATAAAAGTTATATCTTTCCTGAATGATAATAAGATAGTCAAAGTCTATCAATTCTCGTGATATGAGAAAGTATTAAGGTAAGAGTTCAAGAGAATCTTAACCTTGAGGAGTTTGAAAAAGGAAAGACATAAGAAAAACTTTCAAAGAAGAAATTAAACTTTTCTCTAATTAACTGTTGTCAATGGTCTTCGCTCTCATTGATATTATTAGACAAATAATAGTTAGTGAATAAATATCTATTGGATGTACACCTTGAGATATGTTGTACATTTGATGTTTCTACCGTTGCTTGAGGATTTTGACATAGCTGGACAGTATAGTTGGGGGAGTGCCTATTTGGCTTTTTTGTACAAGGAGTTGTGCCACGGATCTTGCGCAGGTGCACATGAGGTTGCAAGAGCATCAGTTCTTGTACAACTATAGGCATTGGATATATTTACATTCATAGCACCAAGGTGGTTGGGTGTTCTTAAAGTTCAACCTCAAATAATGGATGGAAAAGAGATGCTTAATGACGTCCCTTTGGGACACAGGTAATACAAATGTTTTATCGCAATTTATATAATATTAACTACATTTTCATTTTACTAATTTATAGATTTATATACAAATGGATCGATGCATTTTCGATTACTCAGAATGTGACAAATGTTTTATCAACATACCGTGATGCACTCGATTCGCAGAAGGTGGATGATGTGGTGTGGAAACCTTATACTAAAGTCATCAGGTCTCTTCCCGAATACTATACCGACGGTCACAGTAGTTGCCTATCGACGTGTCCCCTAATTTTTTTCCATATAGTTGAGTGGCGTCGACCGGAAAGAGTTTTGAGACAATTCGGAATGATACAGGTCGTGCAACCAAACTGTGATTACGACACCCGGCTGCACCGCATCGAGATGCGAGGACGCGTTCTAGAAAATTGGGCGAATTTTAACGCAAACTATATGAAAATGTGGGAAAATCATAGTGACAGCATAGTCGTAGCAGGACAAGAAAAAGGACACGATCAAGAAGACTACATGATGTGGTATCGATTAGTCACTAAAAAATTCATTAGACACTACATGGCTTTACGTGACTATTCGGTAACCTTTAAACTATTATTCTTCTTTCCTCGCGATTTACATCTTAAATTGTGTGTACTAACCTCGTATTCTTATGTTAGCGTAACTTGGTGCGTCGACTACAACAAGTGTTCGTTGAGGATGGGTACAAGCAAGGTCTTGATGTGCTTGATGAAGGCATCAAAATTTTAGATTAAGATGAAAGGCAAGGGTCTACTCTATGGAATTGTGGAATTGATGTCGAACAGGTCATAGATGAGGAGAATGAAGAAGAAGATGAAGAACATGACCAAGGCGAATCAAGTAAATAGGTGAGAAGAAGAAAACACAAACACAAACTGTAGGTAGGATCACTAGACGCCCTCGTCTACCATGTCATTCTCGTCAGACAAAAACTGTTGCTGAGATTAGCAGACGTTCTCCTACACCACGTTCATCTAGTCCAAGAACGAGAAGAATATAGACTGTTGGTGACAACAACTAACACTCATCCGCACCGCATCATTCTTCTCATAGGTACATTCCTACGTTGTACCCAATGCACCAGAACCTCAAATGTTTGTACCTAGCGCCCCGATCATGAATCTTCCTCCTTACCATTTCGATCCTTATGCACCTAGGCCATCGTCTTCATATATGGACCATGGAATGTTTAGACATACAATGTATCCTTCATTGCCTCGATACATGCCGAGTCCATTTACTCCACCATGTTATAATTACAATATGTCATATAGTGGAGATGAATCATTCATGAACATGTTAAGCATGCCGCCGTCTCATGTTCCTTTCAGGCTACCACATATAGGGAGTCGGTTTTTGGGATGGTTCAATCTCCGATTTTTTGAAACATCAGTACCAGAGGTGAGTTGAGTGAACTGGAGGAAGAGCATCAATCGACTCATCGAAACTCATTGCAAGATCAGCAACCTCGACAAACTCAATCGAATGTACAAATGCAACGTCCAATTCGACATAGAGTACGTCCAGTTTGCATTACGAAGCAAAAATGTCAACGTAACCGTTGATATACCTATATGATAAACTTTTTTGATGGAATGAAATCATACTTTCAAGACTTTCTTATTATTTTAATTTTAAATTCTTGACGAAGATATAACGTGGTTTTTGCCTTTACAGTTTTTCATGTACATATCTCTTTATATGATCACGATTGTGTTGCATGATTTTTAGTAGATATGGATGGGTTGCCCCCTTGAGATACGTGCATAATGTTTGCATGGATTGTCCACCTCGAGATACATACGTGTTTGCATGGCTTGTTCCCTGCTAGATATGTGAGTATCATTTGCATGAGTTGCCTACCTCAAAATACATGAATGACCTTTGCACGGTTTGCATTGATTGGACGAGATTGTATAAGTTGTCCAGCTCCAGATATGTATGCGACGTTTGCAAGGATTGAAGGAGGTTGCATGAGTTGCGCACCTTACGATACCTGTGTCACGTTTGCATGAGTTGTACGAGGTTGCTTGGGTTGGCCACCTCAACATATGCACGCGTGGTTTGCATGACTTCTCCACCTTGAAATACATGTGTGGCATTTGCATGAGTTGTCCACATCCATATAGGTGTGTGTTATTTACATCAGTTGTCTACCTTGAGATATGTATGTGATGCGGGTTGTCCATATCGAGATACGTACATGATGTGGCTTTTCCATCTCGATACGTACATGACGTTTGGATGGGTTCACCACTTTGAGTTGAACAAATTAATCCTTTTGAGGAGTAAATAAGAGGTTTTTTATTTTGTATAGATGACTTCTTTTGAAAAGGTGTCATTCATTCCACCTCATTAGTAGTATAGATGACTTCTTTTCAAAATGAGCCATTCACTCCACCTCATCAACACACATCAACACATGGAGCCGCATCATCATCAATGACTCCTTTTCAAAAGTAGACATACCTTAGTTTTGTAAATTAAAAGTAGACATTCTTATTTCATGAATAAAAAAGTAAGGTTACCTTACTTTATGAAAAAGTCCCTCTTAGGTAGCGTTTCCTATTCTTAACGTCTTTATCCCTGATGTATCATTGCTCGGCTTTCATATTCAAAAACCTTTTCCTATCAAATGATCCTCGTTGTATAAATGGCTCGACTCTATGTCTAAGTGGTGGTAATCGATAAGCTATTCCTCCACTAGGGTTGTTTCCTCTTTTGGGTCTACTCAAACCACTAGATTCACCTCTATCCATGTCAAAAAGAACAAGGAAACTTAAACAAACTACCTTGTAAAATATCTATATAGCAAAGAAAATCCATTTCAATTCCAATCAATTGACTAATAAAAGAATATTGAAATCAAAAGCTGAGGGTTTGCATGATAAAGCTCAAGGCATTCGAATCTTAAGTAAAATGGATATAAAAAAAATCGACTTCAAAACCATTTTTAAAGTCTCAACATGGCAATTACAAGTCCACACCGGATGATAAACCAGTCATTCATTAATTCTATTCATTCCATAACCTCACATATATACATTTCATTCACAATTCATTTTCCAAAATAAAATTTAGCCAAAGTTTTGACGATATTATCAAAATCGCTGAAAATCCAAACTTTGAAAACTAAAAATTCGATCGATAACTTCGGCATTCCCCCCAATTCATTTTACAGGTCATTGAGGCTTTCTTAAATCCAACAAAACATCGACATTGCAATATTGACTTTAAATTCCCAATATTTTTTTTCAAAAACCCTAAGCCCATGAAATTGAAGAGATTTTCCAAATCGATCAATTTTTTCAATCTAACCCATCAAATAATCCCTAATAGCATTATAAGCAAAAGTCATAAGGTAATTGCAAGAAATTCATCCCATAAAACCCGCAGTTTTATTTGAATTGTAATCTTAAAACCTAGCAAAATTCAGATTCAATCAAAGGGTTTAGGCGCAATACCTACTCAGGAATGAGTTCTCAAGTGCTCGTAAGAGTTCTTTCGACCTTTGGAATGCTCGAGAACACAAAGCTCGAGCTCGAGGTGTTGCAACACACTTGCCAAACTCACTTCCTCTCAATTCGAACTTGTCACCAATGGATGGACGACACAAACGAAAAAATATTAGATCTTGAAATGGGCTAAAATAGTGGCGTGATGGATTCCTAGGTTTGTTAGCGGTGGTGGAGGTACAATGGAGGTAGTGAACTGTGAAAAAAATGAAGTGGGGGTTAGGTATTGTTGTTATAAAAACCAAGAAGTATGCATAGCGACGTATGTTCAAAATACCCGGTGTTAGGAATCGCCATAATTAAATCACTAGAAATTCTTTTATTTTTTGAAAATTCCCTACAGTGATTTCCGACGCCTTTCGATCATCCAAAAATCACTAATTACTGCTAATATCAAAATTTCAATTTTGGCAATTTGAATTTTGGATTATGGTGCCTCCTAGCGCCTTACAGTTAGCCTCATGATGATGGGAATCATTTTCATAAAAACTTCAATTTTTTTAAAAAAATCAAAATGCCATTTCGTGTGAGTGTTTGTGCAATCACGTGAATGTAACAAATTAAAGTGTAATAGGCCGTAAAAATATTGCCTAAAGTTTTTTGAACTTTGGCACGTTATATGACTTGATGTTACCACATATAATTATGCAAAATTGAAAAAATTAAAGGGGTTTAATTCAATTTTATTCAAAATTTTATTCCAAACTAAATAAATACTTGAATGTAAACCAAGAATATTAATAAAGAGTGGGCTGCCTCCCGCAAAGCACTGGTGTTTAATATCGATGACACAACTTTTCCACTTTCTCGGACTAGTAAAAATCCTAATCTATCGCCCCAATTGGTGATCTCTTATCATCCTCAAATAGGTTATTTCACTATATTTTCTTTCGGATAGAGCCTTATGTGACTAAATGGAATTGATTCTTCCCCTATTCAAAGAAATGTAAGTCTTTTATACACATTAATGAAAGATTTTAGCAGTGTATACGAATGGCATTCTCAGTATTATAGTACCAGATCTCTCTACATCATTGTCTACAACTAAAAAGTCACGAATGTAGACAAACACTCCAAAATAAACTCGACCTTTCACCACAACTCTTAAGAATGTTGACCATGTTCAATCTGCAAATACAACTTTTCTATTTGGAGTTCTCTCAGTGATCTATGGGTTAGCTATTTAGATTAGTGAATTGGAAAACACGTTATTTGAAGCTCCTATTTCATAAAGCATTGTTTTATAACTCAAATACCATATTAGACAAAGTATATTGGTGCTCTGTGGAACATCTTTCTTCAAGCACTTCATGAACACGAACTTTGATTCCTTTTCTGTCTACAATTCATAACATTTGGGTGTCTTTGCATGCTTGTATGCATTACTTTGTTTTTCTTTTCCATGTCTTGCTCATGTACTTCGAACAAGTCTTCAACAAGTTCATTATGCAATTCATCATTAGGAGGAGATGCTCCATAAGTGGTAAATATATTAGTAAGGAAGCTCAAATGGTCAGAAACAAAAAAAGTAACTATTCTATCATCATGTGCCAAGGTGATCAAACCAACAAAGATATCAATCATATCCTTTGCCCTTTTCATAAACGACTTTCCCAACAGAACATGACCCATGTTAGACATTGGCATGTCTTCCATGTCAATAATATAGAAGCTCCTGGAAAAACTAAGCCCTTAATGTGTACTAACACTTCTTCCAACAATCCTAGGGGTTGGATTGAAGATCCACCCATTATGTTAATGAGAATGTCAGTGTCTTTCAACTCAAAATCATGCAATGAGAACATAAAGATGACGATATGATGTCCACTTATGCACCTAAGTCAAATATGGCCTTTTCTCTCAAAATGTCTCTTGTCACACATGGAATGCTAAATGCATTTGGGTCGAAACATTTCTGTAGAGCATCACGATTATCATCATCAACTTTGATTTCTTTCATCTCTGTTATAGTTTCTTACAAAATCAGCTTGCCTCTTGCTTTGGTAACTTACTTTCATCGCCATTTTTATCTTCTTTTACTTTGTTCTGTTTCAAGGACTGTTTGTAGTTCTAACCTTCATTATGATTTTTCACCTAAATTCTTTATGGAAATGGAGCTATAGGTATGACATCTCGCTTCCATCGTCTTGTCAATGGTGCTTCTTTTTTCTCTACTTCAGCTAATTCTCTTTTCTCCTAAGTCGAGCAAGATTAGACTTGAACTCTACCGAGTTATCAGCCAAAGAAATCATATTCACATGTGCATTGGGGTTTGTCATCGGTTGAGATGATAGTTTCCCTTTATTATTGACGTCCCCTATAATGGCCAACATGTTAGACATATTGGACAACAAGTTTTATATTGATGCTTTAATTTTCGCTTGGTACTGCTGCTGAGCTAATATCATCTGCTTCATCATTTCTTTTAGGTTAACCCTGGGTACTGAGTGAGCCAAGCTTGTAGTAGTGGTTGTCACCTTGGAACAAAGTTCTTAATGTTTGGGTTCCTTGGCCCAAAGGTAAAATTAGTATGATTTTTCCATTCTCTCCTATTATAATAGTTAGACTACTTCCCATATTGATCCTATGAAGGTTCCTGAAACAATCCCATGACATTCAATCGTTTGTTTTCCTAAACCAAGTGAATGTCGCCTTGGAACAAAGTGCTATAACACAAGCTTTGGTTTAGCACTTCTCTAAAATAATTCTACTTCATTCACGGCTTTAACTCATAAACTTTGCTTTATAGTTTGCTTTCTCCCGAGGAAACCATCACTCATTGTCTAACTATGTCACTGGAATGACCTTTTTGCTTAGATTGATTCATGACTTTCTTAATGTATCTTCTTGCCTCAATTGGCTTGATGGCAAGTAGGCTTCCATTGCACATTATGTCAAGTAAGATTGACACGTGGCGAGCGTATACAATAATTTTTCAGTATATTCTTTTTATTTGTAGTAGTGATAAGTGAGATCGTCTATAAATAGATTTTGCAAACATCTTTAGAAAAAAGGATTTCAATTATTTATTATTATTTTGTTTTAATTTAATTAAAAATCAAATTAAGATTATCTAATCAAATAATGAAAATAAATATAAAACAAACATCTAAACAAATATCCATAACAATGAAGCATTAATCCATTTTGAATTCGAACATATTCATTAAATTATAGTCATAATCGTACTTTTATCATATTAAAAGGTATTCTTAAATCATTAAACTTGAATCATAAGTAAGTTCATAACCTTTATCAACTACCGATTTTCCTTATATCAATGAAAAAGCCACATCGTAATTTTATTAAATTAATCCATAGAAACATCAAAGAAATTAATTAGACAATAAAACTTCATTAAATTCTATGAATGAACTAATTAAAGCTAATAACTTTAGAAAGACACTTCAATATTAAACTTAGATCTTAATCCTTCTTGGACAATTAAATGGTAAAATGCCTCTTTAAACAATCTAGTTACTACTTCAAACTAGATATAAAATTTAAATATCACTATACATATTCTAGACTTTGCATGCAATACAAAGCTTCATAATTGTAATCCGCAAATAACAACCTATTAAATCAATGAATTGATGAATACGATTAAGTTTGAACCATTAAGTACAAATCAATCTTCAGTACAACTACATTACAAAATGGATCAAGTTCATGTTCGGCCTTTATTTAGATTGATAAACTACTCACACATATTCATAATAAAAATCGCAATAAAGTAGATAGAAAAGCATGAATAAATACCTTCTTGATTAATAATTTGAACATTCGAATCATCTCAAAAAGCAATGAACAATAAAACTAAAATAAAACCTAATAAAAATAATAAATATGCCTTTAAGAGCAATGACATATGATCTAGGATACTCAAGGGCACACGATTCGAAGCCCAATGTTCATGTATAATGTATTTTAAGTTGTAAATATCAAATCAAAACAAAATTCCTTATTTTTCTCTTAAAAACTTGATACTGACCCCAGTGAATGATCACCAAATCCTTATTGATCTTGATTCACCAGGTACATCGGTGGAAAGCCGTCTCTGTCCTTCATTGATTTATCTCGTGAATCAGGTATCACATTTGATGTACTTTTGATTTGTTGGCTCTTTTCTCATATTAACTAATTCTTTCTCTTTTTTCCTTTTTCTTCCATTTTTTCACGTGACCTAAATATAATCTGAAATCATAAAAAAAAACGTAGTGTAATATAGACTGTAAAACATTGTCTAATTATTGACTTATAAAACACCATGTAAAACCACTCAATGTAATACTCTCAATTATATTATATTTTTATTCTTTATTCTATTTAATAATTATTTATTCTTATTCTTAGACAAAAGTGATCATTAAATAAAAACATATTATCCTCATAAAAATAAAAATATGATAGAGTAAAAAAATTTAATGAAAAACCCCTTATTTGAAAGTTCAACCCTTAGTATGTAATACACCTCGGAATTCAAAGCTCAATTAATTACCAAGGCAGGGCAATTATATAGGTTTTCCAAATCTCCATTGACAAGCATCAAGCGTACGATGACTAATATAGAATATCATGATACAAAAATTACTAAATTAATCTCAATTTTAATAAATGTTTAAAAATACCACCACAATCAAAGTCTATAGGAATTTTTAATCACCAATAATTATCATTATCATGTTCAATTATTGGAATGTTTGAAAAAAAAGGTACTTAAAATAATTTAGATATCAACTCTGGAACTAAATCTTCTATGCTTTCCTAGCCATTTCCTTTGGATGTCGTTATTATTTTTTGTTAGGACCCGTCTCACTAAGTCCTGACTAAGCCTAATTACTATAATTAGGCACCTAAGCCACACAATCAACTTTGTACCTCAAAATACTTTTGATCTCTATCCCCAATAATGCTCCAAGAAAATAATTTAGATCTTAAACTAACCTCGGTTCTTAATTTATTTCATTGGAGCAAATTTGTCAATCATATGCATATTTTATAAAAGTCTTTGCAGCACCTTCCCTAAATGTGGCTTGCCGAAAAATCTACCTAATAGACAATAGAATGGGAAAAGGCCTAGAAAGACTCGTAACTCCTAACTGTTCACAATATATGTAAAATTAAATCATTCAACATGACTTCCTATATCAAATCCTTATTTGCCGATTTACAATCCTAATAGAAATTAAAACTACCATATAAATCAAAACTACATCCAATTGAACCATAAGTAACTTCAACCTTCCTTAATCTAGTTCATGAAGCTCTTACAACCTATCTAGGAGTGTTTTGTGCCCTACACCTAACCCAAAACACAAAGCATATATAAACATTTTTACAACAAGAAAATTAAAACTTTAACTTGTAATGGATTAACAAAAGTTCTTAATGACTTATTTGTTCTTTCTTATCTTTACGAAGAAGCTGACATAATTAAAAAAAACTTGAAGTTGTCAGGTAAGTGAACTCCTATAATGCTCTGTTCTCCAAAAAATGTTAGTTCGAATATATGGAGACATGTAATTACATTTCCAAATAAAAATAATTTTATATAACAAAATAAAACTCTTTTATTACTATTTTAAGGTTCACAAACAGGTTATTGACCTAAGAATGAACCTAAATATTTAATAAGAGTCAATGCATGCTACCTAAAAAACTTGTATGCCTTTGGTCTTCCATCTTCCAGTCTTACCGGTTAAGAGACGTGGCCGAAGTCTCGCTCATGAATAGTAGCACTAACAAGCCATCGTCCAGAATGATACGAATGCACGATCGAGAATTATGCGAAATGCAATGCAGACTAAACATAAATGTAGGTATAAAGATAAATTTCATAAATAGTAAAGACAACTATAGAGTTTACTTACAACCAACCATTTTTGAAATAAATTATCGAAGTTCTCAGAACATCGAATCACTTTAAAAGTGGCTACAATAGGTTCCCTACATACAAGATAATAATAAGGGTCAAGCTTTAAGTGAAACAAATTAATGAAACCCCATGAAAACACATACCAAAGTTTGCTCGATAACTTTTCTCGAAAATAATTATATATAACGACTTCAACTTGCTTTCAATTAGCTAACTTGGGTTAACTGCATAACCCTCAAAACCTTAATATTTTTCATATAGACCAAAAAGAAACTTGTAGAGCTTACTTCATACTTTTTATCAACTCCAAGAACACTCAAGTTGGATTACAAAGGGAGAAGTTTAAAATTTTTCCATGCATCATGTTAATTAAGCAAACTTTATTAATATAGAACTACCAAAACTTCTCCGAGTCAATTTTTTGCAACTATAACTTAAAAACTCTACACCAAACATTAATAATTCACTCAATGCGACTTCCAATTTTTTCCACAGCTCATGGAGTCAATTCGGAAAAATACCAATAAGAAAATTTGTTAACGTTTACGAAACCATAGAAACTGAGGAAAGTAATGATTTAGTGATGAACTAACATGCACACAACAATATTAAACACAAAATTGAAATTGCAGTAAAACTTGAATGTCTTTCTATGCATAGGCTTAGCCTAAGCGATCAATTAATCAAGTTGATAATGTGAACAACCACCAAAATTATCTCACGTTCTCATAAAACTCAAGTAATAAATGATGATCCACACAAAGGTGACCTTGAGTATTCAACAACTAATTTTTTTATTATTTCAAGAATTTTGACTTCTCGTCTCCATAAAGTTCTTCAGTCCTTTATGCACCTTTATATTTGATATGTTCTTATAATCCATCTTGAGGTTCTCTCCTTGTAGTATCAAACTTTTTCACTGTTATAAACTAATACAAATCGTTGCTTTGTTGTTCTATCGATCTCTTATTTTATTCCAACATCAACTTCAGCTTTATCTTTATCTTTGACTCTAATTTTGACTTTGTAATCTTCATTGGAATATCCATTGTAATCTATCTCAGAGTTGTAACTACACTCGAACATCATGCTGAGTCAGGCTTCCATCTTCATTGCAGCATTTACATAATTAACTTAACTTCTATGTTGACAATATACAACCAACAAGAATAGATCGACCCAAACACAGTAAAATAAGGTCTAACATAATTTTTCTAGAATCCTAATGTAAGTCAATTTTTATCTACAAAAAATCTTCAAAATAATTATCGACAGATTTGCATCAATTCACTTCATGAAAACCCTTGCCAACATTAATGGAATTTATTCTAAATTGTTGAGCATCAATCCTACACATCAATTATCCATAACTCCTACCAATTCCATTCAAAACCAAGCGAAAGAAATAAAAAATTGCAATAATTCAAGCTGAAGTGTGAAAAATGCCCCAAATTGAGAATTTACCAAATTTCGATCGGAATACCTCAATTCTACCATGAAAACTTGTCACAAAGTGAGCATCTTGCGATCCTCTACTATTTCACATTAAAAAAACTAGGAGAGAATTAGGCTTCGAGAGATGAAAAAATCCTATCTTGATCACACAACATCTACATATTAGTCGAACAATGATCAATCACAATTTCATAATCATCCGGTTAAAGATAATGGTTGATTATATCAAATCATTGCACTCCTAACAGATGATTTAATATTGTATTTGTCAATGAATTTTATTTGATAAAATTCACTTTGAATATTCTTATTAAATGTCATAGTTTGTCTAGGATTCAAGATTATCATACATTTCTAGTGTGACTAGAAATTTTGGAAGGTGTTTTCCCTCCACAATCTCCCTACACCTGATTTTCTCCCTGTTTTACTGTGAAATAGTAAAGAATCGCAAGATGCTCACTTCGTAACAAGTTTTCATGGTAGAAATGAGGTATTTAGATCAAAATTTGGTAAATTCTCAATTTGGGGCATTTTTCACATTTCAATTTGAATTATTTGTTGCTAAAAAATGATTTCTTTCTAAATATAATGTTTATTTTAAAGACATTATCAGTAATAAATTAAATCTTTAAATGTTCAAGTGCCACAAATGAGAACCGAACTACTTTAGAAAAATTAACAAATGTTGGGGTATATGCCCTAGGCCAATTTTGTAAACGTTATTTAACTATTATAAGTACATGCACGTTTCTTTTATAATAGTATTCATGGATAATTATTGTATTATTCTAAATGTCCCTAAGTAGTTATTATTGTGGGAACAATAATAAATTAATACTAGTATGAGTTTTGATTGATAACCATGTGATGATTATGCATTTATGGATACGGATAAATATAATGGGTATCTGTTGGGAACAGATGTTGGAGTGACCTGCTATGAGAACACTACATGGTCAATGTCTTAAGTGATTCTCATGAGAGTTATATCATTTAGTCCTTTGACTTGAGATCACTTGAGATTCCAACATTAAAAGCACAATGATTTGATACAATCAACTATTATTTTTAACATGATGATTATAAAGATTGTAATTGGTCATTGTTTGACTAATGTGTGTATGTTATGTGTTCAAGAAAGAATTAGTCCCTCTCTTTTAGAGAGAGATATCTATTGGGCCCCTCGATATGTTAGACTGATAAATGTCAATGTCTAGTGTCACGGCCCGACCCGCCCCAGCCTACCCCCAAGATACAAGGGCCTACTGGGTACACATCGGGACTGCACAGGCAGTGTGGCGCTTAAGCCTACCCCCAAGATACAAGGGAGCTCAGTTGGTACTCATGGTTCGCATTAAAGCCCCTTAATGCGAGTTCGAACCGTGGGGGGGGGCGAAAAACCACGGGGACTGTGGATGGTGTGGAGGTGCGCGGGATTATCCTAGTTAAGCGCCACACTGCCTGTGCGGTCCCGATGTGTACCCAGTAGGCCCTTGTATCTTGGGGGAAGGCTGGGGCGGGTCGGGCCGTTACATAAAAAAGCGCCTTTTTATGTAACGGCCCGACCCGCCCCAGCCTACCCCCAAGATACAAGGGCCTACTGGGTACACATCGGGACCGCACAGGCCGTGTGGCGCTTAACTAGGATAATCTCGCGCACCTCCACACCATCCACAGTCCCCGTGGTTTTCCCCCCCCCCCACGGTTCGAACTCGCATTAAGGGGCTTTAATGCGAACCGTGAGTACCAATCGAGCTAGAGCTTAACTAGGATAATCCCGCGCACCTCCACACCATCCACGGTCCCCGTGGTTTCCCCCCGCACGGTTCGAACTCGCATTAAGGGGCTTTAATGCGAACCGTGAGTACCAATTGGGCTACTTGCTCAGTTGGTACTCACGGTTCGCATTAAAGCCCCTTAATGCGAGTTCGAACCGTGGGGGGCGGAAAAACCACGGGGACTGTGGATGGTGTGGAGGTGCGCGGGATTATCCTAGTTAAGCGCCACACTGCCTGTGCGGTCCCGATGTGTACCCAGTAGGCCCTTGTATCTTGGGGGTAGGCTGGGGCGGGTCGGGCCGTTACATCTAGTGAATTGATTGGATTAATGTCACTTGAGAATTTCAGTCTACTTAAAGATTGAGACTAGTAGATTGAAATATAAGGGTGACATTCCATGTCTTATATTTAATAAAAAGATATCCCGTGACAAAAGGATATGATATACATTGTCTATTAGGTTGTATCGATTTATTGATCTTCATGCTACTTGGGTAGTGATAATGTCTTGCTATAGGTCGTTTACGACTTGTGTACCAAAATGATTTTGGTTCACTACCAACGTTGTATGAGACTATTAGGTTGCATACAAAGAACAAATTTGCATGATTTAATATTGTCTGGGTTAACGAATCTTATTTGATAAAATTCATTTTGAAGATTCTCATTAAATGTCCTAGTTTCACTAGGATTCAAGATTCTCATACATTTATAGTGTTACTAGAAATTTTGTCTCTTAGTGAATCCTATTTTGAATAGGACTCGAATTGGAATTATAGTATGACTTTAATCCTTATTTGAGTTTTAGATAAATTACAACTCTTATTGGATCAGTAATTGTAGATTCTCAATGACTCTATACTTTTTAGAGTTGGATTTTATCTAGGACTCTATTTGGAGTGTGACTAGAAGATGGAGTTTTTACACAACTCAACCTAATGTACTATAAATAAGAAATTAGGGACACATTTGTAATGTGATTTTTGCCGAGAGAGACTTTTCCTAGAGAATTTATGGTATAATTTTTGTCCTAACATTTTTGGGGCTAGCACTCCGGATCGTGATCATCCTTTCATTTATGGATTTCTAATAGAGAACGTTCATCTCTCGTTGTGTCTTAAAGGAATTGATCAATACCAAACAAGGCAGACATGGAGTTATTCTTGCTAAGGTATGATTTTTTTAATTGGCACATCAATTTAATGGAATCAATTGGATCTTTTTTTGGGGATGTTTGAAAAGGTTTCGAAAACTTCTGCAGCGCATGATCCCTTAAACCCAACAGTGGTATCAAAGCCAGTAGGCATGATTTAATTAAATTGTAATATGCCTTTATTTTTTATATACATGATATATAAGTCAATCTTGATATTTTTTATATGGTTTCATCTTTGCGTTTAGTAGAATTAATCTATATGCGAAAGTGTAAAAGTATTGGCATGGCGTTGTTGATGTAGTCGCACCATCATAGACATACATGCAAAAAATAGATGCGCATCAAACTTGGCGGTTAATATCTTGCTATTTATGTACATAGATATGTGTAATTTAATAAGTTAGTTGTTGTATGGGATATGAAAGCCTTGATATTGATTAAAAAAATAAAAAGATTTTGTCTAAAATAGGATTCGATCCCTAGCCATTCAACTCTTTTTGGAATTCATTAGCCATCCTAGCTAGCAATTCAACTTGTAACAAGATTACAAAATAAAATTAAAAGGAAAATCTATTTGTAATAGTATTACAAAATAGAATAAAAAGAGGACTTTTGTTCATATTAGTATTCGATCCCTAGTCTTCCAATCCGTTGGAATGCCTCAACCATCCTAGGAAGCATTCCTAGTTGTAATTGGATTATAAAGCAAAATTAAAAGTACAAATCTGATTGTAGTAAGATTACAAAATAGAATAAAAGGAGGACTTTTATACATAGTAGGAGTCGATCCTCAGTCTTCCAACTCGTTGGAATGCCTTAACCATCTTTGCAAGCATTCCAAATTGTAATGGGATTACAAATCAAAATTAAAGTACAAATCTGATTGTAATTGGATTACAAAATATAATAGAAGAACTTTTATTGAGAGTATGATTTGATCCCTCAACCACCGACTCATTGGAAAGACTTAGCCATCTAGGCTATCCATTATAAGTTGTAATAAGATTACAACTCTATTTATATTAATTGAGTTATATATATTAACTGAAAGAAGTTTTAATTGATTAATTACCATTAATTAAATGAGATTATTGTTCATTAATTGGATTGAATTAATTTAATTGGAAGGTGTTTTAAATGAATTAATATCAATTGAAATTAATGGGAATATTATTAATTTTAAATAAAATATTTAATTAAAAAGGGTTTTAATTAAATAGAGTCTAATAAAAAAAATTTATGGAGATATATATTTAATTAAGGACATTAATGAAAATAGATTCTTTCATGCACTTGGAAAATTTTAAGATATTTAATATCCTTGATTTGTTTTATGATGTCTTATTGATATATGAGAATGTTTATTCTGGTTTTATTTTAATGATCTTTATTCTATGCATATTGGGTATATATATGACATTTCATAATTAAATAGACGCTAGAATTAGTCATTGTAAAACGCTACATGGATTGTAAAACTTGATAAAAGTCCCTTGATTACAGTTTTAAGTTAATGCCACCCATTTTAAACACTTGTTAAGGCCTCGATCACATAAATTTAGGTATGCCTTCGCACGGTGTATTGTGTTATCTTAGTGAGACAAGCTGGGTAACAGTTACCTGGATGTTTTAAATTGGTTTAACTTTATAAAACTATTAAAATAGTTTTGGGCTTTAAGCATTGAAGAGATGTAACATGTTGTGACATATGATGTCTAAGTCTCATAAAGAACCTAAGAGTTGGATTTGATGCAATTGGTAATGGTTACCTACCATAATAACTTGATTTTGAGTGTCATGCCTTAGCTGTCTCAAAATTAAGTGAAATATAGATCTTAGACCACTAAATTAATATTTAAGGGGGTTATTATTTAGTGGGTGTATAATTACTCACTAATAAATTATTCTGCACGATCTTCTAAGTGTAGATGTTAAACTCCTAACAACACTAATTCATAGCAACTGCGATCAATCCTTGAGAAGGATAAAATCATTTCTAAGACTAATTTCCCCATTTTGATTAGAAAATTGATAAATGTTATCAACCATAAAATAAGGGTATATGTCATAGATTAATAATTCCTTTTATTGAAAAACTAGCACCAAAATCAGACAAGTGTTTATTTGTGGGGTATCCTAAGGAAAAAAAGGATATTACTTTTATAATCCCGCTGAGAACAAAGTGTTTGTTGCTCGGTATGGTGCCTTTATGGAAAAACAGTTTATTTCAAAAGACACTAGTAGGAGAGAAATAAATCTTGAAGAAGTTCAAGAATCACAGATAAACACTGAACTGCAACTAGAAGTTCAACAACGTTCTGAACCAGTTGAACCTCCTCAAGTGACACAAGGCCCACGTAAATCCGGTAAGGTAAGACAAGAGCCAGAGAGATTCGGATTTCTCATTACTGATAGTCATGATGTGTTGCTTATGGATCAAAATGAGCCTACCACTTATCAGGAGGCTATGTTTGGACCGGACTCAGATAAATGGCTATGTGCCATGAACTCTGAGATGCAATCCATGTATGATAACCAAGTTTGGAACTTGGTTAATTTACTTGAAGATGGTAAGACCATTGGATGTAAATGGCTTTCAAGAAGAAAATTAACATGGATAGCAAAGTGGATACTTTTAAAGCAAGACTTGTAGCAAAAGGTTTCAGGTAGACTCAAGGTGTTGATTATTATGAAACTTTTTCGCTAGTATCCATGCTTAAATCTATAAGAACTTTAATTGCCATTGCTTCATATTATGACTTTGAGATATGGCAAATGGATGTAAAAACAACATTTCTTAATGGAAAACTGCTTGAGGACGTGTATATGACATAACCTGAAAGTTTTGTACATCCTGAGAATTCTAGGAAGGTATGCAAGCTTCAAGGATCCATTTATGGATTAAAGCAAGCTTCTCGGAGTTGGAATCTTCGTTTTGATGAAGCAATCAAGGATTTTAGTTTTATTAAGAACGAAGATGAGCCTTGTGTATATAAGAAGGTCAGTGGGAGTGTAGTTATTTTTTTGGTACTGTATGTTGATGATATATTACTTATTGGAAATGACATCCCAACAATGCAGAATGTGAAGTCTTGGTTAGGGAAGTATTTCTCAATGAAAGATTTAGAAGATGCAGCTCATATCCTAGGGATAAGGATCTATATGGATAGATTTAATAGGCTAATCGGTTTAAGTCAGAGTGCTTACATAGACAAGGTGCTGAATAGGCTCAGTTTGCAAGACTCTAAAAGGGGATTGTTGTCAATGTCTCATGGCATAAGTCTCAGCAAGAGTCAATGTCCTAAGATAAATGATGAGTGAGACCATATGAAAAAGATTCCATATGCATCAGCTATTGGATCTATCATGTATGCCATGCTATGCGCTCGACCTCGTGTATCGTATGCTTTGAGCACTACAAGCATATATCAGTTAGATCCTGATGAGAGTCACTAGATAGCAGTAAAGAACATTCTTAAATACTTAAGGAAGACTAAGGAAGTGTTCTTGGTCTATGGAGGTTTTGAAAATGATCTAGTTGTAAATGCTTACAAAGATGCAAGTTTTCAAACTGATATATATGATTTTAGATCGCAGTCTGGATATGTGTTCACTTTGAATGGGGGTGCAATAAGCGGGAAACGTTCGAAGCAAGAGACTGTGGCAGATTCTACAAAAGAAACCGAGTATATTGCAGCGTCCGATGCAGCAAAAGAGGCAGTTTGGATAAAAAAGTTCATTTCTGAACTAGGTGTGGTTCCAAGTGTTGCTAACCCTATTTGTTTGTATTGTGACAATAACAAGGCAATAGCACAGGCCAAGGAACCTAAATCACACCACAAATCCAAACATATACTCAGGCGTTTTCAACTCATCAAAGAAATTATTGAGAGGGGAGACGTGAAGATTTGCAGAGTACCTACTGAAGACAACGTTGCGGATCTATAGACAAAAGCTCTTCCACAAGCAAAACATGATGGTCATGTTAGAGCATTAGGCATTAGATGCATGTATGATTGGCCTAGTGCAAGTGGGAGATGTTGGGGCATATGCTATAGGTCAATCCATTAACTGTCTTTCTGAATACTTTTAGTTAATAAAATAGAGGATTTCATTTGCCGTTTATTATAATTAATTTGCTTGTTTACATTATAATAAGATCCATGGGTATTTACAGAAATATCATAAATGTCCCTAGTTAGTCATTATACTGGGAACTATAATGAATTAAGACTAATGTGAGTCTTGATTGATGATCATATGATGATTATACATATAGGGATATGAATCAAGATCACGAGTGCTTGTTAGGGAACAAAGTACTGGACCGACCTGCTATGAAAACATCATATGGATTAAGTCATAGTTGTTTCTCATGATTAGATATATTTTTCAGTCCTCTGACTTGAGATTACCAGAGACTTCAACATTAGGAACACAGTGATTTGACACAATCAAACATTATCTTTAACCAGACGATTATAAAGGTTGTGATTGGTTATTGTGTGAGCAATGCGATGAGTTGTGTAATCGAGATAGAATTTGTCCCTCTCATATAAAGAGAGATATCCAGTGGATCCCTCGATATGTTAGACTGTTAAAAGGCCTAGTCTAAGTGAATTGATATTGATCAATGTCACTTGGATGTTTTTAGTCTACCTAGAGATCGAGACTAGCACTATTGAACATGTTGGATGACAATTTCATGCCTTATGTTTGATCAAAAAGATATCGTGTGACAAAAAGATGTTATATACACTATTGATTAGGTTGAATCAATTTGATATTCGTACAACTTGGATAGTCATAATGTCTTGCCAGAGGCCGCTTATGACTTGTATACCAAAATGTGTTTTGGTACACTGCCAACGTTATATAAGCCTATTGGGTCGCACACTAAGAATGGTTTTGCGAGATTTTAAGATGGTTTAGAAAAAATGAATTTTATATGATAAAATTCATGACACAAACATCTTTGTGGTGTATTACACTTATACTTCTTTAAGTAGAGGTATATGTGTAATTTACTTAACCGTATATATATAAGGGTTGTATAAATAGACGTTTTAAATTAGAACACATGTATGAAAGATTAAGGGCCAAATCTCTATTCTCGTTTCAGAAACGAATTAGGGTTTTCCGTTAAGCTCTGGATTGTTTTGAAGAGAAACAAAAAGGTTTGGTATTCCTCGAAGCTAGCATTTCGAATCTCGGTCGCCTTCGTGTGTGGACTACTGGTAGAGGGCGTTCATTGTTGGTAACGCCTTATAGATCGATCAACCTTCAGAAAGGTATATTGTGATCGAGGTATGATTAAGTTTTCATGGTTTAAATGTTTTTAATGGAATTATATTCGGATCCTGTTGGGATTTTTGTCAAAATTATTTTGTAATGTCCACTGCGTATGAACCCCAAAAATCAACAAGGTTATGTTATATTTTTTGGGTTCGAAAAACTAGTTAAAACTTAAGATTTTTTTCAAAAACACTAAAAGGATCAAACGAAATCTATTAATCTGATTATCATAGTTGAAATCATACCTTGATTGCTACTTCCCTGTTTATGTTGATCGACTTTCAAGATGTTCACACAAGCGCCCTCTACCAAAAATACACACACGAATGGTGGTCACGAGTTGGAGTGCTAGATATAAAAGATGTTGAAAATGTTTTTCTCCTCTTCTTAGAGTCCAGAGAATTCACAAAAAGCCAAGACAAAATTCCAATTCATTTTTTGGCTTTCAGCCTCATTTGTACATATACAATACTCACATTTAAACACCTATTCATACAACCATTGTGTTTTAGGGTTTCAAGTGAATGCGATATATACCCCTACTTAAATTAGCAATAATATCGCAAACCGTAATGGCTTTTCCGACATGGATTTTATCCTATAAAATTCATCGATTCAAGCCATTCGTAATCATGCAAAGTCTTTCTTTGTGGGTGACCCAATAGGTTCATACAATGTTGGCAGTGAACAAGAATTTCTTTTAGTACACAAGTCATAAGCAGCCTCTAGCAAGGCATTAAGACTACCCAAGTTGCATAAAGATCAAAATCGATACAACCTAATCAATAATATATATCACATCCTTTGTTGTATGATATCATTTGATTAAGCATAATGCATAGAAAAGTCATCCTTAATGTTCAATCATACTAGTCTTGATCTGAAGATAGACTGAAAACACCCAAGTGACATTGATCATTTCAATTCTCTTGCACTTGGCCAATTGTCAATCTATCATATCGAGAGAATCATTGATATCTCTCTCTTTATGATAATGACAATTTTTATCTTGATTACATACCTACACACATTATTTATAGAGTAACCAATCAAAACCTTTATAATCGTTTAGTTAAAGACAATTTTGATTGCGCCAAATAAGTGTGCTCCTAATGTTGAAGTTTTTGGTAATCTCATGTCAAAGGACTAAATGAAATACCTACCATATGTAACACTCGTGACTTAATCCTTATGAAAAACTAATAATTAGACTTGTTTTACAAGGTAATTTAGGTTGATTTTGCATATAAATGATGATATTACACTGGGTATTCTCATTTTTTTCGTAATTTCAGGACTTAGTTAGGAAAAATAAAGAAATAGAAGAAAAAAGGAAGAGCAAAACAATTAACTGAAGATCAGTGCCAGCGATTACCTAGCAATACGAAAATACATTAAGAATCGCTGTCGAAATCGAAAGTAGAGAAGAGCCAACGAATCTTCGGTGAGTTAGAGTTTACACTAAGAATCACCAATTGAATCGGTGGAGCATAGAGACCAAATTCCAATGATTAGCTCAGTGATTTATGAACATAATGGAATCGCTGACAAATCGTTGAGTTTGGTTACCAGTTTTTTATATTATTGTGAATGAATTTGAGTTTATCTAAGATTTGTATAATTATGAAACTATAAATAGAACTTTTAACGCTTTGAAATTACACTTTCTTTGAACCTCTATAAGCATTTTTTTAGCCTCAAGTTAGTTTTTATTGAGTTTATATGAAGCTACATTGGGACTTTTATTTATTTCATTAAGAAGTATTTATTTAATTATGTCTTTCAATTATATTATTATGTTATTTATTTTTAGCATGAATGAGTAGTTTATTCATCTAAATAAACCCTAGCCATGTTTATACTTTGGATTGATATATATATATATATAATTAAGGAATAATGTACTTAATGCTTTAAATCTAATCATACACAACAATTACGATTTTAATAAGTTGTTTTGTGTATTACAATTAATGATTATTGATATTGTATGCATAGTTGCAAATATGTATTATAATATTTTGATTTTGACTCTATGTCTATGATTATTGACAACAACTATAGAAGTAGTAACTAGCATTAGTCCATGGGGTCATATTACCCGAGTGGATGTTCTAGGTGATTGTGTTCTAAGTTATTTATTGATTAGTATATTTTGATTAATATTCGGTTCAAATTAGGTATGATTTTCATTGAGTGTTAATGCTATCGTAGTTTCTATTTTATTGCATTTTATCCAATATGTAGATTTACAGTGATAAGAATATGGCTTATTTTCTATTGAACATAGGAAAAGTGATGATTTGCTAAAGGCTATCAACCTATTATGAATTAAAATTTAATAATTCAAGATTCTATTTTATATGATTATAACTAGGTTACGAAGTGATGTTATGTTTTAGTGGTTTCAATGCGATCCAAGTCTACTACATAGTTTAATGGGTGTTTGTTTAGATGTTTGTTTAGATATTAATATTATATTAAATTTAAATATTGTTTAATTAAGTTTGCGTTGAATTGTTTAAATTAGTTTAATTAGTTTAGTTAATTAAGTTAGTAGTTATATTTTTTACTTATTTAGTATTTTAATTCTTGTTTAATTGAATTAACTAAATTAAGAAAAATAAGAGAAAAAATATTTTCCTTAGAAGTTTGCAAAATTCATGTGGAGACGATATCTCATTTACCACTACTACAAATAATAAGAAAATACGAAAAACTATGGTGCACTATGAACACGTCTCAATTTTTCACACCATTGTTGATGATTTTTGAATAATTTCTTAGAATTGTATAAGTTATATGTTCTACATTCTTCGTCGATCTAATTCTACAGGATATGTACATTCGTTTGATCATGTAATAGATAGAACTTTTAATATAAGTTTAAGACAACTTAGGGAAAATTTAGCTAATAGGGTGGATGATAAAAAAATAACAATGATGGCGATGTCATTAATAATAATAATAATAATAATAAATTGAGTTATCAATAATAATAACGACAATAATAGAGAACTTACTTTTAGACAAGCAAATCAAAATGTTACAATATATGAGCCTATATATAGCATACCCTAATGGATTTCCTGAATTTGTACTTAGATCTGGATTTATTAGTGCTTTACCTAGCTTCTATGATAAAGACAATGAAGACTCATAGAAATTCATAAAAAGAGTATCAGCATAAAGTTAATGGAATGAAACAGAAAGAAGGTACCTTAGAACAAGTCAAACTTAAAGTTTTTCCTTTTGCATTAAAAGTTATCAAGCATAAGATTGGTTGTTCTATCTCCTCCAAGATCAATAACTAAATGGACTCAAATGTTAGAAAGTATCCTAGATGAATATATGTCTGCTAGAAAAATTAATTCTTACAGAAAGCAAATCACAGTTGGAAAGATGAAAGATAATGAAGATTTTAATAACCTTTGGGATAGATTCCAAAGATTAGTTTTTTCTTCTCCACAACATGGATATACTCAAAGAGCTTTATTATAGTATTTTTATGAAGAACTTAATTACTTTGAATAAGGTTATTAGATACAGTATGTGATGAATCTTTATTTGAAACAACACCTTCTTTAGCTAATGAAGCAATTAGTAAAATGGCCAAACAATCTAAGCAATATGGTGAAAATATCGAATCCTCAAGAAAGAAACTTTATAAAGTTGATAATATAAGAAATAATACAACTGATGATAAAATTGATGAATTATCTAATATAGCTAAGTTGTTAATTAATAATAGATCTAATAAGTTAAAGCCTGAGGATTCTATAATGAGGTTACACATCCTACGGATGTGTGTCCTACCTACATGAAGAAAATACTGAAGATGTTAATGCAATAATAAACCAATTTTTAGGCCCTTTAAAAAATCAATATAATAACAATACTTATTATCTTAGAAGACCATACCCAAATCTTAGTTATGGTCCTCAAAATCAAAATTATAATACTTATAGACCAAGAGCTAAGATGCAATCCGCATTTAATCAGCAACCTCAACAAAATGCTTAGTCTATAAATCTAAATTTAGAGCAAATCTTGCATAACTTAATGAACCAAAGTCATCAAAACTTTACATAGATTTCTCAAAATCAGGTCAAAACTTATATAACTATTAATGAACTGAGAAATTAGTTAAGTCAAATAAATTTAAAAATAAATAGGTTAAGTACTCAACAGAGAAATTAAGCTAAAGCAATTACTCAAGCTGTTGTTTCTCCTACTAATTAAGCATAAGTTAATGCTTTATTCAGTTATGAGAAAGACACACCTATAACTGGAAAGATACTTATACAAGGTAATAGAAATAAAACATATAAAAACATTGAAGAATAAAAAAAAAGAAATGATGGTCAATGTCATTCCTACTAGATAATGGATGGCTAAACAATTGAAATATACACATTTTGCTGAAACATTATGCTCATGGTATTTAGCTAGAGTTGAAGCATATGAAAGATATTTACAAAAGTGTGAAATAATTGTTAAAGAAGAAAATGATAAGATTCCTGATAATTTGAATAAAGATATGTATTCATATTTTAACGTTCCACAATGGTTAGTCGATGCTAGGAAGGAAGAAAACAATGAAAATGCTCTTGATGCTCTTAGGAAAATAGAAATCAATAAACTATTTATGGAATCAATTATGAAATTTTCTAATTAAGATGAATTTTTAAAAGAATTATTCGAGTCAAAGGACAAGTTTGTAGAAGAAATTAAAGAAAACTTAGGACAAATTGTATCTTCTTTAATTAAAAAGAAAATACTTTAAGAAAATTTCAATCCATGAATGTTTGGAATTCCTATTACATTAAGAACTTCTTTTATACATTTTGCTATGTGTGATCCTGGAACATCAATTAACGTTGTGTCACTTAAACTATATAAGTCATTAAAAATAGGTTCATTAAGTAATATACCTATCAATCTTACCTTAACTGACAACACAATTATTAAACCTTATGGTTTACTAGAAAATGTCTTAGTAAAAGTAAACGACTTAGTATTTTCAGTTGACTTCTATGTCATGAAAATGGGAGACTTGGTATCATCTAAATCTCTGCGTATACTTTTAGGAAGACAATTTCTTAAAAAAGCTAACACAAAGTTAGATATCTTTTAAGGAACAATGTCCATGGAATTTGAAAACAAAATTGTCACTTTCTAATTTAATGATGAAGATGTCGATGATAATTCTGATGAATGTAATAATAAACAAACTAATGATACTGAATCTTTCGAATTAATTCATCATTAGTTAAAAGCTGAAGTATATGTCATTGATGTAGTATCAATGGAAGACGAGAATATTATGACAAAGAATGAGTGAGTTTAAGATACTTCAAACCAAAATATAACCTAAGAATGGAGGGTTAAGCAACCAAATAATGTTGTGAATAATCTTAAAATGGAGGAGTTTAAAGCTAGGAAGAATGAGAAAAGTAAAAGAAGAATCTACCAATTGTCAAGCTACATGATCTAGGAGATATATACATAAACATAAAAGTCAAATGGGTTTGGTGTTTTAAAGCTATTTGTGATACAGGTTCTAAAGCAAACTACATGCCAATTCACTTTTTTCTTCATACTCAATTGGAGTTGGATGTACTTGCTTTTGAAAAAAGTTACTTTACCAAACAGTTATTCAATGAAACCAATAAGAGTGGTTACTCATTTGCCAATTAAAATTGACAAATACATTATTCCCACAAATTTTTTTATTATGCCACACATCATCAATGAAAATTCTCCTTTAATCTTAGGACGACCTTTCTTAGCCACTTCACAAGCTATCATGGATATTCTGAATAAGACAATCATTTTTAAGGTGCATGGTCAATCAATCACTTTCTGGAATGGCACTAGAGTGGAAAATCGTACATTTAAGTTTACAGAACCAATTTAGAATTGTTTGGTTTAATCGAGCCAACAACAGCAAACAAAATCGCTCTAGTGGAGACATTTATACTTTATCTTTACTTTTACTTTTAGTATTAGGATTAGTTAGTTTTTTTTTATATTCTCTAAACTTTTGACTCTTATAATGGGATATTTTAGGAATTTAATTCTGAAATAATCTCATGTAAGGGGGTTGATCGAGCCAACTTCATTTCGTATTATATTGTCTTTATGTTTGATAAGTCGATAATAAGACATATTGTATGGCATAATTTAGGTTGATTTTAAATATAAATGATGATATCACACTAGGTATTCTCTTGTTTTTGTGATTTCAGGATTTAATTAGGAAAATAAATAAATAGAAGAAAAAATAGCAAAATAGCAAAATAGTTAACTAGGGAAGAGGTCCAGCAATTAGCCAGCGATGTGAAAATACACAAGAAATCACTTTCTAAATCAACATTAGAATAGCCAATGAATCATCAATAGATTAGGAAATATACTCGAAATCGTCAGTTGAATTGGTGGAGCACATAGACTAACTTCCAGTGATTAACTCGGTGATTTGTGAACATAATGGAATCACTGACAAATCATTGAGGCCGGTTACGAGTTTTTTAGATTGCCACAAAGGATTTAAGTTTATATATGATATATCTAACTTTGGATACTATAAATAGGACCTCAAGGCTCTAAGTGTTGGGTTTTGGGGTTCATACGCAGTGAAATTACAAAACAATTTTGATAAAAACCCCAACATGATCCGAATCTAATTCCATTAAAAATGTTTAAACCATGAAAACTTAATCATACATCAGTCGCAATATACCTTTCTAAAGATTAATCGATCTCTAAGGCGCTGCCAACGACGAACGCCCTCTACCAGCAGTACACACACGAACGGAGGCCGAGATTCGAAGTGCTAGCTTCGAGAGAATACCAAACTTTTTGTTTATCTCCAAAATGATCCAAAGCGTACCAGAAAACCCTAATTCGTTTCTAAAACGAAAATAGAGTTTCGACCCTTAATCTTTCGTACGTGTGCTCTAACTTAAAGCGTCTATTTATACAACCCTTGTATATAGACGGTTAAGTAAATTATATATATACCCCTACTTAAAGAAGTATAAGTGTAATACACCACAAGGACTTTTCTGTCATGAATTTTATCATATAAAATTTATTTTTCTGAACCATCTTAAAATCTCGCAAAACCATTCTTAGTGTGCGACTCGATAGGCTCATACAACGTCGGCAGTGTACCAAAACACATTTTGGTATACAAGTTATAAGCGACCTCTAGCAAGACATTATGACTACCCAAGTTGTACGAATATCAAATCGATACAACCTAATCAATAGTGTATATAACATTCTTTTGTCACACGATATCCTTTTGATCAAACATAAGACATGGAATTGTCATTCAACATGTTCAATCGTACTAGTCTCGATCTCTAAGTAGACTGAAAACATCCAAGTGACATTGATCAATATCAATTCACTTAGACTAGGCCTTTTAACAGTCTAACACATCGAGGGATCCACTGGATATCTCTCTTTATATGAGAGGGACAAATTCTATCTAGATTACACAACTTCATCACATTGCTCACAAAGTAACCAATCACAACATTTATAATCGTCTGGTTAAAGAAATGTTTGATTGTGTCAAATCACTGTGTTCCTAATGTTGAAGTCTCTAGTAATCTCAAGTCAGAGGACTGAAATAATATACCTATCATGAGAAACAACTATGACTTAATCCATGTGATGTTCTCATAGCGGGTCGATCCAGTACTTTGTTCCCTAACAAGTACTCGTGATCTTGATTCGTATCCCTATACGTATAATCATCATATGATCATCAATAAAGACTCACACTAGTCTTAATTCATTATAGTTCCCAGTATAATGATCGACTAAGGACATTTAGGATATTTCTTTAAATACCCATGGATCTTATTATATTGTAAACATGCAAATTAATTATAATAAATAGCAAATGAAATCCTCTATTTTATTAACTAAAATTATTCATAAAGACAGTTGATGGATTGACCTAGGGCACATGCCCCAACACTAAGTTCAAGCTCTGTCCTATTTCTCCTACCTCTCCGACATATTCTTTTAGTCTTTTATTAGTTATAAGTTAGTTTATGTTTAAAGCTGTAATGGAGCTTTGATTTATTTCATTAAGAGGTATGCATTTAATTATTCCTTTCAATTACATTATTGTGTTATTTATTTCCAACATGAGTGAGTAGTTTACTAGTCTAAACAAACTTTAATCAGGTATATATTTTGGATTGCTATATAGTTATAATTAAGGAATCATGAAATTAATGCTCTAAATCTAATTATACACAACAATCACAAATTTAATAAGTTGTTTTTGCATATTACAACTAATGATTATTGGTAATGCATGAATAATTGCAAATATATATTGCGATGTTGCGATTCTGATTTTATGTCTATGATTATTGACAACAATTTTAGAAGTGGTAACTAGGATTAATCTATAGGACTATATTACCCAAGTGAATGTTTTAGGTGATTGTATTCTAAGTTATTTATTGATTAGCATATTTTTTATTAATATTTGGTTTAGATAATGGATGATTTTCATTGAGTGTTAATACTTTCGTAATTTCTATTTTATTGCATTTTATCCGATATGTAGATTTATAATGATAAGGATATGACTTATTTTCCATTAAATATAGGAAAATCGATGGTTTGCTAAAGGCTATCAAGCTATTATAAATTAGTATTTAATGATTCTGAGATTCCATGTGATATGATTATAACTAAGTTATGAAGTGATGTTATGTTTTAGTGTTTGAATGCAATCCAAGTATATTACATTGTTTAGTGGAGGTTTATTTTGATGTATGTTAAGATATTTATATTATATTGAATTTGAGTTTTGTTTAATTAAGTTTGCATTCGATTGTTTGAATTAGTTTATTTAATCTGGTTAATTAAGTTTGTAGTTATAGTTTTTAGTTATTTAGTATTTTAATTTCTGTTTAATTAGATTAACTAAATTAAAAAGAAAAAAGAAAAAATACTTTCCTTAGAAGTTTGAGAAATTTATATGCAGATCATATACCATTTATTACTACTACAAATAATAGGAAAAAAGGGGAAACCATTGTGCATGCTCAACACGAATCACTATTTAGCGCCGTTATCGGCGATTTTTTAATTAATTTCTTAAGATTTTATATGTTGTATGGTCTACACACTTTGTCGTGTTAATTCTATATGATTTTTACATCCGTTTGATCCATAGATAAATAGAGATTTTAATCGCAGTTTAAGGCAACAACAATTTAGGAAAAATTTAGTTAATAGGATAGACGATAACAACAATAATAATAATGAAATAAAGCTATCAATAATAATAACAACAATAATAGAGAACTCACTTTTAGACAAGCAAATCAAAATGTTACAACATATGAGCCTATGTGCATAGCGTACCTCAATGGATTTCTTGAATTTGAACTCAAATATGGATTTATTAGTGCCTTACCTAACTTTTATGGTAAAGACAATGAAGACCCACAGAAACTCATGAGGGAGTATCAACATAAAGTTACTAGGATGAAACTGAAAGAAGATACCTGAGAACAAGTCAAACTTACAGCTTTTCCTTTTGCATTAAGAGATCAAGCACAAGATTGGTTGTTTTATCTCCCCAAGATTCAATATCTATATGGAATCAAATGTTAGAAGCTTTCCTAGATGAATATATATATGTCTGCTAGAAAAATTAGTTCCTCTAGAAAGCAAATCACGGTTGAAAAGATGAAAGATGATGAGAATTTTAATGAATTATGGGATAGATTTAAAAAATTAATTTCTTCTTATCCATAACATGGATATACTCAAAGAGCTTTACTAGAATATTTTTATGAAGGACTCAATCACCTTCAAACGAAGGTTATTAGATACAGTATGTGGTGAATCTTTATTTGAAACAACACATACTTTAGCAAAAGAACCAATTAATAAAACGGCAAAACAATCTAAGCAATATGGTGAAAAGAATGAATCCTTAAGAAATAAACTTTATGAAGTTGATGATAGAAGAAATAATATATCTGGTCGTAAAATTGATGAATTATATAATATGGTTAAGTTGTTAATTAATGATAGATCTAGTTAAAGCTTGTGGATTTTTTAATGAGGTTACATATCCTACGGATGCGTTTCCTACTCTACAATAAGAGAATATATAAGAGGTTAATGCAATGATAAACCAATTTTTTAGTCCCCTAAGAAATCAATATAATAGCAATACTTATTATCTTGGAATACCACATTCGAATCTTATTTATGGTCCTCAAAATCAGAATTATAATACTTATAAACCAAGAGTTAAGATGTAATATGCACCTAATCAGTAACCTCAACAAGATGTTAAATCTATGCATCCAAATTTAGAGCAAATCCTGTATAATTTTATGAACCAAAGTCATCAAAACTTTAAAATAGATTTCTTAAAATCAGATTAAAACTGATACTACTATTAATGAACTGATAAATCAATTAATTCAAATAATTTACAAATAAATAGGTTAAGCACTTAACGGAGTAATCAAGTTAAAGCACCTACTCAAGCTATTGTTGCTCTTACTAATCAAGCACAAGTTAATACTTTATCGGAGATGAAAAAGACACACATATAATTGGAAAGATACTTAAACAAGATAATAAAAAGAAAATACATAAGACTATTGAAAAAGATTAACAAGAAATGATGTCTAATGTCATTCTTACTAGAGAATGGATAGCTGAACAATTGAAATATACACCTTTTCTTGAGAGGATGTACCATGGTATTTAGCCAAAGTTGAAGCATATGAAATTTTTTTATAAAAGTCTGAAATAATTGTTAATGATGAAAATGATATGATTTTTGATCATTTGAATAAAGATATGTATTCATATTCTACCGTTCCATAACGTTTAGATGATGATAAGGAGAAAAAAATAAAGACAATCTTGAAACATTTAAGAAAATAGAAATCAATAAACCATTGATGGAATCAATTATGCAATTTTCTAATTATGATGAAGTTTTGAAAGAATTCTCTGAATCTAAGGATAAATTCTTAGAAGAATCTAAAAAATTATAGGATAAAAGGTGTATGTTTAATTAAAAAGAAAATACCTGAGAAACGTTCCGATCTAGGAATGTTTGGAACTCCTGTTACATTAGGAACTTCTTTTTATAGATTTTGCTATTTGTGATCTTGGAGCATCAATTAACATTATGTCTTTTAAACTATATGAGTCATTGAAAATAGATTCATTAACTAATACACATTAATCTTGCCTTAGTTGACAACACAATTGTTAAACCTTATAGTTTACTGTAAGATGTCTTAGTAAAAGTAAATGACTTGGTATTTCCAGCTGACTTCTATATCATGGAAATAGGAGACTCAGTATCATCTAAATCTCTGACTGTACTTTTTGGATGACCATTTCTTAAGAAAGCTAAAACAAAGTTCGATATCTTTAAAGGAACAATGTCTATGGAGGTTAAAAAAATTGTTGTTTTGCATTTTAGTGAAGAAGATGCCTTTGATAAATTCGATGTATCCAATAATGAACAAAATAATGAAAATGAGTCTTTAGAATTAAATCATCACAATTTTAAAAGCTGAAGTGATGTTATTAATGCATTAAGTATGGAACACGAAAATGTTATGACAAAGAATAAGCGAGTTGAAGATACTTCAAATGAAAAGACAATAACCTAAGAATGGAAGGTTAAGCAACATAACAGTGTTGAGAACGATCTTAAAATGGAGGAATATAAAGTTACAAAGAATAAGAAGAAGAAAAATATGGCAATTGTCAAGCTCGATGATCCCTAAAGTATATACATAAACATAAAATTCAAATGGTCTTAGTATTTTAAAGCTATTTGTGATATATGATATAAAGCAAACTACATGCCAATTCAATTTTTTCTTCATACTCAACAGGAGTTGGATGTACTTGCTTCTGAAAAAGCTACTCTAACAAATGGTTATTCAGTGAAACCAATTGGATTGGTTACTAATGTATTAATTCAAATTTACAAGTACATTATTCCCACTGACTCTTTAGTTTTGTCACACTTCATCAATAAAGATCCTCCATTAATCTTAAAACAACCTTTCTTAGTCACTTCGCAAGTTTTCATGGATAATCTGAATAAGACAATTACTTTTAGAGTGCATGGCTGAGCAATCACTTTCTGGAATAACACTAGAGTGGACAATCCTACACATAAGTTAGTAGAACTAGTTTAGGACTTCGTGGTTCTATCGAGCCAACAACAGTAAACAAAAGCGCTTTATGGGAGGCAGCACGTACTCTATCTTTACTTTTTGGTTTAGTATTAGGATTAAGTAGTTGTTTTTATATTCTCTCAAATTTTGACTCTTGTAATGGAGATATTTTAGGAATTTAATTCCATAGTAATATCATTTAAGGGGGTTGATCGAGCCAATTTTTTACGTATTATATTTTTTATGCATTAGTTTTTATGTTAGTCGCTTATTTATAGTAATGAAATTATAGTTTAGTACAAATCATAGTCAAAATCTGATAATTTTGAATAATTATATCTTTTTATTGGATATACATGTGATATATAAATAGGAAAGTCAATTAAATTGAAAAAATAGTTAAATTAGGCTAGCAATTATCCAGCGATTCCACTTTGTACTGAAATTCATTGAGAATTGGCAGTGGTATGCAACAATTACAATGTAATTTTAGGTCAACGATTTGTCACTGGTATGAAATTATAACTAGGATTCACTGAACTAATCACTGAGCCACCGAGGCTCATTTTCAGTAATTTAGTCAGTGATTTCCCAACAAATCCACTTAAACCCTGATTCACTGAGAACGAATACAAGTTTTTAAAAATAGAAACCCAAAATCGTTATATTTATCCATTTCACACTCATAAACCATTACAACTTTTGATCAAGAGACCAGTTTTTGACTAGATTCAATCTTGCAAAGCAAGATTGAAGTGTATTTAAGTGATTCCTACCTCAATCTTCACACATTAAACCTAAAATTTGGTGAGTTTTGAGAGTGTAGAGCCAACTAGAGCTTGAGCGATAGAATTCAAAGGTGGAGCTTAGGGAGTGTTTTAGAGGAGTTTAGAGTTTCAATCTTGAAAAATTCACTTTCAAGAAGGTAATCAATGAAAACCCTAACCTTTTGTCAATTAAATTCTTTCATCAATTTTTTAGTTTTTGCATAGGTTAAAAGCTAAGTTTTTGAGTTTTTACTCTAAACTAGTTTTGATATCGAATGTTTTCAATTATAATACTAGTATGAGAGTGGTGTGATAATTTTCTTATTGATATCGGATTTTCAAACTATTTTTAGTATACGGTGAATGGATTGAATTTTTTATGCAAAATAACTTGAGACTAAGTTTCAAATGAGTTTGGGGATTTTTTGTATGTCTATCACATGAATTAAATTACTTATGAACAATTATTTTTATCAATGATGTTTTCTTGATAAATTTCAAACTCTCAATTTATAAATGAGTTTTCCATTGAATTTCTCCTTATTAGATAAATAAGTTGAATTTTACTGAACGCTTTTTTGACATTTGGTTTTAAATGGTTTTACAAGTTCATTCTTTTACTTGTACTTATTCAAATGACCGAAAGTGGAAAAAGTAGAAATTCGAGGTAGGAGAAAAGAAATGGAAATTTAGTAAGGAAAACATAAGATAAATCTAAAGTTTTCCAAATCTAACCCATAAAAGTTTCTTTTAACATACATAGGATTAGACCATAAAGAGAGCATACTCCACCATTATCATTTAGCTATAATTATGAGGAAGAATATGAGGATGTGGAGGAGAAAGTAGAACGAGAGATATAGGTGGAGGGGAAAAATCATGTTGTTAGGAAGGAAAGTTTCATAACTGAGAAGGTATTTACCAAATTTAAGAAAGTTGTAGTGAGAGAAAGGAAATTGGTCCAAGATAGGGGATTCAATATGAAGAATGACTTGAAATATAGGCCTATGATCCTAGATATCATTGAGGCAAGAAACTGGGGATTATTGACTAGGGATTACAACCTTTTGGACCTTGATGATGTTCTCAGTAAGAAAGGATGGGATATTTTGGAGCGAGAGTTTTACGCGAATGCATATGGAAGTGATAGTAAGACTGAGTAACGAGTTAGAAGAAGAACAGTGCATTATTCCACTACAAGAATAACCAAGTATTTTGGTTTACCAAAATTTCATCTAAGAGGAAATGATGAGTACCCAAAGCCTAAATACGCAATAAAGTACTATCACCCCACTGAGACAATTAGGGGAGGATTAAAGGTTATCGATGGTGACAAATTCATTTTTTTTATATGGAGGGGAACCCGAAGCATATAACTACCAAGTTTTTTTAGAAAGATCACTTAAGCATGGTGTTATTTCTCAACCCTAGCTTATAGCCAAACCTGCAATATTATGAGATCGTGAACTACAAAGCCACCTTACTTTGCCACATTATAATGGGATTGATATATCTTGATGTTAGAGAGATTATTTATGAGTCGATAAGGAGTGCCATCACGACAAAGAAGAATTATAATCTATATTTTCCTATGATGATCATGGCTTTATATAGAGCGGATCAAGTAAACACTCCAAGACTTGAGATGGGTGTTTTACCAGAGAATACCATCACAAATGAAGTAATAGAGAGATATGAAAAATTGATATGTTATGAAGTCTCCGAAGATGAGAGAGAGAAGGCTGAGAAAGCTAGAAAAGAAATAGAGCGAAGAAGAAACAATACTGCAAGATGAATAAGACAGGTTTTTAAGAATCTTGTGATACAAAAACTATTGAAAAGTATATTTATAGTATATATATAGAAAATTATTATGCCACAATTGAAAAATGAAATGGGTAAGGAACTGATAAATATTATAAGTTAGAAAGAATACGTTCTTCAACTTTAGTGGATAATGAGAAGTGTTAACAAAAGTTTACAAATATTTAAAGAGTCCTATAGATTCCATAGGAAGTGGAGCAGGGAATTTATAGTGAGAAAAATGTGAGAATGTCATGGAACATGGTCTCAAAATTCAAATGAGAAAAATAATAACTAGGATGAAGTTGAAAAAATGAGAGATGAAAATGTAGATGTTCTTAAACTCTTTACAGAAAAAATTTAGCTTGAGTGCTTGAAACTTGAGTTCAGTGAAATATTTCTTAATCTAACATGTTTCAAATAATATATTCATTGGTATCTTGGCAAAACTCTTATTGATTTTGATTGTAATGTTATTATAAAGTATTTTCTAAAATTAAGATTAACCTAGCAGTTTTTGTATTTTGAGATTCTATACTAGTCATCATAAGCATGAAGCTTGTTAGTAGAGATTGAGAAAACCGATAATGTGTACTAACTTTTGTAATGAACTTTAGTTTCGAAATGGTTGTGTATTGGGCGGTTGAGTTATCATGAATGGATATTTCGTTTTGTCTAAGTTATTCTATTATATCACAACTTTTATTTACTTGTGGGTAGTACGTTTCCATTTGAAAATCACTTCTATTTAAAACTTCTATTATTTAAAGTTAAGATGATTTAGATTGAAATCAGTTTATAAAGAACGAAAAGAGAATATGATTAAGAGTATTCATTTACTCGGGATAGCAAAGTGCTGAGTTTTGAGGTATTTGATAAGTCGATAATTAGACTTATCAAATAAATTGAAATGAATTGAGTTTTAGCATAAGATGAATGAATTGAGTTTTATACGCAAACTCATTTGAAACTATGTTTCAAATGAGTTTGGGGGTTTTGTGTTTGTCTATCGCATGACTTTAATTATTTATAAATGATTATTTTTATCAATAATGTTTCATTAATAAATTTCATATGAATTTCAAACTCTCGATTTATTAACGACTTTTTTTGATGAATTTCTCCTTATTAGATAGATAATTTGAGTTTTACCGAGCACTTTTTCGACAATTTGGTTTTAAATGGTTTTAAAGGTTCATTTTTTTACTTGTACTTATTCAAATGGCCGAAAGTGAAAAGGGTAGAAATTTGAGGGAGTAGAAAGGAAAAGGGAAGATAGTATAGAAACCTAAGGGTAAATCTAAAGTTACCCCAATTAGACTAAAGTGGATTTTTTTCAACACGCATAGAATTAGACCACAAAAAGAGTCTACTCCACCTTTATCGTTAAGTTATAATTATGAGGAAGAATATGAGGATGAGGAGGTGGAAGTAAAACTAGATATATAAATGGAGGCAAAAAATCATGTTCTTAGGAAGAAAAGTTTTATCAATGAGAAGGCCTTTACCAAATTTAAGAAAGATTTAGTGAGAGAAATGAAGTTGATTCCGGAGAAGGAATTCAATGTGAAGAATGAATTGAAATATAGGCCTAGGATCTTTGACATCATTAAGGCGAGAAACTAGGGATTATTGACTAGGGACTATAACAATTTAGACCTTGAGGATATTCTTAGTGAGAAGAGATGCGATATTTCGATGCAAGAGTTTTATGCAAGTGCTTTTAGAAGTGACAGTAAGACAAAGTCACGAGTTAAAGGAAGACTAATGGATTATTCCATTGCAAGAATAAATTAGTATTTTGGTTTACTGGGATTTCACCAAAGAGGAAATGATGAGTACCCAAAACCTGAATATACGATTAAGTACCACTACCTCAATGAGATAAAAGGGGAGGTTTAAAGGCAATCCATAGTAATGGATTCAATTTGGACATGGAGAGGTACCCAAAGTATATCACTACTAAATTTCTTAGAAAAACCATGAAAGTATGATGTTATTTCATCAACGCCAGCTTACGACCAATTTCACAATATTATAAGATCGTAAACTACAAAGTCACCTTGCTTTACCACATTATCATGGGATTGGAGTTTTTGGATGTTGGCAGGATTATCTAAGAATCGATAAGGAATGTCATCACAATGAAAAAGAATGACGAACTACCATTTCCTTCGATGATCACAGCTTTCGCAGAATAGATCAAGTAAATATGGCATGACTTAAGATGAATGCTTTACCAGAGAAGACCATCACGGATGAAGTAATAGAGAAATATGGTAAAATTGATGGTTATGAAGACTCCAATGATGAGAGATAGAAGGTTGAGAAAGCTAAAAAGGAGATAGAGTAAAAAAAAAAAATCAAAGATGACATGAGGAGAGTTTTGGAAGAAATGTTGAGAACTAGAAATGATTCGAATGTGGAGCAACCTATTATGGACTACGATAGACTTTACCTGAAGAGTTGGAGTTGGCCTTTATTGGTACAATTATGTGCAAATCAAATGAGAACTCAAAGGAATCAAGAACTAGTGTTCGAGAACCAGAGGGCCTTAGCAAGGAGCATTCACAGGATGGAGAGGTTGATGTCTAAAAGAAATATAAGAAAAGGATGTACAGAGGTTCATATACCATCTATACAGATGTGGCTACCACCTAATCGTAATTTTGATGTTCAACTACCGCAAGGTCAAGACAACGCCCTCTATGATCCCTTTGCGAATTACCAATCCTAAAGGATTGATCTAGTGGAGGATGATGATGATGCGACTTTCAGATGAAGACATTAATTTTTTTACTCCAATTTATCCGCTTTGTCTCTGAGTGATAACGTGTGATGTCTTTCATGTAAATCTCTAGTGATATACTATCTATGACCTACGGTGGTGAGACACTATACGTGATATGTGCTTGGTAATGCGAGACATTTGATAAAGTGTTTTGGTGATACATTTGATGCTACATTTGATATTTATTAGTGATGTTTATTCTAATTTTTATGCATTCCATTTGATCAAATTTATATATTGAGTTTATTTTTATATTGTTTATCCAATTTATGATTGTATCAATTCGTTTATACTTCATGAGGCATATTTGTTTTGTTACCCAACTTAATTTTTAAAACTTGTGGACAAAGTTTGGAATGATTTTTGGGGTATTTTAGGTGAAGTATGGCAATGATAGCAAAGAAAGCAAGAAATGAAAGGAAGGGTAGAAGATAAGTCTAGAATTGATCCAAAAAGTTCGAACTTTTGATCCAATATTCAAGTGAGTTGATGAAATTTTTTAAATTTCTTCTGAATTCAAGTAAATATGAATTTCATTTTATATTATTTTTAGCTAGAAAAAGAATGATAATGAAAATGAATATATATATATATATATATATATATATATAATAGATTTTGAATGGAAATGATATTTTTATTACCTAAGTGAATTCTATGATAGGAAAAATCAATTTTATACCTTTTTTATTAACTTTACTAGTTGGCATATACACTAAATTAATTGCCTTGTGGTAGTCATGAGAACGGGTAGAAGATCGAAACAATAATGCAAGATAAACAATACAGATTTCTAAGAATCTTGTAATACAAAGGCTATTGATTAAGTATTTTTATAGCATATATATAGAAAGTTATTATACCATAATTAAAAGTAGAAATCAGTTAGAAACCGATGACTTTTATTAGTTAGGAAGAATATTTTCTTCAACTTTAATGGATAGTGAGAAGTGTTAACAAGAGTTTATAAATATTTAGTCCTATAGATTCCATAGGAAATGGAGCAAGGAATCTATAGTGGCAAAAATGTGAGAATGTTCATAAGAAATGGAGCAAAGACTCAAAAATAAATAAAAATATATATAATGAAGAAATAAGAAATAATAAAGATGAAGTAGAAAAAATAAATAAGAGATGAAAAGATCAATGTTCTTTAACACTTCAAAGAAAAGATTTACTCGAGTGCTTAAAGCTAGGGTTGAATAAAGTATTTCTTAACCTAACACGTTTTAAACGATATATTCATTGGTATCTTGGTAAAATTCCTATTGATTTTGATTGTGGTGCCATTTATAAAGTATTTTCTAAAAATTAAGATTAATGTAGTGGTTTTTGTGTTTTGAGTTTTTAAAGTTCATTTTTGCTTGTCAGTGGAGATTGAGAAAACATATATTACGTATTGGCCTTGGTAATGAACTTTAAAAACTAAAAGGAAGTTGCATTGGGAGTTTGGATTATCATTAAGTGATATTTCATTTTATCTAAATAATTTTATTCTATCATGACTTTCATTTACTTGAAGGTAATGTATTTCCATTTGAAGATCAATTTGTTGGGGCATGTGCCCTAGGTTAATCCATTAACTGTCTTTATGAATACTTTTAGTTAATAAAATTGAGGATTTCATTTGCTGTTTATTATAATTAATTTGCATGTTTACATTATAATAAGATCCATGAGTATTTACATAAATATCCTAAATATCCCTAGTTGATCGTTATACTGGGAACTATAATGAATTAAGACAAGTATGGGTCTTGATTGATGATCATATGATGATTATACGTACAGGGATACGAATCAAGATCACGAGTACTTGTTAAGGAACAAAGTATTGGACCGACCCGCTATGAGAACATCACATGGATTAAGTCATAGTTGTTTCTCATGATAGGTATATTTTTCAAGTCCTTTGACTTGAGATTACAGAGACTTCAACATTAGGAACATAGTGATTTGACACTATCAAACGTTGTCTTTAACCGGATGATTATAAAGGTTGTGATTGGTTACTGTGTGAGCAATGTGATGAAGTTGTGTAATCGAGATAAAATTTGTCCCTCTCATATAAAGAGAGATATCTAGTGGATCCCTCGATGTGTTAGACAGTTAAAAGGCCTAGTCTAAGTGAATTGATATTGATCAACGTCACTTGGATGTTTTCAGTCTACCCAGAGATCGAGACTAGTACAATCGAACATGTTGGATGATAATTTCATGCCTTATGTTTGATCAAAAGGATATCCTGTGACAAAAGGATGTTATATACACTATCGATTAGGTTGTATCGATTTGATATTCGTACAACTTGGGTAGTCATAATGTCTTGCTAGAGGCCGCTTATGACTTTTGTACCAAAATGTGTTTTGGTACACTGCCAACGTTGTATGAGCCTATTGGGTCGCACACTAAGAACGGTTTTGAGAGATTTTAAGATGGTTCAGAAAAATGAATTTTATATGATAAAATTCATGACAGAAACGTCATTGTGGTGTATTACACTTATACTTCTTTAAGTAGGGGTATATGTGTAATTTACTTAACCGTCTATATACAAGGGTCGTACAAATAGACGCTTTAAGTTAGAATACATGTACGAAAGATTAAAAGGCCGCAACTCTATTTTCATTTTAGAAACGACTTAGGGTTTTTTGGTATGCTCTGGATCGTTTTGGAGAGAAACAAAAAGTTTGGTATTCTCTCGAAGCTAGCACTTCGAATCTCGGCCGTCGTTCGTGTGTGGACTACATGGTAGAGGGCGTTCGTCGTTGGCAGCACCTTAGAGATCGATCAACCTTCAGAAAGGTATATTGTGACTGAGGTATGATTAAGTTTTTCATGGTTTAAACGTTTTTAATGGAATTAGATTCGGATCTTGTTGGGGTTTTTGTCAAAATTGTTTTGTAATCTCCGTTGCGCATGATCCCCAAAACCCAACATAATTTTATTTTAAAACTTCTATTATTCAAAGTTAAGATGATTTAGATTGAAATCAGTTTATAAAGAACGAGAAGAGAATATGATTGAGTGTATTCATTTGCTCGGGACAACAAAGTGCTGAGTTTGGAGGTATTTAAAAAATTAATAATTAGACATATTTTATAGTATAATTTACATTGATTTTATATATAAATGATGATATTATAGTAGGTATTCTCTTTTTTGTGATTTTAGGATTTAAATAGAAAAAATGAAGAAATGAAAGAAAAAGAAGAAGACAGGAAAGCAGTCAACTGAAGATTAGTGTCAGCAATTAGTCAGCGATATGAAAATATACTAGGAATCGCTACCTAAATCGGCAGCAGAGAAGAGTCAATGAATCATCAGCGAATTGGAGTTTATAGTAGGAATCGCCAACTGAATCGGTGGAGAACAGAGATCGAGTTTTAGTGATTAACTCTACGATCTGTGAACATAATGGAATCACTTACAAATAAATGAGGTCGGTTACGGATTCTTTTTTATTACTACGAAAGGTTTGAGTTTATCTAAGATTTGTACACTTGTGAAACTATAAATAGAATCTTAGGACTTTGAAATTACTTTCTCTCCGAACTTATCTAAGCATATTTTAGCCTTAAGTTAGTTTTTATTGAGTTTATGTGAAGCTACATTAGAGCTTTGATTTAGTTCATTAAGAGGTATTTATTTATTTATATCTTCTAGTTATATTATTTTGTTATTTATTTTCAGCATGAGTGAGTAGTTTATTCATCTAAACAAACCATATACATGTATATACTTTGGATTGCTATATAGTTATGATTAAAGAATTATGTACTTAATGCTTTCAATCTAATTATACACAACAATCACGGTTTTAATAAATTGCTTTTACATATTACAACTATATGCATAGTTGCAAATATGTATTGTGATATTTTGATTCTAAATCTATGTCTATTATTGACAACAATTAAGGGTCATATTACCCGAGTGAATATTCTAGGTGATTGTGTTCTAAATTATTGTTTGATTAGCATATTCTAACTAATATTTGGTTTAGATTATGTATGTTTTTTATTAAGTGTTAATGCTATCGTAATTTCTAATTTATTACGTTTTATCCAATACGTATATTTATAATAATAAGAATATGGCTTATTTCCCATTAAATATAGGAAAATAAATGGTTTGCTAAAGACTATCAACCTATTATGAATTGGATTTAATGATTCCAAGATTTCATGTAATATGAATATAACTAAGTTATAAAGTGATGTTATGTTCTAGTGTTTGAATGCAATCCAAGTATATTACATTGTTTAGTGGGGGTTTGTTTAGATGTTTGTTTAAATATTTATATTATATTGAATTTGACTAGTTTTTATTAAGTTTATGTTGAATTGTTTGAATTAGTTTAGTTAGTTTGATTAATTAAATTAGTATTTATAGTTCTTAGTTATTTAGTATTTTAATTCTCGTTTAATTAGATTAACTAAATTAAGAAAAACAACAGAAAAAATATTTTCCTTAGAAGTTTGCAAAATCCATATGCAGACAACATCTCATTTACCACTACTACAAATAATAAGAAAATATGAAAATTTATTGCGCATGCTCGGCACGTGTCAACTTGGTGTCAACTTGTGGTGTTCTCATAGCAGGTCCATCTAGTACATTATTCCTTAACAAATACTCATGATCTTGATTTGTATCCTATACATATGATCATCACATGACCATCAATTAAGACTCGCGTTAGTCTTAATTCATTATAGTTCTCGGTATAATGACCAATTAGAGACATTTATGATATTTAAATAAGCATCCATGGATCTTATTATAATGTAAATATGCAAATCAATTATAATAAGCATCAAATGAAATCATCCATTTTATTAACCAAAATAGTAATAGAAATAATGTTCATATATTGATATAAAACACATGCCTCAACAGCCTAATCAACATATTTTCCTTTTTTTTATATTCGAATAACTACATGTACAAGGGGTCTCCGACAATGTTCCCACAAAGTTTAAGAAGTGATTTAAATTTTGGGGTGATATTACTATAATACCCTTGGGACAGAAAAGTGAGAGTTGGCTTACCCACTGTTGCTCTTTGTTAATCTTTATAAATAGGGGCAAAGTAGGCAAAACATGTCTAGTAAAAGTGTGAACCACTTATAATTTTTGGCAATGGAACTAATATAAACGACTTATATTTGTGACCTGATGGAGTATATATTGCAAGTCATTATGATTATTAGTTTATTATTCGATTTTGAATTTTTACTAATATAGTTTTTCTTATTTGACACAAAAAAAAAATTATTTTATTTAGCCCACCCAAGTCTGATATGGCTAAGCAAACCCAACTCAATCTTATCTTTGATAACTTTTTTTTTTAAAAGCCAACTATCTCATTTTTTAAAAGTAAATACCAAAATATTTTATAAGTTTTACGAGGGTGCAGCCTGTGTCGATAAATACAAATTTAATCTTGCTCATTAAGTTAATGGGTTGTAACATTCTTACATAGGGTTGAGTCTATATTAGTCTTAAAACTCAAGCTCGACTCACATTCGGTGGACTGAGCTTAGAATGAGTATAAGTCTAGGGTTTAGGAAATTTTTTTGTTCAGGCATAAGACTTTATTGATTAATCTAGCAAGACCTGCAAGTTAAGTAAAGTTATTTTGACTCACTTTTGATACCTAATTTCAGGGTTAATTTCACCGATGGTCACTGAAGTATGTAGTTTGTAACACTTTGGTCACCGAACTCATATTTGTCCCAAATATATCACCCAACTTTAGAAAACGTTTCAACAATATAACTCCGACCATTCTCCGTTCGAAAATTCGGCGATCATGCTGACGTGGCGCCACGTAGGATTGCATGTGAAGTCACCAAACTATTTGAAGTGATGATGTGGCCCCAATTTAAGTGTTCTTTTGGTTTCAATAAAATCACCCCATCATTGTGGGGTGTATCAAAATCAAAACCAACACCATCGTTACCCCTGCTCACCATCTTCTTTACGCCACTACCTCCAAAACCCTCCATCATCTTCGTCCTCCGTCACTGCGCCTCGCCTGCGGCTGCTCGTCGTCGCATTTCGCATTCGGTCTCTTTCTTGCTCGCCTCCGCGTGCTCGTCGTCATCGCACGCGCGCTTCTCTCGCTCTTCTCCGTCGTCTTCGTCCGTCACTGCGTCTCGCCTCCGGCTGCTCGTTGTCGCCTTCGACTACGCCACCTCCGGTCTTCTTCTTGGTCTTTCTACATCTCCGAGGACGCCGGTGGCTTCGCTTCCGCGTGGCACCCGCCCTATCGCTCGCCCATTCTCCTCACCCGCCCTCCCATCTCCTCTCTCTTGCTTCCGCCCCCATCATCCCTATAAGTCTCTCTCTCGCTGTCTAGTTCTTTGTAATTTGAAGGGTTAGATGTGATATTGTTTGATTTCTTTGAATAATTTTTGCACTTTAATTGCTTGATTTGAGGATTTTAGGGTTTAATCTTGATTTGTGGATTTAGGAGTAAAAACAGATTGCTCACTATTTCGTGAGTCCGTCTCATTGATTATTCAGTTTTATGCCATAATTTTTGTATTTTCATTGTTGATAATCCTCTTCCGGTGAAGCCTACACTGTAAAGTCCATTCTTTCCCTTCCAACTGTTTGGAAATGGGTTTCGTGGGTAGCCTTTTTGGTTGAAGAATTCACCTTCCTGAAAAGCAGAAATAGAATGAGATTTTAGAAAACTATGGAGGAACATAATTAATTAGTGCCTCTTTTTGAATGACTATGTAGCCTAAATTGTGAAAATACTATGTGAAATATTTGGAAGTCTGCAACCTCTTTGGAAGCCTATATTCTTAACATTTTAACTGATCGAAACCGTCGAAGAAGCTCATGAGTAAGTTTGTTAGTTGCAACCATTTTTTGTGAAATGGGAGGACCTACTCTCTTTTCCTTAGTTTTTGCAATTTTATGGATCTGCAGTGATTTATAGTTCAATGCTTATTGGCGAAGATGGCATTTTTCTGCTTTTGGTATCATGGGGTCAATACAATAAGCCTACTGTTATTTGCAGGTTAAGGAAATTAGAAGCAAGGGTCAGGAGCCCTATGCGTATAAGTCGGACAGGACACACGGTGCTAATCAACTGCAAGATATATATAAGAGTTTGGGAAATGGGGAGGAGTCGTGTAATGAAGAGGATTTGGTTTCAATAGCGGGAAGAATTGTGGCTCGTAGAGCATTTGGAAAGCATTTGGAAAGCTTGCTTGATGGGCCTTTTTTTTGTAGGAAGAGAAGAATTTGGCTAGGCACATTTGAGACAACAGAGGAGGCAGCAAGAGCATATGATGCGCAAAGCGAGTCTTGATGAGTGGCAGGAATGCCAAAACCAACTCCAACTGGGTCATGCAGGTTGAGCTTGGAAAGAAGAATGCACAACCACCCCCGCCGTCGACGCCATTGTCGTCGTCGTTGCAGCCGTCACATACGCCGCAAAGTTCCTCTGCTGAAACTAGTCAAAGTGATGTTGCCAATTCAGTTACAAATGGAATGGAAGAGGAGGATAGGATTGCATTGCAGATGATAGAAGAGCTTCTAAATAGGAACTGTTCTAGTCCTTCCACGTCGTCCGGCGAGGGAAGCTTCCAAGCTTAATGGTTGTTCAATTGCATGTTGATTATGCTTGGTAGTCGTTGTATTACTGTTTGGCACGTCTTATTGGAGCTGAACTTGAATGTTGTACTGTACTTAAGGTAAACCTTGTTTTGTCGTTATTTACCTTATGAATGAAAGAAAATAGTATGTGTTATGCCATATTTTGTGTAACACTTATTTTATGAGCATTTCTTTCCAATACTAGTGCTAATTTTGTTTCCCACTATATATAATAATGTTATGTTGGTGATAATCTATTGCAAATAAACAACAAGCAGAGTGAAAAAATGATAAAACATGAAGCCAAAAGCAAGTACTGTGGCTTGATTACTTTTCATAGAAAACAAAAGTTTTAGTACAAAAATAAGAACATTAGATTGTTGTTGTTGTTGTTGTTTTTTTTTTTTTTTTATTTTACGAAAGAACATTAGATTGTTAACAAAAAGGAATTAGTTCAAAAATAATAGTATTAGGTTATTAACAGCCAAATTACACAAAAAATAAAACAATTGGAATCTTCACTCTTGATGATCTGAAAAAAAAACTATATAAACCAAAAAATTGGAATCTTCACTCTTGATTACTGATGCATGGTGTGACTGACACCTCTACCACCTCTTCTACCGCCACGACCTCGAACAATTGGAATCTTCACTCTTGATTTCGGAGAAATCCTCGGAATAGGTTGAGAAGAATCCATCATACTTAGCAATGCAGGAAGAGGTTGGGAAGCACTCGCATTAGTTGCATTGATTGTAATAGGGTTGTGCTGTCAAATATTTGAAAGACATTATTAATAACAATAAAATAAAATCACATATTATTGTAAAAATCCAACAATATAACATGAATACCTGCCCAAGAGGTGTCTCACCACATGCATATCTCGCAGGGAGAGGTTGGGAAGCACTTGCATATGTTTCATTGGCTGTAATAGGGTTAGGCTGTCAATATTCAAGAACCATGCATCAGTAATAGTTTCAAACTCATAATAAAATATTCACAAGTTACCAAAAAATTTTAGTTACAAAGAAATTGAAAGACGGCTAAGTTTTCAATTCCCTCCAACAACATAACATAAATACATGCTCAAGAGGTGCCTCGCCACATGCAGAATTCCCATCGACTTGAACTCCTTCATTTGACCCTTTCTTTCTCTATAAATTATATAAATTTAAAGTCAAATTACACACAAATAAAACAATTGCTTTAATAACATCTACACTTTCATACCCAATAAATATATACCTTGTTTTGACCCTTAGTATGATGGAGTTTATTATGACCTTCAACATGACAGATTCGACGAGTCATACGTACTGTGCCCTTCTTAGACATCTTTTTTGTGCTGCCGCAATCTCCAATTCCTCAGGCTCCTTTCTCCTTGATGTTACTTTTCTTCCTCTTTTTGTTTTGGATTTGTGTCGGTGGTTTGACTGGTTGGACATGTTCCGCAGGTTTCGGCCATAGTTCCTCACGTTCTGTTGGGTTGATATAGTGTGAGTACACATTCATGTAAGTGCTTGTATAGTAACACTCATTGATGTAATCCAATGGGTCCCCATCATTTCCCATAATAGCCGCCACCCCATGCTCGCATAGGATGCCTGTAAGCTTCCATTTCCCACAATCACAACACAAATCCATCATGTTTACCACATATGTATTCCCGTGTCCATGACATGACACAGAAGGGCCACCCGAATAGTCAACAACATAGTAAATAGACTTATCCTTAAGTTTCTCAAGTTTTTTTAGAATCTTAGGGCATATTCGATCTCTCCCCGCAACAATGATTTTCTGCATTGCCTCACTTTTGCGCCTAAGCCTCCGCATTAACTTTATCTTTATCATCTCTAGCATTGTGATGATTCCTCTGTCCCTAGCATCTAAAATGTATCGGTTGAAGCACTCACACAAATTATTAAGTAACATATCACAATTAGGGCGTGTTTAGAAATGGGCCCTACACCAAGATTCGATGGGAACCTCATTCAACCAATATCTTGCATCTTTATTAACCTTCTCCAATTCGTCTAACCAAAAGGTCATTCTCTCGCGATATGTGGCCCTAGCCGCACTCCACAGAATTTGCTTAAGCTCCATTCCCTTGAACCTTGTTCTGAAATTTGTGTACAAGTGCCTCACACAATGTCTATGTTCTGAGTTGGGGAAAACATATTTGACCGCACTAACAAGTCCCTGTAAATAGAGTAAAATTCAAGGATTAAATAATATAATGGAATCAAACATGCATTATAACACACAAAGGCAGTCAATAAAATTACCTTTTGCCTATCCGACATGAAAGCAATGCTATGGCTGTTGACAATGTTTAAGTCATCTTTAAGTAATTCTAAAAACCATAGCCATGTGGCTTTACTCTCAACTTGAACCACTGCATAAGCTATGGGAAATATACAATCATTTGGGTCTATCCCTACTGCAGCAAGTAATTGTCCCCCATAATGACCTTTTAACCAACAACCATAAAGAGAAATCAAATGCCTACATCCTGATTTGAAAGCATTTTTCAATGGAGCAAGGCATATATATATGCCTTCAAAGACCCCTAGATGCTGCGTTATTTTGACTGTTGTACCCGGATTAGTTTTTTGCAGCTCAAGCGCATACGAATTAAGTTTTAGGTATTGGTTCTCCTCGTCTCCATTCACCAACTCCATTGCTTTTTTCTTTGCTCTCCAAGCTTTCATTCGACTAATTTCAAACTTCAAGTCATCTTTGACTCTTTGGATGATACCAAATACTGACCAATTTGGGTCCACTCTAAATTGTTCAACATACTTTTCTGCAAGCCAGTCAGAAGTCACGTGATAATTCTTGTTCACTTTGGTACATGAGTGGTTCAAGTTGATTGACTTGATTTGAATCGTCGAGTCATCTTTAACCGTGTGAGAAGCAAAAATTCGAAACTCACAATTACTAGACTTGAAGCGCTGACATTTACAAATGCACCTTTTCTTGTCATTCGTAGTAAACCGTATTTGTCGCTTATTTTGAATGCCCCAATTTCTGCATGCCATCTTAAATGTATTGAAATACGAGAATTTCATGCCTAATTCGAGATGTGGGCCTGCCATGTCTTAGAACTCATCAAATTCTAGATGCCTCGTCTTCCCAGATCCATCGGAATCATCATCTGTGTGGAGCCCATCTGATGTTGCATAGTCTGAATCTTGGTCATGAACTTCAACAATCGCAAGTGCACTACTACGAGGTGGAGCAATAAGCTTAGGCCTTCCTCTTTTTCTACCTTGCAGTTGTTCGTCAACAACTTCTTGATAGTCATCATCATCCTCAACATCATTGTCACTCTCGAAAAAATCATTGCCTTCATTCTCTTGTAGTTCTTCTTGTTGAATTGCTTCATTGTCCTGTTCTTCTAAAGGTTCCACTTCTTCTTCATGACCAACCTCTAAGTCAACTAATTCTTGCTCACTAATGCTTGGTGACTCACAATATCTTTGTTATAAATCATGGTTCACTTCTCCTTGACCGCCATCTCCACTGTCAAAATGAATACCGAAATGATAAGGATATTAAAAATGTCCTTAACATAAGCAAGATCATTTAGTAACTTAAAAAAATTTTGTACAACGACAACAACAACAACAACAACAACAACAACAACAACAACAACATAGCCTCCGTTCCAAATTAATTGGGGTCAGCTACATGGATCAAAATAAAAATGTGTTAATACAGTTCCTAAATCCTATTTATCCTAGTCTCCGCAGAACACCAACCAAAAACTTCTTTGTTTGTTCTACAAGTTCACCAAGTTCACTATTGAGTATCGACGTATTAAACACTAAAACACTAATCAACAATTGAATCTTAAAATCCTAATCGCGACACCAAAATCTTATATCAAACTTAGGGATATGCACATTCATTCTGTCATTGTGTTTGCCATCTAACAAATCTATAGAGAAAATCACATGATCGTCAATTCAACTTCTCAGAATCAGACCAACACATTTAATAAGATTTTGTAATTTAATAAAATTTGAATCAATAACTAAAGATCTTAAACAGGCATAATTGCTATCGGATATGTGAAAATAATTTTTAGAGAAGCTAAAATGTTGGACTTACTTCATTGAATAAGTCCAAGATGGTTGTGCCATTAATTGAAGGATTAAAATTGAATTGAAGCTAGCTTAGATTGGACGTAGGCTTCAGTGCTCATCTTCTTCCTTTTGCATCCTAAAGGAAATACAAACAAAGATAGAATGCATAAACAAAAATCTTGTAGAAAAAAATAAAAAGAGCGAAAAAATATAGGAAAATAAATGGTGGAAAACAAAAAGAATGAAATTGAAGATGAAGAGATTCGAACAAGATTGAGGAGATTATATTCTGTCAAGTCTTGCCTTGTAGTGGATTCACAAAATTTACCCAAATGTGAACGACATAGAACTAGACAGCGAGAGAGAGACTTACAGGGATGATGGGGCGGAAGCAAAAGAGAGGAGATGGGAGGGCGGGTGAGGAGAATGGGCGAGCGATAGGGCGGGCGCCACGCGGAAGCGAAGCCACCGGCGTCCTCGGAGATGTAAAGAGACCAAGAAGGAGACCGGAGGTGGCGTAGTCGAAGGCGACGACGAGCAGCCGGAGGCGAGACGCAGTGACGGACGAAGACGACAGAGAAGAGCGAGAGGGCGCGCGTCATATGAGTTCAGTGACCAAAGTGTTACAAACTACAAACTTCAGTGACCATCGGTGAAATTAACCCCCTAATTTCACAAGCACTCAATTGAGAATTCTTCAACTGCACATCAAGTTCGTGGGTATATACCCACTTCGATCGAAAAATCAACCATCATAATCAAATGGGCGTGGAATCGATTTATAAAAAATGGTTAAAATAGCTTTTTAAAAAAAAAAAAATCTAATCTTACCATTAAAAAAAAGAAAAATCTAAACCGAATCGTGCACTCCGACAGAAATTTCTTGGGCAGATCTTCGGTCTGCTCCAGTCCACAAACGAGCAGTTACGCCAACCCTGTCTCTTGAACCTAGACGTGATCACAGCAGAATTCGCGGGCCCCACAATTATCCAAATAAACAACTCCATCAAAATGCACCTTTGAATTCAGTACTCCGAATATTCCTAGCAATGCTCGACACTCGACAACTACTACCACAGAACATCGGTCCACGCCCACCTCACCTTTTCATCATGATCGCTTCACAGCCGTCCGATCACGCACTCAAATAACTGTCCAGATTCATCTCCCCCACGTTTTCTAATCGCCTTAATATCCCCATCAAGCGCACTAATCCACCCTAATATTTCCGAAATCCCTAAACTACCCTTCTGGTTCTTTGAAGAAGAACTAAAGACCAAACCAGGCGAACCAGAGAGCTTGGTGTGGGCTCCAATGGCGTTGATGTCGATATCGATGTCCAACTTCCTCATCAAATCCCCAAATCCCCAAAACACCCATTTGCGATTCCGTCAGGGTCTCGCGATTCCTCACAAGAGGAGTTTCGGAATCGGGCATCGGACGGGTCGGATCTTGTGCGCTTTGATCGAGGCGGACGGGGGGAATCTGGTGGAGCTGTTCGTGAAGGGGGATTTGAGGGATCTGAAGAGGAGAGAAGCGTTGGAGATCCCGAGGATCAAGCTTTCGAGGATCGATCTTCAGTGGGTGCATGTGCTGGGCGAAGGTTGGGCGAGTCCGCTCCGTGGGTTCATGAGAGAATCCGAGTTCCTCCAAACTCTTCATTTCAATTCGCTCCGGCTCGATGACGGGTCGGTTGTGAATATGTCGGTGCCGATTGTGTTGGCCATCGATGACAAGCAGAAGCAGCGGGTCGGTGAGTCGGACAGGGTCGCGCTTGTCGATTCCAACAACAACACGGTTGCGATATTGAGCAAGTAAGAGAAATTTCTATGAACTGAAATGAAAGTTTTGTTGGATTGTTTTGTTTTGATAGTGACAGTGAGCAAACACAATCAAAGACACTAATCTTTCATTCATTCTAAAAATATTTACAATCAATCTCGCCCAAGGTTGTGCCGCGCACACTACACACTCGAAGCACACGCAAATCTAATATACCAGGTCCTATTTATAGACTTCAATCCTACTCAAACGTAAATTCTACTAATCTTATCACAAAACATTCAAATCCTACTTAAAACTCAAACATGCTAATTAGATACAAACTAAAACACTTAAATCTTAATTAGATTAGGAGCCATAAACCCAACATTTGCAACATACTAACATTTTGATATCATGATGAAATTGTACATGATTGAAGCATAAGTAGGATTTGAGTTAATTTTCATGATTGAGGCATAATCCAAAATTGGTGAATTTAGTCGGCTAGACCTGAAAAAATGCCACGGCGAATATGAGGTTCGTGGGATGTGTTGGATTAGCAAGCTGAGCTGTGGAATTTCTGTTCTTCTGCAGTTTTTTGTGTCCTAATTGATGGTGCCTTCGCGTTTCTCATGTGTTTTAGATTCCTGAAGTAGATAATAGACTAGGCAAAGAACATGATTTAGGTTCTTTGAGACGACCCATATTTTTTTTAATGTTAACTGAATAGGCAAAGATTAGTAACTGGAAAGGTTCCCTACAATACAATAATTGCTAATAATTGATGATTGAGATTTGATTTCTCAGTTTTTATTTATATGTTAATTTTAGCATAAAATTAGGAATTTTAATCACTGTTTTTAAGTCAATTATAAGATTGGCCACTGCTCATGTTTTCTCCTAAAAAATTGGTTTCCATTTATGTGCACCAAATTTCTTAGCATTTTTCAATTGTTTTTGGACTAGGACCTTAATAACTATTTTCTTGGATTTCAATTCAGTCTTTCAATTGTTCTAAAATATTTTGTATTGAGGTCTATATGGCAATTTGGCACCATCTGAGATTGCCTTGACATTTGAATAAACACAGCGTCTTGTACAAAACAAACAAGCTCATACTTTATGAGTTCATTGTTAGGTTTATTTTTCTTTTTCTTTTCTCCATTAAACGAACTTTGGATGAATACATTAGAATCTAAAGGCTTTAAGTTGAGTAGGACGAAAATCGAATACATGCACTATGAGTTTAGAAACGCTAGACATCGAGATGATGGAGTGGTAAAATTAGGGGAAGTAGAAGCTCCTAAGGTGAACCACTTTAGATAACTAGGACCAATCATACAAAATAATGGTAATATTAAGAAATGATGTCACACATAGAATTCAAGCTGGATGGAAGAAATGGCGGAGTGCAACATAGGTGATTTGTGATCGAAATGTTCCTACTTAGTTAAAAGGAAAATTTTATAGGATCGCAATTAGGCTATCTATGCTCTATGGAAGTGAACGTTGGGCGGTAAAGTAAGAACAATTACATAAAATGAACGTAGTAGAAATGATGATGCATAGGTGGATGTATGGTAAAACTTGTAAAGATAGAATAAAAAATATAAAAATTCAAAGACAAGTATGAGTAGCACCAATTGATACAAAGATTAGGGAAGGACGGTTGCAGTGGTTTGGTCATCTGCAAAGACGGCCTACAAGTGCCCCTACTAGAAAATTTGACTCAATAGAAACTGTAGAAATTCGACGAGATAGAGGTAGACCAAAGTTAACATGAAATGCATTAATTAGGAAGGATTTGAATGGTTTGGAAAGCTCACCATCAATTGCACTTAATCGAGCACAACGGAAAAGTTTGATCCGTGTAGCCGACCCCAATTAATTTGAGACTGAGGCTATGTTGTTGTGTGTTTTCTCCATTAAACTAGAATCTGTTGAAGTCATGGACATCCTCAAATTATATTTCAATTCTCATCGATGGTAAACGGTCCCTCCAATGAGAGGATTAGCCTTGAAGCATTTGTTTGCCAAGGTCTCCTGAACCAACATTGCTTCCAATTTTTTGAAGTCTGCATTTCTGGACTCCTTGTTTCGCCAAATTTTATTTCTTTTTGTTACTTCATGAAAGGAAAAAAAAAAATCTCATGAGGCTTCAATTGCTAGAGCATTATTCAGTCTATGAGAAGAAATAGAGGGAAGAGGGAGATCGATGCTTTTGTTACTATTATCGACCATCATACATTTCTTTTTGCTATCGTAGTCTTGAAATATTTTGTTTGAGCAAATCGAAATTAGCCCTTTCCTTGTCTCTTTATTGTGATACTCGTTGAGTTATATGCTAGAATTTTTTCCAAGGAGGCTAAATTAAAGTTGGAACTCAATGAATGCCAATTTCAAAATCCTTGGTGCATGCTTGTCAATGAATTACGATTAAGACAACTAGTGTTCCATGAGAAACATTTTAGGCACTGATATGACTATTATTGGTATTATTGTTTTTCAGCATTGAGATTTACAAGCACAACAAAGAAGAAAGAATAGCCCGGACATGGGGAACCACAGCCCCTGGCTTACCATATGCTGACGAAGCTATAACCAATGCAGGACACTGGCTTATTGGTGGTGACTTGGAGGTCATTGCACCAATAAGATATGGTGATGGTCTTGATCGGTTCCGTCTTTCCCCTGCAGAACTTCGTGAAGAATTTGTTAGACGTGGTGCTGATGCTGTTTTTGCATTTCAGCTTAGAAATCCTGTGCACAATGGCCATGCGTTGCTCATGACTGATACCCGTAGACGTTTACTTGAGATGGGATATAAAAACCCTGTTCTACTGCTTCACCCCTTGGGTGGTTACACCAAAGCAGATGATGTACCACTTAGCTGGCGAATGAAGCAACATGAGAAGGTACTTTTTCTGGTGACATTCTTCAAGAAGTGAAAATGTATGGATATTAGTGGTCTTAAATGGAATTACATATTGAATTGGTTTTTCATCAAAAGCTTTCTTCTTGTCCATGTACTTATAAACATAGTAGTTCAATGATATTTAGATTGAAAGAATTTTTATTTTTATTTCTTTCTAGCTGAGATATGAAGGCAGATACTCGAGAAAGATAAAACTGGATTCAATCCCCTTCTCTTAAATGGGGATGCTACAATGCATGGTTACAATGCTTCTTAGTTTGTATATCTGTTGGGTTGGTTTCTGATGTATGACATGGTTCGACTAGAAATTGGTAGATTAATTGGGAGGAATGAGAACGCATGCCTCAATTTTTGTAGAAACTTTTTCCAGTTGTTGAATAAGTGTATCATATTTACATGTGGATCGCTGATAAAATAATTTGTTCAGGTGCTCGAAGATGGTGTGCTTGATCCAGAAACAACGGTTGTGGCGATCTTTCCGTCTCCAATGCATTACGCAGGTCCAACTGAGGTACAGTGGCATGCAAAAGCTAGGATCAATGCAGGCGCCAACTTTTATATTGTGGGGCGAGATCCGGCTGGCATGGGCCATCCTTTGGAGAAGAGGGATCTCTATGATGCTGATCATGGAAAGAAAGTTCTGAGTATGGCTCCCGGACTTCAGCGGCTAAACATCCTTCCATTCAAGGTTTTTCAGTCTTTCTATCTTCTCCCCATTTACTGTTTTTGTTTAGTGAATAATATGGTTCTGAGAATTAGTACATACAAATAGGTGGCGGCTTATGACAAAACTCAGGGCAAGATGGCCTTCTTTGATCCGTCACGACCTCAAGATTTTCTCTTCATATCGGGCACTAAGGTAACAGTTATTTACATGCTTTTATTATTTGAAGAACCAATTGCTTATGTATGTTACATATTTCTGATACATACATTTGCTTGACATACAACAACAACATTGCCTCAGTTCGAAATTAATTGGGGTCAGCTACATGGATCAAACTTTTTCATTGTGCTCGATTAAGTGCAATTGATGGTGAGCTTTCCAAACCATTCAAATCCCCCCTAATTAATGCATCCCATGTTAACTTTGGTCTACCCCTACCTCGTTAAATTTCTACAATTTCTATTGAGTCAAGTTTTCTAGTGGGGGCATTTGTAGGCCGTCTTTGCAGGTGACTAAACCACCGCAACCGCCCTTCCCTAATTTTTGTATCAATTGGTATCACTCCTACTTGTCTTTGAGTTTTTATATTTTTTATTTTATCTTTACGAGTTTTACCACACATCCACCTAAGCATCCTCATTTCTGCTACGTTCATTTTATGTAATTGTTGTTGTTTTACCGCCTAACATTCACTTCCAAAGAGCATAGCTGGTCTAATTGCGGGCCTATAAAATTTTCCTTTTAACTTACTAGGATCATTTCAATCACAAATCACCCGTTGCACTTCGTCATTTCTTCCATCCAGCTTGAATTCTATGTGTGACATAATTCTCAGTATTAGCATCATTTTGTATGATTGATCCTAGGTATTTAAAGTGGTTCAACCTAGGAACTTCTACTTCCCCTAATTTTACTACTCCATCATCTTGATGTCTAGTGTTTCTAAACTCACAGTGCATGTATTCGGTTTTCGTCCTACTCAACTTAAAGGCTTTAGATTCTAATGTATTCCTCAAGAGTTCTAATTTCCTATTCACTTCATCTTTTGTATCATCCACTAAGACTATCATCTGCAAATAGCATACACCATAGTTTATCTTATTGAATATGCCTAGTTAGTTCATCCATTACTAAAGTAATTAGATATGGGCTTAAAGTCAATCTTTGATGTAGTCCTATCGTAATGGGAAATTCTTTTGTAGCTCTTCCAAATGTTTTTATACTTGTTACTACTCTATCATACGTATCCTTAACAATGTTTATGTATCTAGCATGCACTCATTTTCTTTCTAGAACCTACTAAAGAACATCTCAAGGGACCCTATCATATGCTTTTTCTAAACCTACGAATACCATATGAAAATCATTTTCTTTTTTCTGGGAATACATTTGCTTGACATCATAATTTAATTATCAAAAGTATGCCACCGACCATTTTTAGATGCCAGTAATGTTGACTGTTACCATGTTGCTCAAGCACGAGTGTCAGTGGCAAATGCAGGCTCTGTTCGGCAAGCACAAACTAACTTATCAGTTAGCTTATAAGTTAGCTTACAAGCGAGTTTAAAAAATATATTGTGTTTGGTTAGTAGATGATTTTGAAAATCATCTAGCTAAAATGTTAAATTATTGGGCGCTATCGTTAGTAGCGTTTGACATTTAAAACGTCAAATTAATTGCGTCACAGTTTTACCCTTGTCTTTTGTGCAAATGACACATTGCATGACCTTAACAACATATTTTGATTGTGTGTGGCCTAACACGTCATGTGTTACTCATGTAACAATCTTCACACTGCCTTTTTTTTTTTTAAGAAATCTTCTCGCATTCATATGCAAACAATTAGTAAAGGTTTTTATTTTTTCTTAATTAGAGATTTAATTAACATTTTAACTGATGTTTTATTAAATTACTTGTATAAAGTTTATTTATATAGTCACCCATGACAAAAATTATAATATATTTATTCATGTAATATCATTTAATTAAATTAAGATGTCTTTTTAAGTCATTTTTCATTTATCAGCTCCTCAATCAGTTAGTTATTCCAAATAGTTTTAAATGATCAGCTAGATTATCAACTTTCAGCTATCAATTATTAGATTATTAGATGTCAGTTAAATTATCAACTTTCAACTAGATTATCAGTTTCAAACAGAGCCGCAGATATGTATATTATGTAATTTAAAGGTAGCCTTAAAAGTCTATATATTTTAGGGAAGTGGGATTTGGCTAAAAGTGCCTAAAGTATTTGAACACGTGTGCTTAGATATAGGTGCTTAAGGTTGGACTTGCCCAGTCTCTTTATTTTTGGGAACAGGGGATTAACAAAGTAACATTTGAATGCTGTCGCTAGAAGTATTTCACTTTAGCACTGGTAGTCGTTGAAGCCTTTCAAGGTTCTTGCTAAGCACCCTGATTTATTGAACAGATGCGAACACTTGCGAAGAACAAAGAGAGCCCACCTGACGGCTTCATGTGCCCTGGTGGCTGGAAGGTCTTGGTCGACTACTACGACAGTTTGGCCGTGCCTGAGAATGGCAAAATCCCTGAAGCTGTTCCAGCTTAAACTGAACTGGACGTGTGAAGAACTTATTCTGCATGGCAGAAACATAAAAAGCGTAATTATATCCTGTGTTGTAACTTTAAAACGTGCGTATCTCAATCAGCATCGGGGCTCCGCTACAGTCACGAGGTATAATAAAAGCTTGCAGTAGATCTGTGCATAAATAGCCGAGCTTTTGCTGTGCCCTAATTGTGAATCTGTGTACCATTATGTTCTTATTTTTCATCTAAATTGAAGACACTGCGTACCGTGTTTTCAGATTGCTTTTTTCACCTTGCGCCAACTGCTTTTAGTGTACATTTTTCGAAGATCATTCAAAGTGAAAAATGTCGTCGGAATAATTGGATAAGCAGGTGTTCTACAGTCGACCCATCGCCATGGCGTTGCAAAATTTTATTTTTTTCGGCTCCAACAACACTACTGTGCTTGAGCCTGGAATCTAGTTCTCAAATGTCACATGTTATCCTTCTTTGTGGAGAGTGAATTGCTTCTCCCATGTCCAGTGTCAAGAGCCTCTACCAATTGTTGGATAAACAAGGAATTGCGAATCATCTAAATTTTATGCTTTCACGGATCAGCTTATGCATTATTTAGTGTTTAGAGATTTGCCATAAAAGTTGCTAATTTAACGCAAGTTTCACATTGATTTTTGTGCAAACACACATCCATACAAAAAATAAAATTAATAGACACAATCAAGTGGGTGGGAAAATAGTGTATGAAAAGTCGGTCAAAGCTTGAAGGAAAATATACGCCGAAGACATCCAATTGTAAATCATTTTTTTTTTAATTATTACTATGTCCGGTCATATATGTAAGTTGTACAAGGATAACACGCGAGATTTAATAAGTCCTTTAATAACATGTTAATTTTACTATACTATCTCTCATACTGCATTAATTATAAGAGTGAATGACTTACATTTTTGTATAAGTGAACTTTGCAAAGATGACTTACATATATAATAAGAGGTAGTATTTTGCATTTTCCAAAGGGCATGTGATTTTTATTATTCGTACACCATTTTTCCGATTAGTAATTTTGCCTTTCCTATCCAAAAGCAAAAATAAGATACATTTTACATGAGGTAACATTAGTACCACACATGTATGTGGTAATAATATTTTGAGTTAATTTCTCTGACGATCACCCAACTTTATTAATTATAATTTTTTGGTCATAAAAGTTATTTTTGTAACACGAAAATCACAAATATTTTTAAAATCTTGCGATGCTAGTCGTCGAAGCTTTTTTCAGTCATTTTTTGGCGAATTTGCCAACGTGGCAATGACATGGCGCCATATTGGCCATTAAGGGTAAAAAATACCCCTCGCACCAAATTAGTCAACTTGTTTAATTTTGTTAAAAAAGTTGAGAGATCTTTAACCTAAAAAAACAAATCTCGAAATTTACATCTAAAAAATCTTAAAGTTTATATATTTCCAATCTCAAGAAATTAAACCTCCTAAAAATAGTTTCATTTCTATAATGTAAATATTGTACATTTGATATTTTGAAATTAATTAATCATTTTGTTTATAATTGATATTTGTTTGCATGGGATTGCAATTTTTTTTTGAAACGTTGTAGGTGATGTGTATTTGGGACTGAGGCTATGTTGTTGTTGTTGTTGTTGTTGTTGTTGTAAGTGATGTGTTGCTACAAATTAATTTGTAGGATTTGTTGTTCCAAGTGAAAAGGTTTCACTTATATTTTTTAATTATAAGTTTTTATACTTTTTTTTAGTTTATGTTATTGCATCAAAAACTGTAGAGATAGATCACTTTGTTGAAAAGAAAATTAATGTTTAGAATGATGTAGAGATAGTTCAGCATCAAAGCTAAAATGTGGTTTTTTTTCTTGAGTTATTGTGAAATAAAAATAAGTTACCTGATTTAGAGTGAGGGGTATTTTTTACCCTTAATTACCAACGTAGCGCCGCATCATTGCCACATTGGCAATTTTGCTAGAAAATGATAAAAAAAAACTTGGGTAACTATCGTTCTAAGACTTTTAAAAGGTTTGTGATTTTTGTGTTACAAAGATAACATTATGATCAAAATGTTATAATTCATAAAGTTAGATGACTGTGAGAGAAATTAACCCCTAATATTTCCATGCACATCTTTGGACCAGGGCTCAAACAACGAAAGTACAAGAAGGAAAAGAATATATAGGTTTCTTCCCACTAAGTCCTTCCACGAAGAAACCGCTAGTTGAGTGGTAAGAAATTGCGTTCTCCTTAAGCAAGGTCTTGAGCTCGAGTGACGCGGTGGAAGTCTTCTAAATCGATTATTCAAAATCCACGAATAATATAATGTAGGGTACAAAGAATTAAAACATTAATTCTTAAACAAAAAAACATAATTCTTATTGGGAGTGGCTAAAGAGACCTTAGTTTTTGCTAAACAAAGCTTGTTTACTCACTATACCCTGATTTTGAATTTTAATTGTTGTACATACCCAACTTTTTTTCTTCTAAAATCTCCAAAATACCTTTGCTAAATGTACCACATTTTTTGTTGAATATACCTCACTAATCAAACGTACCCTAGTCTCTCGGGCTTGTAGATTTTGGTCATACATGGCAGAAACCTAGAGGTCTCCATTAACTCTTACCAAGATCTTTTTAGAGGTATTGGCCAGCTTCCACCAACTCCCACCGAGACCTTTGAAGAGGTCTCAGTCTTGGTGGAAGGCAATCGAGACCTCTTTAAAGGTCTCGACTGACACCTATTGTGACTTATAAGAGAGATCTTATTGGGAACCAATCAAGACCACTAAAGAGATCTCAACCTTCTGTGTCTGCAACCCACAGATGAACATAACGAATACAAAAAATTTTAAAACTCTAAAAAGCACATGAAAACGATCAAAAAATTATTGAGTTTTGCTTGGAATTGGTAGATATGTTTGATTCCATTAACAACTTGTGCCAAAAATGTGATATTGAAGTCCCAAATCGAAGTCCTAAACTAACAACAACAACAACAACAACAAACGGACTAAAAACAACCCAAAAAACCAATGAAAACTCCAAAATAGACATAAAAGAGATGAAGTAAGCACTCACGAAGTCGAATCGATGTGGTTTCGCTCGAATTTGAGCCGAAAGTGAATGTGACTCAAGAAAGGGATAGACAGGGGTGTGATTAGGGATATGGATAGATGGGTGAGTGGGGTATGAGGTGAGAAAAAAAAACCTTTTTATATGGAGGGTAGTTGGATCATTTCACGTTTTTTTAGTATGTTTAGCAGAAATTGGGTTCCGTTTAGTCGCTCTCTTTTATTAATCAAAATCGTTCTCCTTTCTATCACATAATGTGTAAGCCTTTATATAGGCTTTTAAATTTTACAAATAAAAAAATTATAAGAAAATTAAAAAGATGTTCCAAATTCTTAGTAACCAATTGCTAAAATTGAAAGTTGAGTCTAACAAAAATAAATACTAAAAATTAAATTGAGTCTAACTATCTAAAAGATTTCCTTGGGAGGAGTCGCCTCTCTTTTTTCTCCAAAACGTTAAAATTCTTTTTATTGATTCACTTTTGTGATTTTTGTTCTTAAACCATCGTCGATCCTCCTCTTGATCGGCGGTGGTTTCAATCAAATCCCTTTTGCATTTTGTACATACAATAGCCAACAGATCTAATCGGATTTGTAGAGATTGATCCATCCTTATTACGGTGTATCTTCATCAACGATGTTGCGTTGATTTGTGCGACGCTAGATTGATCTTGTCTTTAGTTTAATTTTATAGTTAATTTTCTTCCCTAGTTGGACGTCTTTGATTTGTCTTCTTATTGGAAAGTTTTAGGTTTTCTTTTCCTTGTGGGGAAGTTTTGTTATTTGTTTTGTGGTTCTTGTAGTTTTATGTATTGTCATGAGTTTCAACGTTATAGAAAGCAGTTCCTGATTGTCAAACTATTTCAATTTCGTATTTACAGCCAAATTAATGACAGTTTGTTTGAACAAATAGGATTAGAGAATCAATTTACTTGATTCTATGTCTAGTTCTACATTGAACCATGAATGATTAATGAAATTTCTCTTATAAAAAACTATCTAAAAGATTTCCCAATAAAACTTAATTTCCTAATTTACTTTTTTCTTTTTCCACAAAAATTTCCTAATTTACTTAGTAAACATAAAAGTAATCTTTCTATTTCTATAAAACTTCACTTAGGTGAGTCATGTGACCCATTAAAGTCCAAATCTAATTAAACATGAAAGTAGACTTTCTGCAGATATACCCTAGAATCATCGAGATTGAATCCTAATCTATCCTAGAAGCCCTAAAACACGCTCATACTAATGGTCTGATCGGGCTCTGATGATTCTCAAGATTATTAATCTCGTTGGCCTTCAAGAAGAGATCTCTTTAATTTTGTTCCTCGAGATGGGACTCTGTTGCTCACCATCTAGCTAGATTAAAGCATCTCCAATGGTAAATATGGATTATAGCTGTGTATTCATGTCACGTCAGTACCGTGGAGAAAATGTCTATCTTACGTGACTTAAATAGACATTGAAGTCAAAAAATGCTCTCCTATCCACATGTGGATTACATCCTTCAACTGATGAGGTGGCGGTTTTTTTTATAAATATTTAATAAATAATATATATATATATATGTATGTATTTGTCACATCATTAATTTGGAAAACGTTATCTTATATTAATAACTTAAAATAAATTAAAAAAGGTTTTATGTTAAATATAGCAAATAGATGGCTAAAATTTGTTACTTAACATTTAGGGAGTTACTATTAGCACCCCTCTACGTCATATCAGCCTCTTATTTAATTTAATGTTATTTATAGCTTCAATAAGTTAGTTCATGCTCTTAGCACCGCTTTAATTGTTAGTAAACTCTCCATTATACCCCTAGTTTATATTTTTTCCCTCTCTTTTAAGAAAACTCTATTTTTATATTTGTGATCTTCAACCTCTAAAACACTTGTTGCATATCATCTTTTTCTCTTCTTTAACTCAATTTTTTCAATGTGCATACCAAGATTGATTATTTGATCATTAAAAGCTAATATTCAACACAAATTAAAGAGTCTAATCATTCAAGAATATGGACCGAATCTCAACTAAATACTATAATTAAGATCTTGTATTTGATGGTGAATTGTTGAGTATATGGACAAAGAGATGAGAAGGGGTTGTAGATTTTAGAAAGTAGAAGAGAAAATGAGATGAGTCTATGGTTTAATTTGGGTGAGATATTGAAAGTGAAAATTAAGTAGAAAAAGAGAAAATAAGTGTAGTGAGTGAGATGAGAGTTGGGAAATGGGTTTAAGGTTTCATTTAGAGAGGGGTGTAGATAGTAAAAAGCAAAGTTGAGGAGGGGTGTAGAGAGTGAAAAATGGAAGGGGAAAAAAATGAAATAGGTTCACGATATAGAGTGGAATTATTTATGTAATTTTGCCTAAGACTTTTTAGTTTAAAAATGTATTAAATTAAATGAGGGGCTGATAGAGGGTAATGGGGGCTAATAGTCGCTCCCTATATTTATCTTTCCAAATTTTTTATAATTATCACCACACACACATATAAAGAAATGAAATAAAAATTTGAAGAAAAAGAAAAGAAACACGTTTTGTTGTGCCGCTATATTTTTTATTTTTTGAAGTTGTGATATTTTTAGTTTTTCTTTTTGGTTATTTTGATGAGTTGGCAACGTAGAAACTGTTTATTGCCCCCTCTATTTTCTAGAGGGTATGATAGACAGTGTCTCTACCTTTTTCTATGTCATGTCACATGTACACTCTTAATCCACATCCTCATTGGAGAAGATTTTTTCACACTAATGTGCACTCTATCCTAGATGGCAAGCATCTTCCCTCAATCCACAGCGGCATTGGAGATGCTCTTAGCTAGATCGGGCAATGTTAATTCCCACTTGACGGATGCTATGTTGTTATGTATTTCCTCAAGTGTACTTCGAGATCTGGTTGATGAAATAAATATTTTGCATGTTGGGTTTTTTTTTGTTTGTTTTTTTTTCAAGGTCCAATCTAATTAATCAACAAGTCCTAAATCAAATGATCGATAATACTAAGGATGTAGGTGGTGCGAGATTCCCTATTTGAAATTGCCTATTGAGGAAATTTTGACCCTCATCCACTCCTAACAGGGATCCCCACCCCCATTATTTTTTTACATAATATCTAAAAAAAGATGAAATACATTATAGATCGGAAATAAAATCATTAAAATCTTTTTCTTCGCAATTGTAAGTCGTTTTTCAAATTTTATGTGAAACATTCACCATACAAAAAAAGAAATACAAGATTTAATTATTTTGATGCACTTTCCACCTGGAATATTCAGGATTTCGATGAGGAATCACACTGGGAGGAATGGGGAATCCCTATGGTGGGGGAGGGGTAGTACCGTCCCGCTCCGCCCTCGATGGTGAGGATGAGATTCTCCGTCCCTGACCCCCTGGGGGCTAGTTAGCATAGAATCTTCGATGAATGGAGATTCGCGACACCACCTGCATCTCTATATAATACCTATCAAAATTAATTAACCTACACAAGTATGCAAATTTGTACACTTCTACAATTGTTATGCTTCTCGCTCCACTCTAATCATCAAAAGCCATCTGATATGCATCATCATTGCAAACCATTTGCATCATTGAGTCTCGTGGATAGAAAAAATTAAGTTGCAAAAGCTTCATCTTATATGGGGCTCAACATTGACTACTCGTGAAACCAAGTGAGAAATAAAAAAAATAAAAAATAAGATATAAGTTAAATTATTTAAGAGGGAAGCGCTAGCCTGCTAGGGTGCTCAAGTTGGAAATTGACTTACGAGGGGCATTCACTCATCTTCAGGGTTTAATTTCACAGATGGTCACTCAAGTTTGCAGTTTGTAACACTTTGGTCACTAAACTTACATTTGTCCCAAATATATCACTCGACTTTACAAAATGTTTCAACAAAGTCACTCCGACCACTCTCCGGTCAAAAACCCACCGGCGCTGGTGACGTGGTGCCACGTGGGATTTCATGGGAGGTCACTTAACTTGTTAAGTGATGACATGACATGCCACATACACACCCACCCACCCCGCCCTTAGTTCACCCCACACCCATTACACAAATCTCTTTTCTTCCTCTCCAACCCCCTGAATTCTTTTCTTCTTCTCCAACCCCTTGAATCGTCATCTTTTTTGTCGTGCTCTCTCTCTCTCTCGTTATTCCTCTATCGCGGTCGTGCTATCAACCCCCTGGATCGTCTTCTTCGTCGTGCTCTCTCTCTCTCTCGCGGTTCCTCTCTCGCGGTCGTGCTCTCCCCTCCCCCTCCCCCAACTGGTTCGTCTTCTTCGTCGTGCTCTCTCGCTCGCGGTTCCTCTCTCGCGGTCGTGCGGTCGTGCTCTCCAACCCCCCTGGATCGTCTTCTTCGTCGTGCTCTCTCTTTTTCGCGGTACATCTGTCGCTCGCGGTCCTTCGATCTCGCACATCTCCCCCCCCACTGGTTCGTCCTCTTCCTCAGATATATTCTCTGCAATTAGATATATTTTCTGGAATTAGACGAAAGTTTTGCAGTGATTACTGGAAGGGTCTCAGATATATTTTCTGCAATTAGACCATATAGGGAAAAAAATATGAAGGCAACTGAGAAAAAAAAAATAACTGTTCTTTGATGCTTGTTTGGACCATTAATTAATTTGAATTGTGGGTATTGGGAAGGAGGGCTGTTTTGAAAAGAATGGTTTTTCATTTATTAATACCTAATTAAGCAGATGAAATAGTGTTGTTAATTAGAAGAGGTGACAGTGGCAGTTGCTCTCGATGTTGAAAGCTAACACTGATGTATAAATTAGCAGTAACATGATTTACAAATTTCAATGATCTTCATATTTGCAATCCACATTGTGCATTGGAGAAGGTTTTATGGTATTCTGTTGTTGAAATGGTTCAAGTGTGATCATAATTTTTTTTAAAAGGTTATGAAATGGTTCACAAGAGAGACACTGACCCAAATGTTGTAAATGAGAATCTTACATGAAGAGTCTTTAGGATGCAGTTTTCTTCCCCATTATTTTGTGACTGCATTAGCATTTTCAAATATAGAAGGAAATGCCATATATCATATTATCTTTCAGTTCCTCCACAACTTATGCATGAACATGCCGCATTTTGTTACTCGATATTTGGAACCTATTCACTTGTTAGAACTTTTCCTGCCAAGGCATAGATAAACTTTCCTTAGAAGTATAGATGTTAAGGCTGTTGGTTCATTTTAATAGAGCAGTATAGCTGACTTATGCTTGGTTATCACTTATCTATATATGTCATATTTTTTAGTTTCATTCCTTTTTAGACTTTAAATTTCATGTCCTATTCAAGCTCACGATTCACTCCATTTGTAAGTTGATTTTTTTGGTTAATAATAGCAAAGGAAAAGAAATGTAATTATGAAACAAAACCTAAGTTTCTTGTAGTCGAGACAGGACTTCTTGTAAGAAACCATACATAATTTTAATTCTCTAAGTTTCTAATCCACTGTATGTTTTATAATTTTAAATCATACATAATTTTAAAAGTTGGAGCTTTCTTTTTTCCTATCACAGCTTTGAGGAGGACGAATTGAAGACATCTACACTACACTTGCTAGTTTTGTCTCACTGCTTCCGTGTTCCTTCCCTCAAAAGAGCTTGCATAAATGTGTTGGGGCAGGACTGAATGAGTGCTGAAATGACTGACCGGGCAACGATTGTTATAAATGGGTTGTTGAGGAAGTTAGACCGAATGAAAAGCGAGAAGAGGTTGCAAGACGAGTTTAATGGGCGTAGGAAACTCAACGGTTGTGCAGTTGCATGTTGGTTATGCTTGGTGGTCATTGTATTGCTGTTTGGTTTCATTGTATACAAGTAAACACAACGGTTGGAGGAGAAACGAAGTAGTCATCTTCGGTTGGAATCGAAGGGAAAAGTTGTAGTGTCGTTTTGTGTAAAACTTATGCCAAACCATGTATTGTGGTTTTGTAGCTTATGAATGAAAAATTAAACTATGTGTTGAATTCAAAAGTTTGGAGTGCAAATTAATTTAGATTGATTGGTTTTTGTTTTTAATTAAAACCATGTATTGTCGTTTTTTTTAACTCTCGTTTCTATAATTTTGCTCTTCTACGCTTGTAGGAATCTATTTTAATTCACAAATTGAATACCCTGCATGCATAATCAGGCTTTACATAACTGTCTGAAATCCTTTTTTTTCTTTGCTGTTTTTTTCATGTTTTATAGCTTCATTAATAAGGTTTGTGGTTAATCCTAAAAAAAAGATGAATTCAAGATTTTTTTTGCCAGTTTGTTCAAAGCCGAGCACATTCAATTTGCTTGATGCCCATGAATTTGGATATTTGACTCTTAATTAAGCATTTGGATAGATTAAAGAGTTTAGCAAGAGATGCAAACAGAAGTAAATAACGACTCAGAACACGACTCCACATCGATTTCCATACATTCTAAAATAGATTGTCATTACAAAAATGGGTTGCCATTACACATGCACCAAAAAAAATAGTCCCATACTTTGTACATCATCCAACATGGAAGTTTCACCTATATATCCGAAAAATAATCGCATCCTTTGTACATCATCCACCTCTTCCAATTATTCCGCCTCTTCCAATTACTCCACCTCTTCCACCGCCACGACGTCGAACAACTGGAATCTTCGCTCTTGACTTTGGAGAAATCCTTGGAATAGGTCGTGAACAATCCATCATACTTGGCATTGTAGGAAGGGGTTGGGAAGCACTCGCAATTGTAGCATTAGTTGTAAAAAGGTTATGCTATCAAGATTTAAAATACATTATTAATACTAAGAAAGTAAAACCACACATTAATGTAGAGATCCAACAATAATTATGGAATTCAATTCCAAACCATTCCAATCCCTCCAACAATGTAACATACATACCTGCTCAAGAGGTGTCTCGCCACATGTAGAATTCCCATCCACTTGAACTCCTTCACTTGACCCTTTCTTTCTCTAAATATTATATAAATGCAAAGTCACATCACACAAAAATATAACAAGTGTTTTAATAACATATAAACTTTTAAAAATAAAACAAGATATACCTTGTTTTGACCCTAAGTATGACGACGTTTATTATGACCTTCAACATGGCAAATTTGACAAGTCATACGTACTGTGGCCTTCTTAGACATTTTTTTTTTGCGCAGCCGCAATCTCTATTTCCTCAGGCTCCTTTCTCCTTGCTGTTACTTTTCTTCCTCTCCTTTTTTGGACTTGTGCTGATGGTTTGAGTCCTGGTCATGCACTTCAACAATCGCAAGTGCACTACTACAAGGTGGAGTAATAACATTAGGCCTTCCTCTTTTTCTACTGTGCAGTTGTTCGTCAACAACTTCTTGATAGTCATCATCGTCCTCAACATCATTGTCACTCTTGAAAAAAACATGGCCTTCATCCGCTTCTACTTCTTCATGTTGAATTGTTCCATTGTCTTGTTCTTCTGGAGGTTCCACTTCTTCTTGCTGACTAACCTCTAAGTTCATTAATTCTTGCTCTCTAATATCCGGGGACCCAAAACTTCTTTGTTCTAAGACAGACTCCACTTCTTTTTTACCATCATCTCCATTGTGAAAATGATTCCTGCAATGATAAGGATGTTAAAAATGTCCCTTGAGATGTACAAAACCATAAAACCAAACAGTTAAATATATTCAAAAGGTCACACCCCTAAGTTGACATACATGGCCCCAAAAACCATCTAAAACATCACATTAATCATATTTTGTGACAATAATTTCTTAAACATATCATCTCTGGATTTTTTTTTTTCAGATCAATGTATTACTCACTATCCACATATTTCCTTGTTTCAATGCAGATGTACATAACATATCCAGTACGTGAGCAGCCAAAATCTTATTTGCATTTTATCCACATGAATTTGCAATCTCATTTTCGGGTTGTTTCATCCTTTGCCCTCTAACATACTATTGGACTTATCAATTCTTCTGAGCTGTGTATTTTATCTCATCCAGCACTAGCAATATAAAAAAAATAATAATGAAAGATCGAACCCAACAAAAAAAAGCCATTTGAGGCTGTAAAAATTTCATCTAGAACAGGCATTATCAATATGAAGTAAGAATCTCAAATTCTCAATCAATTGTTCTAAAACATCACATTAATCGGTCAATCGCTCAATACAAATCAATTGAGATTCTCAAACCATATCAGAACATCACCAATCTATGCAGCATTAACCCTAGACTAAAACAAAAACAGTTAATACTCTGTTGATGAAGTTTCATATCTACCCAACAACTTTCTTCATCTCAACCATGCCCAATATTCAATCTCAGTAATATCACAGAAATTTCGACAACAAAATATCATAAAAACCGATTCAATTGACTCCGACCGACTCAATCACACGTATCATCATCCAATCCATCAATCACTGCATAATTAGTTAAACCATTCTAAAACAATAACAAACCAGGAATCTAAGCATGCCCGAATCAGTTAATCCATCAATCACTGCATATCTACCCAACAAAACAAAATTTGCATATTAAACTCCCTGTTTGATCTATCTTCAGTCCAAAAAAACCAGTGCAATTATTTACATTTACACGAAGAATAAATCTCTTACATTGAAACCTTGCCCCGTGAAGTCGAGGCCGATTGGTTGCGCAGGATCGAAGCTCCGCGAGACAGAGACCTTGCCCCGTGAAGTCGAGGCCGATTGATTGCGCAGGATCGAAGCTCCGCGAGCGACAGAGGTACCGCGACAGAGAGAGAGCACGGCGAAGAAGACGATCCAGGGGGGTTGGAGATCACGACCGCGAGAGAGAGAGGGGACGACGAAGAAGACGATCCAGGGGGGTTGGAGAGCACAACAGCGATAGAGGAACCGCGAGCGAGAGAGCACGATGAAGAAGACGAACCAGTGGAGGAAGGGGGAGAGCACGACCGCACGACCGCGAGAGAGGAACCGCGAGAGAGAGAGCACGGCGAAGAAGACGATCCAGGGGGTTGACAGCACGACCACGAGAGAGGAATCGCGAGAGAGAGAGCACGGCGAAGAAGACGACGATTCATGGGGTTGGAGAGGAAGAAAAGAATTCAGGGGGTTGGAGAGGAAGAAAAGAAATTTGTGTAATGGGTGTGGGGTGAACTAAGGGTGGGGTGGGTGGGTGTGTATGTGGCATGCCATGTCATCACTTAACAAGTTTAGTGACCTTCCATGAAATCTCACGTGGCGCCACGTCAGCAGCACCGGTGGGTTTTTGACCGAAGAGTGGTCGGAGTGACTTTGTTGAAACGTTTTGTAAAGTTGAGTGATATATTTGGGACAAATGTAAGTTTAGTGACCAAAGTGTTACAAACTGCAAACTTGAGTGACTATCTGTGAAATTACCCTCTTCAGCCTTCCATAAAGCACGCCCCAAGAATCAATGAGGGTGGACAAGTGCGTGCCCCTTTCCTATTTGTAATACATAAAATTCATTAGTATTTTTGTGAACCCTCGGCGCTTAGACCACACAAACCCACTTCATATTCTTTTTATTTTCAGATTGTGCCTGCTAGCATATTGTGATAAGCTTTTTAAGTCCGTACATATGTTCGCGGTACAAGTCCACCATTACAACTTGAGTAATCATCAATATCAATAATCACTTATAAATTCAATGTAACCAAGTTTAGTAATAATTTTTGCACAATGTACAAGTGTACTCTCTTGAACTGAAAAAAAATTAAAGTGCCTGTAAAAAATTCTTAACTCGATCCCAACTGATCAATTGACCTCTGTATATGGATATGGTGAATAAATCCTCACATTATACACTAAAGACCTCTGTATATGGATATGGTGAATAAATCATCACATTATACATAACTAAAGTGGAAGTCTTTATCTTTCTAGCACCCACGCACATTCTTACAACTAATTATTCTAGTATTTTCCGGGCAATGTATAATTGAATTAGTGATTCTGATCCAAAAAAAAGAACATCAATTATATTATCAAGCCGAAAGACGCATGATTACACATCGATGTTAATTCAACCAATTAATATTCTCCCTCTCAATATTATAGTAAGTCGATTTTAACAAAAACCCCTCTTTCAAAATTACCAATAGATTTTTGGAATTTAATAGTATATTTATTATTTTTTAAGATACTTTAATTCTTCAAGTCATTTGATGTCAAATGACATACATGTAAATTACACTCTAATTATGGTTGCTTTAATTTGTGTGTGTATCAACCACCTATAATATCGAACAAGGAGTATATTGTTGTAGGTTGGCTTGGCTTTCTAGGAGTCTAATATACTATCGATATGATCTTGTGTGTGTGTCACAACCACCTATAATATTGAATATGGATCTTGTGTTAGAAAAAAATGTTTACAATTTTGTATTACCCTTTAGCATGGATTAGGAGAAACAATTAGATGCTCTAAAAGGCTTTTGGGACACGGACGTTACTTAGGAAGCTCTTATGTACTGCAGTAGTCAGTAGACTCTATACATTGGAACAAAGAGCTTCAATGTTCAAAGATTCTGTACTTATTGATTATTGCATCATTTCATTTGCCACTCTGAGAAAACTCCAATCTCAAACTTATCTATGTGAATTTAGGTGGAGGTGTAATCGAGGTGATATTTGACGATTCGTTCTTTTATATTACTGTCCAAGTGAAGTTGAATATAATATTGAACAAGGAGTATATTGTTATAGGTGGTTGCTTTAATTTATGGTGTCCGTCTTTATTGAATGCGAGTGTGTCTTCAGCTCATTGCATCTCTTTTTGGGGTCTAGATTTTGTTATATGTGCTAGTGTCGCGATCATATCGATAGTTTTGATTTGTCATTATAGTTGTTACGATCGGTATTATCAGTAAATGAGTCATCTAACACAAGATCCATGTTCTCAAAATCAAATAAGAAATAATTACTGATTGGATGAAGATCTGCGGTTGCTAATTGATGACTCGAAGCAGTTGCAATAGGTTTCCTGAACCAGACGGTTGAAGATTTGATCTTATCATCAACCGACTGAAGGCTAACTAAAGATAATGAAGAGGCTGGAGATTGCGATTCAAAAGAACGATCACCATGTTTTTATCATACATGAACGTGGTTGTTTAGAGATAGAGACTAGACAGATCTTACGGTTAATAGTCAGGATTATGTAATCTACATTGGTCTATATTTGTCAAAGTAATTGAGTCACGTACACTAGTTATTCAGTTTACTTTATATTGTGAATATATTATGTTCACTTCATTATCAAATTGTAAGGGGACTTGGGTGTTCCATTAAGGAGGAGCCTCACACACGAGAGGAGTTTTGTGTGCGTAAGGACCACAGAGCTAAGTATGAAAAGGTGCTACAAAGAACTCAATGAGGGAGTCACATGAAAGAGTCTTGTAGTTTGTTGTCTTCATACATTAGTGGATTTCACGCTTGAGCGTGGCCTCACATATGTAGGTCTTGTACCAAAGTGTGATAACATATATGGTGTCCTAGTTTGATCTACTTTTCTACATACTTTATTTTCAAGTACTTGCATTGATTTCCATTTCCCTATTACAACCACCTTTATATTCAATTGTAATCACCTTTGGTTGGGTATCAAAGTGGGCATTATGAAGTCTTTGTTTACAGAGAGAAGTAAGATCCGTTCTAACCACAATGTCTCAAGTAAATCAACCAAACTAGCCTGAAGAAGTCTTGAATACAAGACCATAACTGTTGACCAATACAAATAACACGTACTGAAAAGCTCGAATGGAGGAGTACATTCTATCCATTAACATCAAAATATGGAGGGCTATTGAGAAATGATACAAGCCACTAGAAACTGATGGATAACCAAATAATCCATATGACTGGACTTCGGATGAGGAGAATCTCTTGTCAGACAATGTCAAGGGATTAAATGTTATCTTTGGTGCTGTCAACCATGAGCACATCAAGCTCATATCATCAGGTAAAATGGGGGAGAAGTACTCCAACAAAAAGCTGGTTCAAAAGACAATCATAAGTCTCCCTGTGAAATACAATGTGAAAGTTGATGCTATTCAAAAGAATTGAGGTCTCAAAAACCTGAAGTTCGAAGAGCTCATGGGGCCCCTTACCTGTCACGACCCAAAATGCTAATTAAGGTTTAATTACTTAATTAGGATCAAATGACTCGTGACGTGGGACCTGCATGCAAGATACGTATCATGACTGAGGCGAGATAGCCGAGGTAATGTTATATTTTTGTGGTGTATGCCTTGTGTAATGTATGTGTGTATACTAAAAAGTCACTTCTAACTATTTATAGGTGTCGTGATATGAGCGAGAAAGTGCCTCGATGTACGTGTTGGCGGGGAATCGAGGTAGAGAGTGATGTGGTAAGTTGGTATAAGCTTTATATATGGTTATGATAAGTATGTTGTATAGTTTATGGTTGATTTGGTTTTGATACACTTATGTTAATAAGTTAAAACATAAGCCATTTGATGTGCCTCGAGACACGAGTTAACATGTTTACACACCAATTGAGTTGTGTTTGGTGTCACTTAAGCATGAACTGGTGGGACATGTGTTAGGAGGAGATCCACTAGATACGTCTCACGATACATGTGCACAAGTGATCAAGGGCTATCATTGAACCATATCTACAAACCACATATATATAACTTGATCAACATAAGCTCCACTCATTTCTCTCAATTGGATTTTTTCCTTAAGAAGTAAACTTGCGGGAGAAGGAGAGTTGCTTGAGGTAGAAGAAAACCAGAGGAATTCAGTGAATGACTGAAGAGGAGATCAAGTTCAACTAGTTTCTTCAAGCTTGGTAAACTTCCTACTCCATTAACATAGCTCGATTTGTTGAATTCATATAATTGGTGCTATGGGTTGGTGATTCATATTGTAAATGATGTCTTGGAACTTTAGAGGTGTGTAAGAGGGTTTCCAAGACATCAGCATGGCCTATGTGTTGATAAAATTTAGAATTCATATTGCGGAATTATGGGTTTTACTGCACATAGCGCGTTAGTTATGAAATCTTACGCGCTAGATATGGCTGGATAGCGCTAATTTCAAAATTAGCGTGCTAATTGTTGTGACAACAAAAATCAGCAATTTTCGAAAGTGGCTAAAACATTATAAATGATTCTAAAACACTAAGTATAGGTCTAAACACACTTAAAAATAAATATATTGATGTCAGGATCTTAGGGAAGAGCTATGAGGACCCATATATGAGTTTCGAGGCATTGAAGGGCTGAAGTAGCATAGAAAATTTCGTGTGTTTGCAAGTAAACTGATTTGAGAGATTTCTTTACATTTCATTCCTATTTACAAAATTCATTCTCAGTTATTTGAACTGAACTATCATTGTACTCCGTTTGCCATGACTTTTTTTCATTTCTCATTATATGAGGTTGTTTCATGACATAGTTTGTTGGTAGAATGATTTCATTGACTCCAATTCATGCATTTTGTTATTATTGATGTTTATTATTGGTGGTCAGTGAAATAACATGCTATTAGGTAGTTGTACATAGGATTGTGAATTTATATCCTTTATGCAATAGTGATGCAATTGTATTTGTTGGATTCTAATACCGTGTTGTTCCTTGAAAACGAAAGTGGTTCTCGTGTCTAGGGTCATTTATTGATAGAAATCCGGCTGACATACGGATCACTACAAAAAAAATGTAAATTAGAAGCGGAAATAGCAACGGAATTTAATTTCGTTTCTAATCGGAAATGGTTAGACACAGAATTGAGACGAAAATAGTCAGGATGGAATAGAGACGGAATTAGAGACAGAATTAAAATCCGTTTCTAAAAAAATGGCGCCAACTTTCCACCAAAAATTCAGTAGTTTATAACCACACATCACATCTCGAGATTCGTGCGTCAATAGATGAAATATTTATTTGTTTTAAACTCTCTCTCTCTCCTCAAACTCTCTCTCCCAACTCTCTCTCCTTGACCGAACTCTCGACCTCTCTCCTCTACCGAACTCGACCTCTCTCTTCAACCTCTCTCCTCGACCTCTCTCGACCTCTCTCGACCTCACCGGCAGCTCAACAACTGCTCTTTTCACTAGCGACTCAGCAACTCCTCTCTTCACAGCTCTGCAAACCCTCGACTCCCTGTCTTGTCTTGAACTCTCTCTCTCTCCCAAACCCTAAATCTATGCGAAATAGTCACCGCAGACAGCTTATGTTCACCGGTGCTCTCCTTTTGATGTCTTCATCGTCGAGGGCAGTTACGGCTTTGTTGGATGGAGATTGGAGAGCTAGTTTGGGAGATTTGGTGTTGTTTGAAGAGATTTGGAAATGGGGGTTTGGATTTGGTGGGTTTTGGCGGTGGTGTTCGGAGCTTGAGTTGCTCTCTGCCGGAGCTCGTGGCTTCTGCCGTCACCGTCGCATAAGCCCTCGCCGTCTTCCGCTTTGTATGTCGCCGTCTGTCCCTCGCCGTCGTCGTCTGCGCTGTCCCTCTTTGTGTGGCTTTTGAAGATGTTACTCGTTGGGGAAGTTCGATGTTTTCGCTATTTTCTTGTCGTTAGAACGTGTAAAATGTTGATGTTGAATTCGTGACGAAATATTTCTCGATCTCGTCGATCTTGTGTTTACGTTGGTTATCGGTTTATCTTATTTGATGTGTTTTTCGTTCTCTCTGTCTTCAATTTGTGCTCGCTTTCGTTATATTTTCTCGGTCGTTTCTTTAATTTTCTTTGTTTGTTGGTTTGAAGTTTGCAAATTAGTGTGTAGGAGATATGGTGTGTTTTTTTAGAGGTTAGATGTGGTTGTTAGAACATGTAAATACAAGATTTCCTTTGGTTGTTGAGGTTTGTGACACAGTGTTTCTCAAATTTTGTCGGGCTTGTGTTGTTTGCATTTGTAGATCGGTTTATGTTGTTTTTATAGTTGAAGTATATGAAGATAAGTTATTTATATCTTGCATGTTTTGCATTTTTAATCAATTTATTAGTTGTGTTGATTTTGTAATCGATTTATTAGTTGTGTTGATTTTGAAATGCTTGATAACTCTGCTTTTATTGTTTTACATGGTTGTCATCTAGGATTTTATTTTAGAAGGTGATGTAGTTGGTATATAAAAACTCACTTTCTTTTCTTTATTTGTTTCCTTATTTGGAGTTCAAATAAAATTGTGGCAACTTCTTAGGAGAGCTGCTAGACAATCGACTCAAGCGAGGGCAAAGAGAGTTTGAAGAAAAATTCCAAAAGAGTTTTAGTCTAACCAACAAGGTATTTACCCTAACAAAGTTTATTTTGTAATTCCCTCTCTTAATTTAATTCGTTTGTGATGATGTCTGCTTACTTTTGGGGGGTATACATCACCTGTAACCTTTCAGGTGTATTCTCAGTCAATGAATGTTGGTAGAGCTGCTATGGCAAATTTGGTGGGTGGCATTGGTTACTTCTACGGTCAATCTAAAATTGCCCTTGCTAGATCCTCTAGTGTGAGTTCAACACATTCTACAGTCATCTCTCTTTTGCAGTTGTGTTTTCATGTTCTGTAAAGTGATGATTGTATTGTTAAATGCTATTTTAGCAGAACAAAGGTGATAATTTTGTTCCATATTGGCTCTTGAGCTTTATACAAATTGTTCCAAGCCGATCTTTTTTCCCAGGGGTTTTCTATGGGATGAAGGTTTTCATCAACTCGCTAATCTGGTCAAGTACATGTTGTTGCTTAGATATGCTTTGAGTATATTCTCATTTCTTCTCTTTAAACTAACTCTCTCAATTTTGCAGCAGTTTTAAGAACTACTTAACCTGGTGCTTTTTCTTTAATTCTTCTTTAATACACTTAATCGTTACAACTCCAATAGGCGTTGGGATATTCATATTTGCTTGGACATTATTGGACACTTTGGTTGGATTTGATGAATGCCTTGATGGATGGATTCCTCGAGAGCAAATCTTGGGTCTTTAAAGCTTTAAGGTAATTTTAAGACTTTGTTTTACTAGGTATATCAAAATTCCACTTCTTTTAATGGGATTCATGTTTAACTTTTTTAATATTTACAAGTAAAGTGCCAGAAGAATTTGTTCCTCAGCACCCCTCAAATGGAAACCCACCAACTTTGTTTCTAATTTTACATGGTAAAGTTTTTCTTTGTATAGAGTTCCTTCATTCTCTTTTTTGACTTGGACCAAAGAATTGCGTTTATCTACCTATATTCTTAGATCTTGTTCGTAGAACCAAAAGGAATGAGTTTTTAGCTAGTGAAAGTAGCGAAATCTTATCATTCTTGGATAGAGCATTTATTCGTCTTGAAGCATGGTTCCAACGGTTCAATACCACTCAAGCAGGTAGATTCGACTTCTTTTTTATGTGCTCTTCGTTTGATGTCACGTAGGGAAAAAATGCTTAAAACGTTTCTTTTCTATTTTTAGTTATATATAACCAAGGATTCTTCTGGTAACTCAATTGAGAGCTTATGGTATCTATCTGAAGAGTCTGCTATTGGGTGAAATTGTGCTAAACCTCAGATTAACAACCACAAGTTAAACTCTTACAAATAATACACTTGGATGGAAATTTAGAAGTCTGGTTATATTTTCTATAAATGGAACCATTCAGGTTGATTGATTAGCTGACAGTTTCTTCAAAAACTCTTACAAATAATACAATTGTATCTGCTCACATTTTCCTCCGGTTTGGCTTTCATGTGCATTTGTTGGTGTTCTTCACTTGATCTATTAAGTTAATGTTGTGTATTTTATTTGGTTTAGAAGTGTTTTTTCTGCTCTTCTCTTGCATGCTTAGTGTTTTGTGGTTATGCTTGTTCTATCTTGTAACAATGAAATGTGAACTGCATTTCTCTGTTGTGATCTGGGTTTTGTAGTTATGTTCATTTTGTCATGTTTTAGATGATATGGGTTATTTTTATGCTTGACATGTTGATTGTTTTGGTGCTATCTCTTGGCTTTTGCTACGGTTATTTTCGCAACTCATAAAGATCTATGGTGGGATTTTTTATGGGTGTTTCGTTAGCTATGGTGGGATTGCTGATGGGTGCCTTGTTTTTGGCCCGATATAAAAGTCTTATTGTTGTATAGCCCACAATTTTCTTAAATTATTACTTTATTATATATATATAATAAATAAGTACCGCTTCAATACTCACCTAAAAAAACAAATTGGATGATATGGGGTTTTGTTCCATAATCAAGAACAAAACTCATTCCATTGTGGACTAGATCTCAATGCTTCATACACTTCTTTTATGACTTTAAGGCCCTCAAAGATGTCATGAGAAGGGTGATCATCGTTGGCCTTTGCCAAATTTAGTTTCAAAGTATCTTTGTTCCATAGCAACATAATTTGGTAGTTTTCCTTCTTTTGCAATGCCTTTTGAAGCTCAAATCAAATTGGTAGAATTTGTCAATGTACTTTAGTTTTCTTAGATTCCTGCAGTGTATGAAATCAATTGTTAAATCATATAAATGATATTCTAGCTCTGACTCCCTTTGATGGAAAAAAAAAAAGAATTAGTATGAAATGTAAGTGACCCTAAAGATATGTAGGATATAACTGTGAAATGAGTAGTCCCTTTGTTAAAGCCTTTTTTTCCTAGTGACCGAAAAGATATGACGTAGGACATGAAAATTCCTTTTAAATGTTGTGCATTAGGAGAAAAAAATTTGCAAATACTTCTAATTTATGCTCCAAGGAAGGGTATGGAAACCAACACAGAGACATAACCTGATCAATCAAGTAAGAGTCTCAAATTTTACTTTCGCATTTATTTTTAGGTTTATTAATATTTAATATATCATTTCAACATTTTACTTGAGCAATTCAAGATTTTCTATTGATTTTGTATTTGGTAGGTATTTCTTGTTATAAATATAAATCCTTTTAGCAATCGTGACCATAATATCCGTTCAGTTTGTTGAGAAGAAAACAATGTTTACAATTTTGTATTACCCTTTAGCATGGATTAGGAGAAACAATTAGATGCTCTAAAAGGCTTTTGGGACACGAAAGTTACTTAGGAAGCTCTTATGTACTGCGGTAGTCAGTAGGCTCTATACATTGGAACAAAGAGCTTCAATGTTCAAAGATTCTGTACTTATTGATTATTGCATCATTTCATCTGCCACTCTGAGAAAACTCCAATCTCAAACTTATCTATGTGAATTTAGGTGGAGGTGTAATCGAGGTGATATTTGACGATTCGTTCTTTTATATTACTGTCCAAGTGAAGTTGAATATATTTGTTCTTCTAATTTTTCTTTTTGATGTTATTATTATAGTGGAGATGGTTTTAAATGTGTGAAGTTTCTAATAATGCGGGACTTGAATGAAGAAGCGAATAGAGCATTTCCGATGATAAACTCGACGAAAGATGGGAAGCCAAAAGAATTTTTCTTTTCTAGTGATGCCCAAGCTCTTGTTGAACATACAAGAAAGGTTTTGGTGATTGAGGATGGTGAGGTGGTGCATCTTAAGGTATTCTCTCTTGTTTCTTTTACTTCATTTGTGATTTGTTTTCCTATTTATAAAGTAATGCTCTCGAACATAATTCCTTTACCATCTGAAGGTTTGCCTGTTTATATGCGAGTAACACATGAGGATGACCTTCTATGATAATTTAATGGAATTTATTGGGAAGTGGATGACGTTCTTTTAGTATGCACCTTCTATGCAAACCATCAACGTGCATTGAACCTGGGACATTACATTGATTTTCTTATATTGCTTCCAGCAATGAAATTATACACATATGAACTGCCCACTATACTATTAGTGGTCTTAGTGCGTGTCTTATATCCTAAATTGATTTTTCATTTAACTTAGGGTGCTGAAATGGACATTTCTTTACTACCTAAGCTTCAAAGCGTTCCACATTTCTTGGCTTCCTAAGCTGTGCTCCGTGCAAGGTTTTGTTATTTCCTCAAACCTTAAAGCTTTGTTTCCTGCTTGGTACTTTGCCTTCACCTATTTTACGGTAATTTTTTTCTTTCCTAAACCCTTAAACAATCAAACTTTCTTTCCGTGCAAGGTTCTGCTATTTCATAAAACTCTCTCATGTACTTGTGTGTTTTCTTTAAAGTGACGGTGCATATGTATTTTGACGGATCAGAACAAGCTTGTTGTAGCTGTCGGGGGAGCAATTGCACTTGCTGCGGGGGTTTACACAACAAGGTATGTTCAAGATGCTCTATTTTTTAAATTTTTTTTTTGCTCTTCTTTTCGAAGATCTATTTATGGTTGTAATGTTTGAACAAACATGCACCTAATATTTAATATTAGTGGTTTTGGTTTCTATTTGAAATGCTTCTATTGCAAATTTGCATGTTCATTTTCATTTTGAAACTGCCACTAGATGCTTATTCTTGAGTTTCAGATTATGCATTCGAAATGGAATGTACGACTTCCATACTTCCATAGTTCCATTGAGTTGCATACTTGTTTTTTTTTTTTTGGGTTGCTGTTTTGCTATTTTTTTTTTTTTTTTTGCCGCTTTGCTTTTTTTGGGTTGCATTACAAGGTTGGAATGGCTGCTGGCTGGAATGGCTACTGGAATGGCTCCTGGTGAGTTCTATGGTTGAAATTGCCTCTTCATATCGATTAAGAGGCTTTGTATGTAATGTATTTTCAGTTCATCTGGTTTGTTTTTTCTTTGTTGTGAAAGGTTTCCTTAGGTTGCTGTTACGGGATTTACTTGTTTGTATATTGTTTGAGTATTAGTTTCCTTTCAAAGATGAAGAGGTTTGTTTGTTTAGAGTCTCGCCACGCACGGTGCCACCGACTTGATGTTTATTTTTGAAGTGTTAGTTGTGAACGATGTGTAGGCTTGTTGTTTTTTTTTTGGGTTGTTGTTTTTTTTTTTTTTGCCGTTTTTTTTTTTTTTTTTTTTTGGGTTTTGTCATTTACTTTAAGCGCCACTTTATACATTCATTTGAATTTCAAACTTTATCATTTCTTCCAATACATAAGAAAGAAACTTGTTTTGTCATCTCTTAGTATGTAAGGAAGAACTTCGCTCCCAATTGTTCTTTGTTAAAAACTTTTATTTTATTTTATTATGTTCTTTGATGTTGTGCATGTTTTATCATTCATTCTCCCTTTGTGACTGTCCATGTGAAGGATGCAAGTATGCAACACAAGTAGCCATGTACCGTCGTAATTGTGCTTTAGCAAAGCTTTTTGTTCATGTAGTTAGGTAGGTTCTCAGATTCTCCCTTCTAATAAATTGTGTTAGTTGGACACACAAGTAGCCATGTATCGTCGGAAATTATAGTTAAATATATTGTTTTCTTTTGCACTGTAAATGGAGATAGTTTTTTTGCAGTTTCGTATTTTTTATCATGAGTTTGAACTATTTTGCAATATTTGCAGAGCGTGGCCCTATCAGTAGGTGACTGGTTCTTCGATCGAGTGGGAGTTAGTGCCATTGATTGCCCATATCCCTGTGACAATACCTACCATAATCTGATTTCCAAGTGAGAGATGAGGAATTTAAAGCATTTCATGTAACTTTTATAGTTGTTTACATGACTTTTAGATTGATAATTCTTTTTGTGCATATTTAGAGGATTGTAAGTTTTTTTTTGTGGTTGTTGAACAATATGATTGGTGGTTTTTGTGATTACTTAGAAATTTGGAGCATTTGTAATACTAGACAATTTTTCGTGAATATATAAATTTTTTTCAAATTTTGAATTTTACATTTTTTCTCTCATTCGAATATTTGTTGATATATATTGTCGATGTATGAATGTCAAATTTTTCTTTTTTGGGGGATGTTAGCACCCCCAAGGAGTTGTTGGAGGGGGTGCAAGTGATGGAGTAGGTCCTATGGTTGTATTTTTAAGTTATAGGTTGAAGAACCAATTGGATTGAGTGTATGTTTGAAAACTAAACAAAAAGAAGAATTAGAGACGGATTAGTAACGGAATTCAGAGATTCCGTTGCTATTCCGTCTCTAATTTTCGAGGAATATATGCATGAATCGAAATAATGAAACGCTAATCGAAAGAATCGAGACGAATTCAAAGATTTGCAACGGAATCAGAGACGGAATGCAATTATAAATGTACCATTTCGAAAAATTTCCATTTCTGTTCCGTCTCTGTTCCGTTTCTAATTTCTGTCTCTAATCCGTCTCTAATCAGAAACGAAATTTATTCCGTCTCTAATCCATCTCTAATCAGAAACGGAATCACAATTCCGTTGCTGACTGAATTAGCGTCGACCAAATCAGAGACGGAATTTATTACGTCTCTGTTCCGTTGCAGATTAGGATTAGAGACGGAATTTATGCAAATCAGAGACGGAAAATTCCGTTTCTGATTTTTTTTTTTGTAGTGGGAGGTCACTAGACTTTCTAGGGTGATCGGGATTTCTCTACTATCTTGCGTAACATACAAGGTATGGGACTCGGGGTTGTTGTCAAGCGTAACTTAGGTGACTTCACGAGTTGTACGACTCGGGGTTGTTGGCAAGCATACATCCCAGTGATAGACATTTGGGGTAATTAAAAAGGCGTATTGTACTGTGTAGGTACGACTTTCAAAAGATGATGTAGAGCACAGCTCAGTCCATACATATAGTGGAAAGGCTCATATGATGAAGATCACGGCCAACCGACCCTAGATCATTACTATTTAGCCTAATATTAGTTTCATTTTGTTTAACTAAAGTATTTTCTTGCATGATTTCCTTTCAGCTTAGTTGTTTTTATTATGCAGTTTGATAATTGTTGATTATTTGGGAATGTGAACAAATTTCTCTCAATATTACTTAATATTTTCAAGTACTCACCGTCTAGTTTGTGATGGTGGGTGCAGATCCGTCGAGTAGCAGACTAGGCAAAGAGAAGATCAGCGACTACCTCTGAGCCAGTGGAGTGCTGCTACACCATACTATGTAGGTTTTGCGTTTTGATGTATTATTGTTATATGTATATGATATATTTTGGGGAGTGATAAACACCTTGACCAGATACATGTTATTCTATATTGTCGTTTCATTATATATGCATGTGATCTCCATTTCTTAGTTTTTCCACAAAGGTTAGGCTACATGTTATAAGCTTTCGCTTATCGAATTAATAAGACTTCCACTGAATAACTTTTAAGTTAGAAAATTTTAATTAATTCTGATTTAGGAACTTACATAGGATAGGTATATGCTTATATCTATTTGAACAATGAATAATTGATAGGTAATAAGATGTTAAAGAATCCAACTAATTCCTTGTTAGGTCTTATATGGTGTGGTTAAGGCTTAATAAAGGGATTAGGCCGGGCGGTGCCCTAATTTGAGAAAGGGTCGTCACAGTTGGTATTAGAGCCTAAGTTCTATAAGCTCATTATGTGGAATATGGTGATTCTACAATATGATACCAAAGCTACAGTATGTAGTTAAAGGCCTAACGTTTTCAACACATAACAAATAAGAACTTCAAACAAGGAAATTAGAAAATAAAAATCTTAGTTGTGGAAAATCGGATGATTTGTGCCTAGAAACCATTAGTTGGGAAGTGAGTGAAAGCGAGTTGGGGATTTCATATATGTACATGTTAATTTTATATACGTATATATACGTTATTTACGTAGTAGTTAATTCACGTACGCTATCAACTTGCAGACACTGATGGCAGATTCACGTGATAGCGGGGATGCAGGTGTGAGTGGTAGCCACCCTTCTATACCATCAGCGGAGGATTTGCAGAGGCTATCTGATCGAGTAGCTGCTCAGCCACAACAGTTGACAGAGTTCATTGCTATGATGACTTCATGTTTTGCTCCCCCAGCATAGACACTAGCCACTACTACAACTGCTTCCACCTTACTGATCGCGGTGCCAACAGTGTAGACTATACCAGTAATAGCAGCTCTAGTTTTAGAAATAGTCTTTACACCATCTTTTACACCTCCATCTTCTAGCTCGTCAACGGATGTTCAGTTGGTGCAAGATCTCATTAGACTGAAACCAGTTTATATTGACGGTCAGCGAGACTTTGAGAAGATTGAGAAGTGGGTTTTATCTCAAGAGAAGTTACATAGATTCTAGAAGATTGAGGATAGACTCCAAGCTGAGATTTCTTTGTACACTCTACAGTGAGATGTTGATGTATAGTGGCTTGCGGCGATAGCTTCTAAGGGAGAGTTTGAGTCTAAGGATGCCTTCAAAAGGAAGTTTTACCAGCAATATTTCCCACCTGCAGTGATGAAAAGGTTAAGGAAAGAGTTCACGAACCTGAGACTGGGAGCTGACAAGTCAGTCATGAGCTATAGTGACAGATACGACTATTTGAGGCAGTTTGTTGGAGACTTGGTGAGAGAGGATTCGGATGAGGTGTACCACTTTGGAGATGGACTGAGGCCTCACATTAGATTTTATGTTGTCAGTTTAGGTGTCAGGACATTAGGGGAGATTTATGAGCGTGCATTATCTCACGAGACCTACTATTTTGGTAGAGTTTCTGATGGGACACCGCTAGTACCAGCGTTGACAACTGATCAGGTTGTGGAGTTTGAGAAGAGGAGACAGAGGGGCAAAGGACCGAGGAGATAGGATAGAGGTTCCCAAGGGTCAGGGACATCTACAGTAGTTGTACCATATGTATCATCACTTACACTTTTGCTGACCATTGTTGGTAGACCTCCCTTACCACCACCAGTTAGTCTTGCATTGCCAGCTCCTAATACCACTACCACTACCACTACTACTAGCTTGCCAGCTCTACCAGCAACACCTATGCCACGATAGCAGCAGTAGGGTGGTAGAGGCCGAGGTAAAGGTAGAGGTTGAGGTTGAGGACGAGATAGTTCCGCATTGGCCCACGATCAAGTCCAAAGTCAGTGTAAACCAGCCACATGTTTTAGGTGTAGTCAGGTTAGACAAGTAATTCGAGATTATCTATAGCCAACATCCGTAATTCCATCACGGAGTCGAGAAGGTGTGACGCAGATGCCATACGGAGACTCATTGAGGGTAAGGTTTCCATTTGTGGTAGAAATTCAAATGTTTTGTTTGACTTAGGTTCTACAGTATCTTTCATTGCTAGTCGCATGTTAGGCATCTTAGGGTTGACACTGATTAAGGTTGGCGTACATTTGATTTTGAGTACAGTAACTAAGGATAAAGTTTACAATTGTCTCGTTGAGAGATGTCCAATGCAGATTGACGGAGTAGAGTTACATGCAAACTTCAAGGTGTTTAAGTTTTTAGACTTTAATGCGTTGTTAGGGATGGATTGGCTAGCAGCGTATCATGCTCATATCGACGTTCGAGATCCCAGGGCGTTCGACGTTCACGTATAGTGGTAGCACACCGAGAGCCGAGAGCACTCAGGGTCAACTTGCGACTAGTGGAAAGATGGAGACTCTGGTATCATTATACACCATAGTAGAGAGTCAGGGACCTAGACTTAAGGAGATTCTAGTTATATGTGAGTTCCCATATGTGTTTTCGAAAGACTTACCTAGTTTACCTCCACCGAGGAAGATATATTTCATTATTGAGTTGGTACCAGGAACTAGACCGATTTCTATACCACCATATCGCATGGCTCCATGACAGTTGGAGGAGTTGAGGAGTCAATTGTAGGATTTGGGAGAGAAGGGCTTCATCACACCTTCTATGTCACCATAGGGAGCACCAGTCCTGTTTGTGAATATGAAGGATGGTACTTTGAGGCTATGTATTGATTATATACAGTTGAATAAGGTCACAGTCAGAAACAAGTATCTTTTACCACGAATTGATGATTTATTTGTTCAGCTAATAGGAGTACAGTTTTTCTCCAAGATAGACCTGAGATTAGGATATCATCAGCTTAGGATTAGGGATGAAGATAGGTCCATGACAACATTTAGCAAGATGTATGGACACTATCAGTTCACAGTCATGCCATTTGGTTTAACTAATGCTCCTGCCATGTTTATGGATTTTATACATCAGGTGATGAGACCATTTCTTGACCGCTTTGTGATTGTTTTCATTGATGATATATTGATATACTCAAAGATTCGAGAAGATCACGAGCAGCACCTCAGGGGGACGTTACAGACCTTGAGGGAGCATATAGTTTACGCCAAGTTCGGTATGTGTGAATTTTGGCTGTCAAAGGTCAACTTTCTGGGACATGTTGTTCGTACAACAGGCATCGCCGTAGATCTAGCCAAGATTCAGGCTATTATGGATTGGCCAGCACCGACATCAATTACAAAGATTATGAGTTTTCTGGGGTGGATATTATTGCAGGTTCATGAAGGATTTCTCAAAGATTGGTTTACCGATTACTAGATTGACACAGAAATACGTCAAGTTTGTTTGGTCTAAGGAATGTGAGGAGGCGTTTGCTCGATTGAAGAGATTGTTGAATACAACACCAGTATTGATATTGCCAGAGGCTAGACATGGATTCCTAGTATATACAGATGCTTCTTATACGGGTCGTGGTTATATATTGATGCAGGATAGAGGCACGGTGGCTTATGCATCCAGACTGCTTAAGGTACACGAGAAGAATTATCCAACTCATGATTTAGAGTTGGCGGCGGTACTGTTTGCTTTGAAGATTTGGAGACATCATCTGTATGGAGAGAGGTTCACACTCTATACCTACCATAATAGTTTGAAATATCTCTTCACACAAGAAACTGCTGATGGTTGAAATTTTTAAAGGAGTACGAGTTTTCTTTGGAATATCATTTAAGAAAAGCTAACGTAGTTGCTGATGCGTTGAGTAGAATGCCAGTTGGAGATGTCATGGTAATAGATGACATATGATGCATGAGTATGGATTAATCGAGGCAGCGGTAATGATGACTCAGTCAGATATTCCTATTGACACTCAATGATGAGTTGTGCATAGATGAGGCTTCAGAGAGTATCTACTCGGAGAGTGTCAAGGGGACAGAGAGCCGACATCTTATATCCGAGATTCAGTAAGTTAGCCCAGAGTACCGATTGTACTAAATAGTCTGAGATGATGGACCAGTGTCTCTGATTTAGAGGCAGATTATGGATATTGGCATTGAAAGAGCCGAGAAAGGAGATTCTTTAGGAATCACAAAATTCTAGATTCATTGTTTATCCAGGAAGGACCAAGATGTATCTGTTGGACTAAGTGGTTAGTCATTCACATTCCTACCGAGATTTTGATGGAAACAAACAAAGTGAAAATGTACTAATCAAGTATTTCAGTTTGTGTTAAAGGATGCAATACAACACATCAGGGAATATGGAGACAAACAAACAAGGTGAAAATGTATTCAAGAAATATGAAGAAATTGTCGGAATAAATGATGCAATACAAGACTTCAAGAAATGAAGAAGAAAAGTTCAAACCGCAATTTGTAAAACCAATGTAAGGTATACAAATTCTTTCACACAAGCCAAATGCATTAGTTCATGCATACATCAAGTTTTCGAAATCATTTCTCAAAGTCTTAAGTTGATTTCAAAATTTAAAAGTGGATTTTAAACACCTAAATAGGTAAATGAAGTTAAACAATGTGAAATCATGTGTGAATGGTCATTTACATATTAGAAGATCATTATAAATGTTTTTGAAAAAGAAAAACTTGTTTTTGAAATGTAAAAGCGAAAAGTTGCAGAAAGCCCCTAATAAGTTGTGAAACTTTGAATTTCCGTTTTCGGGGTTTGTAAAACTATCAGGACCACCCAAGTAAGCTTAATGAATCATATTAAACATGAATAACATGTTATATAAGGGTTGGTTAGGTCCGGACAAGTTCAAGGGTTGCTAACACAAAGGAACAAATTACATATTACGAAGTTCTGAAGTTAGCGCGCTAATCTTGTCGTTAGCGCGCTAAGAGCTGTGTTAGCGCGCTAACCCAAAGTATTAGCGCGCTAATTGCACTCTGCCTGCAATTTTTGACTTTTGGAAATCAAGCTTTGAATTTGAATTTTTGATTTCCTGGATTCCTAGAACGGCCATAAACGGCTATATTGGAATTCCTACCACTATAAAACCACCTCAAACTTGGTTTTAAAGATCAAGAAAAAACACACTCAAAATCAATAGATCTACAAGGTAAAAATCATATTTTTGTGAAGAAATAAGGGAGATCTCAGTGGCTGTTCTTTAGCTCACTTATCCAGCACCTTTGAGGCTTTCAAAAGGAGTTCAATACTCACTCCGAGTGATCTCTTCGTCATTCTTGGTTGTAAGAAATTTCTAGATCTACAAATCTTACTTGTGCTTAATCTATATATTTTGAGTAGTTGATTTGAAAATCATTTTGGTATGTGTGTTTGAACATATTCTCTGAGTTTTTATACTTAAAATTTATACTCTCAAACTCTGAGATTGATTAGAACAAAAGTGTTGCACATAAACTTGATTCTTGTCAAACTTTTGTTCTTAGCCTTGAAATCGGTTTTCATACGAATGTATTAAGTTTTTGAAACGATTTCAAATTTGGAATTTGTAACAACATCTTCTCTGAGTTTTTTTGTACTTAAATTTTCATTATCAAACTCTGAGATTCATTTGAACAAAAGTGTTGCACTTAAACTTGATCCTTGCTAAAACTTTTGTTCTTAAACTTGAAATTGGTTTCATACAAATATATTAAATTTTTGAAACAATTTCAAATCTGGAATTTGCTATAACATCAGTAACATATTTTGCATATTCCATTTATGCTCACACTTGCATGCATAAGAGTTAGGCTCTAGGTGGCTTGCTTGTGTTTGAATTTGATACCACTTTTGTTGTAAAGTGTATCTTTGTATTTCAAGTAATTGTTGTAATTGAATGATTGTAAGACTTAGTGGGATCTAAGTCGAAAGGAAAAATCCTAGTTGCGGCTAGGTGGGTAAAATCCTAGTTGAGTCTAGGTGGGAAAAATCCTAGTTGCGGCTAGGTGAGAAAAATCCTAGTTGAGGCTAGGTGGGGAAAATCCTAGTTGCGGCTAGGTGGGAAAAATCCTAGTTGAGGCTAGGTGGGAAAAATCCTAGTTGAGGCTAGGTGGGGAAAATCCTAGTTGCGGCTAGGTGGGAAAAATCCTAGTTGAGGCTAGGTGGGAAAAATCCTAGTTGCGGCTAGGTGGGAAAATCCTAGGTGATGCTTAGGTTGTAACACTTATTGGTAATATAAGTGGGGTTGAAATCCTAACCGAGGAGGTTAGGTAGTGGATGTAGATCGTTGGATCGAACCACTATAAATCGCGTGTCATTTTATATTTCCTGCATTTCTTTTACTTGCATCGCTTATATATATATATACATCATAATTGTAAATTGTGCATAAAATTTCAAAAAGGGCAATAACTACTCGGTAACCCAATTCACCCCCTATCATGACATGAAAAACATTTTTGGTGGCCTAGGATGAATCGGAGTTTATCAGGAACTGTGGGATCTACCAGCAAATGAAAGTAGAGCATCGTAGACCTGGAGGATTATTACACCCGCTTCCCATTCCATGATGGAAGTGGGAAAACATAACCATGGATTTTATCATAGGATTGCCAAGGACTGCCCATCGACACGATTCCATCTAGGTGATTGTGGACAGAGTGACGAAATCTGCCAATTTCATACCAATTGCAGCTCATTACACATTTGACTAGTTTAGCGTATTATTTAAGGGAGAAATTATTAGGCTGCATAGGGTATCACTGACTATTACGTCAGATAGAGATGTTATGTATAGATCCAAGATGTGGCGGAGTATGTAGGAGCAATATGGTACGCGCCTACAATTTAGCACTGCTTTTCTTCCTCAGACTGATGGGCAGACTAAGAGGTTGATTCAGACTCTCGAGGATATGCTTAAGGCTTATGTACTTGAGTTTGGCGGATTATGGGCGGAGTACCTACCATTATATAAGTTTGCATACAATAGAAGTTATTAGGCTAGCATTGAGATGGCGTCATTTGAGGCATTATATGGCAGACCGTGTCGCTCACCATCTTGTTTGGCTGAGCTTGAGGTCTGGGACATTATAGGGCCTGAAATTGTTATCGATCACACAGAGAAGGTACGACAAACTCGCTAGAGGCTTAAGGGAGCCTAGGAGATGGAAAAGAAATATGCATACATGTATCGCAACGATCTCACGTACGACGAGGAGCTTTAGTGTATCTAAAGGTTTCTCATCGAAAGGGTTTTTATAGATTTGGTCTGAAATGCAAGTTAGCACCGAAATTTATCAGGTCTTTTAAGATCAAGAAACGGGTTGGAAAGGTTGCTTATGGGCTAAATTTAACTCCACAGATGTCAGGGATTCATCCCGTGTTTCATATTCCTATGCTTCGACTAGCCAAGTCGAAGGTAGGCAAGAGACGGACAGTGAACTTGAGTCAGATTGACTTGAGTGAGGATATATCATATGAAGAGCAACTAGTATAAATCCTAGACATTAGGGTACAACAGTTAAGAGGCAAGTATATTCCAAAAGTGTTAGTCAAGTGGCTATTTAACGGAGATTTGGAACTCACTTGGGAATGAGAAGACTGCGTGATATATTTTTGTACTTTTTTTAGTCAGGTAAAATTCTAAGTTTGATTTCAAGGATGAAATCTTCATTAGTTTAGAAGAATTGTCATGACCGAAAATGCTAATTAAGGTTTAATTACTTAATTATGATCAAATGACCCATGACGTGGGACCTGCATACAAGATACATGTCATGACCGAGGCGAGATGGCCGAGGTAATGTTATGTTTGTTGTGGTGTAAGCCAAGTGTAATGTATGTGTGTAGACTGCTAACTCACTTCTAACTATTTATAGGTGTCAATATATGAGCAAAAAAATGCCTCGATGTACGTATTGGCGAGGAATGGAGGTAGAGAGTGATGTGGTAAGTTGATACAAGCTTTATATATGGTAATGATAAGTATGTTGTATAGTTTATGGTTGATTTGGTTTTGATACACCTATGTTAATAAGTTAAACATAAGCCACTTGATGTGCCTCGAGACACGAGTTAGCATGTTTCAACGCCAATTGAGTTGTGTTTGGTGTCACTTAAGCATGAACTAGTGGGACATGTGTTAGGAGGACATCCACTAGATACGTCTCGCGATACGTGTGCACAAGTGATCAAGGGCTATCATTCAACCATATCTACAAACCACATATATATATAACTTGATCAACATAAGCTCCTCTTATTTCTCTCAATTGGATTTCTTCCTCAAAAAGCAAACTTGCTGGAGAAGAAGAGCTGCTGGAGGTGGAAGAAAAGCATAGTAATTCAGTGAATAAGTGAAGAGGACATCGAGTTCAACTAGTTTCTTCAATCTTGGTAAACTTCCTACTCCATTAACATAGCTCAATTTGTTGAATTCATATAATTGGTGTTATAGGTTGGTGATTCACGTTGTAAATGATGTCTCAGAACATTAGATGTATGTAAGAGGGTTCCCAAGACATCAGTATAGCCTATGTGTTGATAAAATTTAGAATTATGAGTTTTACTGCACATACCGCGCTAGGTATGAAATCTAGTGTGCTAATATTGATTAGCGAGCTAGATATGGTTGGATAGCGCTAAGTTGAAAATTAGCACACTAGTTTCAGAATTAGCATGCTAATTATTGTGATAGCAAAAATCAGCAATTTTAAAAAATGACTAAAACACTATAAATGATTCTAAAACACTAAGTATAGGCCTAAACACACTTAAAAATGTATAAATTGATGTCAAGAACTTAAAGAAGAGCTACGATGACTCAAATACGAGTTTCGAGACATTGGAGGGCTGAAGTAGCGTAGGAGATTTTGTGTGTTTGTAAGTAAACTGATTTGAAAGATTTCCTTACATTTAATTCCTATTTACAAACTTCATTCTCAGTTATTTGAACTGAACTATCCTTGTACTCCGTGTGTCATGACTTGTTTTCATTTCTCATTATATGAGGTTGTTTCATGGCATAGATTGTTGCTAGAATGATTTCATTGACTCCAATTCATGTGTCTTGTTATTGTTGATGTTTATTATTGGTGGTTAGTGAAATAGCTTGCTATTAAGTAGTTGTACATAAGATTGGGAATCTATATCCTTTGTGCATTAGTTATGCAATTGTACTTGTTGGATTTCAATACAGTGTTCTTCCTTGAAAATGAAAGTGGTTCTCGTGTTTTGGGTCACTTATTGATAAAAACTTGGCTGACATATGGGGGTCACTAGACTTTTCAGGGTGATCAGGATTTCTCCACTATTTTGCGTAATACATGGGGTATGGGACTCAGGGTTGTTGGCAAGCATAACTTAGGTGACTTCACGAGTTGTAAGACCCGGGGTTGTTGGCAAGTATACATCCTAGTGACAGACATTTAGGATATTTAAAAAGGCGTATTGTACTGTGTAGGCATGATCTTCAAAAGATGATGTAGAGCATAGCTCAGACCATATATATAGTGGAAAAGCTGATGTGATGAAGATCACGACCGACCGAAGATCATTACTACTTAGCCTAAAGTTAGTTTCATTTTGTTTAACTAAAGTATCTTCTTGCATGATTTCATTTCAGCTTAGTTGCTTTTATTATGCAGTTTGATAATTGTTGATTATTTGGGAATGTGAACAAATTTCTCTCAATATTACTTAATATTTTCAAGTACTCACCGTCTAGTTTGTGATGGTGGGTGCAGATCCGTCGAGTAGCAGACTAGGCAAAGAGAAGATCAGCGACTACCTCTGAGCCAGTGGAGTGCTGCTACACCAGACTATGTAGGTTTTGAGTTTTGATGTATTATTGTTATATGTATATGATATATTTTGGGGAGTGATAAACACCTTGACCAGATACATGTTATTCTATATTGTCGTTTCATTATATATGCATGTGATCTCAATTTCTTAGTTTTTCCACAAAGGTTAGGCTACATGTTATAAGCTTTCGCTTATCGAATTAATAAGACTTCCACTGAATAACTTTTAAGTTAGAAAATTTTAATTAATTCTGATTTAGGAACTTACATAGGATAGGTATATGCTTATATCTATTTGAACAATGAATAATTGATAGGTAATAAGATGTTAAAGAAGCCCACTAATTCCTTGTTAGGTCCTATATGGTGTGGTTAAGGCTTAATAAAGGGATTAGGCCGGGCGGTGCCCTAATTTGAGAAAGGGTCGTCACAGTTGGTATTAGAGCCTAAGTTCTATAAGCTCATTATGTGGAATATGGTGATTCTACAAAATGATACCAAAGCTACAGTATGTAGTTAAAGGCCTAACGTTTTCAACACATAACAAATAAGAACTTCAAACAAGGAAATTAGAAAATAAAAATCTTAGTTGTGGAAAATCGGATGATTTGTGCCTAGAAACCATTAGTTGGGAAGTGAGTGAAAGTGAGTTGGGGATTTCATATATGTACATGTTTATTTTATATACGTATATATACGTTATTTACGTAGTAGCTAATTCATGTACGCTATCAACTTGCAGACACTGATGGCAGATTCACGTGATAGCGGGGATGCAGGTGTGAGTGGTAGCCACCCTTTTATACCATCAGCGAAGGATTTGCAGAGGCTATCTGATCGAGTAGCTGCTCAGCCACAACAGTTGACGAGTTCATTGCTATGATGACTTCATGTTTTGCTCCACCAGCATAGACACTAGCCACTACTACAACTGCTTCCACCTTACTGATCGCGGTGCCAACAGTGTAGACTATACCAGTAATAGCAGCTCTAGTTTTAGAAATAGTCTTTACATCATCTTTTACACATCCATCTTCTAGCTCGTCAACGGATGTTCAGTTGGTGCAAGATCTCATTAGACTGAAACCAGTAAGTTGTTGCATGCAATCAAACACTTAAACATCTCCTAGAAGAAAAAGAAAAGGTGTTGATCAAATGCTAAAGCAAGCTGGAACAAGCAGAGAGCACAATCAGTAAGCTGAACAAAGGAAAGGCCAAGCTCGATGACTTAATTAAAACATGGAAAAAAGTATGGTGATCACGAGGGTCCAGGTTTCACCAATGATCATCTTCCAAGGTATCTCTCATTGAACCTGTGAACTTTGTTAAAACATAATAGCAAAAAAACTTTAATCAACAGTCAAGAAGAAGGGTCAGACCTATTTGCTACTATTATGGCGTCAAAGGACACATACGTCCTAGGTGTTTCAAAATGATTCGAAAACTGACACAAAGACATCATGAGATCACTAAGAGAGCTGCTCAAGATCAAGGGGAACATTAGTGTAATCCTTAGAAGCGATGGACCCCGAAGAATGACATATGTCATGCTGCATATATATCACTGAAGTCTGTGTCATCCTCTAACTAGTATTTTGACAGTGGTTGCTCAAAGCATATAAACAGTGCTAAATAACTTCTTATCAACTACCAATTTTTTGTAAGGAATATGTCACATTGAGAGATGGCGTGTTGATAAGTCATTAATTATTCATATTATATAAAGTTTACTTATATATATTTTATGTTTAAGCCTCCAAAATACTAGCCTAATTGCATTTATTTGTCATTTTTAGGATTTTTGGGGTGGACGGTTGAATTCATGGCGAAAAATCATGTGGAATCGAGTATTTATCTGCAGTGATCAGATGCCAGCAGATTTGCCTTGAAATACGCACTGCACAGTTGATTTGGTGATGAGAGCAGTTGAAGTTGAAGTGATGCAACTAGGACATGGTCAAGCTACTCGCGCACAAAACTTGTTGGTTCTTTTTCGAGATACGCGCGTCACCAGCTCCTATATATTCGCGCAAATCATGTCATTTCCTCCTACGCTTTCGAGTCTCCATGTGTTGCCCACCTATTCGATAGCTCTTCACACCAGCGATCTCTCCCACCAATGCGAGCACACCACATGTCATATGCACAGCTGTTACGCTAGAGCGTCTAACCAGCCCACGTTCACAGCTGCCCCTCCACCACTCACAGTGCGACACGTTACACTTTCCAGCGAGCTCGCCCATTCCGTGTCTGCCAAGTGTCCGAGACCTTACAACAAGCTCCAGTAACCACCAGATCCTCTTCGGCGCACATGTCACGAACCAAACTCCAAATTTGGCATTCTCTCTCTTGGGGGGACCAATTTTAGTAGTTTTTTCACAATTAGGACTGAGGAATAAATTAGAAGGATTGCCTTCTAGTAAAAAATTCTCTCTTATCTCTCCTCTCAAAACCGACTTATCTCCCTCTCCACTTTTCTTTGGAGGGGTTTTGTATTCTTCCATTAGGCACTAAACTCATGGCCTAAACAAGATTGTGATGGAGGTTCGACTATACTTATCAATGGATTTGTAAGATTTACTTATATTAATTGCATTGCTTTTCATTATATTTTATTTTCTTTGGTATTGTTTGAACAATGAGAGTTAAATTCATATTTAAACTCTAATTTACTCGTTAATGAGTCGAAAGCATCCGTCCTTATGTGATAGGACCACACCAGTGGTGATTGACCCTACCAATTGATTTACCTCTTTTGGGACCGATTGAATACTTTAGGAATCTAGGCTAAATCGAGCACACTAGTGATCTGGTTGTCTAGGTGTAGTGCCTTGAAGAAACACGTTACGGTCATCATGTTAAACCCAATGCGCTTGAGTATAGGGTTATACGATTGACTAGAGAAATACTCACTGTCGTACCTTAGCTATCGAGATTAGGAATGTGAGGAACCGCGTACGTTACCGGATCTATAGCTACATTATGATATTTTGATTTGCATATTTTTCATAAATTGATGGCTAAATCCAATCTTTTATTCGAACTGGACTTGCACGTTTTGACCAAGGTGTTTTTATTAATTATTTTCAAAGCTATTTTATTGTTTGTTAATTTATTGTTATTTAGATTAGTTATATTATTCACTTTCTTAAACCCTAATTTCTCTTTTTGTTCTTTTTAAACCTTAGAAAGAATACCAATCCCTGTGGGATCAACCCTTTGCCACTATTATGCAAATAGTTGGTTTATGTAATTTAATTTATTGATACGTTCGGCGCTCGTCAATTTTTGGCGCCGTTGTTGGGGATTGATTTTTTTTTATTTGGTTTTTTTATTTTTTGTATTTTATTTTTATTTTCTATCTAGTCCATTGTTCTTAACATTTTTGCAAGTAATTCTATAATAGCCTCTTGCGCCTACAATTATGGTCGATTTGAAGACTCATACTATCATGGTGTGAATGGGGTAGGTATGTCACATAATAGACATCAATTTTCTAACTCGCAATCTTTTATGCAATAGGTCGTGGTTTGTGGAAATTGTAGGGAGTATTTTCATACCACATATGCTTGTCCTAATTATCCAAAATATTGGAATCATCATGGTTCCAGCTATGCATCGCCACAACCCGACTTCTATATGTCTAGGCGAAGTCCACAAATTCCTCAACATGAAAAAGGTCTATACGAGACATGATAAATGACTTAATCTGTAGAGAACTACCTTTTCAACAAAGTCATCGACAAGAACGGAGAACCATCGCAGACATTGAGAGAGATATGATCTCCGACTAGCTTTGTCAAAGCACAACTCAGCAGTCCTTATAGGAGGATATGCAGCATATGAACCTAAGGTTGCAAAATCCAGAAACTTAAGTTACTGGTATACTTGAGCATTTAATGGATAGGAAAAGTTGTCGCGGAATTCAGTTTCTGACTTAGGAGACCGTGAATGCTGCTACATTAAAAAGTGTTGAGTTTGACGAGTTCTCAATTATAGACGAGTATTTAAGCAAACCAAAGGGAACACTAGAAGTTTCTTCACATGAGCTAAACATTACTATCGCACAATATGACGATGATGAAGCTGAGAAAGAAATCGAAGTCATTTCAGAAGGCCGAAGAAGCCACAAAAAGATAGCAAGGAAGGCCAACCTCTGGCGTTGGTGAAACCACCCACCCTCTCATACATGTTTGTTAGATCTTACAAGGGGGTGGAAGTGAAGGAGCGCTCGCAGATCTTCTACACTACTGATTCATTTATGTTGGATGACCATGATTCGATAGATTATTTTGTGTTAGAGGTCCCGAAAAATCTCCCAAGCCTGAAGGAGGGCATGCATATTTCATTGCCCAATGCTATAGATGCGTCATTCGTTGTAGATATCTCAAAAGGAAAGGGCATCACGTGATGAATTACAACAAGTCTAGCCAAAGACTTAAAAGATAGGCGTTCGTTGGGAGGCAGCCCAACTTTGTTTTTATTTCTTTTATTTCTTGCATTTATTTTAGTTTTACTTTAATTTTGTTAATGTTTAATAAAGCTCTAACTTGGTCTCTTGAATTTTTGCAGGTGTTAGGTTTGATGATCAATGGAGGCACTAGAGTACCCCCTGAGTTTTGTTAGGTTTGACTATGGATTATATTTTTTGACATAATTTGAGCATTTTTTGGGTATTAACATATTAATAGGATTTTAGGTATTTTAAGACTTGGTTATTCCATCATCTTGTTGATTTCACCCTTAGTTGAAAGACTTCGGGCTCGCAAGATTTGATAGGAATCATTTGAGTTAACTCATATGCCTATTAGTTCTTGCTCTTATTATCATGACCATTTTTCATAGTTTCCTTAGTCACCTAGACATGTGAGATTTTGTGAATTAACTAGTTAGACTTTTATTATTTTTTATTATGCATGCATGTGTATCATCTTCTTATTGTATTTATCCATATTCTTTATCACCACTATTCTTTTTCTTTTTGTTGCATGGATTCCTTGACTTGTTTTGAACCTTGAGGACAAAGTTCAGAATACGTTTGGGGGTATTGTGGATTGAGTTGGATGGACTTCTTTGCAAAGACCGCAGGTGAGATCGTTTAAATTTTTTTCAATTATATGCAATTATATGCAGTCGATGGATGGTAATGATGGTGTTTCATATCACTTATTCTTTCATTTCTTCCATTTCTTTTCCCTCCATACTTCTATTTCTCATTTCATTAGGAGGTGATACATTTTCATGCATGTATTTAGCATAGTTTTCATTTATCGTTTTTTAAAGTAGCCCGAGATTTTGTTTCATGTCTTTGGTTGTGGATAAGTACATTATGGTTGCCTTTTCTACTTGAGACTTAGAGAAAATTAGGAGAACCATTCACTCGAGTTTCTAGCCTGACATTTTTATGATTCATTATTAGAGACTTAGTATGACAGTTAAGCCTTATGCTAGATACCAAAATTGGGCTGACGGTCAATATTGTGCAAGTGATAATATTTTAACCCACATTGGAGAATTTGCTTAATTAGAGTGAAAGTGAGAAGAACTAACATGAGTTTTCTTAAAATAAAATATAGAGAGTCCCACAAGTTTCCATAGGAAATGGAGCAGGGAGTCATATGGTGGGAAAAAGTGAGAAAGCGGTTTCCACAAGAAATGGAGCAGGGACCGTATTACTTGAGAAAAAAAAATTAGAGAAAAAAATAGAGAGTATATATATAATGAATAAAGGCGGAAGAGTATGGAAACTCCTCAAATAAAAAGATTTAGCTTAAGTGCTTATAACTAGATTAAGTGAGATTGTAAACTTGTGTGCTTAAATGTATAGAACAAGAAAACTCGTGAGTAGTTGATGGCTTTTGTCTTCACCAAGTCTTTTGTCTTCAAAGTGTGATCTTAATTGTATTTGGGCTTCGGTTCTTGACATATCATAACTCCAAAATTTCCTGAGTAGCTTGTTAACTTGGTGGTCACGTAAACCAAAAGAACTCCATGAGTTTTTGAATCGGGTGTATTAGTCGAGTCAGTGCATAGTTATATAAGGAGACTAGTTTATTTGTATGTTTTTCATTTACACCTTTGCTCGGGACGTGCAAAGTCCTAAGTTTGTAGGTATTTGATTAGTCGTTAATTATTCATATTATATATAGTTTATTTATATATATTTTATTTTTAAGTCTCCAAAATATTAGCCTAATTACATTTATTTATCATTTTCAGGATTTTTGGGGTGCGAGGTTAAATTCATGGCGAAAAATTATGTGGAATCGAGTATTTATATGCAGTGATTAGATGTCAAGAGGATTTAACTTGAAACACGCACTGCACAGTTAATTTGGTGATGAGAGCAGTTGAAGTGACGCAACTAGGGACATGGTCAAGCTACTCACGCATAACAATTGTTGGTTCGTTCTCGAAATACGCCCATTACCACCTCCCATATTTTCGCACGAATTGTGCGATTTCCTCCCACGTTTCCAAGATGCCACGTGTTGCCCACTTATTCGATAGCCCTTCAAACCAGTAGGCACTCCCACTAATGCGAGCACGCCACATGTCGTATGCACAGCTGCCACGCTGCAGCGTCCGACCAGCCCGTATCACAACAGCCCCTCCACCACTCACAGAGCGACACGTCATGCTTGCCAGCGAGCTCGCCTAATCCGTGTCTGCCACGCTTTCGAGACCCGTAACAAGCTCCAACAACCACTAGATCCTCCTCGGCGCACGTGTCATGAACCAAACTCCAAATTTGACATTCTCTCTATTCGAGGGACTAATTTTAGTAGTTTTTTCACAATTAGGACAGAGGAATAAATTAGAAGGATCGACTTCTAGTAAATAAATCTCCTTTTTCGCCTATCCTCTCAGGGTCGACTTCTCTCCCTCTCCATTTTTTTTTGGGATATTTTTTATATTCTTCCATTAGGCACTAAACTCATGTCCTAGACAAGACTGCGAGGGAGGTTTGACTGCGACTATCAATGAATTTATGAGATTTACTTATATTAATTGCATTGCTTTTTATTATATTTTATTTTCTTTGGTATTGTTTGAACAATTATAGTAAAATTCCTACTTAAACTCTGATTTACTCGACAATGAGTCGTAAGCATTCGTCTTTGTGCGACTAGACCACGCTAGTGGCGATCGACCCTACCAATTGATTGGCCTCTTTTGGGACTAATTGATTACCTTAGGAATCTAGGCTAAATCGGACACACTAGTGATATGTTTTTCTAGGTGTAGTGCCTTCAAGAAACACATTGCGGTCATCGTGTTAAACCCAATGCGCTTGATTATAGGGTTATACGATTAACTAGAGAAATAGTCATCTTCGTACCTTGGCTATCGAGATTAGGAAGTGTGAGGAACCGTGTACATTACCGGATTTATAGCTACACTAGGATATTTTGATTTGCATATTTTCATAAATTGATGACCAAATCCAATCTTTTATTCGAACTAAACTTGTATGTTTTGACCTAGGTATTTTTATTAATTGTTTTCAAAGCTATTTTATTGTTTGTTAATTTATTGTTATTTAGATTAGTTATATTATTCGCTCTCTTAAACCCTAATTTCCCTTTTTGTTCTTTTTAAACCTTAGAAAAAATACCAATCCCTGTGAGATCGACCCTTTGCTATTATTCTATAAATAGTTTGTTTAGGTAATTTATTATATTGACGAGTTTGGCATGAGTCATGTATGAAGCCAAGTTATTGGGAAGGGAACTCTAGAAGTTCTTGGTCTACCAATTCTAGAAGGATTTCTTAATGTTGAAGATCTAAAAGGAAATTTACTAATTACTAGTCCGCTACGTGATCAAAATCTCTATGCAAATTCCTCTAAAACATATGTGATGTATATAATGTAAAAGGATAATGTATTATGATCGGGGAAAGGTCATTTAATAATTGCTACTTGTTGCAACAGCTTAGCAGGTGGTGTTGCAATAGCTTAGTTGGTGTTGTTACAACTCAGTAGCAAATACAACATAAGTCTGGCATTAAATAGGACACGTCCACTAGAGACACTTAAGAAATCTGTCAAACCTAGAAGCGATACATGAACTACCAAAGATCAGTCTCTCCACCATCAAAATATACAAACCTTATCAATTCGGAAAACAGTGAAGAGATAGTCATAAACCAATTGATAGATGCAATACTTCAGCTATTCTCGAGCTCTTACACATTGATCTGGTTGGACTAACTCAAGTGACAAGTTTGTTAGAAAAAAGATACATTCTAGTATATGTTGATGATCTTTCTCGTGTCATTTGGGTTCTTTCCAACAAGAAAAGTCAGATGCTTTTGAAAGTTTTCAATGATTTATGTATGAAGATAATGAATGAAAAAACGATTTTTGGAGAAACTATTATGAGGATTCGAAGTCATCATGGGAAAGAATTTGAAAACTCTAAGTTTTGAGAATTTTGCAAAACTTCAGCAATACATCGAGAAATTTTCAGCACCCATAACACTTCAACAAAACACGGTGATTGAAAGGAAGAATATACATTTTTAGGAAATGACGAGAGTGACGCTCACATCCAAGGATTTTCCTACCAAGTTCTAAGTAGAGGCAGTAAACACAACATGCTACGTTATTAACAGAACTTATATCCATCCTTTCACTCATAAGACACCCTACGAGCTTTGGAAAGGTAAAAAACCTAACCTTGCTTACTTTCACATCTTTGAAAGCAAGTATTTTATACTGAGAGACAGGGAGGTGTTAAAAGAAATTTGACACGAGAAGCCATAAAGCAATCTTTCTCGGATACTCCACAAATAGCAAGTCTTATAGAATTCTTAATAGACACACCTAGAAAGTAATGGAATTAATCAATGTTTCTTTTACTAACTCTTCATCAGAACATAAAGTAACACAAGTTGACAACACTAATGATGAACCAATTTTAGTTGCATCCACCACTAATGCTCCAGTTGCAATCACTACAAAAAAAAAGCAAATCAGAAACAGAATTTTCCGTTTCTGATTTGCAAAAATTCCGTCTCTGATTGATTCAGAAACGGAACAGAGACGGAATGCGTTCCGTCTCTCGAAAACGTCGTCGTGATTGGATCGAAACGGAAAATGGATTCCGTTTCGATTTACGGATCGAAACGGAATAAATTCCGTTTGATTAGAAACGAATTTATTCCGTCTCTAATTCCGTTTCGATTAGAGGCGGAATAAATTCCGTTTCGATTATTTCCGTCTCGATCCGTTGCTAATCGAGAGACGGATGAAAAACGGAATTTGATCCGTTTCGATTCATATCTAAAAAAAAAAAAAATTAGAGACGGAAATAGCAACGGAATCCAAAGATTCCGTTGCTATTTCCGTCTCTAATTTTCATTTTTGTTTAGTTTTTAAAGTCTTACATATATAGGTCTCAATCCAAGCACATTTAACTGCCAATATATAATAAATTGACATTCATACATCGACAATATATATCAACAAATATTCAATTGAGAGAACAAAAATGTAAAAATCAAAAATTGAAAAAGATATATATCCAAAAAAATTGTATAGTATTACAAATGCTCCAAATTTCTAAGTATTCACAAAACCACCAATCCTATTGTTCAACAACCACAAAAAAAAAAAAAAAAAAACTTACAATCCTATAAATATGCACAAAAAGAATTATCAATCGAAAAGTCTTGAGATGTTCTTCAACACCACCACTTTTGCACAACCAAGGGACATTTGAAACAACTTAATAATTGAATAGTTGAACTTAAATTTTTCAGGGACATAAGCATCATAGGAGATAGAGCTAAGGTAGAAGAGCAATGACTCACATCGAACTTATAGTGACGATCCCCGCACTCGACCATCAAAGTCTACAAACAAGCAAAAAGATTAACATTAATTCATTTGAGATTTAAGAATCCACAAACGATGATAAACACTTGCATATCTTGATTTAAGTAAATTAAATTCTTACCAATCCAAAGTAGGAGGAAGATAGCAATGTTTATCATTTTCACTTTTATCTTCATTTTCTAAAAACATATAAGAAAACAAAAATATGCTACCTCATAGATAGACCAAAAAACTCATAAGACTATTTTCAATCAATCCACTTTCACAAGCTACAAAATTTATCATAAGCTCACTCATCTCATTTCAAACTGAGCTTTTTTAACTTTCAAGAACCAAACAATAAACTGTTTAATCCATTTCATAAAGATCGAACTTAATGAGTATCAAACTATTGATCACACCAAAAAAAATGATATGGACTTGTTATTGCCTAAATTTAAAGAAGACATATCCTTATTCAAACAACAATGCAAATTATAGATCATATTCAAGTAAAATTTATGCATTAAACCACTTAATCGAATATTTCAATCAAAAAATGAATGAACCAAAACCAATTTTAAATATGTTTTTCATGGATTCTTAAAGTAGTATTTCTTGAATTTATTTAGACTAACTTAAATCATTTAAGGGCTCAAACCTCATTCCTAGTTATCGACTTAAGTCATTTCGACTTTTAAACCATTCTTTCAAATCAAAATCGACGATTCGAGTAAAACAAGTATGCGGTGAAGCAAAACAAGAAAAATCTCATAAACTTAGTTATCCAATATAAATTGAATGCGATCGACTAATCACAACTAAAAAGATTCAAATCAACTCATTAGAGTCAAGTTCGACTTAAAATTCTCAAATCATAGCATTTAGTCGAAAATCCATGATTTAATCGAAGTCTTTTTTTCAATGGATAAAACAAAGTCTCTTCCGCATCTCAACTTAGCTTCAAGTCTCACCCAAAATGATGATTACTAACTACATTCAATAAAGTTGGATTGAACATATTTCAAGACTTGGGAAAAAAATGAATGAGCTCTCCTTGAAGCGTTTTAAAAGGATTTTACCCAAATCAATGCAAATTAGCTACAATCCTTTCGAGACATGAAAAATCATACTAATGATTGCTCGATTAAATCATATCATAGAAACAAAGCTCAATAAAGAATCCATGAGACTTTAGAATCATGCTTTTCCATGCACTTCGTTAAAAGAACAAGTTAAGGTCTCTTTTGACAATTTCATCAAACAAAAGAGCACATTATCCACCAATACCTTTTACAAGGCATGATCACTTTTGAATACTAGCCCAAATCATCAATATCATATAAATTTTTTTCATGGAATGCAACTAACCATAACAAAATCCCAAACTTGCCCTAGACATTCAAATTTCCAAGACAAATAGAATCACAAAAAAAAGAAAAAAAGAGCTAAAAAGGTAGAGATTGAAATTCAATAGACAACCAAAAATCGAAATACCTCGGCGGCCAAGTATTCAAGCACGGCCGCAAGTAAACAGAGAGCGCCAAAGCATCGCCCGCAATGTTAAGAAACCGTCGTCGTCGGACTTGGTGAAAAGATGGTGGAATTTGTTTGCGGTGGTGGCGGTGGCGGCGGCGACGGGCTTGTCGGACGAAGCGCCCTTAGTTTTAGGGTTTTGGAGTGAGGTTTGAAGAGGGGGAGGGTTTGAGAGGGAGAGAGCGGTCGACGGTCCATGAGAGAGCGGTGACGAGAGAGAGCGGTGAGAGAGAGAGAGAGAGATCTCGCCAGAGATAGGGTTTTCGGGAGAGACAGGAGAATCGGGAGAGAGAGCGGTGAGAGACAGAGAGAGAGAGATCTGCCGTCGAGAGAGAGAGAGAGAGATCTGCCGTCTGCCGTCGAGAGAGAGAGAGAGAGATGCGCCGTTGCGTCGAGAGAGAGAGAGAGATCTCGCCGTCGAGAGAGAGGGTTTTTGGGGAGAGACAGAGAATCGGGAGAGAGAGCGGTGAGAGAGACAGAGAGAGAGAGATCTGCCGTCGAGAGTCGAGAGAGAGAGAGAGAGATCGCCGTTGCCGTCGAGAGAGAGAGAGAGAGAGATCTGCCGTCGAGAGAGAGAGGGGTTTTTGGGAGAGAGAGAGAATCGGGAGAGAGAGGTCGAAGGGTTTTGGGAGAGAGAGAATCGGGAGAGAGAGAGGGAGTTTTATTTTTGAATCATCGAGATCGAAAGATGCACAAATCTCGAGATTTGATGAACGGGTATAACAAAATAAAGTTTTGGCGGGAATGGTGGCGCCAATTTTCAGAGACGGAATTTAATTCCGTCTCTAATTCCGTCTCTAATTCCGTCTCTGATCCGTCTCTAATCCGTCTCTGAATGTTTCCGTCTCAATTAGTGAATTGGAGTTGATGCCCCATCTGGTACAGATGACATGCAAACTTAGCAAAGGAGTGAGTCACAATTGTCAATTGCCATTTGAGAACCCGCAAAAAGAATTTAGAAAGATCATCCATCATATAATATTATTGGAGAGAAAGACGAAGAGATAATGATAAGAGACACAATAAGAATGGACTACAGGATGTTAGCTGGGTATGTCTGCTATGTCTCTACTATCGAGCCTAAGAATGTGTTTGATGCATTGCAGGATGAATATATTAGACCATAGCAATGCAGAAGGAACTGAACCAATTTCAGAGACTTGACGTTTGGATCTTCGTGCCAAGACCACAACATGCCAATGTAATTGACATAAAGTGGATTTTCAAGAACAAATGTGATGCGCAAAGAAAGATGGTCAGAAATATGGCTCATTTAGTTTCTTAAGGTTACAATTAGGTAAAATGAATATATTTTGATGAAACATTAGCACCTGTTGCTAAATTAGAATCTTTTGGACTACTTTTTGCTGTTTCATGTTCTCTTGGCTGTAAGTTATATTAGATGTACATCAAAAGTGAAATTCTGAATAGGATGATCAATGAAAAAATGTATGTTGAACAAACCAAAGGGTTTAAAAACCCCTCATTTCCAGACCATGTCTATCAATTGAAGAAAGCACTCTATAGGTTGAAACAAGTTCTATGTGCTTGGTATGATCTCCTTGCCAAGTTTTTGCTAAATCATGGCTATAGTCATGGAAGCGTCGATAAAACACTGTTTGTATAAGAAAAAATCAATATAAGTCCTTATAACAGAAATATATGTTTATGATATAGTCTTTAGGGCTACTACAAAAGGATTGGTAGAAGAGTTTGTCAACAACATGGAAAAGGAATTTGAGATGATCATGGTAAGAGAGCTCACTTATTTCCTTGGTCTACAAGTTCATCAAACTAGCCAAGGTACATTTCTATCATAACATAAGTACTCTTGCTCTTTAGTCAAATGATTTGGTTTGGAACAGGCAAAACATGTAAGAACACCAATGGGTACCAACGAGAAGCCGACCAAAGATGAACGTGGAAAACTAGTAGATCCATCATTTTACAGAAGCATGACTGGAAATCTCATCTACCTCACGGATAGCAGACCAAATATTTTATTTAATGTGGGGGTGTATGCACGTTATCAAGCAACACCAAAGGAATCGCATATGACAAGAGTCAAAAGAATTATTAAATATGCATCAAGATCATCCAACTTAAGATTATGGTATTCATCTAATTCTAACATTTCTCTAGCTGGTTATAGTGATGCTGACAGGGCATGCAGTGCAGATGATCGAAAGAGTACCTCTGAAGGATGTTTCTTTGTTAGAACTAATATCGTGTCATGGTTTAGCTGGAAACAAAACTCAATCTCACTCTCAAGGGCTAAAGCAAAGTACATTGCAGTTGAAAACTGTAGCACATAATTACTCTAGATGAAACAAATGTTAAATGACTACGAAATCCAGTTACAACAGCTCATTGTGTTCTGTGACAACCGAAGTGCCATTGAAATCTCAAAAAATCCTGTTCAACATTCGAGGACTAAGCACTTCGAGTTGATTATCACTTCATCCGTGATTTGGTGGAAAGGAATGCAATCTCTAATGAATATATTCAAATTGAAAACAACTAGCTGATATTTTCGTTAAAGCTCTTGATGTTTAAAGGTTCGAATTTTGAGAGGGGCTATTGGGCTATGTTTAAGCCCCGTATAATTCACCGTCGTCACTTTCCCTAAATTTTTCGCTTGAATAAACATTTTTTTTCATAATCAAAATAAATAAAGAAATGAGTAACAATGTGTAAGTGTGTATTGTTTTTTAATTTATGTAATGTTGAACATTAATGGTAATATTACTGTTGATAAATTTGTTTTAATTTTATTTGTAATTATCAATAACCTTATTAATTAGGGGTTGGTGAGAGTTTAAAGGGAGGCAGATAAACATCAAGGTAACAAAATTGGAGTTGTTGTTATTCCACTTTATCATTTTCATTGTCTTCAACCTTGGATCCTACCTTATCAATTATATCCATTTCAATTTGATCTATTTTGATACCCTCACTTGATCATCATCTCTAAGTTTTTCCTTAAGCAGTTACAATGAGCCATGTACCATGGTTGGAACACAAAGCTCTGCAAAGGGAACTGCATCTAGAGCACCAGTTTAACCAAAAATAAAGAAACCAGTCAAGAAATTAATGGCGTTACTGAATCCTATAATACTTAATATTGTTCCGCCATTGTCTCCAATTAGGAGAAATATCCATCATCATCAAAAGGAATTCCACCATTGTTGAAGAAGAAACCTCTTTATGTAAGTAATCCACATTCATCATCACCAATAAAACCAAACGAACCATATGAACTAAGAACTTCAAGCATCAACAGTTCACATAGAGAGCGTACATGTCAACACTGTGTCAGAGCAAGTCTAGCCGGAAGAAGAAATTTAGGAAAAACATGATGAAAAGTAGATATAATAGGAGGCTTCACTAACGGTTGCTATAAACATCCAACCTAGTACTCAACAAGTGCCTAGAGAAGAAAATGTTCCAAGCACTACCACCAAACAAGTCAAAGGTGGTTCTGATGCTATTTCTGATAAGCTTTTTATTGGAGAAGTCATTCCTAAAGAACCTACTCCTGATTAATCCATTCCTGATGAGCCCATGAATACTACAAAGCAGGAGGCTCATAATCTATCCATAGACACTTTTGCTCCAACTATGACTCCTCTAAAAAAATGCAAGTCTTCCTGTTGAAATAGAATCAATGGAGCATGAAACCACTAAGATTCCTGATCAGCAAAACCCTAAAGATCAAGGAACCCTTGATGATTTAGGGGTAATTTATTGCGAGTCTACTATTGCAAAAGAAGATGATGATGGTGGCAATGAGACTATTTTTCTATCAATATTAAAAAGAAAACTGAAGAAGAATGCATCGAAGAAGAAGGTCAAAAATGCCAAAGTTACTACTCCAATTTCAACCAGTGAGCCCACAAGTTCAGTTGCAACCGAAGTAGAAATCGAGGAAGATTTTTCCACTAGTTTTGATTTTGAAGAACTAGATCCTGAAGTAAGATTCTCGATTCTGATAATGAGACATAATCACCCAGTGTGAAGCTGGGAAACTACGGGGCTTGTCTCATAGACTGCCAGATGATGATGATGAAGCAAAATATGAAGGACTTAAAGGCAAGAAGTGTCATGTAGAGAACTTCCTTTACAAAAAGGATTATGAAGCTGAGAACTTGGTAACTTTTCCAAAGTCTCGCTTTTTCTTCAAAGTTTTTCCTTTCCAACTAGATATAATGTGAGTCTAGTCAAAGAGTTTTATTCAAATATGAAGTTAGACGCCTTTGATATTACTTCCCCTAATTTTCAACGAGAATATGTTCGAGGGAAATTTATTGAGTTCCCATCTAGAGCAATCAATGAGTTCTTGGAATGTTCATATAAAAATGGACATAGATTTCCTAAATGATTTAGGAAGTTAAACATCATGTCTACCTTGGTCACCACCATTACTCATGGTAAGGTGACTGAGTGGGTACAAAAAAATGAGAAAAAAAATAATAAATGACCTAATGTGATGGCCCCAAACTCCGAGAGAACTCGGGTACCGCCACATCGCCAGACACGTCACTAAGCATGTCACGTCACCGCATACTTACTTTTAATTGTTCGCGACCTAAACCTTTGCACCTATATTATTCACCTTAACTTAGTATTTATGGATATTTTTATGAATATTTACATTAAGTTGACTAAGTAAGTTGTTCATGATTTATTAAATTATTATAAATTAAACATCAATCGGAAGTCTTTGAAGCATGCCAACACAGTAGAAATAAAAAGTTTGCATAGTATAAATAATCCTATAGTGTGGAAACCCAACATTAGATATCATGTATATCAAGAAAGACATAAGTACAAAAGGTGAGCATATACATGTATCGGGTATACAAGTCCTTCCTAAAACTTTCATAAAAACAGTAAATAGATACATACAACCACCTACACAAAAAGTGACGGCGTTCCTAACTCAAACGTAGTCGCCTAAGACGCCTTTGCCTCCGCTCGTCGTAGGATCTACGATTTGTAACAAAAACAATGACAAATCCCAGTTGAGTAAATCCCAGAGAACGTTAGCTAATATTCACGAAATCCAATAAAATGGCTACAACTCACGCAATTTAAATAAATGACAAGAATAAGAAAATTTGCATGAAAATAAGTCGTTGAGAAACTGAATTTGGACACTAGTGTAGCGTGACAAAGAACCCTGGTCTACATCCGGGAATCGTCTTAGCTAAACCGAGAGGAACCCATGACGACCACCATCTCACGAGTGAATGAGAGGAACCCATGAACGGGAGAACCTCATCCAAACATCTCTCGAGAGAAACCCATGACGTAGACTTAAGTCTTCGTCAAACATCTCTCAACCTACGGGTCTCACGGAGAATACTCACCTCGTAGCCCTAACACGGCCATTACTCGAACAGCGCGGGGTAGCTAGCCCCGGGGTAAGAGTCCGTGCCATGCTCGACCCCGTCGACAAACACGCATATACAGTTGGGATGGATGAAATGTAAATGAACAGCAATAGAAAACACAATGGAAAAATCGAAATGCGAAATAAAGTAAGTGTCATAAAAGAATTTTAACTAATTTTCTCATGGGTTTACTTACCTCAAACAAATCGCGAAACGCATTCGAAACATCCCGCACTCAGCTCGAGATACGTACCCAACACCAGACTATAGTAGCCTAAGTCTCTGGTTTCCAATTATACAAATTTTTATTATTTTAGAGTCTCAATAAATGAATTTATAATATGAGACCAAAAATTTGAGATTTTGTTTCAAAAAGTTCAATTTCGGCACACTTCTCTAGTTATACCGTGGTGCCGACGCACCCCAAATGTCCTCAAAACTACGTTTTTATATTTTTCCCCATTTTATTATATTTTTTTGAATTTTTCTGGATTTTTTCATAATTTTCTAGCTATTTTCCTATTTTTTTGATATTTATTTGATTTAAAAATATATTTGATTTATATTTTTAAAATTTTTAATTAATTAAAATTAATTTAAGGTGGGTTGGGCTCGAACCGGGCCCAGTTCAGCCCAGCCATGGCCACCCGGGTTCGGGCCAGCTCGGCTCGACCCGAGTCGGCCCGGGCCTAGTCAACCCAGTCCACGTGGGCCTGGCCAGGAGGCCCATCTGGCCTTCTTCTTCTTCTTCCCCCCTCCAACTCGTCACAGAGACGATTTTTTTTAACACAGCAACAACAACACCACCATCAACTTATCAACAACAACAACACCATTAAATTCTAATTCCTCCACAAAAGTTAACAAAATTGACACACTCACCTTGATCAATGGAGGTCTTTGCGAGCGTTGCCGCTACTGGAGTTTGCCGGCGCCGCTGGTGAGCTCCGCCGCGGGCTGTCCCCGACCTCCCGTCGCCGCTCTCTGTCTCTCCCTCTTGCCAATTTCTCTCACTCTCTCTCTCTCTCTCTCTTGCCGATCTCTCTCCCCCTCTCTCTTTCTCCTCCCTACATTCCATCTTCCTTCTCTCAACGTCCTCTCCCCCTTTCTTTCATTCTCTTTCTCTCTCTACCCGAGTTAAAAGAGAAACTTTTTTTTTTTTTGGAGAGGAGATGAAGTAATGACGAGTGATGGAGAGGGAGTAATGATGAGTGATGGATTTGATAGGGTGATGTGATGTATGATATGATGGGATGTGCGATGTGACAGCTAAATCCCATACTACCCCGTACACCCGCGTTACGCGCACACCGCGACGTCGCACACTCTCGTCACTACACGCGTATAACGCGACCAATAAAATATCAAATAATGCGACGCTAATTATTAATATTAATAAAGTAAATAAACACTCACATACAAAAATAACAAATTTTACCTAGTTAGGCGTGCCCTGGACTTTTCCGCGATGCCTACGTGGGTCTGAGCTTAGGATCTTAATCTGTAATTTATCAGTTAATCAGGATTAATTAGAGCGGACCGTTACAATCTTCCCAACTAAAAGGAATTTCGACCCGAAATTCAAATTTAATGAAATCTTTACCTTGGAACAAGTGAGGGTATTGCTCTCGCAAGGTAGACTCTCTCTCCCAAGTGAGGCCCTCATTTTTATGATATTGCCATCGAACGAGTACAAGTGGTATTTCTTTCTTTCTAAGGGTATGTACCTTGCGGTCCACTATCTCCATAGGGTGTTCCTCGTACGTCACATCTGGTCGAACCTCGATTCTAGTCATATCAACCATCGGTCTCGGTCCTGATCTGGCCAACCGTAACATTGAAATTTGAAAAATATTATAAACCCATGCCAATCGACTTGGCAATCTCAACTGATAAGCGACCTTCCCAACTCGTTTCTCAATTTGAAACGGCCCAATAAATCTTGGTGCTAGTTTCCCTTTGATCATAAATCTCTGATGACCCTTCAACAGAGAAACTTTCAAATAGACCCAATTATCTACCTCGTAGCTCAGCCCATCGTGGTACCTATCCGCCAACAAATGTTGACGAATCAGTCTCACCTTCTCTGTATGGTCCATACCAATTTCAGGCCCCAAAATTGCTGTATCATCGGGCTCTACCCAACAAGCAGATGATCTACACGGTCTACCGTACAGAGCTTCAAATGGTGATATCCCAATACTGGCCTGATAGCTGTTTTTGTAAGCAAATTCACAGAGTGGGAAGTACTCTTCCCAAGACCCACCAAACTGCAACACACATGCCCTGAGCATATCATCGAGTATTAATCTCTCTGATTGTCCGTCTGTCTGAGCATGGAATGCAGTGCTAAACTGTAATATAGTACCAAACTACTCCTGCATAGCTTGCCACAGTGATGATGTAAGACGAATGGCTCGTTCTGAAATAATCGAAATTGGTATTCCGTGTAGTCGTACAATCACTTTTCGAATAATATGCTCAACTGTGCGAAATTATACTTCATAAAAATTGGTAGGAAATGAGCTGACTTCGTCAACCTGTCCATGATCACCCATATCGCATCATGTTTCCGCGAAGTTTGCGATAATCCAAAACGAAATCCATCGTAATGTGTTCCCATTTCCACTGAGGGACGGGAAGCAGCTGTAATAACCCTTCAGGCATCATGTGCTCAACCTTAACCTGCTGACACACCTCATAACCCTTAACTTAGGCGCCGACGTCCGCCTTCATCCCTGGCCACCAAAATAATCATCGCATATCATGATACATTTTGGTTCTGCCAGGATGCACTGTATATCGGGACCTGTGAGCCTCTTGGAGTATCCTATCGCGTATCTTTGCCACTGCCGGAATCCATAACTCCCTCGATGCCTCAAGACACTAATCCACAAACTCGCTCCAATCTGGATGATCGGGATTGCGCCCCATCTCACTGTATCTCGAATACATATCGTCATCCCTTTGACACTCCAAAACTCGCGGAATAGAAACAGACGATACCCTAGTTTGTCCACAAATCTGTGCGTCCGCTGTAGCAGGAACCTCTGTCAAGCTCAATGTTGCCGCCGCCTCAAATAAACCATACTCGTGCATCATATGACAGACGACTGTCTCAGAATTTGGTCCTCTCCTGCTTAATGCATTTGCTACGACATTTCCCTTCTCAGGCTGATATTCGATGGAGAAGTCGTAGTCTTTGAGCAACTCTAGCCAATGCCGTTGTATGTCAAACTCTTATAATCTATATATAATGTGAACCTCTCACCGTAAAGGTAATGTCTCCATACCTTCAATGCAAATACGACTGCTGCAAGCTCCAAGTTGTGCACTGGATAATTCCTCTCATAGGTCGTTAACTGTCGGGATAGGTAGGCGATTACGCTGTCTCCCTGCATTAGTACACAACCTAGCCCTGTGCCGCAAGTATTAGTATGAACCGACGATCCCTTACCCGGATCTGACAACACTAGTACTGGTGCAGTAGTCAGTCTCATCTTCAACTTTGTATATGCGTCCTCGTACTCCTTTGACCAATTGAGATGTACATCCTTCTTTTTAAATTTAGTCATCGACGCGATGATCTTCACAAATCGCCGATAGTATCCTACCAATCCTAGGAAGCTCCTGATATCTGTCACTGTCTCAAGTGTCGACTAATCTATGACTGCATGGATTTTACTCGGATCCACTGATATACCTATGTCACTGATCACATGTCCTAAAAATTTGACTTCTGACAACTAAAACTCGCACTTACTGAACTTAGCATCCAGTTTGGGCTCTCTCAGCATCATCAATATATGCCTGAGATGTTGTCCGTAATCTTCATAAGTTTTGTTGTAGATCAATATGTCGTCAATGAAGACTATGACGAATTTATCCAAGTACGACTTCAATACTCTGTGCATCAAGTCCATGAACATGGCCGGTGCGTTCGTTAGTCCGAATGGCATCACTGTAAACTTAAATAACCCATATCCGGTGTTGAATGTAGTCTTAGGTATATCTTCATCTCGAATCCTGAGCCGATGATAACCCGATCTTAAGTCGATCTTAGAGAAGACACGAGCTCCGGCCAACTGGTCAAACAAATCGTTGATCCTTGGCAAAGGGTAACGATTTCATACTGTCACCTGGTTCAACTTCCTATAGTCAATGCACATCCTCAAGCTATTGTCCTTCTTCTTAACGAACAGGACCGGTGCTCCCCATGGTGAAGTGCTCGAGTGTATAAACCCCTTCTTCTCCAAATCTTTCACTCGAGTCTTCAACTCCTCCTGCTCCTTCCGTGACATCTGATACGGTATTCTAGCTATCAGTTGTGTGCCTAGCACTAGCTCAATAATGAACTCAATCTCTTAGTATGGGGGAATCTTGGTAGATCCTCCGGAAAGACATCGAGAAACTCACTAACAACTGGGACATCCTCAAGTCTAACATCTGGGATCTCGGTTGACTCTACTATCCCTGCAAACAGCTCCATCTCTAAGGTCGTAGTGGTCGGTAGTATACTCGCATCACCCGTGAAAATCAACTCTGGTATGTCTGGGATCTGAAAAGTCACTATCTTACGGAAACAATCGACCTAGGCTTGATATGATGCTAGCCAGTCCATGCCCAAAAGTGCATCGAACTCTAAGAACTCTAGAACGCGTAGGTCGATAGGGAGTTGGTGTCCGGAGATCTCTATCGTGCAACACTCACAAATCATGTTAGGGTAAACCTTCTCCCCTGATGCGGTGCCGAGAGTCAGGAGTGTACTAACTGTAATCGGTGTTAGCCCCAACTCATCAACCATACGTCCAGAAATAAATGATACTGCGGAACCAAAATCAATAAGTGTATGTATAAAATGATTGCAAATCGAAATCATACCCTCGACGAGCTATCTGGTGGCCTCGCGGTCTGGCCGTGCTACAGCGTGCACCCGCTCCCTGGCCTGAACTGGTGATGCTACAATTGGTGCTACTGAAGCCATCAAACATTCTTTCTTAATGTGTCCATGTTATCCGCATTTAAAACAAGTAAGATGCCTGTGTCCCGACCCTTGGCCCTGAACTCCGTTTGACCTCTGGCCCTAACTCTGACTATATTGTCCTCGGTCCCTGCCTCCCTGATCCTGGGTTGGTATCTGCCCGGCCGCAGTTCATAACCACTACCTGACATCTGTGCTGACTACGCAGGTACTATCGCATGAGAAGTGACCACCTGGTGATCATCATGTCTGGGCCTCTGTCCTCTTCTATCCCTGTGATCGATAATCCTTTTCCCTTTCCTGTCAGACCTGGTGCCTTACCGGGATCCAACTATGGCATGGGCATCGAGGCACGAGAAATAAGATATGTCCCATGGGCTAAGGCCCTCTCGTAGATCTCCTGCAATGTACAAGCTCTGCCTGATCTTACTACGCTCGCGATCTCATCTAAAAGCCCAACTCCAAAGTAGTGCACCTGATCACGATCCGTAGAGGCCAAATCCCCAGCGAACTGAATAGGTAGCGAAACCTCTTCATATACTAGACCACTGTTCGATTACCCTGCCTAAGACATAAAAACTTATGTCTCATACGTAACTATATCTCCTTTGGTATGTACTGGTCATAAAAGACCTGTCTAAAACTGACCCAAGTAGTCGACTCTTCATGAGTCTCAGTATGAGCGGTCCACCAAACTCCGGCCTCTCATCGGAGCATATATCCAGATATCTTGGCGTGAATACTGTCGTAAATCCTCAAAAGATTATGTAATTTCTCGTGTGCAAGAAGCCATCTCGCAACTGCCTCTGGGTCTCCGCCTCTAGGTAAGTATCTCGGCTGAAATCTCACAAACTCTTTTGTCAGCTTAGCCTCAACTAACAGGGAAGCCTCGAATGTGATCTCCTATGGGGTCTGTGTCAGTGTCACTGCGTATGTAGACACCGGTGTGGTAGTCTCAGTGCGAGTCTCTGCCATAACTGCGGTGACTGGCGTACCCTGAAAAATCGGCGCGGCTGCCGTCTCGATGGCGTTTGGTGTGATGGTGCCAGTAAGCGCCGCGATAGCAGCTATTTGAGTACTGAGCAAGGCCGTCATCTGCTCGAACTGTTGATCGTGTGCCGCATTATCGATCAGTCGCGACAAGCGTAGTACCACTCGTCTATCCACCATCCTCCGAAGGTAGAGTCGGCTGTCCATACATGTCGTATCTGCAATAGCGAAGGTTCGTATCAACCTCGTATACGCATATATACTATTACAAATCAAAATATATAACGTATAAGCCTTAGTACTACTCGTCCCATGTTTGCTTCCCAACTAAAGTTCTAAGTCAGGATCTTCGGGTTTCCACATCGAATGTTTGTTGTTAAGTTTTATTCGGTATTATTACATTCTCCCCTAGGTTCACCTGACAAATCCCAGCTGAGTAAATCCTAGAGAATGTTAGCTAATATTCACAAAGTCAAATAAAACGACTACAATTCACGCAATTTAAATAAAAGACAAGAATAAGGAAATTCGCATGAAAATAAGTCATTGAGAAATTGAATTTGGACACGAATGTAGCGTGACAGAGAACCCTGGTCAACATCCGGGAATCGTCTTAGCTAAACCGAGAGGAACCCATGACGACCACCTCGCCAAACATCTCACGAGTGAATGAGAGGAACCCATGAACGGGAGAACCCTATCCAAACATCTCTCGAGAGGAACCCATGACGTAGACTTAGGTCTTCGTCAAACATCTCTCAACCTACGGGTCTCGCGGAGAATACTCACCGCATAGCCCTAACATGGCCAATTACTCGAGCAGCGTGGGGTAGCTAGCCCCAAGGTGCGAGTCTGTTCCATGCCCGACCCTGTCGACAAACACACATACACACGTGGGAATGGATGAACAGTAAATGAATAGCAATAGAAAGCACAGTGGAAAATTTGAAAAGCGAAATAAAGTAAGTGCCATAAAAGAATTTTAACTAATTTTCTCGTGGGTTTACTTACCATAAACAGATCGCAAAACGCCATCGAAACTTCCCGCACTCACCTCGAGATACGTACATGACACCCAACTATGGTAGCCTAAGTCCCTGGTGTCCAATTATACAAATTTTTATTATTTTAGAGTCTCATTAAATGAATTTATAATGTGAGACCAAAAATTTGAGATTTTGTTTCAAAAGGTTTAATTTCGGCACACTTCTCGAGTTATACTGAGGTGTCGACGCCTCAAATGTCCTCGAAACTACTTTTTTATATTGTTCCCAATTTATTATATTTTTTTGAGTTTTTTCGGATTTTTCCATAATTTTCTAGCTATTATTCCTATTTTTATGCAATTTATTTGATTTAAAAATGTATTTTATTTATTTTTAAAAAAATTTAATTAATTAAAATTAATTTAAGGTGGGTTGGGCACGAACCGGGGCCCGGTTCGGTTGGGCCCGGTTCGGCCCAACCATGGCCACCGGGTTCTGACCGGCTCGACCCGACCAAAGCCAGCCCCGGGCCTAACCAGCAGGCCCATCTCGCCTTCTTCTTCTTCTTCTTCTTTTTCCCTTTTCCAACTCGTCACAGAGACAATTTTTTTTTTTACACAACAACAACAACACCACCATCGACTTATCAACAACAACAACACCATTAAACTCTAATTCCTCCACAAAAGTTAACAAAATTGATACACTTACCTCGATCAATGGAGGTCTTTGCGAGCATCGCTGCTGCCGAAGCGCGTCTCTGCTGCTGGAATCTGTCGGCGCCTTTGGTGAGCTCCGCCGCGGGCCATCCCCGACCTCCCGTCGCCGCTCTCTCTCCCTCTTGTCGATTTCTCACACTCTTTCTCTCTTGCCGATCTCTCTCTTTCTTCTCCCTCGCTCTCTCTTTCTCCCTCTTTTTCTCCCTCTCTCTTTCTCTTCCCTTCCTTCACTCTTCCTTCTCTCAATTTACTCTCCCTCTCTCTCTCTCTCTCTCTTTCCTTCTCTTTCTCTCTCTACCCGAGTTAAAAGAGAATTTTTATTATTATTATTATTATTTATTTGGAAAGGAAAGGGAGTAATGATAGGTGATGGAGAGGGAGTAATGATGAGTGATGGGTTTGATAGGGTGATGTGATGTGTGATGTGATGGGATGTGCGATGTTACAGCTAAATCCCATACTACCCCGTAAACCCGCGTTACGGATACACCGCGACGCCACACACCCTCGTCACTACACGCGCACAACGCGACCAATATAATATCAAATAATGCGACGCTAATTATTTAATATTAGTAACGTAAATAAACACTCACATACAAAAATAACAAATTTTACCTCGTTAGGTGTGCTATTGACTTTTCTGCGACGTCCACGTGGGTTTGAGCTTAGGATCTTAATCTGTAATTTGTCAGTTAATAAAGATTAATTAGAGCGGGTCGTTACACTAATTATTTGATATTTGTAAAGTAAATAAACATTCACATACAAAATAACAAATTTTACCTCGTTAGGCGTGCCCTGGACTTTTCTGCGACGTCAACGTGGGTCCGAGCTTAAGATTTTAAATCTGCAATTTGTCAGTTAATCGGGATTAATTAGAGCGGGCGATTACACCTAACTACCTTATACTTCAGCCCATATAATCGTATCACCAGTAATCTACTGCCCACCAGACACGGGAACACCTTTGATAGGGATATGGGAAATCTTCTGTATGTTATAGGGCAAGGGGCACATTATGATCTTGGTGAAATATTTTTTGGGTTGTTTTGCAGAGAACCAAACCTGAGTCAACCTACAAATATTTGTTCTTTCTACGTCTACTAATTGATCTTTGCAGCTATCGAGAAATATCAGAGGATAATCAGGATTCATGGTGTTCTGCTAAAGTCAGAGGCATTTTCAATAAGATCAAGAGGGCATAGTTTACATACTTTAATGAATTGCTAGTTTCGAATCAGTTAGCTACTTCACTACAAACCTATAGCAACAGGATGGTATTCAGGTTACAACTGGTGGTACGGAAGTTTGTCCATCAAAAATCAAGAAGAAGAAAAAAAACAAGAAGAAGAAGAAGACTTAGACTACATTTGAGGCAACTACTCATTCCGACTCTAAGCTAGATGGAAGTGATTTTCTAGACCCAAGGAAGAAAATGAGTTGATGACAAAAATTCGAGCCTTACCTGATAATTTGTTTCAAAAGCTATTTGATTTTTTAAAGCTTATTGCTCCTTGAAGAAGTAGATGGTATGGTTCTCCCTGGTTATCTTGTCTTCATGTTACCATAAAAGGGGAGAATTATTTGAAGTTTTTGGGAGTCTGTAGGGGTTCATTTCATTACTCTCGAAGATACTGCTTATTTTACTTTCTTAAGTATGTTGGTTTGAAGGTACTTTATATTAGTATTATTTTTTACATTGGGGGTTTCATTGAAGACTATTTGGAGATGTTGACAGTGTGGTACAACCTATTAACTGAAGCGCTTGTAACAACCATGGAAGTTATTGTTAAGTGTTTGTGCCAAAAATATATTTATATTCTTACTTTCGTATATTTTTAAAAGAGCATTATACATATTGAAGAGTTAAGTTGTAACGACCCATTTTCCAAATGGACCGCCACGGGGCCGATGCGGGCCCATAACCTGGCCTACCACGCCGGATGTGTCCCATATGCCATCTCCTCCACTATTTAATCATTATTAACTTCATATTACAACAATTGTTACTGTTTAAATTATTACTGAACTCAAATCGTTTGCCTATAAGATCAAGTTAATCTCAAATAAACCACAGCGAAAGTATTTTATCATGACCATTACAATACAAAACAATTAAGTCGTGCATTTAACTCTGATACCTAGTGTGGAAAACCCATATATCATCATAGGCCAAAAATGTACCTCAATGTAACAAAATATCAACAGTATAGAGTCCTAGTGTATCGCTCACAATCCCCAATCCCAAAATAAAACAAAATAAATATTTAATACTAACGTACAAGTCTGGCTATATGTATCTGTATTTCGGTAGCTTGCCCTTGCCCCACCTTGTATTAGGATCTTCACTCAAGCCATCACAAAAAACAGATGACGAGTCCAAAGTGAGTATTCCTAAGAAAATTAAGTGAGCAATAAGGAAAGTAAATACTGGAATTGAAACAAAACTATTAAATAAACATGCGGAAATAAAAATAGGCAGCTGTGCTCATCGCATGCATATTTGATAGTGAAAGCTCAAAGTGTGTTCCTAGCCCATAGGGTCAGACTAGCGCCATACTTCGGACTCTCAACAGACTATTGCTGAAGAGTAGTACTCAAGCAAGGCCAGTATCTGGATCCGCTAGGTGGTCGACATGGAACCTACGACGCACCCACACAAGTTCGTCACAACTATCAGGTAGTCCTATTCACCGAGATGTCATACGTGCTAAGACCTAGTGGACGTACACACAGAAATGGCACGGAGGGAGAGCCTTAACATCCGTCCATTATAATCACACCAAGAATAGAGGAATGAAAGACATAAAATGTATTTAAAAGCAAAAGTAAATAACGCTCAATAAATTTTAGTTGGGATACTACACACCTTACACCGCACTTCGTGTCCCGTCACTAACCCCGGTTCGGCTCCACCTAGTCCCGGATATCCAAAATTACTGCCCGTAATGACCTATTTCCATGTATAGTTGCTTTTTAGTCATTTGAATGTGTTTTAAGTCATTTCACACAAATTATATCAAAACAGTAGAATCTAGTGCACTAGGTTTGGGAATTAGCGCGCTAGATTCCTAGACAACTATACATTCTTCACCCAGCAGAACATTAGTGCACTAATTTATGACCTAGCGTGCTAGTTGTCATCTTGCGCGCTAGATGTCATTAACGTCCTAATCTCGTTCTGGACAACAAACAACTACAAATTTCTGGGTTTTAAAATAATCCGCCAACCCAACAACAACCACAACACCAACAACACAACCTCAAAGAACTTCAAACCTATCTAAACAATAACTCAACATCCACCAAAAGCATCACCAAAACTTCTATAATTTAGAGAAAGTGGAGGTTTATGTGACTCTCACCTTGCTTTTGATGTTTTCACCCCTCCAAGCTCCACAAATCATTAAGTTCGATCCTCTAAACCCTGATTTTCGCTCTTCAAATCTCGGATAAGAAGATGAGGAGAGAGAAAAGGTGGTGGAAACTGAGTCAAATTGACTTTAATAGTTGAATTTGTGATCTATCCTTACTTGTGCATCTCTAGGAGATCTAAAGCACCTCATTTGCTTGTTTTCTACACTCTAATGACTCCAATTGTGACTCTGATAGCACACTCATACTCGTTTTTAACTTAAAAAATGATGTTTCGGGTGTTCTGACGCCCGATTTCTCGTCCCGAACCGCAACATACGCATATTTCCATGTCTCTAACCACCAAATATACATTCCATATATATTATTTAACCAATTTTAGTCAGTTTATGTATGCATTATTTCCCTGACCTAATATTAAGTCGGTTAGACTACTCGGTACCCGCATCAACATGCGTATCGAGACAACTACTCTATTTCAATATAAACATCGCAACTTAAAAAAAGTACACGAAACTAACCATTTACTTAGCTCCAAGAGCGCGCAAGCCTAACTGCGGGTCCCACAAGCGTCTGAGTTGTCAGTCACATCTGCATCCACGTTAGAAATAAAAAATTAAGGCCGTTACATATATGACTCTTTATGATGGAGCAAAATGTTAGCTGATTCATGATTATTACTTATGCTCTAAACTCATTTAGTGTTATGATAACATAATGACGAAGGGGGAGATTGTTAGAGTCGTGATCATATCGGTAGTTTTGATTTGTAATTATAGTTGTTACGATCAGTATTATCGGTAAATGAGTCATCCAACGCATGATCCATGTTCTAAAAATCGTATTAGAAATAGTTGGAGATTGGATGAAGATACGCAATTGCAACCGATGACTCGAAGCAATTGCAACAGGTTTTCTGAATCAGACAGTTGAAGATTTGATCTTATCCTCAACCGATTGAAAGCTAACTAAAGATAGTGAAGAGGTTGGGAATTGCAATTCATATGAATGATCACCACATTTTTATCATGCAAGAACGTGGTTTTGTAGAAATGGAGATTAGACATATCTTACAGTTAATAGTTAAGATTGTGTAATCTACATTGGTCTATATATTTGTCAAGGTAATTTAGTCATGTGCACCAGTTAATTAGTTTACTTTGTATTATGAACCTGCTATGTTCACTTTATTATCAAGTTGTGAAATTTTAAGGGGACTTGGGTGTTCCAGTGAGGGGGAGCCTCACATATGAGAGGAGTCTTGTGTACATAAAGTCCATAGAGCTAAGTATGAGAAAGTGCTAGGAGGAGCTCAATGAGGGAGTCACACGAAAGAGTCATCTAGTTCGTTGTCTTCATACATTAGTAGAGTTTATGTCTAGACGTGGCCCTGTGGATGTAGGTCTTGAACTGAACTGCGATAACATATTCGGTGTCTTGGATTGATTTACTTTTCCGCATACTTTATTTTCAAGCACTTACATTGATTTATGTTTCCTGTTACAACCAACTTTGTATTCGGTTGTCACCGCCATTGGTTATTTCATTATGTAATGAGACACAAGTGACTTTTGTCATAAATTAAATGTAAGAAAAGAAGGGTGATATATAGAATTTTGAATGTGTTGCACTAAAGGTGCCCCACTGTAAGGGCAACCCAACAATCTTAGTGTCATTTTCAATGAAAATGACCCTCGTTCCCTTCATTGCATTTTGAGCATCCCTCCCCCAGCCCTTCCTCTCATTTTGTGCACCCCACCTTCATGCTTCTACACTACTCCTACTTTTTATTTGTAAGGCATCATCGATTTGGCCTCATTTTTGAGTTTTTTAAGACAAAATGGTAAATACTACTTTTTTTTGCAAAAAACACAGTAGACATACTTTATTTCATATCATTGAAAAGTACATCTACAAGGAACGAAGGCATAATTGACCACTTAAAATGACTAAATAATGAACTAGCTTCCCTAGCAACAGTGTGGGCAGCTAAATTTGCTGATCTACTCAAATAAGTTACACCATAGGACAACACGTCCGTTAACAAAACCTTGCAATCACATACTAGGGAGCCGAAATAAGAAAAGCCTTCGTGCTCGCTTCTTAGCGCTTGAGCATCATCTCTGCATCCGTCTCAATAAATACCCCATTGATACCTCTCCCTTTCACCCAACTTAGTGCTTCCCTCACTCCTATTGCCTCCACCTCCCTTCGTTCAACAACCCCAATTACTTTTCCTCCCATTGCAGCTATAGATGTGCCCAAGTCATCCAAAAGGACGACTCCGTAAGAACTGACACCCCCGTCTTTGAATACTACGACATCTACATTGCACTTAAACTCTTCTGGCTTCGGTTTCTTCCACTTGGCAACCCCTTTCCTGGATTGGTTTGCACCATCAGCGAAACCAGCTCTCCTCGCACTCTGCCACTCCATGTGAAAGCATCTCGGTCCACGTATAATTTGTGAAGATGAGCTTCCTCTGTTCCGCTATACCATAGCATTTCTATTGTTCCACAAATTTCATGTAATCATAGACATTAGTTCTATCTTCTCTTTTGAAACCTCTGTGAGCATAAACTCAATCCATCCTTCCACTGATCTTGGAGAGATTCAGTCAATGTTCAGCTGTAACTCTGCCCAACATTGCTTTGCTACGTTGCAACGCACCACCACATGAAATGCATCCTCCACTTCAGACTTACAAACTGGAAATTAGATGTCCAGTGGCATTCTTCTATTACGAAGACTAAAGGTTATACGTAAGAAATCTCTTATAACTCTCCACAAAAAATTCTTCACTTTTGGTGGGATCTTCAAGTTCCACATAGATTTCCAATACCTTGGATGTAGCCGTGTTTCGTCCACATTTAGTGAGGATGTAAGCTGGCGGTACCCACTCCTAATGGTATAGATCCCTCTTGAGTCACCTCCCCACATCCATTTATCTTCCTTCTGCGTATGACTGATTGGAATCGAAAGAATGAGATTCTGTTCCCTGCTGTCAAAGAGACCGCGAACTATGTCATCATCCCAAGATTGCCCATCCACATAGAGAAAAGCTTTAACTTTCTGGTCTTCAAGTTGCGGTAGTGCTGCTGATTGAATCCTAGGATGTGAGATATCAGGGAGCTAAGAGTGTTCGTATATTTGTATCATGTCACCATCACCCATTCTCCACCAACATCCCTCTTTTAAAGATTGAAGAGAGGAATGTATAATCCGCCACACATAGCTCGGATTAGACCCAATCTTAGCATCCCACAACTGAGAGTTTCGGAAGTATCTTGCCTTGATCAGCCTCACTGCTAAGGATACCGGATTGGTGAGAATATGCGACAGTTGTTTTATAAGCATGGCAACATTAAATCATGTACTCTATGTTAGGTTTAGAGACACCGCAATGACACTCTTTATTAATCTCTAATAAACTCATTAATTACAATGAGGGGGTCAACTCTAATTTATAGACTCACATAAGCATACTCCTAATCTAACTATGATACCCTAAATATATAGACTGATACTCTAACTCGAAGTCCTAATCAAACTCAAACACAAATCTAACACTACAAAAAAATAGCAAATCAGAAACGGAATTAGAAACGGAAATAAGTTCCGTTTCTAAATCAGAAACGGAATTAGAAACGGAATAAGTTCCGTTTCTAAATTTAACAGTTAGCGACGGAATTGACACGGAAAAAATTAGAGACGGATTTGAGACGGATCAGAGACGGAATTAGAGACGGAATTAGAGACGAAATTAAATTCCGTCTCTGAAATTTGGCGCCACCATTCCCGCCAAATTCTTCATTTCTTATGACCGTTCATCATTCCTCGAGATTTGTATTTTCTTGGATCATGGCACCCTCTCCTCTTTCCCGCACCCCACCCCCTCTCCCAACAAAAATTATGAAATCCCTAAATCATTCTCACGAAAAAATTCCAAAAACCTAAATGTCTCTCCGTCTCGTCCAAATTCATTCGATCGTCTCGTCCCCAAACGTCCATCCCGTTCGATCGTCTCGTCTCTCCGTCTGGTCGTGCTATTTGGTCTCTCTGCTTGTCTCTCTGGTCTGTCCGTCCGTCTCGTCGCGGTGGTCTCCGTTTCTCCGTCTGGTCGTGCTACCTGGTCTCTCTCGTTGTCTCTGGTCTCGCCGTCTCTCTGTTCTCTCCGTCTCGTCGCGCGGTCTCCGTCATCGCCGATATCTCTCGCTCTCTCTAGTCTCTCGATTAGGTTAGCAAGGCATTTGTAGTTTTGGAGTCTTACTACATTCGATATAATCTATTTGTTTTTTATTGTTCTTTATAATGCGTGCAACACTCATGATCGAGAGCTCTTGACTTTCATAGAGATCATTCACCTTGTGACGGTTTTGAGGAAAATCTTGAACCCCTTGCTACAATGTTTTCGCTCAACTTTTGCGTCTGTCAGGTTGGCATTCTAGTCCCCTTGTTTATCTAATTTAAAAAATTTATGGAAAACCAAGGGTGACATGAGAATTATTTAAGTTTCCGCTATGGTTCATTTGATAGTTCGATCTTCTAGTAAAGATCGGAGTTGAAGGCAAGAAGCTTTTTTATCTTGAAAGATTTTCCAATTTAAATTAAGCATGCGAGACTTCATAAATTTCCATCTATCAATAAATATTCGGGGTGTCCGGTGTTCCTACGTACCTTATCTGCGGCATCCAGGAATATTAAAGTCGTAATACTTGTTAGCATTGCAAATATTATGCTCATGAATGAAATATGTTATAGATTTTCACTTGAACTGAAGCTATATCTGCTAGGCAAGGCAGTCATATATATGCCTTGATGTTCAAACATAGGAAATGAACATAATGTGGCTGACCATTGTGTATACTAGGTTTTCTTAGCGGCTCAGCTATACTAGTCTAATAAATGGATTTTAAAAAAAATTTATTTTCTTGAAAGGTCTTAGCTATTATGGTCATGGAATCCTTTTTATTTTTGTAAATTCGTCTTGGCAATTGGCCGTGTTATAGTACTACCTTATTGTTTATGAACTGTGAAGGAACAAACTCTTGATCAGGTGACATATTTAAAGAGTTCAGTTCTTTTAATTGTTATTACTTTATGAGGTTTTATTTTAACTGTTCTTGAGTGATTTGATTTGTTCCTTGGTTGATTGTGCAGTGAATGAGTGCACATCGTTCTGATTCTTTTTGAATTTCGATCTTGAATCTCCGTGTCTTTCATTGCTCTCTGCTCTCTGGTCGCTCTGTGCTTACCGCTCCGCTCTCCGCTCGTAAAGGTAACACAAAAAAAAATTTTTAACACCCGAATTCTCTTCACATTGTATCTGCTCACATTTTCCCCCGGATTGGCTTTCATGTGCATTAGTTGGTGTTCTTCACTTGATCTATTAAGTTAATGTTGTGTCTTTTGTTTGGTTTAGAAGTTTTTGTTCTGCTCTTCTCTTACATGCATAGTTTTTGTGGTTATGCTTGTTCTATTTTTAGGTTTATTAATATGTACTATTTCATTTCAACCTTTTAATTGAGCAATTCAAGATTTATATTGATTCCGTATTTGGTTGTTATTCCATGTTTATTTTATCGGTAAAGCATGTCATCCGTATTTGGTTGTTAATGCATGTCATGATCAACATTATAATACATTAGAATCATGTCTTGAGGTAATTACTTTGTCGTTTGATGTTATAGTTGTTAGTAATTTCATATTCATGCACTTGCTATGGATGATTGATTAGTTAGGTGTTGTTGGTTACGATTGAATAGTACCTATAATTACTTAATTTCTACTACTAGTTAGGGTTAGAAACACTAGGATTACTCTTTTAGTGAATGTTGCTATTTCACATTACATTTCTAGAGAATGGAATAAACCTATAACCTTAAGGAGGTATGAGTGAACAAGTAGTAGACGCGTTGATACTATGTGGTATTTGTATGCCTCTGATATCGATATAGGTTAGGCGCACGGCCTCAACTTCGATTCCCCATACAACTAAATGTCGGACTCTTGGTGGTCTCTTTTTGCAATCCTAAGGCATGTGGGACGAGTAAGACAAAGTGTTTGGATACCATGAGTTACTCAAAAATATTTTTTGAGAGAAAATGCTTAGTGTCAAATAAATGACCAAAATCATTTATGGCAAGCATAATATCATCAACATATCATATCAAAAATATGAACTTACTCCCACTAACATTAAGATATATACATTGATCAATGATGTTTTCCTTAGAAACAAAACATGTTATTGTATCATTAAACTTAAGATACCACTTTGTCGAGAAGTTTGCTTAAGTCCATATATTGATTTCTTAAGTTTACATACAATATGTTCAAGTACCAACAATCTTAAATTCTTTGCAAACCGATGTAAACTTCTTCATCGAAACTCTCATTTAGGAAAACTGTCTCGTACATCAATTTGCTACAACTCTAAGTCAATATGAGCTACTAATGCCATAATTATTCTCGAAAAAGTATTTCTTAGAAAGCGGAGATAAAGTTTCGTATAATCAATACCATATTTCGAGTAAAATATTTGGCTATAAGTCTAGCTTTATATCTCTCAATATTACCACTAGAGTCACGTTTATTCCGCAATTCAACGAGATCCGTAACTTCATTTTGAGCCATCGAGTTCAACCCATCTTTCATAGCATCGATCCATTTGTCAGAATCAACGTGATTTAGGATTTTTTAGTAAGATATTGGATCGTTAGTAATTATTATATCATAATCATTTTCTTGCATATATACTTCAAAATCATTTAGAATAGCTGATTTTTTCGATCTTTCACACCTTCTTAATGCTATTTCTTTTAGTTTGCCTACAACTGTCTTATTGGTGTGAATTATATCAGAGGAATTGCCATTGTTCTTATAAGTAATGGGCATAAGGATGTGATCCCTTACTTCTCAAATATTTACATTCTAGTCTGTTAATAACAAAACGGATTAGTCCGATGTATAAAATAAAAATTCCAATGGCTTTTGCTACTATGACCTTCCCAACCACGATTTTTCCGTGCATTTCATTTAGAAATGTAAATTTGAATTTGAAGTAATGTAAATTAAGTAAAATATTAAGTATTAAAGGTAAATGGATAAAGAAACAGTGGGTTACATCGTTTCTATGGTTACTTCTGAAACGGTGAGGTGAGATACCACTCTGGAAGAGCTAGAATTCTAACCTTGTGTCGGGACCTACGGGCCAAGGGACAGTCTCGGTGTAGACGGTTTCTATGGGGCGTAGGCCTCCCAAAAGGTAACGGAGGCGTGCAAAGGTTTCCTCGGGCCGGACGGAGATTGGCCCTCGAGTGCAAAGGGAGAAGGAGCTTGATTTGCAAGACCCACCCGTCGAGCGAGGGGACGAAAGTCGGCCTTAGTGATCCGACGGTGCCGAGTGGAAGGGCGTCGCTCAACGGATAAAAGTTACTCTAGGGATAACAGGCTGATCTTCCCAAGAGTTCACATCGACGGGAAGGTTTGGCACCTCGATGTCGGCTCTTCGCCACCTGGGGCTGTAGTATGTTCCAAGGGTTGGGCGAACTTCACCATTCTCAATAAAATCTGTATTTCTACTTTCTACAATTTTTGTACTATGATTAGGACGATAGATTCTTGTTTTCCTTTATGGTTTGGATCATAAGAAATCCTTACAGCATCTTAGAAATATGGATAGTAGCACCCGAGTCAATCCACCAAGTGTTTAAAGAAACTTCAGTAAGATTTAATTCGAACATACAAAAGTAGTAGGCTTATCTTTCTTTTTGAATCATGTCTTTCATTTACAACAATCCTTTTGATAATGCCCAAGCTTCTTACATAAACAACATAACTCAATCAATTTCTTCTCTTTAGATTGTGATGACTCATTAATGACTTCCTAACTTTGTCAATTTATTCTCTATTCATGAGTTTAATGTGCGAACCTCGTTCTTTCACTTAGCTATCAATTTCTTCTAGATGGTGTAGATCGCTATTCCGATTTACAATATTCTCCAATTAGTGAGATTTCTTATCATCTTAATCATTATTATTTCATTACTTGAATAGACAACCGGCTCGACAAGGGTTACGTTTGACTAGGAATGTCGTCTACAAACAGAGACTGGATGTACAACCGGCTCGACAATGGTTACGTTCGAATTGAATTCGCGGCGAAGGTTAAAGAATTTATATCATTTGCAAAACAACATTGTCCTACATACCAAAGTGAAAGGAAGATTAGATGTCCGTGCAATTTTAAGAAATGTCGACTTGTACCGTACCTGGACGTCGAAACGGTTGAGCACCACATATGTAGGTATGGATTTGTCCGGGGATATCACAGTTGGTACGAACATGGTGAGAACGGAGATGAAGGGCCGCAAAATTTTCACGAAATGGATTGCCATATTGATGATGCTGATGTGGGAGGATACGATCCGACACCTTACCGCGAGATGCTACACAACGTGGCAGTCCAAGTTTCAATTGGAATGCCGTGGAAGAATCACCAAACCCCCAAGCACGCCAACTATATGACATGATTGATGCAAGTAGGGAACAATTGTGGGCTGGTAGCGAAACCATGACAACGTTGTCCGCAATGGCAAGATTACTTGCGATCAAGTCTGAATATCATATATCTCGAACGAGGGTATAATGAAATCATTAAACTCATGAAGGATTGTTTGCCAAATGACAACTCAATGGTTGAGAATTTTTATGCCACTAAAAGACTAATGCGAGGTCTAGGTCTACTGTTGAGAAAATAGATTGTTGTGAGGACCAATGTATGATTTATTGGGGAGTGGACTCGAGTTGACGTCATGTAAAGTTTGTGGGAAATCACGATACGTTGCACATCGACGAGGTCGTGGTCGGAACACAAAAAACCGCCCTTGCAAAAGAATGTACTACTTCCCTTTGGGCCCTCGGTTGCAACGATTGTATGCGTCTCGAGTCAACCGCAAAACATATGCGATGGCATGGAGATCATTCATCGCTGAAGATGTTATGCAACACTGTTTCGATTCGATTGCTTGGAGACATTTTAATGACGTCAATAAAGACTTTGCCGCCGAGGTTCGGAATGTTCGTTTAGGATTGTGCACCGATGGTTTTCAAGTATTTGGGATTTCGGGAAATCGTACTCTTCGTGGCCCGTGATTTTGACTCCTTACAACCTTCCACCGTCAATGTGCATGAAATCGAGTTTATGTTCTTAACGGTTATCGTTCCTGGACCGACCAGCCCAAAGCGAGAAAATCGACGTGTTCCTTGACCGCTTGTGAAAGAGTTGCAAGATTTATGGAACAATGGGGTGGTTACATACGACGTTTCCACCAAGACAAATTTTGTCATGCGAGTTGCCCTTTTATGGACCGTTAGTGATTTCCCCGCATATAGCATGTTGTCCGGTTGGAGCACACACGGTAAGTACGCTTGTCCATATTGTATGGAGGATACAAATGCATTTCAATTGCGAAATGGTGGTAAGACATCGTGTTCGATTTGTCATCGTCGTTTCTTGGAGAAGTCATCACCATTAAGGAAAGACAAAAAAATTTCATTAGAGGCAAAATGGTCATAAATGATGATCCGCCCGCTTTGCGGTCTGGTGAAGAAATTTTGGCGAGAAATTGAATCGTTTGGCTAGATGAAGGTGACATAAATCGGCGCGAATCGTGAATGGGCGGATAGCTAAGAATTCGGGATGGAGGAAGAAAAGCATATTCGGGACTTGTCGTATTGGAAGACAAACTTGATCCGCCACAACTTAGATGTCATGCACATCGAAAAAAATGTTTTTGACAACATATTCAACACTATTATGTGTGTATAGGGCAAGAGTAAGGACAATGCAAAATCGAGGCAAGATATTCGTGAATATTGTCACCGACCTTCTCTACACATTGATTCGGCGACAAATACTTACGTCCTTGGGTGCTATGCTCTTGATACATCAAGAAGACAAAAATTGTGCGAGTGGGTTGAAAAGTTGCGTTTTCTGATGGTTACGCATCGAATCTTGGTCGATGTGTAGATCTAAAGAAAGCTGCGAATGTTCGGCATGAAGAGCCATGATTGTCATATATTCATGCAACGGTTGATACCAATTGCATTCGAGAACTTCTCCCAAACCCGGTTTGGGTTGCAATTAGCGAATTAAGCCTATTTTTAGGTCCCTAATCTGCGAAATGTGTCAAGTATCAAGATATGGAGGTCTTAGAGTCTGAAATACCAAAAATCATTTGCAAGTTGGAAAAAATTTTCCCTCCAAGCTTATTTGACTCTATGGAACACCTACCAATCCACTTGGCCTACGAGGCCCGTGGCTCGGTCCCGTTCAATTTCGATGGATGTATCCATTTGAGAGGTACTATCTTGAGCCCTTGATATTATTTTCCCATTCAATAGGTTTTATATCAACATTTCTTATAACATTCATATAGGTACCTTAAACATTTGAAGAACAATGGGCGAAACAAAGCGAAGGTTGAGGGCTCCATGTGTAATGCTTATTTGGTCGAAGAGGTCACATCCTTTTGTTCTTACTACTTCGAAGATCACGTCTTTACGTTGCATGACAAAGTGCCACGTAACGACGATGGCGGTCTCGGGTCCACACCAAACTTCGTTGGCAATTTCTCAATTTTCACTTATCCTGGTCGACCCATGGGCAAGTCGAAGGAGCGGTACTTAACAGAGCAGGAGTATAATGCCGCTCATTCGTACATACCGCTCAATTGTCGAGAGATCGCTCCTTACGTTCGTATGTCCATCACTTTCTTTCAATAATGCAAGTACATTCATTGTTCATATTTTAGTAAGACATCCGACTTACACGTTCGTTTCTTCTAGGATATTCGTCGATGAAATCACTCAAGCAATGGGGAGTCGCAAGTTGATAGTAGTCTAGAGCACAACTTCCCCATTTGGTTTCAAACATATGTAAGGTCATTACTTTTGTACGTTATAGATTCAAATGTTTCTCCCATAACTAATGTGTCATATTGCATCTCTAATTTTGACGAATAGGCTCGGAATTCTATAGTTGACGAGACGCTCGTTGATCTTCTGTTGGTCCTAGTCGATCATGTACTGTCTACACCCTGGTTACATTGTTAATGGGTATAAGTTCCACTCCGCAACATATGACGTTAATAGATCGACGCGGAAGCAATGCGGTGTTTTGGTGAAGGGTTCAAACTACGCTGATGTTTCCCATAACTATTATGGAGTACTTTGCAAGAGGTTGTGGAGATTGAGTATACCGGCCTCAAACGTGTGGTCTTGTTTAAGTGCGAATGGTATGACCCTACACCGAATCATGGTGTGAGGACTCACCCAACACTTCAATTGGTAGAGGTTCATCGAAGTCGACGATATAACAACTACGAGCCATTTGTACTAGCAATGCAAGCCACTCAAGTCTACTACCTTTCGTACCTTCTATGCGGAACGATCGACAAGAATGGATAGCGGTTTGTTCTTTGTCACCAAAATTTCGACGAGGAAACTAGCAAAGACGATAATGACCAGGGCTCGGCAGAGATTGCTTTCCAAGATGGGATGCCCACCACGTGTGTAGTCGATGATGCAGACGCCGATATAAAAAATCTGGATGTTCCGACTGGGACTCGATTCATTGTTGAAGCGGGTCCAAGCGATGAAGTTTATAGTGGAGATGAATCAGAAGAAGAATCCTCACCTTCTACTCATGAGAGTGAAATTGAAACGGATGATAGCGAATAAAGTATGTATATGATATGTCAACGACCAATAATGTAGTTACTTTTATTTGCATGGATCCTGTGTTATTAAGTCCAATAATTTAGACTGAATTTCTACTTTTTGTATGCCCTTCTTTTCTCGATGTTTTACTCGTGAATATTGTTAGGTATCATGGCCGGACGTGGTCGTAGGGGATGTCGAGGTTTGCCATTAGGAGGCCATCGTCCGGGCGGAATAGGTGCGGCACCAACATCGGCGGCGAAATACCAACCGGCCTCGTGGTCGGGCCACGAGAGGGTCCATAGAGGTCGTGGCGGTCGAGGTCGTGGTTCGATACTGCATTATCGATTCCGACTTCTCGGTCTCTCGTGCACGATACGGCCGCGGCGTCACCTTCCCCTTCCATACCGTCGGGGTCGTCTCGTACCATCATCGTCGTCATCAAGGACTATGCCTAATATACGATTCCCACACCTTCTCCGACATCAATGACTCCTTTACCCACGAGGCTGCACCCCGACCCAAAGCATCACCGGCAAAGCATCCCGACAAGAAGACGTAAGAGCGGGGTTGGAGGTGACAGCCCTCCGCGGCCACCTCGAGAGGACAGGGATGGAGCCCCCACAGCGTGCGGGGATCCCTATCACGCTGATTGCCAATGATACGTAAGTTTGTGTTTGACTTTTACATGTCATTTTCAATATGGATGTCAAATATTGAAGAAGTAGTTAAGGTGATATCCATGTTCATGAAACACATGGAGTTGCATCCTTCGCACTTTTGTGCACGGAGGATGACAAAAGTTTTTAAACGATGGATGATTCTGAAGGGTATTGTTGGAAGTCGGTGCCGCCTCATCATAAAGACCAATACTGGCGCCAATGGAAGGTAAACAAGACTACCATATGCCTTATGATTTATACTATTTTCTCAAATAAGTGCTAACAATAGCAATCGCCAATTTGTAGATATTTTTTAGATGGGATGATGCGCTTCCCGAGGATCTCTGCGTGCGGCGGCGTACGACAAAGCTTGCGAGCACAAGGTACACCGCGTTGATGCACAAGTTGAAGAAGAATCGGGTGCGACCGGTTTATGTTACGAGATGAGGCATGGAGGAGATACTTGCAAGATCGGGAGAGCGAGGACTTCCAGGCTAGGTCTAGGCAAGCGACGGAGAATAGGAACACTGAGGTCGAAGGCCCTGGGACTGGACCCTCGAAGCACGGTGGTGGTTCCGTGTCATTTGTGACTACCCAAGAAAGATTGGTAAGTTTTTGTAACATCTAGGATATTTTGTACATTTATACACTTGTTCACTATGCTTGGTCCTGCACGCAGGCTGATTCATCCGAGACGCCACCGACTGTGAATGACTTGTATTTGCATCTCCACACCGTTAATCACGACAGGATGACATTCATAGATACTAGATCGGAGCGGTTCTATGTAAGTATAGAAATGATATGTAAAATATTATTAAGTCTTTCACTTACCCCATATCATGTATTTTGTTTGTTGTGCAAATATGCAGGATAGGCTCCAGAGCAGACGTCAGGAGGTGACCCAGGCTACACCGGAGCAATCGGTGGATGATGAGGCGGTGTACCTCAATGTGGCGGGTGAGTCTTCCAAAGGACGTGTCTACGGACTCGGGTCCGTAGGGAGAAAGAAAAGGAGATACGGAGCTCCTGGTGCTAGCACGTCGCAGCCGGATGTGGTGCCGCGGGCAGAGTTCGATGTCGTTGCGGAGCAACTACGAAAGGTTATGGAGTTCATGTATCAGCGTCTTGGGATGGACATGGACGAAATAGGCCTAGCTCAGCAACAACCACCACCACCGCCACCACCACCGCCACCACCACCGCCACCTCATGACCAGCAACAGCCGCCGCAAATAGATCCGGTCGATCCACCCCAACAAGGGGACAATGTTTGGCGTGAGACGTAAGCGTGGCTCTCGAGAGATGAGCAGGTTGGTGATACATAGGTACTTCACTTGTTGTTTGTGTAAATTCTTAGATTAAACGTTTTATAGTGTAGACAACTTTAGAAATTCTTCGAATTACTATATGATTCACACTTATTTTTGTGCATTTTTAGGTCGATGTTCCATATTTTATCGTGGATTTTAATATTTTTCCATTTTGCTCCCCCAATTTTTTTTTTGTTTTTAAGTAAAATATACTATAAGTACCGAATGTTTGCAGAATTTATCCATGGGAGAAGAAAACATCTTTTTGTTGTTGTGTGCAAATCTTATGCGTTGCGGGTTCTCTCGAGTGCTATGATGAAGAAAGTGGTAGAATCGACGAGGGAGCGACATCTTCATGCAATAGCAAATGAATTTGGGAAGTCGATAAAGGCTCGTTTTTCGGTCATCGTAATTTGCACATGTAGGCTCTTCTTCTTCTATTATGGCATGTCCGTAGAAGAAGAATAGCCTACATGTTCTCAACACTGAATGACCGGAAACGACCCTTTATCGATTTCCCAAATTCATTTGCTATGGCATGAAGATGTTGCTCCCTCGTCGATTCTACCACTTTCTTCATCATAGCACTCGAGAGAACTGCAACGTAACGCATAAGATTTGCACACATGACAACAAAGATGTTTTCTTCTCCCATGGATTAATTCTGCAAACATTCGGTACTTATAGTATATTTTACTTAAACTGAGGTTAAAAAATTTATTTTGGGGAGGATAATGTATTAAAAATAAAATCCATGATAACTTATGCATGAACTGGGCGTCCAAGCCAACTAAGATATACAGAGGATAAATGGACAATGAATGTACCTGCGGTGGATGGTGGTTTGTTGAAGCCTGATGTAGTGGAGGGTACTGATGATGAAGTTCCTTATTTTTTTTTTGCAGTTTTCGGATAGGCGGGTTTTAGTTTTTCCTATCGTTCTCGAGGGTTTGGGTTCATTGCTTTTGACGATGAGCATGTTGTAGACGATTTGTTTCATTTGCATGTTAAACTCATTCTTTTTTTGGTGGTGGTGATTTTGGTCCTTATAGGACTCCAGGTCTCGGAGGTAGGCTTGGTGGGTATAGTGGAGGCGAGTGAGCTTGGTGGGGGTTATGGAGGCTTTTTGCGCGATGATGGCTTAGGTGCTTATCGAGGTGAATCTTCTCTTGGCTATTCTATTTTAGCGACTGAATCACTTCCTTTCAATAGTTTGTCGTGTAGACTTTTTAAGTTACTTGATTTACATATTGCTGGTGGTTTAGTTTGTTTCAAACATTAGTTCATTGAGAGAAGATGAGTAAAGTTTGATACATTTCTTGAATGCTAAGAAGAACTAATAAAATAGAATAGACAAGCACAATAGAAGTAATTGAAACTTAAATTTTTTTCTTATAGGACGTCTGTTGATTTGGTATCTTGTGCCAACCACCCGTACTAATTTGGGCCAACCTACTATCGATTAAACTTGCAATCTCTAGTTAACAACCACTAGGTTCCATTCTATCAAAAACTAGGAGCACATAGATACACTCTAAGATATTGGAGAGCCTAGAATTTGGACCAACCTATTACCTTACTTTTTATTTTAAAAGAAAGAAACTAACTTTTCTTGCCTCTATGGGACTCAAACTTTCACCCTCTTCCAACAATGCCACATACCAAACCATTGGGCCACCCGCTTGGTTGGTGTGTAATAACCTTACTAAATGGAATCAGAGCAAGCATGGGGAGGTTCGAATACCGAGCATGTTCATTGTGTAGCTCTCTCTTACCTGGAACCATTTCTCTTCATTTTTATTTTAGGTGGAAATTAAAAGGGACCAACAGCATGGGGAGGTTCGAATTTTTTGTATTTGGTAGAATCTTGCGACCACTCCTGGTGGTGGAAAATCTTAAGAAAATTAAAAGGATCAAAGGTCATTACAATTTCTTGTCTCTCTCTGGAAGATGGAATCATAGATTTGGTTGGAGTCGAAGAAGAGGAGGACTGCAGCTCGCTTGGGGATTAAAAACAGCGTCTTGGAGAAGGAGACCAACTACCATTAGATTACACACACCGTGAGTTGAACTTATCGTTCTTATTGGGTTTAAGTTGTGGCATGATACCATTTTCCAACCATGATCATGCAAGAAGAGTATTGTACCGGTCAGAAGCATTCTCGGCAAGCTATTGGTTTTTCTACCACCAACTCTAAGCTTCGAGTGGATACATTATCCCATCAATTATACTACCCTCAAACCCCACTCTTTCGAACCGCAATCGCTGATTGTATTGGGAAGCTTTGACCGACCCGAGATGTCCATTTCCCTGGACGAGAATTCTTGATAGGGGAGAATGCTATTGTGGTGTTAATATTCATTTGGGGTACAATCAAGAAGATTCTCTAGTAATGCAAATTATCCCTGGACGGATATCTGCATTACTTAGAGAAAGCGTGTCTTATGTCTTGGTTCTTTACTCCTATTATCATGTACATATCTATATTTTCTTCCCCGCCCCATTTTCCTCTCTCGAAAAGCAAGGGATTTGCATTTATCAGGTATGCTACTCTGAGCAAGCAAGGAAGGTCCTTGCGATTTGAAGGATGGAGCAGATACTCTATACATGGGCAACATTTGCAAGACATGGACAAGAGAGTAAGTAAAGATCTAGTTGTTTACGGTTTCGGTTTAATTTCCTACATGGGCTTTTATGTAGGACAAAAGGTTACTGATTCAGTAGTTCATATTGTTTCCTATGTTGTTGTTTGAGCAATGCACCTATCACTTGATTGTCTTCACGATCGATCTTTGTTTTGTATTAGTTTTTCCTGGTTATAAGGTACTTGAGAGATTGATGAACCTTGGGGTTGAGCAGTTGAGGAGATTTACTTACCTGAAATAATGGTTCCTCTTGTTGGAACACCTCAGGCAAGAGCTTTATTCCTTCATCTTAATCTATCTATTCTACGCGCATATATACTTGCATATATAGATATATATTTGTTAACAAGGCTGCATCGTTTCCTATAAATGAATTTTATCACTTAAGAAGAAGCACATCAGTTTCTTCTTGGATTAGTACTTATGGAATGAATCTTTTCTCTAACAGGAACTGGAACATCAAGTGAGTTTGATACGTGATGTCTCAAAAAAACTCTTTTCTGAGATGGGCACCTCCATAGGATACAAAATTGGCACCATGATTGAGATCCCTAGAGCAGCACTTGTTGCGGACGAGGTATGTAGGGAAATATGTTCTCATAAGTCATCAAGAAGATGTTAAGCTCAAGTTTCTATTAATTATTAAAGGTCATCAATTTGCATTATTATTTTATTACCATGTTAAATTGATTCCCTTCCTTTTTTTTAGATTGCGGAACAAGTGGAGTTCTTCTCATTTGGGACCAACGACCTCACACAAATGACATTCGGATACAGTAGAGATGATGTTGGAAAGTTTCTTCCTATATACCTATCCAAAGGAATTCCCGCAACATGATCCCTTCGAGGTTAGTATGCTCAATAATTTTTTTGCCATATATTCCACTTCATGTTCGTTTCTATATTTGATCCTAACGAAGCTCATGACAAGAGTCGGTTCCCATTTACACAAAATCTTAATTTATGCTCAATGGAGAGAGAAAAAGATATGTGTAATCTCTTGTCTAAGGCGTTTCTTTTTACTTTCCTCGATAGGGTGCGTAAATTTAACATGAATTTGGTTTATGAAATTAAGCTCTCGTTTGCGGTTTCGAATTTGGTGGCTACAGATGTTGTCATTATAGGCTATACATATAGTCGGTTCAGAGAAGAAATAGGATAGTTGGCCTCAGATGTGTCAAACAAACCAGTTCAAGTTGTTACATGTCTTTCCAAGTATCACAAATAGTTCTGAGATAGTGAGTGATTCTTCTCTTGTCATTTCATATATATATAGAATGGCAAAAACACTAATTTTAAGTGACATTACCAGCAAACCAAGCTGGTTTTTTTTTTTTTTTTTTTTTTTTGAGTACTAACACATGGCTAAAGCACTAATTTTAACACTCTTATTTGCTTTTGGTGTTCTTTGGTGAAATGGTTGGATGGTGGAAGTGATCGGTGAGCTTTTGGTGTTCTTTGGTGATGAAATGTTTCTTTCGGATGTGCTTTATGAAATTTGAATGATTGTGAGGTTTTGTCCAAAATGTTTAGTCTAACTTGAAATCTCTTGTGATTCTTTTTTAGTAGTTTGTCTACTTAAGAACTCTATATATCAAATGCTTGTTGACATGTTAATCTTTTGCAATGGTAGGTAAAGTGATTTAGTAAGCTAATTAATCAAACTTGTCATCCATGAAGAGAAGGAAATCTAATCTGGTTTTCTTTTGTGTTTAAATTATAAACAATCAACATCTTCAATCGAACTTAATGGCGAAGAGGATCGTGTCGCAGCATGACTTCCTCTTCCTTTAACCAAAGCAAACAAGCAGCGACTAAAGCGAAGTTCCTACAACGGGACCAAAATCACGACGAAGTATCACGGCCAGTTCCTACAAGTAACACCACAAAGTCACAACAACAACATAACTTCATTCCTATCTCGGTTTGCTTCTTCTTTGGTGAGCTTTTCTTTTTAAGCTTTCTTATTCTATTTGTGAGTTTTTTTCTTTTTCTTCACTGCAAGAGAGGACATCAGCTGGTTTTTTTTTTTTTTTTGGGGAGTAGGAACACATGGCTGATTTGTTGTGGAGCACGCAGCAGTGTTGGTGGATGAGATGATGACTTCCTATCAAGATTGATGGGAAAATAGAGAAATTTGGGAAAATAGAGAGGTTGGTGGATGAGATGATGACTTCTTATAGATACATTGTTCTCTTTTTTTCTTTTCTTCTCTGCATTTATTGAATCCCAGCTGGTTTGTTTTTTTTTTTTTTGAGTAGGAACACATGGCTGGTCACCTTTGGAGCACATAGCAGTTTTAGAAGGGATGAGAGGATGAGTTTAGGATCATACTTACATGATAGGTTTGTGCTTAACTTTCAGTTTTTAAATTCTTAGCATTCTTGCACTTCACCATTATCATATACACGTTGAAATGCAAGCATTTCAAACCTTGATAAATAATCCAACTCAACTTACATGATAGGTCCATCTTATAGATACATTGTTCGCCATCATCTCCTATGCGTAGGAAAATAGCAACATTGACACCAAACTTCAGTCCACTGCATTTGCTTGATGTTCATGTTTTTTTTTGGAAGCTTTCTTATTCAACATTGTATGGTTTTTTTATTTTCTTCTTGCTTTTCTTGAATCCCACTGGTTTTTTTTTTTTTTTTTTTTTTTTGAGTAGGAACACATGGCTGGTCACCTTTGGAGCACACAACAGTTTTAGATGGGATGAGAGGATGAGTTTAGGATCATACTTACATGATAGGTTTGTGCTTAACTTTTAGTTTTTCCCTTTAAGCATTCTTGCACTTCACCATTACTTATCATATGCATGTTGAAATGCAAGCCTTTCAAAGCTTCATAAATAATCCAACTCAACTTACATGATAGGTCCATCATATAGAAACATTGTTCGCCATCTCCTATGCGTAGGAAAATAGCAACATTGACACCAAACTTCAGTCCTTGACTGCATTTGCTTGATGTTCATGTTTTTTTTTGGAAGCATTCTTATTCAACATTGTATGGTTTTTTTCTTTTCTTCACTACTTTTCTTGAATCCCAGCTGGTTTTTTTTTTTTTTTTTTGAGTAGGAACACATGGCTTGTCACCTTTGGAGCACACAACAGTTTTAGATGGGGTGAGAGGATGAGTTCTAGAATCATACTTACATGATAGGTTTGTGTTTAACTTTTAGTTTTTCCCTTTTAGCATTCTTGCACTTCACCATTACTTATCATATGCATGTTGAAATGCAAGCCTTTCAAAGCTTGATAAATAATCCAACTCAACTTACATGATAGGTGCATCTTATAGATACATTGTTCGCCATCTCCGATGCGTAGGAAAATAGCAACATTGACCCCCAAACTCACAACAACAACAAAACTTCGAGTCCTTGGCGCATTTGCTTGATGTTCATGTATTTTTTGGAAGCTTTCTTATTCCTCATTGTATGGTTTATTTCTTTTCTTCACCGCATTTCTTGAATGTCATTTGGAATTTTTTTTTAAAATTAGGAACACATGGTTGGTTTGTTTTCGAGCACACAACATTTTTAGATGGGATGAAATTCGAGTTTAGGATCAAATTTGAACTGTGAATGTTGCATTGATGGGAGTTTGGGGGTCAATGTTGCTATTTTCCTACGCATTGATGGGAGTTTGGGGATCAAATTTGAGTTTAGTTTTTTCCTTTTAGCATTCTTGCACTTCACCATTATCCTCTTTCATGTTCCTTATTACCTCTAGTACTCCTCTCTACCTACATATGTGCATAATTGACAAAAGACCAAAGCAAACTCAATCGTAAAGAAATTATAAATTAGGTTCGGAGCCGACTTGTTATGTATGATTATTAGTAATTTCTATGTTTCTTCAAATCCACCATTTTTCTCATTCGCTTCCAATGTACATCCTTAGTACAATAATCTCTCCTTTGCCTACTTCTTTCAGGTGCATACTTACTGGTTGTTGCCCTCAGATGGAGATTCAGAAATGCTTCAAAGCTGCGTTTTAGTTATTAGATGAAGTCCTATTTGTGTATACTTCCAAATTTTGGACCTTTTGTGAGTGTTTTTTTTTTTTTTTTGCTTGTTGAACGATAGGATTGGTGGTTTTTGTGTATACTTCCAAATTTTGGAGCTTTTGTAATACATGACAACTTTCCGTGGATATATAATTTTTTTGGCTAGTTTTGAGTTTCACATTTTTTCTTTCTCTTTTGAATTTTTGTTGATATATATTGTCGATGTATGGATGCGCAATTTGGCTTCTTTGGGGGATGTTAGCACCCCCAAGGAGTTGTTGGAGGGGGTGCAGGCGATGGAGTATGTCATATCGGGTTGTATTTTGATTTTTTAGGTTGGAGAATCAATTGGATTATGTATCAATGCCATATTTAAACAAAATAGAAAATTAGAGACGGATTAGCAACGGAATTCAAATTTTTCGTTGCTATTCCGTCTCTAATTTTCCAGAAATATTTCTATCAATCACAAAACGGATCAGAGACGGAAATAAGAATTTCGTCTCTGATTCCGTCGCTAATTAGCAACGGAATCGGAGAGACGGAATCGAAACGGAATAATCCGTCTCGATTCGTTTCTAATTAGAGACGGAATCGAGATGACTATTTGCATTCGTCTCGATTCCGTCTCGATTCCATTGCTTGATTAGAAACGGAATCGAGACGAATTCATAAATTTATTAATTCCGTCTCGATTCCGTTGCTAATCAAGACAACGAATCGAGACGGAATGCAATTACAAATGAACCATTTCGAAATAAATTCCATTTCGTTCGTCTCTGTTCGTTTCTAATTTCGTCTCTAAATCCGTCTCTAATCGAAACGGATATTTTAAAATCTCTATTCGTCTCTAATCGAAACGGAATCGTTTTTGTTTCGATCGTATCGTTTTGAGACGACGAACGCCTTCGTCTCGTTCGTTTGATTCCAATCGAGAGACGGAATTTTCGCAAATCAGAAACGGAAAATTCCGTTTCTGATTTGCTGTTTTTTTGTAGTGTGTTTTAAGGCATAGTTTAGGTTAACTTTTGATTCTGAATCACAATTTGGAGTCAAAATTGTAATTCAAACATCAGAGAATTTACTTTGAAAGTATTCTAGAGGTTTCATGACGCAATTTGGTCAATTGAACTGCAACTAAATGGAAAAACTTGTGGAATGGTTTTGGAATCTTACCAAACATCTAAATTAATTGTAGGACCGTAATTGGAATCTCGTGTGGACTAATTTACCGACTCAAAGCGCAAGGGAATTATAATATCACGTTTGTAAGGTTAAGTAAATCCCATGATAACCTTTACATAGTATGAGTATTTCTCGAATATAATTGTATGCACGGTTTATCGCTGCATATTTGTTGGTCATGCATTCGTAGACATGAGAGGAAGGAGGCCTTTGGGGCTTCCATTGTTTTCAGTGTCTATATGTGTGGTAGGATGAACACCGTTATGCTCTGCGACTAGAGTCATTGATCGTTGTAGACACTTATTTAAGATGGGTTGTTTTTGTGATGTTGGCCAGGATCATACACCACGGAGATTCAAGGGCGGTTTCTTGAGGGACTTCCTCTAAAACTCATGAATATTTATTACTGTTTACCCACCACTTTTGGAATGACGTCTTCTGATTGTGGTCGGTCAACAGAAAACAGGATGGATTGCATACTTTTATATTTATGATTTCTTGTGATATTATTGTTTGTTAAAATTCTTAGAATACAATGCATTTGATTATTACAGGTGTACTGGATAGTGTGTAATTTACTTATCTAACATTAATGACAGGTGCGAGCAATGATAAAGGAAAGAAAAAGCTGTCAGATTGTATGTGACTTGACTTTATCTCTCTGTATGTATTTTTTATAAATTAAAGATATTGTAGAAATGGGTTGTGGGTTTCGTATGTGAATTGGATATCATTTGGAGTGGTTGGAACGATTTTGTGATGAATTGAGATAATTTTGGAGTTAAGGTAATGCCAGTTTAAGAATTTTGATACCTTAAATCAAGTTAGAATGAATATATAATTTAGCCGATGCAATATATATTGTGAGGTGGATTGTGAGTCCTTCAACCTTTCCACCAAATCTGAGCAGGTTTTCTTATAGAACTTTAAGGATATCTTAAAGTTTATATAATTAATTCTTATAGAAATAAAGGAGATGTTGTCGAAAAATTTTTATGAAACTTTGAGGATAGCATAATCAATCTAAATGGACTTTGAGGATTATATAATAAAACTTACAGAACATTAAGGTTTAAGATTCACTTTAGAATCCTTTATTATTAATAAAGTTTTATAATTAATGAGTACGCGATCTTGATCTTAATTATTTATCGATAGAGAGATTAAGGCTGCTAGATTATCAAGAGATTAAGATAATCTAGGCATGTCATTTGAAGTCTGTGATTTTCCTAAACTAGATTAGATGACTAATTAACGATTTTCGGATTTGATTTTATTTTTAAGAATTCGATATGGGACTCATGCGTGATGAACAAAGATCATAAGGTAAATTGTAGTTTTATATATTGTGTGTCAATTGTATGTATTATATCTTATTCGTCGTCAAATAAAGTTCAAATTAGTGTTTAGATACATTTTTCGAGTGTTTCAGAGCGCCTTTGTATTATCTCCAATTTTTTGCAAAATTGGGGCAATTTTTGGGGTTCAATTAAGACATAAAAATAAGATATAAATATGAAATAAAATGTAAGTGGCTAATTACATGAAGGGGCTAATGTTTTATATAGATAAGGATAATAAGAGAAGGGTAAAAGAGTAATTAGCCTACCCTTTTGGTTTATAAACCAAATCGAAACTAGGGAAGGGTGGTCTCTGTGTGGTGTTCATCATCGCCCCTCATCTCCTTCATTTCAACTCATTGTTTGCTCTCTCGATCTCACCGTGTTGATCTCTCCGTCTTTATCATCGCTAGTTCTTTTATATCTTTCGAGATAGAGAGAAGCTGCGACAGTGGTGTCTGCATCAATCAAGGTAAGCATCGAATTTGTGTATTGGATTTGGTTGTGAATCAAATTAGGACAGTGAAAATGAAATAAGGATTGTTTCGATCAATTGGGACTATGTGATTGTTTGGGGACGACTCTACATTCAAAAAGAGAGATGAACTGAGGGTTTCCATGATTCATGAAAAAAAATATAGGCAGTCAACAACCACAACGAAACAACAACCAAAACCAATCAACATCCAAAATGAAACAACAACACAACAATGAGATAGAAGAATAGTTGATTTCGATGAGGGAGGTGAGTCTAGGCAAGGAAGAAGACGATACTAAGGAGAGGAACACTGCCCAGAGAGAAAGAAGATGAAACGATGATGATCGTTTCAATGAAACGAAACAGAGGTACCCCTTTATTTCGTTTGAAACAGTAAGAAAGGAAGGGGATGATCCCCTAAATCGGGCCGAACCGGGTTCAACCGAACCGGGCCCGGTTCATGGGATAAAACCCCTTCCCTTTAAATAAAAAAATGTTTTATTTTTTAAAATAAAAAGAAAAACCTTGGAAAATAGTCTAAAATAAAAAAAATGGGATTATGGGCCAAATAAATAGAAATTTTGGGATTTCTATGAAAAATATGAAAATTTCGAGTTTTCTCGAAACTTTTACCCAGGGATTTACCTCGTAAAGTGTTGTTAAGCCAATCGAGCCTAAATCACCAAAATTGGATTCTAAAAATAATATAAACTGGTTTTGAGTTAAATCACTGATATATTATTGTAATTAGGAATCAAATTGTGGAATTGAAGTCTCGAAATACTTGGAGTATTTAAAGGAGTTGTTGGGATTTTAATGGATTTAAACACTGACATGACTTGAAAATTATGGGAAACTGTTGAAAAATGGTACACTTGAGCCGAGACTCATAAATTATGGATTTTGTGATTTAATAGGATTTTGGAACAAGGGAATTCAGGGAACGTGCGAGCAAGGACTCGATTAACCAACTCGCATTGGTTTGATAGTAAGTAAACACTATTTCTAGTTTTGATAGTAATATGGTTTATATTTTGTTTGGTGAGGGAGTGAAACTCTTGATCATGCATTCATGACATTCGAATAGAGTTGACCCTACTTCGGTCATAAGACTGCGAGATGTTTTACTCCAGACTAGACGTACTATAGGCGGGTAATGTTGACTCCAGGGTAGCATGCATTGAATCATACTACTGTTCTAGGTTGATTGTAAGAGGGTCCGCTCGTTATGAGCTTAAAACATGAAATGAGGATTCATGTTGTATATTTATTTAAGCATTTTGTTTGTGGTGCAATATTCATATTATCTTTTATCATTACCTATTGTACGAAGTAAGGTAGATGTTTACTTATCTGACACTATTTATTTTGTGCACACTACTATTTGGTGTTCTCGAAATGGCTTTGTCACGTTCTAAAGCTATGGAAAATCGAAAGGGAAAAAGGGAGTTAAAGGATTTATGTTGAGGAGCTATTTTCCCTTTGGATGTAAATATTGGTTACATTATTTTATTTTAAGTTTTTAGTGGTGATGGTCACCCCAGAGGGGGTGAATTGGGTTGTTCAAATCAATCTTAGGGTTTGATAAAATAAATTTCAAGTACAAAAACCCAGAGAAGATGTTCAAACACACACCAAAATGATTTTCAAATCAAACACACAAAAATATGTAGATTGAGCACAAGTAAGATTGTAGATCTAGAAATTTCTTACAACCAAAAGAATGACAAAAGAGATCAGCTACGGAGTGATTCTTGAACTCCTTTTGAAAGCCTCAAATGTCTTTGGATTTGTGAGCTAAAGAACACCACTAAGATCTCCCTTTGCTTCTTTACAAAAATCAGATTTCTACTTTGTAGATCTATGGATTTTGAGTGTGTTTTCTCTTGTTGTTGTTAACACCATGTTCTTGGTGGTTTTATAGTGCTAGGTATTCCATATGACCGTTTTGTGACCGTTCTAGGGATCCAAGGGTCCAAAATGGATCAAAAATTCAAATTAAAGTTGGTCGAAAAAGTTGGCGATCGCACTTAGCGCGCTAATACGTGCGTTAGCGCGCTAAACACTTGTCTTAGCGCGCTAATGACATTATTAGCGCGCTAACCTCGGGGACTTCGAATAATTATTCGTCCCTTTGTGTTAGCGACCCTTAAACTTGTCAGGGACCTAACCAACCCTTATATAACATGTTATACATGTTTATTATGAGTCATTAAGCTTACTTGGGTGGTGGGATAATTTTACAAACCCCGAAAACGGAAATTCAAAGTTTCACAACTTATTAGGGGCTTTCCGCAAATTTTGAGTTTTCTTTTTGAATACCTTTGAAAAACGAGTTTTTCTTTTTGAAAAACATTTATAATGAACTCTAATATGCAAATGACTATTCACTCAAAGTTTTCACATTGTTTAAACTCATAGACCTAGTTATGTGTTTAAATTCCATTTTGAAACTTGGAGTAAACTTATAACTTTGAAAAATGGTTTAAGAAACATGATGTATGCATGGACTAATGCATTTGGCTTGCGTGAAAGAATTTGTATACCTTACATTGAAATTACAAATTGCGGCTTGAACTTTCATCTTCATTTCTTCATTAATGCCGAGTCTTGAACTTGTATTTCTTGAGAACCCTTGATATGTTGTTTTGCATCCTTTAACAAAAGCGAAATACACTTTGGATGTTTATTTAGTACATTTTCACCTTGTTTGTTTCCATCAAAATCTCGGTCGGAGTGTGAGTGACTAACCATTTAGTCCAACAATCTCCCCCTTTTTGATGATAACAAACAATGTGAACTTTAAAGGTGTAAAACGTAATCTAAATGTATATCGCATTCATGATTTTATACTTCATATATGCAAGTTCAAAACACATCAACCTTTTCAAGTTCAACCACATTTTTCTCCCCCGTTTGATACCATCAAAAAGTGGGGTCAAGCATCCCCATAAATAAACACAATAGAAATAATACGAGAGAAATATACTCTCCCCTCACTTTATGCATATCAAGAAACAATAGACTTAAGCGATATAAATGCATAGACGATAAAACATAGTGAAGCAAGAAATATCCATATAGAAAACTCAGAGATACGCAAAAAAATTCATGATATGGATAGCATAAAGAAATGAGAGCATAATTGTGGCTTAAACCTGAGTTTGACAAAATAAATAAAAACATCTAAGACTAACATATTTGAACCTAATGCTCATCTAGATGTGAGTTTTGAGGGTAAAAACGAATTTATAGACGCCTGGCCGAACGACATTAGCGCGCTAATAGTGGCTGTTAGCGCGCTAATTCCTCTCTGGAATTTTTCGGTCACAGGGCTGTTAGCGCGCTAATTCTAAATATTAGCGCGCTAATTCCTCTCTGGAATTTTTTGACAAAAAATTTGGATTTTTGCAATATAGCTCCGATTCTCCTCAAACTTCATGGACACTTCACTAACACCATATAAAAAGGTTTGGAATAGCTAAAACATATGTAGAAGGTCCGATTCTCGAAACATGCCTAACTCACGCCGAATTTTAGAAAATTGTTCTCTAGGCAAAGGCTTAGTGAATATATCGGCTAGTTGATCCTCTGTGGGCACATGGATGAGTTTAACATCGCCCTTTTGGACGTGATCACGAAGAAAATGGTGTCTAATCTCAATATGTTTTGTTCTTGAGTGTAACACGGATTTTTCGATATGTTTATCGCACTTGTGTTATCACAATAGATTTCAAGACACCCAACTAGGATTTGATAATCCCTGAAGTTGTTGTTTCATGTATAGAACTTGAGCACAACAACTCCCTACAGACACATATTCGGCTTCCGCAGTAGATAAAGCAACGGAATTTTGCTTTTTCTTTGAACCATGAGATAAGTGAATTTCCTAGCAAATGACAAAATCCGGAAGTACTTTTCCTATCGACTAGACTTCCCGCATAATCAGAATCAACAAAACTGCGGAGTTCAAAACTCTTAGTTTTGTTGAACCACAATCCTAAGTCTTGTGTTCCACTTAGATATCGAAATATGCGCTTTACACATTTTAAGTGGGACTCCTTGGGATCGGATTGAAATCTAGCACATAAGCACACACTGAACATAATGTCGGGTCTACTAGCGGTCAAGTATAGGAGGCTACCTATCATTCCACGATAAAGTTTAGGATCTATGGGTTTTCCTAGTTGGTCTTTATCCATTTTGATGGTGGAACTACTAGGAGTGTCACATGCTTTGATTTTCGAATTTGAATTTCTTTAACATGTCCCTCACATACTTTGCTTGATTTATAAAAATGCCATGTTTGGATTGCTTTATTTGCAAGCCTAGAAAGTATGTTAGTTCTCCCATCATGCTCATTTCAAATTCATTTGTCATTAATGATGAGAATTCATTACATAGACTTGTGTTGGATGACCCAAAAATGATATCATCAACATAAATTTGAACAAGTAACATATCATGTTTTTCGATCAAAATGAACAAAGTGGGATCTAGCGTTCCTTTCTTGAATCCTTTTTCAAGTAGGAATGCACTAAGTCTGTCATACCAAGCTCTAGGAGCTTGTCTTAGTCCATACAAGGCTTTTTGAAGATGATATACATGACACGGGTGTTCATGATCTTCAAAACCGGTGGTTGTTCTACATATACTTCTTCATTAATGAAGCCATTTAAGAATGCGCTTTTAACATCCATTTGATATAGTAGAAACCCATTGTAGCAAGCATAAGCAAGTAACATTCGAATTGCTTCTAGTCTTGCTACGGGTGCAAAGGCTTCCTCATAATCAATTCCTTCTTCTTGATTGTAGCCTTGTGCAACCAACCTAGCCTTGTTTCTTACAATTTCACCTTTTTCATTCTTTTTGTTTCTAAAAACCCATTTGGTGCCTATGGTTGTGTGGTCCTTGGGTCTAGGTACTAGCGTCCATACCTTGTTCCTAACAAAGTGGCTTAGCTCCTCTTGCATAGCCATTACCCAAAATTCATCTCCTAAGGCATCATCTATCTTAGTGGGCTCGGTTTGTGATACAAAAGCTATATGTCCTTCATCTCGATGTAATGTGGACCTAGTGATTACTCCTTTGTTTGGATCACCTATTATTTGTTGGGATGAATGGCCAATTAGAAGTCTTGAATTCTTAGGCGCACTAGTGTCCGATTCTTTACATGCCTCAACTTCTTGACTATTTGAAGTTTGTCCTAGGGTGTCATCATCTTCATCATCGATCCTCAATTTTTCCAAGTTTTGCATCATCTTAACTTTGGGATCCACTTCATCAAATTTCACATGGATAGACTCTTCTATGGTTTTGGTTGATCTATTAAACACCCTATATGCTTTGCTGTGCATAGAGTAGCCAAGGAAAGTACATACCTTTGACTTTGGGTCAAATTTGTCTAATTGATCCTTATCATTTAGAACATAGCAAGTACAACCGAACACCTTAAAGTAACTTATGTTGGGCTTTCGGCCTTTCCATAGTTCATAAGGAGTCTTTTTCACTTGCTTTCGGACATTTACTCTATTTAAAACATAGCATGCCGTGTTAATGGCTTCGGCCCAAAAGTGCTTAGCTATGTTGTACTCATTTAGCATAGTCCTACATATCTCTTGGAGTGTCCTGTTTTTTCTTTCAACAACTCCATTTTGTTGGGGTGTTCTAGGAGAGGATAATTGGTGTGTATAACCTTGTTTAGCACAAAAATCCTCCAAGTTTCTATTTACAAACTCACCACCTCTATCACTTCTAATGATGGTGATTTTGTATCCCTTTTCATTCTCAACTAAAGCACAAAATTTTACGAACACATCAAACACTTCATGCTTATGAGAGAGAAAATACACCCATGTATATCTAGTAAAATCATCAACAATGACAAAGCAATATGATTTACCTCCTAGGCTTTGTGTTTGGGTGGGTCCGAACAAATCCATATGGATAAGTTCTAAGGCTCGAGTCACATCACTTGTTACTTTCGTCTTAAATGACGATTTCACTTGTTTGCAGAGGATACAAGGTTCACACTCCTTGTCTTTCTTAAACGTGCATTTGGGTAGACCCTTAACTAGATCATGCTTAGTCAATTTTGACAAGTTCTCCATGCTAGAATGTCCTAATCTACGGTGCCACAACCATGCATCACATTCACTTTGTGCACTCAAACATGAAACATTTTGCATATTCATCTCATCAAAGTTAATGGCATAAACATTTTTATCTCTATATGCAGTAAATAAGGTTTCATGCTTCTCATTCCTAACAATACATTTCGATGATTCAAACATAACATGAAATCCTTTGTCACACAATTGACTAATACTAAGCAAATTATATTTCAATCCATCAACAAGATAAACGTTAGAAATAGAAAGTGAATTGTTACCGATGGTTAGAGACCAATAACTCTTCCTTTGTTGTTGTCTCCAAATGTAACCTTTCCACCATCATGCTGCTTTAGTTCAATAAATTGATGTGCATCTCCGGTCATGTGTCTTGAGCACCCGCTATCCAAGTACCATGGGGTGCTCTTCCTCGCATCCTACACAATGGGAAACACACTAGATTTTGGTACCCAAACACCTTTGGGTCCGAGAATGTTAGTGTAGTAAACATTTTTAACTACCCATGCTAGTCTACCCACTTTGGCCTTTTGTAATGCACATTTCCGACCACATGAGTCTTGTTGCATTTAGAGCATCTACTATCATCATTTAGCAATTTCTTGTAACTTAACAAGTTTGCTCCATAACCTATGCCTCTTTTGTTGAGTGCACGTCGTTGTGCTCCCAACATCATGTCAAACATTTCTTTACCATTTGTAAACTTATGCACCGTGCTAGTCAAGTCCTCTACTTCCTTGACTAAAGCATCTCTCTCCTCTATGACTTCATTTAAGTCACTTTGGAGATCATTAATGGTCTCATTTTGTGACTCTATTTCACTAATTGCAATGGTCAAGCTCTTTTTGAGTTGTTTGGTCTTTTTGACCTCCTTTTCCAATTCTTTCCTAAGCTCATCAAGATTTGGAACATCATCTAAATCATCAACATCATCAAAGTTAAAAGAGTTAGAATTTACCTCGCCTTGTGCCATGAGACAAAGTATTGCCTTCTCACTTTCCGATTCGGATTCGAACTTGATGATGATGAGTCATCCCAAGTTGCTTTGAAACTCTTCTTTCCTTTCTTCTTGTCAAATACCTTCTTGGATTTGCAATCCGCCTTGATGTGACCCGGTTTGCCGCAACCGAAGCATATGGTTTCATTTGATTTTACTCCCTTGCTTCCACTTGAAACTTCTTCTTATACTTGTCTCGCTTGTACATGGCCCTGTTGAGCTTTCTTGAGAGCATAGCTACTTCCTCCTCAAGATCATTGTCATCACATGATTTTTCATTTTCAATGATCTCTACCGATGCACTAGGGGAGCTATTTGCCTTCAAGGCGATATCTTTTCTTGAACTTTTAGTACCTCCACTTAATGCTTCCAATCTTGCTCGGTCTTTAAGTTCAAATTCATGGACCGTTAGCTCTCCACACAATGCATCAAATGTGTAATCTCCAAGATTTTGTGCCGATTGGATTGCATACTTCTTGGCATCCCATTCCTTAGGCAAGCCTCTAAGGAATTTATACACCGAGGTTTCTTGATCATAATTTTTTCCAAGATTCTTGATCTCATTCAATAGTTTAGTGAATCGAGTGATGGCGGTGGCTATGTCTTCATCGGACCCAACTCGGAAAGTTTCATAGTGCTCCTCAAGAATTCTTAACTTGGTCTTCTTCACTTGCATGGTACCTTCATAGTGTACCCCAAGCTTCTCCCATACTTCCTTAGCCGTTTGACAAGCACTTACTCGGTTAAATTCATTTTCACTTAGCGCACAAAACAAGTGATTCATGGCTTGATCATTTGAGAGCTCAATCTTTATCTCCTCGGCGGTGTACTCTTCCAAGGGCTTATCCAGGTGGAGTGTAGCCTCTTTCAATTGCATTCCATAAGAGTCTATTTTGTGCTCTAATGTAGAATTTCATTCTCACTTTCCAATGAGCATAGTTAGTTCCATCAAAATACGGAGGCCTACTCGAAGAGTTGCCTTCCCGAAAGCGAGCCGGATCTAAGGTTTGCATCCTTGCACAAAAAGAACACTCAAAGATACGTTAGTAATACTTTGAGCAATAACCCGCTCCGATACCAATTGATGGTCACCCAAGAGGGGGTGAATTGGGTTAGAGTAGTTATTGCCCTTTTAAAACTTTATGCTCAAATTACAACTATAATGCATACACTACCAATGAATATATATATGCTATGCAAGTGAATGGAATGAAAGAGATGGAAAGTGACACACAATTTATAGTGGTTCGATCCAACGATCTACGTCCACTACCTAACCTCCCCGGTTAGGATTTTTAACCCCCACTTATATTGCAAATAAGTGTTACAACCTAAGCATACAAGCCTAGAATGCCTAATTACAATTAGGACTTCCCACCTAGCCGCAACTAGGATTTGTGCCTAGTCTCAACTAGGTCTTCCCCTTTGACTTAGATTCCACTAAGTCTTACAATCATACAAATACAATAAGTTCTTTGAAAAATAATGAGATACACTTTACAACACAAAGTGGTATCAAATTCAAACACTAGCAAGCCACCTAGAGCCTAACAACTCTTATGCATGCAAGTATTAGAATGAATGGAATATGCACATATGCCTCTGGTTTTATTTGCAAATTCCAGTTGTGAAATCGTTCTAAAAACTTGATATGTTAACGTAAAACCGATTTCAAGTCTAAGAACAATAGTTTAACAAAATTCAAGTTTAAGTGCAAAACTTTTGTTCAAATCAATCTTAGGGTTTGATAAAATAAATTTCAGAGTACAAAAACCCAGAGAAGATGTTCAAACACACACCAAAATGATTTTCAAATCAAACACACAAAAATATGTAGATTGAGCACAAGTAAGATTGTAGATCTAGAAATTTCTTACAACCAAAAGAATGACAAAAGAGATCAGCTCCTGGAGTGATTCTTGAACTCCTTTTGAAAGCCTCAAATGTCTTTGGATTTGTGAGCTAAAGAACGACCACTAAGATCTCCCTTTGCTTCTTTACAAAAATCGATTTCTACTTTGTAGATCTATGGATTTTGAGTGTGTTTTCTCTTGTTGTTGTTAACACCATGTTCTTGGTGGTTTTATAGTGCTAGGTATTCCATATGACCGTTTTGTGACCGTTCTAGGGATCCAAGGGTCCAAAATGGATCAAAAATTCAAATTAAAGTTGGTCGAGAAAAAGTCGTGCGGACCGCACTTAGCGCGCTAATGCGTGCGTTAGCGCGCTAACACTTGTCTTAGCGCGCGCTAATGACATTATTAGCGCGCTAACCTCGGGGACTTCGAATAATTATTCTGTCCCTTTGTGTTAGCGACCCTTAAACTTGTTAGGGACCTAACCAACCCTTATATAACATGTTATACATGTTTATTATGAGTCATTAAGCTTACTTGGGTGGTCCGGATAATTTTACAAACCCCGAAAACGGAAACTTTGAAAAATGGTTTAAGAAACATGGTATGCATGAAACACTTAAGAAATAGTTTGAGAAGTTCATGAGTTGTGTTGAAAAAGGTTTGAGATTTAAATAGTTTAGTTTTGTATATTTGAGTAATTGAAATGGTTTTAGTTTCGATTTGAAAAAGGTTTGAGATTTAAATAGTTTAGTTTTGTATATTGTAATTATGGTTTATAAGTTGAAGTTTAGTTTATAATTTCATATTAATATCATATTGTGAATTGCAAGGAGTTGTGAGTCCTTTTAGCCTTCTTCCTATTCTATTGTTTATTAGGTTTTAGGTGTTAGCAGTCCATATTTAGAGCAGGTGCTATCAAAATTATTATAAAAATAGAGAAAACATTCAGTATTATTTTCTAATTTGCTCCAATTGAAAAAGTTGATAACTGAGGTTTAAATAACGATTTCAATTTAGATTTGGAGCAGTTTGATTGAATGAAATATCACTTTGAGGTTTAAAGTTAAATGTATGGTTAAGGTGACTAATTAGGGTAATTAGTTTAAGTCAGGGTTTAGTGAGATGGGTTTTGATAGAGTTGGTATCAGAGCCATAGTTTTGCTCAATTAAGGATAAACTTCGATTAAGAATCAAAGGGTGGCAAAGCTAAAGTTTGGCTCAACTTGAGATAAACTTTGGTTAAAAAACACGATTGAGCGCGATTAGTTGGGAAGTGAATGTGAGTTGGGGATACATTATATTGATGTTATGTTTGTTGTTTGTATACCGTTATATCGATTGATATACAATTACTTGTTCATGATTACTTGAAAATTGTTTTGCAGAATCATGAGTGGAAAGACGGAGATCCTATATATCCTCGGCATGTGGAGTCTGAGTTATTTTGTAAGTGGACATAGACGATCACTGCACAACATCAAGATATCGTCGATACACTTTCACATATGAGGGCTCAGGGTGCCATGTTAGTAGCTCCAGTTGTTCTGATTGATCCTGAAGTCCAAGAGGAATAGGCTATATCGACAGCTCAGCCAAGGGTGGAATCAAGGGTTGTACGACAAGTTATTCCAATGGATAGGCTCGCAGTTATCGAACCAATTAGGCAAGACAAGTTGCGTAGTGAATTCAGAAAGAACAGTCCACATAACATTTTATGGTGGTTTTGACTTGAAAAAGACTGATGAGTGGATTTTAAATCAGAAGAAGATCGATATGCTGCTTAATACTCCGAAAAACTTGAAGGTCAGTTTATTTACTCGCTATCTCGAGTCAGATGCCTTGATGTAGTGGAGAACTGTACTCGAGACACGACTTGCATACGAGACGTGGTCCAAATTTCTTGAGGCATTTAGATGAGAGTATTTTACTGAGACTATGGTTTTAGAGAAGAAAATTGAGTTTGATTACCTTGAGCAAGGAAATATGTTAGTAACTAAATATGTTGCAAAGTTTAATTATTTGTTGATGGTGGATGGGCAGACAGACATGCCAGAGGTCAGTAAAATCTTGAAATTGAAACGAGGTTTGAATGAAAGTATTTCTACTAAAATTTTAACGATAAGGCTAGGGACATTCATTGAAGCTTATGAAGCTACTAAAAGTTTTGAAATGGCTGAATTCTTTCATAGAGATAAGAAAAGTGATAGAGATGTATTGTGGAAACAGGTCAGGGTTCTGAAAATGGTCTTGGTGGCGAAGTAGGAATGACAAAATGAAGGAAATTTAGGGTAAGAGTGGGGATTCAATGTCAGTATCATCTACCCCAGGTCTTACGCGAACGAGTACTTTCCCTCCACATATTTCAAGGTTTACTGAGCTTATCCTTCAGCTACGAGTTTTATTCTGGAGGCACGGTCGCAGTCTAAGTCAAAATCTACATTGGAATATCAGACAGTCCCATCAATTTTTCAGCATACAAAGAGACTGTCTCAAGCACAATCACAGTTACGAGGACAGAGTTGCAGAGATAGAGGTCGAGTTGGTATGGGTTATACACCAAGTTCTACGAGTACACAAACTTCGTTAATGGGTAGTGGATCAGTTGGACCGTGTTTTGAATGTGGATTGATGGGGCATCTTAAGAAGGATTGTCCGAATTTGAATCAAGGACATACTTCTTCATCTTCCGTTCAGCCTAGATATCAAGCCCAAGAATGTGTTCAAGTTATTGCTGCGCCAAATGTGGACACCAACAATAATCTAATAGAAGGCATTATTTATATTTGTTGTCATCCTATGAAAGTTTTTGTTGATTCTGGTTCTACGATTTCATTTATTTCAGGTCGAATAGTTGATGAGTTTCATTTGACTCCAGTGAGAGTCAACATACATTTAGTTATCAGTACTGTAGATGGGGAAAAAGTATTCACATTTCATATGCGAGAGGTGTATCATGGAGATTGTAGGATATGAGATGGCTACAAATCTTTGTGTTTTGGAGTTCTTAGAGTTTGATGCACTCTTAGGAATGGATTGGCTTGTTTCATATCATGCACACCTGGATTGCTTCCATAAGACGATAGATTTCTACATTCCAAGTTGTCCAATGTTTACCTATATGGAGGCTATTACTGATTTTCCAATGACTATAGGTAGGGGCCACTAGTTAGGAAATGGAAATTCTTACCGAAATGGTTAGTGTAGAGGAAAGAGATCAGTCGAAGTTAGAAAATTTTCCTATGGTGTGTAAATTTGCAAATGTTTTCCGAGATGATTTACCTAGCTTACCACCACAATGAGAGATTAGTTTTTTTTTATTGATTTAGTTCCTGGAACTAAACCCATTTCCATTCTGTCATATAGGATGGCTAAGCCTGAGCTTGCAGAGTTACATAATCAATTGCAAGAGCTGATCGATAAAGGATTCATACATCCTAGTAAGTCTCCTTGAGGCGCACTAGTTCTTTTCATGAAGGAGAAAGATGAGACCCTAAAAATATGTATAGATTATAGATAGTTAAACCGAGTGACGATCGGAAAAAATATGCTTTGCCATGTATTGATGACTTGTTTGATTAACTAACTAGAGCTAAGTTTTTTTTAAGATTGATCTCCAATCTGGCTATCAACAATTGAGGGTTAGGGTGGAGGATGTTGATGAGATTGCTTTCGGTACGAGATATGGTCACTACGAGTTCACTGTAATGTCAGTTGGTTTGACCAAAGCACCTACTATGTTTATAGATTTGATGCAGCAAATACTATAGCCATATTTATACCACTTCGTGATTGTGTTTATTGATGATATTCTGATATATTCTAGCACTCAAGATAAGCATGAAGAACATCTCGGAGTTATTCTTCAAACTTTGAAAAGTCATCGCCCGTATGCCAAGTTCAATAAATGCGAGTTTTGGATTTCAGAAGTTAAGTTATTGGGACTTGTAGTTTGATCTGATGGAATTGCAGTAGATCCTACAAAGATTGATGCAGTTATGGATTAGTCAGAATCGACCACTATGACAGAAATAAGAATTTTTCTCCATTTAGCCAGTTATTATTACATATTTGTGCTAGATTTTTCCAAAATAGCTTCACCTCTCATTAGGTTGACCCAGAAGAATGTAGAGTTTATGTGGTCAAAGGCTTGTGAAAAAGCTTTTGCTTAGTTTAAGAGCCGATTAACTATAGGTCCAGTATTGGTGTTGCCTGATCCAGATAAAGTGTTTGTAGTTTATACTAATGCATCTCAAGTTGGTATAGGTTGTGTGTTAATGCAGGATAACAGAGTTATAAATTATGCTTCTCTTCAATTGAGAAGTCACGAGAATAGTTATCCCGTTCATGATTTCTAGCTAGCGACTATTGTAGTTGCTTTGAAGCTCAAGAGACACTATTTATATGAGGAAAGATAATAGGCTTTCGTAATACCCAAAGCAACTGAGCAATAGCTCTTCGATCGTTATATTCTTCCACTTTTGCATCTGTCGTGTTCGAGAGAGCTTGCTTTGTTAATTTCTTTTCAGATCATAAAAGTCTTAAGTACCTATTCTCGGAAAAGGAATTGAATATGGGACAAAGGCGATGGCTTGAGCATTTAAAGAATTTTGGTTTCAGTCTCGAATATCATCCAGGGACAGTTAATGTTGTAACTGATGCATTAAGTAGGAAGCGGGAAGAGACATTGAAGGTAGCTTGCCATATGGCCTACGAGTATAAGTTACTCGAGGAAGTCGCATCTATGTCTTTGTCGGAGCATTCAAAATCCCATGATTTAGAAGTTGTTGATCAGCTCAGAGTGCAGACGGTCTCTATTCAGCGAATCATTGAATGCTAATTCAATGATGTTGATGGTGAAAAGTTTAGGGAATTGAAAAGGAGCATCGATAAATCGAAATGGGCAAAATCTAATGATCAAAGTACGAGATTCAGGGGTAGATTATAGATTTTGTTTGTGGTTAAGATCTGAGATGAGATACTCAAAAAGTATGACAGGTCTAGGTATTGTATTCATCTTGGCGGGACCTAGATATATCACGACATGTGTTATTTGTATTGGTGGTCAGGGATGAAGTCAAATGTTGCTGATTATGTTAGACGCTATGAGATTTTCTAGCAGGTCAATGCCTGAAAAACGGATACCAGGAGGAACATGTCGGCTACTACCCATTCCTAAGTGGAAATGGGAGTATATTTCTATGGATTTCATAACTCATCTACATAGATCTAAGAGGAAACATGATAGTATCTTGGTTATCATTGACTGGCTAACGAAATTAGTGCATTTTCTCCTAGTGGCTCTTAATTATGATTTCCAGAACTTAGTGTCATCTATGAGTGTGAGATTCTTCGTTTGCATGGAGTACCGCTTTCTATTGTCTCTAATAGAGGTAATCAATTCGCCTCTGGGTTATGGCAGAGTATGTAGGAATGCTTTAACACTCAATTGCGATTCAGTACAACATTTTATTCGCGGACTAATGGTCAATCAGAGTAGTTGATTTAGATCTTGGAGGATATGTTGAGATCTTGTGTTCTTGATTATGGAGGCTCTTAGGAGGATTACATTCCATTGTGTGAGTTTTCGTACAGTAATAGTTATCAAGTAAGTATTGGGATGATGCCTTTCGAAGCATTATATGGTCGACCGTGTAGAGCACCGTCGTGTTGGGCAGAACCAGAAGTTTTAGCTGAGATAGGGCTACATATTGTACGAGATCACACAGAAGTAGTTGAGCATATTCGTCAGAGGTTGAAAGCTGCTAAAGATAGGCACATAAGTTATTATGATCTCTACCACTAAGTTATTGAATACAATGTTGGTGACTGGGTCTATCTAAAGTGTCACCTCGGGAAGGATTGTACAGATTTGGATTGAAAGGAAAACTCTCTCCTAGGTTTATTAGTCCATTTAAGATTGTGCAAAAAGTTGGGAAGGTTTATTGCACGATTGCTTTATCGTCTCATCTTGCCGGGGTTCATGACGTATTCCATAGTTTTATGCTTTGTAAGAATGAGCTAGATTCACATCATATAGCCGAGTGAAATCAGTTTGATTTGAGACATGATACTACTTATGAAGAGTAACCTATTCAAATAATAGATAGAAAGATTTATAAATTAAGGACCAAAGAAATTCTACTTGTACTTGATAAGTGGCTATTTCATGGAGATTAAGATTTAACCTAAGAGCAAGAGTCTTATATGAAATATCATTTTCTAATTTTTTTTTTTGATCCAAGTAACTTTTAAGTTTAAATTTCGAGGAAGAAATTTAAAATTAGTTGGGAATAATTATGAAATCCGAGATTTTCCTAACCTAGATTAGACGACTAATTAACGATTTTTGGATTTAATTTCATTTTTAGGAATTAGAGGTGGGACCCATGCATGACAGACAAGATCATAAGGTAAACTGTATTTTTGTTTGTTGTGTGCCTATTGTATGTATTATATCTTATTCTTCGCGAAATAAAGTTCAAATTAGTGTTTAGATATATTTTTCGAGTGTTTTGGAGAATGTTGGTATTTTCTCAGAAATTGGGGAAATTTTGGGGGTTCAATGTAGATATAAAAATAAGAAATAAAAATGAAATAAAATATAAGTGACAAATTACATGAAGGGCAACTGGTTTATATAGATAGGGATAATAAGAGAAGGGTAAAAGAGTAATTAGCCTACCCTTTTGGTTTATAAACCAAATCGAATGTGGTGTTCCTCATCGTCCCTCGTCTCCTTCGTTTCAACTTATTCTTTGCTCTCTCGTTCTCACCGTGTTGATCTCTTCGACTTCATCATCGCTGGTTCGTTTATCTCTTTCGAGATAGAGAGAAGCCGAGACATTGGTGTGTGCATCAATTAATATGAGCGTCGAATCTGTGTATTGGATTTGGTTATGAATCAAATAAGGACTGTTTTGATTAATTGGGACTGTGTGATTGTTTTGGGACGACTGTAAATTCGAAAAGAGAGATGAAGTGAGGGTGTCATTTTTTCATAAAAAAAAAAAAAAGCCAGTCAACAACCGCAACGAAACAACAGCAAAAACCAGTCAAGAGCCATAACGAAACAACAACACAACAACGAGATAGAAAAACAGTTGGTTTCGATGAGGGAGGTGAGGCTAGGCAAGGAAGAAGACGATGATAAGGTGAGGAACCACTGCCCAGACAGAAAGAAGATGAAACGATGATGATCGTTTCATCCAAACGAAACAGAGGTACCCCTAAACTGAGCCGCCGAATCGGGTTCGACTGACTGGGCCTCGTTGAAGGGATCAAATCGCTTCCCTTCAAATATATATATATATATATATATATATACTAGTTTCATTATCGTGTTTTGCACGACTGATCCCGTTCGCTATGCTAGTAGGACTTCAATTTCAATAATTTATTATATTTATCCGAAAAGGCATATATGATTTATATAATGGTCTCTATATATAGTGATTTCATTTTGAGATATTTATCGAATTTACTATTCTAAGTATTTATTATTTAAAAGTAAAAAAAATAAAACAAATACCCAACGTCTAATAGATACAACAATAAATGACCATTTATCTCTGAACTTAACAAATCCATAGCTCATGGAGCGTTTAATGGTTTTATCAACAACAACCTTAGCTCCCTAAACATAGCTACAATGACTACCCTTAAATTTCTATTGCCGACATGTAGTTTGCAACATCAGACGACATCTAATCTTAAAAAAGATTGTATAGTTTAGACATCAGCATCCTTTCCCCAATTCCAAAGAAACCCTGCAAAAATCCTTTAGCATAGCAGCGTGACTTACGAACTCAATAAAATTTCATAATTTCTTGATTGGCCAATCGTCTTGTTGTCAATTACATTTGATGAGAGAACCTATTGCATACATATGTGTACGTACACATACATACCAGAGATTTGCATGAGCAGAGGATGTTAAATAATGAAGGAAAAATAGTAAATTTGCTTACGTCGATTTGTGAAATATTAATATTCGTACTAAAAGACACGACATAAATGCAAATTAGTCTATTATGATTTTTTAGAATAAAAATTATGCTGTGGATTAAGTTGCTCGATTTAACATTATAACAATTTAACATATATATCATTATAAATAAATGCAAACTTAATATATATCATTATAAATATTTCAAGTAGATTATGAAAGTATCAAATAATGGTGGGAATAAAAATTTTGTACATTCATAATGTTGAAAAAATAATCTATACTAATTAAAATTGAAAAATAACTAAATCTACGCTAATGTAGATTCTTCTTCTTCATTGTTATCGCTGCAAAGGAAGATGAAGGAAAAAATAGTTGATTAGTATACCTTATAATAACATTTGATAAAAAAAAATATTTAAGATAAACCAATTTTTATTTAATCAAGTCTATATAACTTAGTTTTTTTTGTATCATTGGCTTGACCAAAACAGTTTCATCATTTTCTCCTACATGTTACAATGCTCATTCTAAAACTGAGGATTTTTTGCTTGATTAGCACATATGGGCAAAATTTTGATCAACCCAACACACCCACAAAGATTTTTACCAAACTAACGCATTTTTTGCCACGTCTGCGCCACGTCAATGCTAGATCAACCCACCTGATGGAAAACGTGACCTCGGGTCATGATTTCCATAGATCTAGTGACCCGAGGTCACTCATTTTCCTGCTACAAACTGCAAGTTTGAAGCGGGAAAACCCCAACCCCCCAACTTGAAAGCCAACCCCCAACCATCTCCTTCAAATCCGGCGCCGCTTTTCTTCTCTCCGGCGACCGCCTCCTCCTCCATATCCCGTCTGGCGCCTTGAAGATCGGCCGTCCGCCCTCCGTGGTCTGTATCCCGGCGGTTGTTGGAACGTTGAGGCGACTCCCTATGGCTGACCGATGTGCCGCCGCCGCTGCCCGCTTGTCGCCGCCGCGAATCGCCTCCTGCCGGCGCTGCTGCTCGCTTCCTGCCTACATTGGTGGTCTTGTCCCACTGGCGCGAATCGTCTACTACCGGCGCTACTGGTAGCCTTCCCACCAGCCACTCATCGCCTCCCACCTTCGCTGCTCGCCTCCCACTAGTCGGTCATTGCCTCCCGCTATCACTACTCGCCTTCACAATCGGTCTCGTTTGTATTGGTAAAAATCAATTTTCAATTGTGTTCATTGATGAATTATTTCAAAAAAGGCATTTTCGTTGGGGTCTCGAAAATTAATATAGTGAATTAATGAACAATGATAATAAGCAAAACTCTGCATGATATGATATATATATCACGACTTATATACATCATTGACGTTTTTATTTAGATTAGCGACTAAACTAAGTTAATTTATAACAGAGAAATTTGCATAAGATCTTCATAACTGTTACGATCGTCAAACTTTGCGATCCAATAACACCGAAAATATAACTGAAAAATATCAACGAAAAATCAGATCTTCTTGGTACTTTATTGAAATCTATTGCATTGAGAACAATATTAGGGAGAATCTCTAGGAAACTTAATTTGATGTAGAACTTGTTTAATATAATTACAGTTTTACATATATGTGCTTGGCGTTTTATTGAGCTTGCCTTTTTTTTTCAAACATAGTTAGATATCGATGTAGTTTGACTCGAACTAATTTGAGATTAATGCGGATGTGTTAACGATACCCCGGGTGGTAACGATTTTGAAAGTACATTGGAGAATGAATGGGTATGATCCATGTAGCCGTCCTTTACTAGTATACAACCTCGACTTAGTTGTTGTCACTCTTGGAGTGAAAGAGTGTAATCCATGTAGTTGATCCATACTAGTATATAACTAAAGTCCATTTATGGTCGAGCAAAACATGTTTTGAGATGTTTTCAATTGGCCTTGTAATGTCATAAGTATTATGGATCGAAATCAATACTAAATGAAATGATTTAAGGCAAACGGTACTATTGCAAGTATAACTAAAATAACAATGATGTTTCAGTCAATCAAGTATTTGGTTTAAGTAATGACTAAGCTATGTAAAATTGTAAAAACCAAGGTGCCTAATTATATATCTATATTTCAATTTTTGAATGCTCCTTCAGTACAATTGCTTAAACTAATCAAGACCAACTTTTTATATTTTTGCCAAGTGAGTTTAATAATTATCATCACTTCTATTGATTAACAATTATATTCTACATATATAGATTCAATAATGGTTGATTGAAGAGTAACTTTGTTGTGCTATAAATGGAGACATTGTTGATGGACCATCAGGGATTTCGTACACGAAACCGCCTATTCGACATCTCATATCAAAGATGGGTTTAGGGTACGAGGAACTTGTGAATTTTATCTGTAATTCATTGGAGATAGACAATGAAAAAATGATATTGAACATGACATATCGATATCCTGCGTACATTGGAAGTGGAACGACCAACTATGTCCCTTTGTGAATAGATGATGAATCGACCCTGAAAGATGCTTGGGAGATTATGGCAGAATCTCCACCACCAAATTGCATGAAGCTATTTTTAGATTTAGTTCCAAGGCAATCGTATAATAGTTCCAATTGTAATATAGTGTTAGATTATAGAGCCGGACCTAGTACTCAACCAATTTATGAACATAGTCATTGTGCATCGCCTTTGATGACCGCAAATCCCGAAATGGATGATGATGCTCGTTCCTGTGATGATATGAATACTGAGGACGATGATGACTATTGTGGTAGTGACGAAGATACTAGTGAAGAGAGTAGCGATGATGATGTAGACGATGAAGGGGTTGATGCTCATCATGTTGATGATGGCATGATTCGATATACATTAAATCGAGTCATAGCTGATGATGGTTCATTATCTTGTCCTCCAATTTCGAACAAATATAGGAACGATTATTTTTTCAATGAAGAGGCGTCTGGAATTGATGGTGCGCAGGTGGGTGCAGGTGAATTTGCCATACCTTCATCTGTATTTATGGAATTGAGTAGTGAGGCAATGCAACCCATCCATGAGAATGCAATGATCTCTTCTAGGTCTTTATGGAATGGGGCATCAAAATTTGAGAAAGGCATGCGGTTCATGTGTTAAGTAGATATCCAGCATGCCGTGAAATTGTATAGCATCAAAAGACACAGGTGATTTATGGTGACTCATTCTACACCTAATGTATGGATTGTCCGTTGTAAGAAATATTTAGATGGATGTACTTGGAGGTTGCGGTGTTCGAGAAGAAAATCCCATGGAATGTTTGAGATCAGTAAATATGCAGGACCACATACATGTATCTATGCTAAACTGTCCAACGATTATGACCATTTGGACTCCACCGTTATATGCCGTGAAGTAGAAAATGTGGTGAGAAGAGATTCGTCCATCTCAGCTCCGGTGCTTCATCAGATTATCAAGGAAAAATTCAGTTATGATATTCATTATAAAAAAGTTTGGTTGGGGAAGAAGAAAGAAATTGCTAAAGTCTTTGGAGATTGGGAAGAATCGTATAAAATGTTGCCGCGGTGGATGGCCGCTCTTCAAGAAAGCAATCCAGGGACACGTGTTGAATGGTAGCATGGCGAGCCTAATGCCAACAATGAGGTTGTATTCAAATGGGTTTTTTGGGCATTTACACCTTCTATTGCAGGCTTTAGACATTGTATATCAATTATACAAATTGATGGCACATTCTTGTATGAAAAATACAAACAAAAACTCCTAATAGCCACCTTTGTTGACAGTAATAGTCATGTATTTCCTTTAGCATTTGACATTGTTGATGAGGAAAGTCAAGACAGCTGGGATGGTTTATGGCTTGTTTGTGACATCATGTGACTGATAGGGATGGTATGTGTCATTTCTGATCGACACCCTGGTATATTGTCGGCAATGAACAATCCTCAAAATGGATGGACCATGAAAGAGCTCACCATAGATTTTGTCTCCGTTACATATGCAGTAATTTCAACATGAGATTCGGGAGCAGAGAATTAAATGATATGGTGTACTTAGCCGGTGCACAACATCAAGCACGAAAATTTAAGGCAGCCATGAAAGAACTTCAAGAAATGAATGCGGAATGTATTGCGTGGTTTAATGACCTTGATTGAGCACAATGGACGAACGCATACGACAAAGGATATCGATACGGATGGATGACTATAAATCTAGCGGGTATTTATTGTGTCTATATTTTGTTACTATTATTTATTTAATGTGTTTGATTTATTACGTTTAGAAGCTAATGCATATATGGATATTTTTTGTCACATATGTAGAATGCTTTAACGGGGTCCTTAAAGGCGCGTGATTTTACCCCATCACCGCTTTAGTGCAACTGACATTTTATCATGTCATGGTGTACTTTAACAAAAGGCGCAATGAAATAGGTGCAGCCCTAGGAAGGGGCGAAATGTACACAAGGTACGCACTGAATAAGTTGTCACATTGGGGAAAGGCGGCTGGAGGGCACAATGTGACATTAGTGAATCGTGAGAATGGTACATTTGAAGTCATCACTGCACCATGTGGCTATCATTTAAGAAAAGGGTCTAACAAGCAAGTGGTGAAATTGGAGGCTCGTAGATGCACTTGTATGAAATGGCAGTGTTTTGGCATTCCATGTTCCCATGTTCAAGCAGTTTGCGCCAGTGTTGCCATAGATCACTATCAGTACATTGAGTCATACTACAGATTGTCCGTGTACAGTCAATGTTATGCTACGAATTTCCAACTCATTCCCCACGAAGATTATTAGCCAAACGCTAAACTTCCACACACGTTGCTAGCTGATCCATCTCAAAAGCGAGTCAAAAAGGTCATCCTCAAACAAGACGTTTGCGCACTAAGATGGATTGGAGAGGCAATTAGAAACAGCCTACGTCATATGCAATGAGAGAAGGAATGGAGAGAAACCCCAACAACGCTGCGATGTAGTAATTGTAAGCAGGATGGACACAATAGACGCACTTGCTCTCGTCGTCAGCAAGAACAACCGCCTAATGCTACATAGTGAAAGGCTCTTTCAAGTCTTATGTTTCGCATCCACTTCTATTTTCCTTGTATTTGATCACTTTCTTATGACTTTGTGGTACATGAACTTAGTTTCAATTAAACCATGTTTTCGTATTATTCGCACACTTTTGTTTTAGCTTTATTGTTTCTTGAATGGAACGTATCGCTACTTGCATTGTTTCTTCATTGGTTTATGGAATTAATGACAAAATTGCTAATGATTTGGGGTTCAAGAGCGATATAGATCCTGGCCCTATAGATTATTCGGTGTTGACTATGCAAGCTCTACATAGATCTACTCGCGTTCGGAATGGACCGGTAGTACTTCTTTTCGCCTGTTTGCATAATTTTATAGCTTCGTATCTACAATTTAACTAATGTCACTTAAGTCTTGTATTTCCATAGGAGCCTGGTATATTGACTATCCGACGTAATTCAGCTGCACTACATCGATTGATCCCACTGGATGAAAGAAGTTGGGCATCTTCAAGAAGTTGGATTTTATGGGATTGCGCGAATATGATTCATATCAATTGATTGACATCTCATTACTGCCCATGTGGAGAGGTGGAGGCCCGAAACTCACACGTTTCATTTTCAAGTTGGCGAGATGACTATTACCCTACAAGATGTACAAATCATCTTAGGGTTACCTGTCGATGGATTACCAATAACTGGTCGTGTAGAGCAAGATTACGATGCCTTATGTATGACACAACTAGGCTTCCCATTCCCTGAAAACAACAGGACTGGAGGACGGATCCAAATTCGTCAACTATCAAGATGGTTTCCAAACCTTCCAAATAATGCTGATGATGTGAAAGTGCAACTCTACGCAAGAGCGTACATGTTACAACTTCTTGGAGGAACTTTATTTGCGGACAAGTCTAACAATCTAGTTCGCATCACATATTTGCAATTTTTGGAGGATTTCGAGGAGGCAGGACAATACAGTTAGGGTAGTGCAACTCTGGCTCACCTATATAGACAATTGTGTCTTGCAGCCGACGTTGATGGAGCAGAGATTGCAGGTCCGATCATATTATTGCAATTATGGGCATGGGATAGGTTGCCTTTTCTTGCACCAATAATGAGAGGGCATCTTCAAGGTGACATCATACCAAACAAAGAATTATTTCCACCTCCTCCATATGGTCATAGGTAATTAGTATCTTTAAACATAAAAATTTCAATTTGAGTATATTTATCTATGTGTACATTCATGCATGCTTTGTGTTGTTTTGTACATTTCTATAGGTGGAGACATGCCTTGGAGACCACAGGAACTTCAGTGCACGTGCTGACAAAATACAGAGAAATGATTGACATGCAAGCACCCGATGAAGTAAGAAATTACTTAATTATTTTTTCCAAATACCCTATTCTACAATAGTGAAATGCAAATTTTATTCATTTCAAGTTGTTTTTTATAACTTCAGGTAATTTGGGAACCGTATCCGGAGACGGTTATAAGGGACCTGCCTGCGTATTGTAGCAGTGGTCGTGCTATTTGGTGAACGAGGGCACCTTTGCTTTTCTTCTGTGTTGTCGAAATGTATAATCCTGATAGAGTCATGCGACAATTCGGTTTGAATCAAAGGATACCACCTTTACATAGCATAAGCATGGAACTACATAAAATTGACTTGAGAGGGAAAACAGATAAGGATTGGAGTGCATAACATAGTGCTTATGTCTGCCTGTAGAACGAACGTGCTTCCGATATTGCAACTGATGACATATTGGAGGAGCCATTGCAATTTTATGACCTGTATATGCTATGGTATCGTCGCATTACACGACGATTCGTGTCTCGTCGCATTACACGACGATTCGTGTCTCGTCGTGGAGCTATTGCTGAGGCATTGGTATGTACAATTTCATTTTTTTACTCAATAAGTCTTTCAAATAGTTGTTTTGATATTACTTCTGCATACAACTTCATAAATTTTTAATATGTAGGCACATGGAATGACATCAATTCATCAGTTGACATTGGGTGATGATGTGTTTATTGCACGTATTAAAGATGTAGCTGCATCGACTTTGACTGCAGTACATGCGGATTTTCGCATGCATAATATGCCCACTTCATTTGAAGATTCTCATCAATCTTCTTATGATGATACACGTTCGAGGCATGACACTCCCGTGTACACTCCAACAGTACCTCTCAATGAGTTTGAGACTCCACATACTCCATCAATTCCTCCCAACATAGCATTCGAGGCTACGGAAGCCTTTCCATTTGACAGGGCACCTACATCTTCGCGCCATTTTAATGCAACTCCAATAATAATGGATTTATTTGGGAGTACAAGTACTCATAATAGTGAAATGCGTGATATCCATGATATTCAAAGAGAAGATGCTTAAAATCTTGTTGATGTGGGCCATTTAAATGTGCCATTAGCTTTAAATCGTAATGTCCGAGCCGTCAAGAGAACACGTTGTGGGACTGGAAGTCATTATTTGGGGTCAGACTAAGACTTTTTTTACTTTCACATGACATGTTTTTTTGTTTATATAATGCTTTGTAGTTCTTCCACTTCAATTTCCAAGTTCTTCATTTATATCAAATGAAATTTTTGGCATCACTAACATTACTTTTATGAATTTTGTAAATTACTTGTAACTTAATATTTTATACTAGTTTGTCTTGACAAAATAATCAAAACAACGACGCACGACTTGCATCAAAAGAAAACATCCGGACTTCAAAACCACAAGACAAAAAAAAATTCACGAAAAACTTGCAGTTTTGAAGCAAGTCATGACTTGCACTCTCGTTCTCCTAACTCCACAAAACAAATTGACTCGGCAGTGACGTGGCACGAAATGTGTTAGATTTATAAATATTTCTTTGGGTGTGTTAATGGGATATATATTTCCATCAAATGTGCCAATCAAGCAAAAACTCCATAAACTGAAGTTCTAATAGAGGCAAAAAAATAAAATAAAAAACTGAGAGCACTTACTAGTCGTCGTGACATGTCAAGCAAAAAAGTTAAGCTTCTTCATCACTATAGCATAAGTTATTGGATGAACAACATCTAGTTTTTGAAGCCTCCACTTGGCTTTCTATGACTGCATTATCAGCTAAAAATTCAATAAGTAAAGCACAAAGAAAATTACAAACTTTCGGGGGGACAATTTAAAAATGCTTAAAAGAAAGACATAATAATGTGCACTTTGAGATGATAAAAGGCATAGAATGTGCTGTAAAATTAGCAAATGAAAAAATGATTATCAGTTTCATACCTTAATACGCATTACAAAAGAAAAAAAGAAGAAGTTAAAGGTGCACTGGAAATTACTAAAGAGACAAAGGTCGCTCTATTGAAGATCCTAATATAATGTCACGCCAATTAAAGAGAACATATTGTTAAAAATTGTCACTGACCTAACTATTTCCTTCTTTAGTTCAATGCAAATGTTAATTAACTTGTACGATTTCTCTAGCTACATCACAACAGTTAGACTGCCCCTCTATTTTGGTTTGGTCTATTGCCATGCAATCCAAGCATATTTGAATTCCCACCAGATTTATGGGATACATTTTCGAGCATTGATGCTGCTATCAGATGCTTGTGGGAAAAACTAGACCATTCTAAGGAAATGGAAGAAAATACAACATGCCCCAACTTAAGTTTCTTCAATGATTACATAATTGCAAACAAACAACATTTCAAGGATCCTCCAGCTAAACAAGTTGGAAGATTCAATGTAAAGGAGTTCTTCATGAATTCACCTAGGGGAAATATGAAATATCATGCAAACATCTAAAACAGTTGTAATAGTCAGTAATAATTTAGCTTTACCTCAAGAAAAAAGATGGAGTAACCAACTTTACCCAGTCGATTACCAATATAGACACACTAAAGTAATTAACATAATGAATTCATCACACTTGTTTGAGATCTCAAATATTGCTGAGGTCGAACTTTAGGTTAAAGGAAAAATTGGAAGCCAATTTCAATTCTTCAACCAACCATAACATCAAAAATTCAAAGCATGAAAAAACCCAAAAACGAAAACCCCCTAATAATTGCCTTGAAGAAAATAAATTGACGGACATATCAATGAGATTGAAGCTAGCATAGATAACACTAATTAAGGCAAACGTGAATAATAAAAAACTAATAAAGCAAATCAAAATTTTCATACCTGTTAAAATCAACAGGGTTGTTTTAATATTGGAGCAAAATAGAGTTGGAGTTGGAGAGAAGTCGATTACCAGGACGCGGAAAGAAATTTATAGGTGCACCAGATTAGTGGGCGCCATCGAAGAACTAAGTGAGGGGTTGAGGAAGTGATGATCAATTGAATTGGTCGAGGCAAACCAAAAATCCTTAAATCAATGAGGAGTTGAAAGACAAGCTACGAAATGATTGTGGAGTTTGGAGATGCGCTAGATGAAGAACCTATAAAGATAGAGAAGATTAGTATCCAGAACGAGAGAGAGTGGAGAGATTGAAATCAACGAGGAAGGGTTATTTCGTCATTTCAAGTCGCCAAGGAAAAAAATATATTATTCCTGCTTTTAATATATGAGGAAAGAAGTAAATATAATAGATTTATATGGGCAAAGAAGTAAATTTCATTACCACTTAAAAATTTATTATTCGTGCTTTTATATATATGATAGATATATTTTTTTTTTAATTTTCAAAGTAAAATGAAAAATCCTGGAAAAGAGTCAAAATTCAGAAAAATTGGCCAAATAAATAGAAATTTTGGAATTTCTGTGAAAAATACAAAAAGTTTGGGTTTTCTCAAAACTTAAACCCGGGGTTTTGGGTCATAAAGCATAATTAAATCGATCGAGCCTAAAACACTAAAATTAGATTGTAAAAATCATATAAATTAGTTTTTGAGGTAAATTAGTGATTTATTTTTGTAATTAGGAAACAAATTGTGGAATTGAAGTCTCGAAAAATACTTGGAGTATTTGAAAGAGTCATTAGGATTTTAATGGATTTAAACACCGATATGACTTGGAAATTATGAGAAATTGTTGAAAAATGGTACAATTGAGCTGAGACTCATAAATTATGGATTTTGTGATTTAATAGGATTTTGGAACAAGGGAATTGGGGTAACGAGCGAGTAAGGACTCGATTAACCATCAAAAATCAACCACACCCTCGCATAATTACCTAAGCTTTGATACCATGTTATTTTATAAAGAAATGAATTTTATTAGATGAATAACGAAGTAAAAACTACTTGTATATATAAACTACTAAGGGATAAAGAACTCTTCGAAAAGATAAAGACGACAACCGTAAAACCAAATCTAAGACAACTAATATCGTATTAATCTTAACAAACTCAATGTTGAGATTGATGCTTCCATGAGAATTTGGTATAGTAAATCAGTCTTCATGAATTAAAATCATTTAAGGAGTGGTCTAATGCGATTTGAAGAATTTTTACTAAAGTAGTTGATGCTTTGACATTTTTATAGTTCTATTTCTAGTTAATGTTGGGTATTGATTTTGGACATTTCACCGAAGCTTTTTTCTTGCAATTTTTTTTTATGAAAACTGGTGCTTACATACCTTATTTCTTTCACATGAATCAGATTAGGGTTTGATGGAAGTTTCGTTGGTCAATTGGGGTCGAATTTGTTGCATTTTGTAAGTAAATTAGTTGTGCGGTCTTAGTTTTTAGCTATTTTGAGGTGCAATTTCAAGCAATCACATGAACATTTTTCCGTGAGATTCTTTATGTGTTTTGATCCATGTATATCAATAATGATGTATGAATTGAAGGTTTGGTAGTGTTTTTGATTTGATTGACTGTTTTGAGTAGGCATGTTGAGGAATTGATTTGAGACATCAAATGGGGTCCAATTGACTTATGAATAAGTTCATCTTAATCCTAGTATGATCTGACTTGACGACCAATAATAGTTGTGGAGTACAACCACTTTATGTTTTATGAAAACTTCAAACTACTAAATCTAATATATTCGGAAAGCCAATTCAACACTAGACATAGATCATGAACTCACCTAGGATATATTTAAACGGTGTTTGCCTTTCAAACAATCCTAATTACTACTTCAAATAGTTAATGAATTAAAACATCACATAAAAATTGGCAACTATGCACATAAAAATCAAATCCTTAATTGCAATGCGTAAATAACAATCTATATAAATAGTAAATAAATTAATACAATTAGGTTTAAGGCATTTGGTACATATTCATCCTATCATAACTACATTGCAAAGTAGATGTAGTTCATGTTTGGAGTTTTATTTAGATTAACAAACTACTCACTCATTATGATAAATAGCATAATAAATTCGAGATTAAGAGACATAATAATTAAAAATACCTTGATAGAAATTTTAATTTTCTCTAAAAAATAAAGCACTAATGAATGGCCTCCAAAACTTAAACGAAAATATAAAACTAACAAAAGGCCCTTATTTCATAATCTAAGGTCTTTATTTATAGTGTATTTGGTAATACATGTCTTAAAACACCTCAAAATCCTTATTGTAATAAAATCCCTGAATTCGTACCCAGAGACTCCTAACGATTAAGAAAATCAACCATACTATTCATTTCTTATGTTCACCGATTTTGTCAGCGATTCAGGTCTCTCCATGAATCATTGTAAATCACACATTCAAAGTCTAGTTTTTCTCCTTCATTTCTTAGTAATTCTTCGTAGAATCTTTTAACTAGGTTGATTTCTTCATTTTCTTCTATTTTCAGTCATTTCTTCATATTCTCCATTTATTACTTGAAGTATCAAAAACAAGAGAAAGCCCCATGTAATCTAGCTTTTACATATAAAATTATCCTAAAATGAACTATAAAATATGTCCAATTATTTGACTTGTCAAATCCCCCAAACTTAGCATTTTCCCATCCTAAGCAAAGGAATAATTTCTACCATATTCTATTTTCTTCCCTAGTTTGATTTCATAATTATATACTCCTACTCTTAAATATAAATGCTCTTTAAATAAAAATATATTACCTTCGTAAAAATAAAATTATGAAAGAATAGAAAAAATGAATGAATAGTACCCTTTATATGACATTTTAACCTAATAATTGTGTAATACACCTCAGAATTCAAAGTTAAACTAGTCTCTAAGGTTATGGTATAACATAATTTTTCTCAATCTCCACTAACAAGCATCAAGCTTACGATGACTAATATAGAATCTCAAGATAGAAAAATCGCTTTATCCTTCTCATTTTCAAACGATATTTAAAATATCACAAAAATCAATGTTGATAGGAACTTTTACTCACCAATAATAATCATTTGATATTCATTTTTTTGAATGTTGGACCAAGAGATACTTCATTTAACTTAGCTATAAGCACTTGAGCAAAATCTTTATTTGCAGAATTTTTTCCTAAACATCCTTCTATTTTTTATATTGCTCTTTTTTATTTCATATGAATATATTCCATTTTTTTCATATTGTATTCCTATGGCTCCCTACTCCCATTCCCTTAGAATCCATTATTCCTTTTAGAGGAATTATTCCACACATTTTTCCCACCAATAGATTCCCTGCTTCATTTTCCTTGGAATTTGTGGGTCTCTCTATTTTCTCATTAAAAACTTTTGTTAGCTCTTCTCATTTTCACTATAGTTAAGGAATTACTCTTTCCAACTAGGTATCCTTTTTTGGCTCGTTTTATATTTTTCTCCTCAATTGTGGCACGATTTTTTTTCAATACATCTACAAATATAAAATGCTTGATCAATAATCTTTATATGAAAATATTCTTAGCAAACTATCTTGTTTATCTTGCATTATCGTTTAGATCTTCTATCGATTATAATGTCTCATACAGAGCAATCAATCCCCTCTAAACTCTTCCAGTGCATACACAATCTAAGTTAGGTCAAATAGGGTATAGCAATTCCTTCTCATCATAAAAGAAATATTATAATGGGTAATAATAATATATCACTTCTGTTAAACTATATTCAATTCACATTTCTAACTAAAATATTTGAAAATGAAGAAATATTACCTGAATTGTGGAAAAATTTGAAAAATATTTAGTCAAATAAATGCTACCTATAGAATTTTTCATATTTGGCTTCTTTATAGTTCACTACACCTACAATATCCTCAAACTAATTCCAAACTTTGTCCTTATTGTTTCAAAATTAATTCGAGTTTTAACGAAACAAATATACCTCGTTAAGAAAAAAAACCGAATATGAAAATATAAATTGCTTTTCAAAATTTAAACAACGAGCATCATAAACAAGAAATACACAATGGATAAAACATTCATTCTCATTACAATTCAAACAAAGTTCACATTTCACACATATAACCAAATACATCAAAATTACAAAGTACTTTGCTTAGAAATATATTCTTGTCACTCTCTTCAGCTTTGTCTTCAGTCCATGGTGCAATAGGTTGGGAAGTTTAGTTGACAGTAAGGTTATGAACTCTCGATGGTAATCTCATCTGCGTAGAAGGAACATCAATTCTCCTCCTATAATCTTGAAAGCTTTTCATCCTCCTTTCCGACATGGAATGGTGGTGTCCCTGAGTTCTTTCATGTCCTTTTAACATTTCATTATTCCTCAAGATTTTCTTTTTATTGCGCCAAAAATGTGAAAATAAAGATTTGAAAAATGCTTTCATTCTAGCTCTTTCGGTAGATGTAGAACTACTCCCTACCACCAGAACATATGCATGAATCATCATATTTGATGTTTGCCTCTCTTCCTTTTGTATAATAACAAGGAGTCTTGGCTTATTAGTCTGTTAGTCTTGTCATCAAGTCCATATCTCCTTATCTCATTGGTCTCCTTCTCTTCTTCCAAATCATTGTATCCATTCACTCTTCTCATCCTCTTAATCACGGCATTTGTGATTGACAAGTAAATAATTAAACACATTTTATAGTGTAATTTAGATTAAGTTTTTTGCAAAAATGATGGTATTACACTAGGTGTACTCTTGTTTTTGTGATTTTAGTTTTTAAATAAGAAAAATGAAGAAATAGAAGAAAAGAGAAAGAAAAGAAAACCATTCAACAAGAAAATTATACCAACAATTAGCTAGTGATTTGAAATAATACTAGAAATCACCCTATAAATTGGTAGTAGAAAGCCACCGAATCCGCAATGAATTGGAGGATGAAATATAAATTGCTTGATAAATTACTGAAGTAAAAAGAGCTAAACTCAGTGATTTAATCAACGATTTGTGTATAAGTGAGGAATCGCTATCAAATAGATGAGGTCGGTGACAATTTTTTTTATATTAATAAGAGGAATTTGTATCTATCTAGGATATGTACTCCTAGGGGAACTATATATAGGACTTGAAAGCTTTGAAATCTTCAGTTACTCTTTAACTAATTTTACTATTTATTTTCTCTTTTATTAAGTTCTATATGTGAAGCAACATTAAAGCATTGATTTAAAGTTATTTATTTGCTTGATTATATCTTTTAATTACATTTTAAAGTTAATTATTTCTAGCATGTTTAAGTAGTCTATCAATCTAAAAAATCCTTAAACATGTACTATACTTTTGATTGTTATCTAGTTATAATTATGGAATCATGTACTTATTGCTTTAAATTGATTTGTACAAGTTAGTCACGGATAAAACAAGTTATTTTTTCTTATTACAACTAGCAATTCTCTATATAAATCCATAGCGGCTAATATATTCCTTAATATAAAGTATTCAATTCTATGTCTATAGTTATTGACAACAATTATACAAATAGTAACTAAAATTAACCTATAAGGCATTTCCCGAGTGGATGTCTTAAGTGATTGTGTTCTAAGTTGTTTATTATGCCATTTCGGTAATATTAGCTTAAATTATAAATTTTTTTCATTGAACTTAATGTTGTTGCGTTTTATCCGATAGGTAGATTTATAATGTTAAGAATGTGGCATTTTCATGAAATTCAAAAAAATAAGTGGCTAGCTAAAAGCTATGAACTTATGATGAATTACAATATAATGATTCAAAAATTCCACGTAAAGTAATTATAGCTATATTATGAAGTAATATTATATTTTAGAGCTTTTAAACAATCAGAGTATATTATAATGTTTAGTCGGGGTTTGCTTAGATAATTGTTAGATATTTTATTTAAATTGATTTATCAATTATTTGAAATATAAGTTTGAGTCATATTAAGTTCATTTATTTGATTTAAGTTGTTTAAAGCTTAGTTATCTTAATTAATTATTTTGTTTATTTGCATATTGTTTAGTGTTTATTTTCCCGTTTCATTAATGTAATTAAATTAAAACAAGTTGAATCTGATAAAACTGTAGGATAGCATAAATTCTTAAGAGATTTTAAAAATCCCAGTGGAGACGATATCCCGATTTACCACTACTATAAGTTAATAGTAAAATGTGAAAAATTATTGTGATGTTTAGCATGTGTAAATTTTTGGCACATTTGCTATGGATTTAAAAATAATCTCTTGGAAACCTTCTTGTGAAAAGTCATATAAAATGGCTGAATGCGAGGAAGAATTAACTTTTAGGCAATTTGATAAGAATGTCACAGATTATGAACCTATATGTGTTACTTTCATAACAAATTTTTTAAAATTTGAATTGAAATTTAGACTCATAAATTCTTTACCGTGTTTCTATGATGAAGATAATGAAGATGCTCAAAAGTTTGTTAGAAAGTTCAAACATAAAGTAAGCACGATAAAACCGAAAGTTATAGAAATAGATTATGTCAATTTAAAAGCTTTTCCTTCCGTATTGAAAGGCCATGTTTTTTATTAGTTATTTTATCTTTCTTTAAATTTCATAACCAATTGGTCTTAGATACTGCAAGTCTTTCTTGATCGACATGTCCCAGCAAGAAAATTTAGTCTATATAGAAAGTAAATTAGTAATGCTAGGATGAAAATTGGTGAAACTTTTGATGAATTTTGGGGTACGTAATAAATATTGATGTCACTAAGTCCAATGCATGGATTTACAAAGAAAACTTGAATTCAATATTTTTATAAAGGAATAAATCACTTAGAATGAAGATTTTTAGATAGCATATGTCAATGGTTTTTGCTTAATAAAATACCAACTTTAGTAATAGAAGTTATAAATGCAATGGCTAAGCATACTAAGCAATACAGTGAGAAGAGTGATTCACCTCAACATAATCTAAGTTATAAGAATAGCGCATATAAAACACCATATGATAAGATAGATGAACTAAAAGGCATGGTTGTATTATAAATAAAAGATAGATCAAGGACAGTAAAACTTTGCAATGAATTATGCCATTCTAATGATGTATATCCTTTGAAACAACAAACTAAAATAGAAGAAACTAATGCTATAATAAACACTACAAAAAATAGCAAATCAGAAATTGAATTTTCCGTCTCTGATTTGCAAAAATTTCGTCTCTAATTGCAATCAGAAACGGAACAGAGACGGAATTAATTTCGTCTCTGAAAACGTCGACGCTGATTCGATCAGAAACGTAAAATTGATTCCGTTTCTGATTAGAGACGGAATAGAGACGGAAAAATTCTGTTTTTGATTAGAGACTGATTTAGAGACGGAAATTAGAAACGGAACAGAGACGGAACAGAAATGGAATTTTTTTCGAAATGGTACATTTGTAATTGCATTCCATCTCTGATTCCGTTGCTGATTAGCAACGGAATCAAAGACGGAATTAAATAAATTTATGAATTCCGTCTCTGATTCCATTTGTGATTCATGCATATATTCCCGGAAAATTAGAGACGGAATAGCAATGGAATTTTTGAATTCCGTTGCTAATCCATCTGTAATTTTCCTTTTCGTTTTATTTTCAAACATAAGCATAATCCAATTTGTTCTCCAACCTATAACTTGAAGTTACAAGCATAGGACCTCCTCCATCGCCTGCACCCCCTCCAACAACTCCTTGGGGGTGCTAACATCCTACCAAAAAGCCAAATTTGACATTCATACATCGACAATATATATCAACAAAGATTCAAAAGAGAAAAAAAAATGTAAAAATCAAAATTTGAAAAAGATTTATATATCCACGAAAAATTGTCTTGTATTACAAAAGCTCCAAATTTCTAAGTATTCATAAAAACCACCAATTCTATTGTTCAACAACCACAAAAAAAACTTACAATACTATAAATATGCGCAAAAAGAATTATCAATCTAAAAGTAATGTAAGCAACTATAAAAGTTACATGATATGCTTTAAATTCCTCATCTCTCACTTGGAAACTAGATTATGGCAGGTATTGTCACAGGGATATGGGAAATCAATGGCACTAACTCCCACTCGATCGAAGAACCAGCCACCTACTAATAGGGCCACGCTCTGCCATCATGGCCCTGCACAAACAGAAAGAGCAGGAGAGGCCCTGGTAAAACAGTAGCGACGAGATCAATATAAAATCTAAAATTCTTACTACGCTACTCTACATTTTATAAGCATATAAATGTTTTAGAAACTTGATATTATATACATCAACCATGCGGTCAATTGGGTAAGATTGAAAAAAGTTTACCAAATTTACAACAGATAAAGAGTTGTGGCAATATATGCAAAAATTCTTACAGCATCTAGTTCTTGCAATGCCATAATAGTCGAAGTCCTAGTTATTTGCATTTATATGGCACAAAATAAAAAAGTATATAAAGGAAGCAAAACAAATTGGCGCTATAAGATCGCAAAATCGTGGATTTATGTGAACTGCATTAGAATTCTTTCAAGCATAGTCACTAGTATTCCATTCGAAGTAAAACAAGGTCACTGGCGTTGTAATCGAATTACATGTGACAAATAGGCTATTACCTATTTCAATGGTTTGAGGCTTTCGTTGTTTTGTTTTTGTGTTTCACTAACAAAATAAAGAGCTTTCTTTGCTAGAAATCTGTGATTTTTCTTCAATGAGTTGAAAAATCTTTGTTATCTTTGCTTACTTGAATGTTATTAGAAACACTAGTAAAGGTAAAGCAAGAGGAGTTGTCCCAATAAAAGAAAAAATCAACAGCTGATAGCAATCCCAAAAAAACAAAAAAAAAACCATGATGTATAAGATGAAGTAAAAAAGTGAAGGAGAAACACGAATAAGAAGTATTTCATCGCGAATTCTCTCGCCTTAGATCACCGTGCCCACCACGTCCAACAGTTGCCATAATCAATCTAATAATCTCTCTATGATCGAGTTAGTTGAGGTAAATTCTTTGATGTGGCGATTTCATGGAAATCAACGTAGGAGTCAAACCAGGCATACCTATCAAGCAACCATAAACAGTCAGACGATCTTGGTGATTAGTCAATGAAGCTAATTAAAGCATTTTACTTACTAAGAATTTTGGTGTAGTATAAAAGAGGCACATCAGTATATTTGATCTTAACGAGCTCCCCTGGTTCTCGAATGAGGCTATACGTACTCTTCCCAGCTGGAGAATCTGAAGTTGTATGAATCTAAAGAACAAAGACAAACTTTGGCATTCAAAAGCTATCAGAGTTGAGCAACAATGAATCAATAATAAAATCACGAACAAGCCAAAAACAGACAATGAAATATTAATTTGTACATTACCAATGATGCACATTCAACTGCAATGTAAAGTCCTGATTTTTGGTTCCCCACAACGACAACTCCCTTCCCGTTATGAGTTCTGCTGCATACTCCTGTTTAGAACATAAACTGGCTGTAAAAAAAAAGGTGATCTGCAAGGTTCCCCGTAATGTGTCAATGTGGAGGAAAGTAAGCATTAAAGAAGTAAGAGGAACTGCTATTGACTGGAACTGTAAAATTTTTCCGTGGTTGTCTTAACTCGGTATCGGATACATGATGAATTCATACTACATGGACAACCTAAGCATGCTTTCATCAAAAACAAACATAGAACTGAAAAATATGAACTCACTCTTGGATCGGGGGCATCCGATTTTGGCACATAACCCATGGAACCCCCGTATCTAAAGATGTAGCCATGGAGGCCGGCCATTTGATGTAGGGCTTAACAGTGCACCATAGGCGAGAATTGACGTTACCATATTCATTTTGAATCGCTCAAAAACAAGTATCATCACAAACGTTAATTAAGTTCAAGCAAAATTGGACAGCAAAGATCAAAACAAAGCACAAGGCAGATTCAGGAAAAAAAAAATGGAAACCTAGTAATCAGAGGCAGCATAACAGTCATAGCAAACAGTGAATTATCACACAATTGCTCTCATCTCAGAAAGACATTGACATGCCAAAGCATCAACAGTGAGATGTTTGAGGCTCTCGTCTGTGCATTAATGATCTCTCGGCGTCTGTCTCTCTGCGAGGTATCTCATCAAGTAGCCATTTAGCAGTGCCTTCGCTCTTCACACACAATGTTGCTACAAAAACAAATTATCAAATTCCCTATGATTAATATGACACTATATGGCACTCAAATGCATTTCTCGAGTCTCATGGATAGATCAATTAGTTGTGTGAGCAAAGCATATACCATAAAAGCAAGTATAAGGCATATTGAACATGGAGAAATCGAGGAAAGGGGAAAATGGCTTACAAGAGCATCTCGCAGAATCCTAGTAATTACCAGGAGCATCTCGCAGAATCCCAGTCAAAGCGGCTGAAGGAATTACCAGGAGCAGAAAGGGACTTGTTGATGGTTTTTGCTTCTTCAAGAATTTTTCCTTCAGCTTCAGTTTTCTCTATTTTTTCAGATCCAACCAAGTCTAGAAGAATCAGCTTTCCAATTTTTAATCTGTAAAATTCTCAGAGAATGAGCTGTGTTTCACAATTCAAATTCAGCTAGGAGGTATCCAATTGCGTAGGTTATAAGAATTCCCGCCTAGTATCCCTCACCGACTCCTGCTGAACTGTAAAGATGTAAGCACAGTGACTCCTGCTGCTCTCCATGTTCATGAGCAGAATTCCCACCTATTATCATCCAGATTCATATGAGTATGCAAAACAGTAATCCACATATAAAGAAGTTGTTTCAGTTCACCAAAAACGTATATTAGCATAAAACATGATTGAGAAAATTAGCTAACTTCGGTTACTCCATATACAAATACTCCCTTAACCTTGCACTATTTTATTTGTAAATAGATATGGGTGAAATATTGCCTTGATTGAATTCTCAAGACATTTGCCGAGAATTCTTCAAAGAATTGATGAAGTGTCATTGCGCAAGTACATCCAATTTTTCATATAAGGGGAGCAATTGGGATCTATGGTATGAGAATAATCATGTTTATAGCCTTTATATCATACTTGAATTGAGTTCTACAAATGGTGAACAATCATGGTATGAGAATGAAGTAATCCACACAGAAAAATAAAGATACTTCACTACCTCGTTCGCTTATATCAACCAAAGAGAGCGGCATCCTCTATGGCCGAGTAGTCCATTCAATGTACCACCACTCCTTTGAAGACCTCTGGACCTTGGTTTATAGGGAAATCGAGTGGCTTGGGCAGACCACTGAATATTAGTAAGCTTTGAATATCAAAGTTTATCTATTTTGAATAAGAATTAGCTACGAAAGACTTCAATCGATTACAAGATTCTACGAATTTATATCGTTCATAGCCAATTCAAAAAATAAGAGTTAAGAACATAAACTTGTGTCAATTAAAATAAAAAGAATTTAAGTGGTCTAAGTGGATAGCAAAGCCTTGAGAAATTTGTAAAAGGGACGACAAGGTGATATAAACATTAGAATAGCTTAGATACAAGAATTGAAATTGAGTAAACTTTGCATAAAAAAGGAGATGTAGAGATTAATTGTGATTGATGGAAATGGAAGGAAAAGCCTCCTTTAATCAATGTAAGGAATGCACTAGAATAGTTGAGCAAGACTAAAAGTCTAAGCAACTCAATATTATAATCATGATTCAATCACAATATAAAAAATAGGTGCGACCCGTCTTATTATCTTGAAATATTTGAATGAATTGGTGAAGAACAATATCCCATGATTCAATTAAATGTTTAACTATAGACAAATGATTTGACTAGAAAATTATCCCATGTTTATTGAAATAGAAGTTCCATAGTAACGAGTCACGATAAGACTTAGAATATTAAGCAATAAGAATGATATAATGTGATATATTTTCACAAATGTCCGACGAGATAAAATAAAACTCTAATAGGATACCATTTTCCATACTAATAATGAAATGTCAAGGGACCTAACCACATGGAATTTTGTTAGTTTAGGAGACAAATATATGAAAAATCCGATTTTAATGGAGGATGTGTGAGACTAAACTATTGTATACAACTTAAACATACAAGCAAAAAAAATAAGCAGATATGAACACTAATAAATGAATGTTAATAGAGCAATGCAATCAATTATAAGAAACTAACAAATGCCACGGTGATGCACAAGATCAACCCAACACTTAGACCTACGAATCATCAACTTTCACATAAAAAAGCATTCCGAATCAATTCTTAGGTTAGTTATAAGGTTCAATATTGTGTATAAACCCCTGCATTCGTTAGTTATGCCAAACAAAGTATGACAATTGTTGTATGACGATTGTTTCACTTCCTAGCAAAAACTCGGTGTGCTGCTTAGATTATTGGATGCATACCTTTGAGATGAACGAGCCCACCATGAATTGCAGGTAAATGTTTTCTTCCTTTATCCTCTGTATATCTTAGTTGCCTTGGAATCCCAGTTCATACATAATCTATCATGTTGTTTACTTTTTGACCTTTTCCTTTGCTAGAAAAATTCTTATTTAAAGAAAAATATACTATATCTACAGAATGGTTGCAGAATATTTGGGAGAAGAAAACGTGCTGGCTGTTGTGTGCAAGTCTTATGCCGTTGCAGGTTCTCTCGAGTGCTATGATGAAGAAAGTGGTAGAATTGACAGGGACCCATTCGGATCATGCCATAGCAAATGAATTTGGGAAATCGATGTCGTTTTTCGGTCATCTATGTTGAGAACATGTAGGCTCTTGTTCTTCTAGAATTAGCTTTTATAGAAGAACAAGAGCGTACATGATCGGCAACACAAAGCTAATTCTAGAAGAACAAGAGCCTACATGTTCTCAACACAGATGACCGAAAAACGAGCCTTTATCGATTTCCCAAATTCATTTGCTATGGCATGAAAATGTTGATCCCTGTCAATTCTACCACTTTCTTCATCATCGCACTCGAGAGAACCTGCAACGACATAAGACTACACAACAGCCAGCATGTTTTCTTCTCCCAAATATTATGCAAGCATTCTGTATATATAGTATATTTTTCTTTACATAAGAATTTTTCAAGCAAATACGGAAAAGGTCAAAAAAGTAAAATCCACGATAAATTATGGAATATCAATCTAAATATGCACAAAAAGAAATGTCAATCATAAAGTAATTTGAAGAATTGCTAAAGTTGTCTATAAAGGCAAACGTTTAATCTAAGAATTTACACAAACAACAAGTGAAATACCTATGTATCACCAACCTGCTCATCTCTCGAGAGCCACGCTTACGTCTCACGCTCAACATTGTCCCCTTGTTGTGGTGGATCGACCAGGATCTATTTGCGGTATTCAATTTGGTCATGAGGTGGCGGTGGTGGTGGTGGTGGTGGTTGTTTGAGCTAGGCTCGCTACGTCCATGTTCATCCAGAGATGCTTTGCATGAACTCCATAACCTTTCGTAATTGCTCCGCAACGACATTGAACTCTGCCCGCGACACCACATCCGGCATCTCCGACGTGCTAGCACCAGGATCTCCGTATCTCCTCTTCTTTCTCCCTACGGACCCGAGTCCGTAGACACATCCTTTGGAACACTCACCCACCACATTGAGGTACACCGCCTCATCATCCACCGATTGGTCTGGTGTAGCCTGGGTCAGCTCCTGACGTCTGCTCTGGAGCCTATCCTGCAGATATGAACAACAAATAAAATACATGATATGGGTTAAAGTAAACTTAATACTATTTTACATATAATTTCTATACTTACATAGAACCGCTCTGATCTAGTATCGATGAATGTCATCCTGTCGTGATTTACGGTGTGGAGATGCAAATACAAGTCATTCACAGTCGGTGGCGTCTCGGATGAATCAGTCTGCATGCATGACCAAGCATAGTGAACAAGTGTATAAATGTGAAAAATATCCAAGATGTTACAAAAAACTTACCAATCTTTCTTGGGTAGTCACAAAAGACACGGAACCACCACCGTGCTTCGAGGGTCCAGTCCTAGGGCCTTTGACCTCAGTGTTCCTATTCTCCGTCGCTTGCCTAGACCTGGCCTGGAAGTCCTCGCTCTCCCAGTACTCCAAGTTTCTCCTCCATGCCTCATCTGTAACAAAAACTGGCTGCACACGACTCTTCTTTAACTTGTGCATCAATGCGGTGTACCTTGTGCCCGCAAGCCTGTCGTACGCCGCTCGCACGAGATCCTCGGGAATCGCGTCATCCCATCTAAAAAATACCTACAAATTGGCGATTGCTATTGTTACGAGACATTGAGAAAATAGTATAAATCATAAGGCATTTAGTAGTCTTGTTTACCTTCCATTGGCGCTAGTATTGGTCTTTATGATGAGGCGGTACCGACTTCCAACAATACCCTTCAGGAATCATCCATCGTTTGAAAACTTTTGTCATCCTCCTTGCACAAAAATGCAAAGGATGCAACTCCATGTGTTTCATGAACATGCATATCACCTTAACTACTTTTTCAATAATTGACATCCATATTTAAAACTACATATAAGAGTCAAACACAAACTTACGTATCATTGGCAAACAGTCTGATAGGGATCCCCTACACGCGAGGGGGCTCCATCCCTGTCCTTTGAGGTGGCCGCGGAGGGCCTGTCACCTCCAACCCTGCTCTTACGTCTTCTTGTGGGGATGATGCCGGTGATGCCGTGGCTGGGGGTGCAGGCCTCGTAGGTAAAAGAGTCCTTGATGTCGTTGATGGTAACTGGAAGTGCATATTTGGTATAGTCCTTGATGACGACGATGATGGTACAGACGACGCCGACGGTATGGAAGGGGAAGGTGACGCTGCGGCTGTTTCGTGCTCGAGAGACCGAGAAGTCGTAATCGATAATGCAGGTATCGACCCACGACCTCGACCGCCACGACCTCTATGGACCCCTCGTGTGGCCTGACCGTGAGGCCCAATAGGTATTTCGCCGCCAGAGGTCGGTGCTGCACCTCTTCCGCTGGACGATGGCCTCCTAATGGGAAACCTCGACGTGGGGGATGACCACCTCCGGCCATGAAACCTAACAAAATAGCAATAAAACATCAGAGAAGGAGGGCATACAAAAATTAGAAATTAAGTCTAAATGATTGGACTTAATAACACAGGATCCATGCTAATAAAAGTAACTACATTATTGGACGTTGACATATCATATACATACATTATTCGCGATCATCCGTTTCAAATTCACTCTCATGAGTAGAAGGTGAGGATTCTTCTTTTGAATCATCTCCACTAGAAACTTCTTCACTTGGACCCGCTTCAACAATGAATCGAGTCCCGGTCGGATCATCCAGATTGTTGATATCGGCGATTGCATCATCGACTACGCACGTGGTTGGCATCCCATCTTGGAAAGCAATATCTTTCGAGCCCTGGTCATTATCGTCTTTGCTATTTTCCTCGTCGCGAATTTTGGCTGACGACAACAAACTGCTAGCCATTCTTGTCGGTCGTTCCTCATAGAAGGGTACGAAAGGTAGTAGACTTGAGTGGCTTGCATCGCTAGTACAAATGGCTCGTAGTTGTTATATCGTCGACTTCGATGAACCTCTACCAATTGAAGTGTTGGGTGAGTCCTCACACCATGATTCGGTGTAGGGTCATACCATTCACACTTAAACAAGACCACACGCTTGAGGCCGGTATACTCAATCTCCACAACCTCTTGCAATACTCCATAATAGTTATGGGAAACATCGGCGTAGTTTGAACCCTTCACCAAAACTCTGCTTGCTCTGCGTCGATCTATTAACGTCATATGTTGCGGAGTGGAACTTATACCCATTAACAAGGTAACCAGGGTAGACAAGTACATGATCGACTAGGACCAACAAAGATCAACGAGCGTCTCGTCAACTATAGAATTCCGAGCCTATTCGAAAAAATTAGAAATGCAATATGACACATTACTTATGGAAGAAATTTATGAATCTATAACGTACAAAAGTAATGACCTTACATATGTTTGAAACCAAATGGGGAAGTTGTGCTCTAGACTACTATCAACTTCCAACTCCCCCATTGCTTGAGTGATTTCATCGACGAATATCCTAGAAGAAACGAACATGTAAGTAGGTTGTCTTACTAAAATATGAACTATGAATGTACTGCATTATTGAATGAAAGCGACGGCCATACTGAACGTAAGGAGCGATCTCTGGACAATTGAGCAGTATGTACGAATGAGCGGCATTATACTCCTGCTCTGTTAAGTAGCGCTCCTTCGACTTGCCCATGGGTCGACCAAGATAAGTGAAAATTGAGAAATTGCCGACGAAGTTCGGTGTGGGCCCGAGACCGCCATCGTCGTTACGTGGCACTTTGTCATGCAACGTAAAGACGTGATCTTCGAAGTAGTAAGAACAAAAGGATGTGACCTCTTCGACCAAATAAGCATTACACATGGAGCCCTCAACCTTCGCTTTGTTTCGCACATTGTTCTTCAAATGTTTAAGGTACATGTATGAATGTTATAGGAAATGTTGATATAAAACCTATTGAATGGGAAAATAATTTCAAGGGCTCAAGATAGTACCTCTCAAATGGATACATCCATCGAAATTGAACGGGGACGCGCCAGACGGGCCTCGTAGGCCAAGTGGATTGGTAGGTGTTCCATATAGTCAAATAAGCTTGGAGGGAATATTTTTTCCAACTTGCAAATGATTTTTGGTATTTCGAGACTCTAAGACCTCCATATCTTGATCGATACATTTCGCATTAGGGATCGAAAAAAAGGCTTAATTCGCTAATTGCAACCCAAACCGGGTTTGGGAGAGTTCTCGAATGCAATTGGTATCAACCGTTGCATGAATATATGACAATCATGGCTCTTCATGCCAAACATTCGCAGATTTCTTTGGATCTACACATCGACCAAGATTCGATGCGTAACCATCAGGAAAACGCAATTTTTCAACCCACTAGCACAATTTTTGTTTTTTTGATGTATCAAGAGCATAGCACCCAAGGACAGCAAGTGCTTTGTCTCAACACCGAGAATAAAAACCCGTAGAGCAACAAGACGTAAGTATTTGTCGCCGAATCAATGTGTAGAGAAGGTCGGTGACAATATTCACGAATATTTTGCCTCGATTTTGCATTGTCCTTACTCTTGCCCGGTACACACATAATAGTGTTGAATATGTTGTCAAAAACATTTTTCTCAATGTGCATGACATCTAAGTTGTGGTGGATCAAGTTTGTCTTCCAATACGGCAAGTCCCAGAATATGCTTTTCTTCCTCCATCCCGAATTCTTAGCTATCCGCCCATTCACAGATTCAGCTCTGATTTCTGTCACCTTCATCAAGCCAAACGATTCAATTTCTGCCAAAATTTCTTCACCAGAACGCAAAACGGGCGGATCATCATTTATGACCATTTTGCCTCTAATGAATTTTTTTTTGTCTTTCCTTAATGGTGATGACTTCGCCAAGAAACGACGATGACAGTCGAACCACGATGTCTTACCACCATTTCGCAATTGAAATGCATTTGTATCCTCCATACGATATGGACAAGCGTACTTACCGTGTGTGCTCCAACCGGACAACATGCTATATGCAGGGAAATCACTAACAGTCCATAAAAGGGCAACTCGCATGAGAAAATTTGTCTTGGTGGAGACGTCGTATGTAATCACCCCATTCTTCCATAAATCTTGCAACTCTTTCACAAGCGGCTGATGGAACACGTCGATTTTCTGCTTTGGGCCGGTCGGTCCAGGAACGATAACCATTAAGAACATAAACTCAGATTTCATGCACATCGACCGTGGAGGTTGTAAGGAGTCAAAATCACGGGCCACGAAGAGTACGATTTCCCTGAAAGCCCAAATACTTGAAAACCATCAGTGCACAATCCTAAACGAACATTCAGAACCTCGGCGGCGAAGTCTCTATTGACGTCATTAAAATGTCTCCAAGAAATCGAATCAGAACAGTGTTGCATAACATCTTCTGGCGATGAATGATCTCCATGCCATCGCATATGTTTTGCGGTTGACTCAGACGCATACAATCGTTGCAACCGAGGCCCAAAGGAAGTAGTACATTCTTTTGCAAGGGCTGTTTTTTGTGTTCCGACCACGACCTCGTCGATGTGCAATGTATCGTGATTTCCCACAAAATTTACATGACGTCAACTCAGAGTCCACTCCCCAATAAATCATACATTGGTCCTCACAACAATCTATTTTCTCAACAGGTAGACCTAGACCTCGCATTAGTCTTTTAGTGGCATAAAATTTTCAACCAATGAGTTGTCATTTGGCAAACAATCCTTCATGAGTTTAATGATTTCATTATACCCTCGTTCAGATATATGATGTTCAGACTTGATCGCAAGTAATCTTGCCATCGCGGACAACGTTGTCATGGTTTCGCAACCAGGCCACAATTGTTCCATACTTGCATCAATCATGTCATATAGTTGGCGTGCTTGGGGGTTTGGAGATTCTTCCACGTCATTCCAATTGAAACTTGGACCTGCCACGTTGTGTAGCATCTCGCGGTAAGGTGTCGGATCGTATCCTCCCACATCAGCATCATCAATATGGCTATCCATTTCGTAAAAGTTTTGCGGGCCTTCATCTCCGTTCTCACCATGTTCATACCAACGGTGATATCCCGGGACAAATCTATACCTACATATGTGGTAGTCAACCTTTTCGACGTCCAGGTACGGTACAAGTCGACATTTCTTAAAATTGCACGGACATCTAATCTTCCTTTCACTTTGGTATGTAGGACAATGTTGTTTGGCAAATGATATGAATTCATTAACCTTCGCCGCGAATTCAATTCGAACGTAACCGTTGTCGAGCCGGTTGTACATCCGATCTCTACTTGTAGACGACATTCCTATTCGAACGTAACCGTTGTCGAGCCGGTTGTCTATTCAAGTAATGAAACCATAATGATTAAGATGATAGGAAATCTCACTAATTGGAGAATAGTGTAAATCGGAATAGCGATCAAGACAATCTAGAAGAAATTGATAGCTAAGTGAAAGAACGAGGTTCTTGTTGAACTCATGAATAGAGAATAAATTGACAAAGTTAGAAAGTCATTAATTTTCTAACTAGTCAGCGTTACACGATGTCTCAGGTTTCATTTATGATCGTATTGTAAAGTAATGTCTCTTTTCATATGATGATAGATGTAATTAGATCACTCTAGTCATGGAATGACTTATATAATTATAGGTTTTATTAAGAAATGCTAGAATGGTGATAGATCAAATTTACTTTAATATCTAATGTTGTCCTTAATTATTATCTTGCTAAGTATTAATGTTTGAATGCAATTCAAGGCACGAAATGCAAAGTACAACAACATTTATTCGATATTCCTCTAAGCTGGATTATTTACCTCATCATAAATATGTAAGATGCCTGGATTAGAAAGTAATTGTTTTAACTTTTCATTGAACTAAGGATAGGGAGTTGAAAATTCAAAGTGTTTTTTATCTATACCAACTATGCTCATTGGAAAGTAAGGATGAAGTTCTACATTAGGGTGAAAATTAGACTTTTGTGGGAGTCAATTGAGAATAGGTACAGTCCACCGAACAGGGCCATGAGAGAATACATCATTGAGGAGACCAAGATTGAGCTCTCTAATGATCAAGGCATGAATAATTTTTTTTCCTCGCTTTATGAGAACAAATTTAACAAAGTTAGGGATTGTTAAACAACTAAGGAAGTGAAGGAGAAGCTTAGGGTACATTATAAAGGTAAACATCAAGTGAAGAAAAAAGTTGATAATCGAGGGGCACTATGAGACTTTCGAGTTGGCTCGATGAAGACATAGCCACAACCATCACTTCGTTCACTAAGCTCTTGAATGAGATCAAGAATCATGCAAAGAACTATGATCAAAGTAATACCTAGTATATTCGAATTAGATTTTCATATTTCAGATCATTGCACCTATTATCAATTTTTTGGCATTTCGAATAGCATAACCAAACATAATAAAATAGCAAGGAATAAAAAACAATGCCTAACATGATAAATTTGAACAAAAATATCGAACGAAAATTCTTGATTTCATTAGACTGAAAGGAAGTGGAAACTTGTTCTTTTTATAAATGTTAGTTGAACACCTACATAACACATCAAGAGAGACACCGAACATATAACAAAGACATCAATATATCACTTATGATAGCTGAATAGTTATACACATCAAGAAATCATACAATAGCAAGGGAGACATACTGGTAAAGTTACAACCAAATCAAATTTATTTAAATTATACATTTAAATACGTAAACCAACATCAAGATATGATAAAATAGCAAGGAACACCTACATAACATGTCACTGCCAATTCACCAAAAATAATGGTTCGAGAGGAAAGAGGGAGAACTCACCAATCAAGCACAGCGAGGCGCGGAATGAACGAGAGCACAATACCACCGAACAGAGATCAAAGAGGGGACTGAATGAGAGCACGAAGTGAGACCCGAGAGGAGCAGAGGCACATAATGAAATGGTGCAAGACAACCGAACAGGACCAGAGTAGGGCAGCGCTACCAGGGAGCAATGTAGTGCGAGGACGACTTGTTGGAGGTTGGGGATTTAGGGGGCGGTGACTGGAGAGAGACGAAGAGACCAGAGAGAGAGAGTTGAGAGCAACGGAACAGAGACGCCATATTTGTTGGGGGTTGGAGATTTGGGGGCCGGTGACCGGAGAGACGGCGCGACCAGAGAGGAGAGACGAGAGTATAGAGGAGAGACGACGAAGAAGATGAGATCGAATCGCGCGGTGGGTTTGCTTGGTTAGGGCTTTCGGTGGTGGGGAGGACGAGACGAGGGGGGTTTTGGAGGGGGTAAAGAGAAATCTCGAGATTTGTTGTCACAAATCTCGAGATTAGATGAACGGGTATAACAAAATAAAGTTTTGGTGGGAATGTTGGCGCCATTTTTCAGAGACGGAATTTAATTCCGTCTCTAATTCCTTCTCTAATTTCGTCTCTGATCCGTCTCAAATTCCGTCTCTGAATGTTTCCGTCTCAATTCCGTCGCTAACTTTTTAATTTAGAAACGGAACTTATTCCGTTTCTAATTCCGTTTCTGATTTAGAAACGAATCTTATTTCCGTTTCTAATTTCGTTTCTGATTTTTTTTTTTGTAATGTAAACCAATATGATGGGTTTATTATACCTTCAATGGTTTTGCAAATTACCCATAACTAAATGTATCAACAACAAGGTTTATCAAAGGTATAAAACATTGAATAATTCAGAAAGAGAAATATATCAAATAATTCAAACATTACAAAATGATATGACTGAAGCCAAAAACAAATTGAGCCAATGGCAACATAGATGAGTGAATTTGTAAATCAAAGGAAATTGTCGTCTCAACCTTATCTTACTATATATAAAAAACAACGGCTATAATATTAAGAAATAGTAAGTAGATGGATGAACCCAAAATGTCAGATCAATTAGTTCCTAGAAAAGAAATAGAAGCAGAAATAGAAAAAGAAATTGAAGTAACAAAAAATAAAACTCTTAATAAAAAGAGTAATAAACCAAATAAAGATAAACTAGTTCATGTAGAACCACCATTCCCTTACCATTTACAAGTTAACAAAAATGCTAAGAAATTGCAGGAAGAAAAATAAATATATAATAAGTTATAGAAAGTGGTAGTTAAAATACCTTGTTCTAAATGTACCTAAGTATTAGAAATTTATAAAATATTTATGCACTAATAAGATTCAGGCTAATGAAAAAGTGAGTCTAGGAGAACATATGAATTTCTTATTCCATGTATGATTGAGAACATAGGAATTTTTAAATCATTGTGTGATTTGAGAGCCTATTGGACTAAGTGTTTTATCACTTAGACTCCGTCCTAAGATTTTGATGTCAACAAATAATGTGAAATGGTACTAACACGTTTGTTAAGTATTTCAGCGCATGTAACATTGTTAGAACTCACAAGATCGAAGGCTACTAATTTGACTTCAAATGAAATGGAAGGAATAAGAATCGAAAAACTCATAATTTGATCAAGGCCAGGAAAAGCACCAGAAAGCATATATGGAGTTATGTACATCAGGTGTAAGGTATAAGAGTTCAACTATATGAGCCAAATGCATTAGATTCATGCATTTCATAAATTTCATATTTTCAAAAACCTAAACACATGCATTTCATGATCTTCAAATCCTTAATTTTAAAAATATTTAAAATCAAGCAAATATGTTGTATGGCATGAACTTGAGGTGTGCAAACTATTGGTTTTGGTTTTGAATACAACGGTATCATTTTGGATGGTTTTTATCACCTGAAAAATATTTGTAGAAAACTCCCTAGAATTGAATGATATGGATTTTTTGATTTTAACTTTTGAGAAATCATTTGGATGAAATTGGCATGTTCCTTAGGTCATACCAACCTTGGAAAGACCATGTTCAAGTTTAAAAGGAATTGTTACCAAGAAAATGGGTTTAGAGCGTCAAACTAGAAATAGTTATTTTTAGGCCCTTATTGTTGGTGATCGCTCGACCACTACGTGAATTGCACCCTAGGTCCTTTAGTACGCCCCAAGAATTGGTGGAGCGCATTCCCCAGCTGCATGACAACTTTTTAAAGTAAACAATATACACCTTTAATTTGAATTGGTGGATTGTCTTGGACCCTTGGATCACCATAATGGTTAAAAAATACTCAAAATTGTATGGAGAGACCACTATATACATTTAAAATAAGTTTCTGATCTTTCCAACACACACATACAGAAAGAGAGCAAAAATATAGAGTTTTTGCAACTCAAGTGAAGATCAAACATATGCACTTAATTGAGAGCTTTTAAGGCTGATCTTATGCATATCAAGTGAGGTAAACAGAAGTATTTTATAGTACTCAACACGCTATCCAAAGCGGTTCAAATCATCTTGACATCTTGGTGTGTAAGATTTCATTTTTCTTTACACTGTTGTGCTTAATCTATATCTTACTGTTAAGGATTTGTGTAGGCACCATATGTGATAGATTTTGATATATTCATATAATGTGTTGTGTTTAATATCAACTCTAGATAAGACCTAGAAAAACTTGCACCTATAAAGTCGAAACTTGAATCATTATTATGCATGTGAAACTAGAAAAACACATAGAGCCTAACCTATACTTATAATGGCTGTTTTTCTTTGAAGTGTATGTGAAACACTACTGAAATAAGGTTTGAAACTTACTTTGAATTTTACATAAACCTGAGAATTTGGTTGCACTTACTTGAGCTTAATTGTAACCCTTCACAGTGCGTTGAATCAACTTGAAACAAATTTGTGCTTAACTTATATTCATTTTTCTGGTTCCATGCTTATGTTGTTTTGACAACATAACTACAAGGGCTTTCTTCATAATCTTAAATCTATTTGTAACCACGATTTCGATTGTACTTACTTGAGCTTAATTGTGATTTCTCAAAGTGTATTTAATTGACTTGATACCAAATTGTGCTTAATCTATATTTGTTTGTGTGGTTCCATGTTTATGTTGTTTTGACAACATATTTACAAGGTTTTTATTCTTAATCTTAAATTTATTCGTAACCCGAGGTTATCACTGCACAACTTGAACTTAAACTTGTATTTTGCACTGATTCATTAATAAACCACTTTTAGAACCAACTAAAGATTAATATATATTCCTTTTTTTGGTTTCAATATTGAGAGTTAGCATATAAAAATTGATTTACGAGGCATCTCAATTAGAAAACTCTCACTTGCATTGTCTTCATCTTAGGATTACATCTGGCTTATGAGAGGAGAACTTCTTACATCGCGTTACTTTTCATAAGTGCTAAATCATTTTTTAATTTGTAAGTGTTGTGAGGACTATTGGTGAATAGGCCATGTTCTGAATCTTATTGGTGTATAGGAGGTTGCAAAGCCTATTAAGGAATAGGCAAGGTAAAGTCCTAGTTGCATTTAGGCAAGTCAAATTTCTAGTTATGGCTAGGAGGTTGTAAAAGTTCTTACTGTGTTAAGGCCATTATAAGAGACTTAGTGGAGACTAGGCATATTAAGCTTGCCAGCTTAGGTTTCTTCACTTATTGGAATATAAGTGTTGGTTGAAAATCCTAACCTGGGAGGTTAGATAGTGGATGTAGATTCAAGGGATCTTACCACTATAAATCGATTGTGTATTTCCATATTTTCTACCCCTTATCCTACTGTAAAATTTCACACTTGAATCATTCTGACACATTTCTATTTCTATCAATACTATATGCGCTCTTCTAGTTTGAGTTTACAAGAAAACTTTGGACATTTGCAAAGAAACTTGTAAAAATATAAATTTGCCAACACACCCCACTCTTGGGTGAGCTTCAATTGGTATTAGTGCAGGTGTTTTTCATATCCGACTTTTAATCCTAGAGCTTAAGATCAATTGCAATGACTTTTGGTGTTGATGCTACCATTCCACATATGTTTAGGAATTTTGTTTTTTGGAGCTGGAGGATTAGGTTTTGAACATACCTTATAACTCAATCACTTGAGATGTGCAACATTTTAGAAAATGGTCCATACAATCCATGTAGAGTTGTGAATAATGTTGAATGGCCTAAGCCAAAGAAAAAATGGAATAGGGAAGAAAAGAGGCTAGTGAGACTTAAAGATGAAACTAGACATCTTTTTTTTCCTAGCATACCCTATGTCATTAACATTAATATGGATATGTTCATCATGTAGAGATAAAGGAACAAAGAGTCACTAGATAGCATTGAATCGTCACACTTGCTAGGGTACAATAAGAAGTTGGACTCGTGACAATCACTACAAATCTCTTTTAATTTTCTCCATATTTCCCTAAATCAAATACACGAAAAAGATGCTTACATACATGAAGATTTTAGACCCATGGATTCTTATGAGCTCAATCATGATGATGATTATGATGATGATAATGATGGTGATAGGTCCATGAGCTCTCAAGCTCGTGAAAAGAATTGAAGTATTGATTCATTCAATAATGTTGATTGCCTTCATGAATCCTTTTTCGATGAATTGTCCACATTGAGCAAGAATCTTGAACTACACTTAGAAAATCTAATTAAAGAGAGTGACAATCTTAAGAACATGATTCAACTTGCATTAGATTAGTTAATGAATCTTCATAACATGTTTGATAAGATTCTTATGTTGAATGAGAGCATTCTTGAAGAAAACAAGGCCTTAAAGAGCTAAAATCAAGTTCTTTAAGAGGGACTAGATGAATGAACAATGTTTGGAACAAAAGTCACTAATGAGAAGGAGAATTTGAATTGTAGCTTTGCCTAAAGACACATAAGTTTCTACATTTAGAAGCTCAACTAAGTCTAGGAAGTCTTACAAGTTCAAAGCATGTCATAGACTAAATTGGACTTAGTCTAGAAAGAAGTTTCACATTAAGGCTTGGGTACCGAAAAAACCCTCGTAGCAACTAAGACTACCAAATCCAAAGAAATATGTTTTCCAAAGTCCATGATACATAGATTAAACTAGACTTACTTTGGAACATGAGTTAGCCTAGGTGATAGATTGATATGTGAGAATTAAGTTCAACTTAGGTGTGTCAAGTGAATTTGAGTTTGGATACTTTTTAATGAAAAATGTGTAGACCCTAGCAGTTATACCTAAGAACCAAACAATTATACGAACCAAAATGGGTTTTTAGTAAAAAAAAAAGAATGAGAAGGGAAAGATATTGCGAAATAAGGCTAGGTGGGTTGCACAAACCTACAATCAAAAGAAAGGAATTGGCTATGAAGAAGCCTTTGTACTGAAAGTAAAACTAGAAGTAATTCAACTGTTGCGTGCTTATGCTTGTTACAATGGTTCTTACTATACCAAATGGATGTGAAACATGCATTTTTAAATGGCTTCATCAATGAACAAGTATGTGTAGAATACCTACCAGGTTTTGAAGTCCATTCTTACCCAAGTAATGCTTATCGTCTTTAAAAGATCTTATATGGATTGAGGCAAGCTCATAGAGCTTGGTATGATATGCTAAATGCATTTCTTCTTGATAAAGGGTTCAAGGAATGAACATTAGATCCAACATTGTTCATTTTGATAAAAAAATGTTATAGGCTCCTTACTTAAATATAGGTTGATGACATCATTTTTTGTGCATTCAATACATGTTTATGTGATGAATTTTCATCTTTCATGAACAATAATTTGAAATGAGCATGATGGGTGAACTAACATACTTCTTAAGTTTTCAAATCAAGCAATCCAAGCACGAGATTTTCAATACATGTTTATGTGATGAATTTTCATCTTTCATGAACAATAATATGAGAGACATGCTTAACAAATTCAAATTTGACAATTTGAAGGCATGTAATGCTCATAGTAGTTCTTCTATCATAAAAATGGACAAAGACCAACTAGGAAGGCCCATAGATCCTATACTATATCGTGGCAATATAGGTAGCCTCATTTACTTGATCGCTAGTTGACCTGATATTCTATTTAATGTGTGTCTATATGCTAGGTTCCAATCCGAGCCTAAAGAATCACATTTGATATGTGTCAAGCATATATTTTGTTACTTTAGTGGGACACAAGACTTAAGATTGTTGTTCAACAAAGCCAAAATTTTTGAACTGATAAGTTTTGTTAATTATTGTTATACGGGGAGTCTAGTTGATAGGAAGTGCATTTTAGGATTCTGTCATTTGCTAAGAACTTCACTAATATCATGGTTTAGCAAAAAGCAAAACTTTGTTACTTCGTCCACCATCGAATTTGAATATGTTGCTGATGGAAGTTGTTGTGCTCATGTCTTGTACATGAAGCTACAACTTATGGATTATCAAATTCAAGTTGGTTGTGCTGAAATCTAATGTGATAACAATAGTGCAATCAACATACCAAAAAAAGCCGGTGTTAGATTCCCGTACTAAACACATTGAAATTAAGAACCATTTCCTTTGTGACCACGTGCAAAAGAGGGATGTCAAACTGATTTTTTTTTCCACTTAAGACCAACTAGCTGATATTCTCAATAAGCCATTGCCTAGAGACTAAGTTTCTAATATTTGCCAAGAATTAGGCATGAGTCATGATTTTGACCTTCTGAGTATGATGTAGCTCCTTTAAACCTTGTTATATATTATTACTGAGGTCTCCATGGAGTATGGGTTGAATCCGAGGTGTTTCTAAAAAATCTAATTTTTTTACCGAAAATTCCAGAAAGTAATTACTGCATTAGGTCTTCTTAGTTTATGTGTTAGGCTCACCTAGTTAGAGTGATGGGTCCATCTTAAAAGCATGTAAGGTCACTTCATAAGTGAACTACTGGCACTTCATTAAAATAAACGTGCACATAGTGGCATTCATTCCGATCAAAGATTAAGCAAATTACTTTAATTAAATGAAAAAAAATTACTTGAAACACCAAACGTGAGTCTTCGATGTGTTCTCTTCCTTAAATATTCTTGTTCTCAAGAATAAAGTAGAACTATGGTAATCTATAACAATGGCTGCAAATGGGTGGTATTGTACGAGTTTGTCATGTTCTAATACTTATTTATACTCCTACGACATTTTACAAGACAATAAGAAACCCTAATAGACAATTTCACCCGAAATAGAATTATAACTTTCTATTTTCTTTAGCCTTAGTGTTGTCCAATAGTGATCCAACGCTGTACGTGTAACACCACGGTGCCATGACTGTTTTAGCCACTTTGTGCACTTTTTCCTCATTAAGTAGACTTGATGCCTTGTGTATCCTTTCCCAACGCTGACCCTAACCATCCAATGCAGTGCCATTGCGCTAGCCATCATTACTCATTTTTCTCCTTGCCTCAATCTCCCGCAATGTGCCTTCATCTCCCATGCAGTCCACATTGCTAACTCTCTTAGCCACAGTGTCAACCTCACTTTTGTGTATTTTAGTCTCGTTTCTTCACAAATTCCCTTGTTTCTCTCCTTTTTGCCATGTATACATGAAAATACATAAATAACATCAATTAGAGCTTATTTCGGAATATTTAGGATAATTATAATACTTAGCTAATTCTATATATAAGTCTAAATAATCACTTATCAATACAGACATACGAACACACTCATACATTAATCAAAATACGTCGGCCTTAAACCATAAGCCTAACTCGGGTTAATTAGTGTTTGGATTATTGTAATAACCTATTTAAAGACACATGTCATTACAATCTTCCAATTTAAAGAAATTGCATCCTCAAAATTAAGAGTACATTTACAAACTATCTTTAGCATTGAATATAAAGAGGAAACTGGTTCTTATATAACTCAAATCTACCAAGCATGGTCATATGTGTGATCTTTAAAATCATAATATAATTTGTTGAACATTCCCATAACCTTTGATCTTTGATTTATACTTATATATTATGAAGTCTACAAAACCTTATAAATTTAATTTTGAACCATTATAACTAGAGATGTTACTATTTCATCAATCTTTTTAGAAATTATTCTCTTAATTTTTGGATCTTTCACTCAACTACTTATCCAGCTTAGATATGCATCCTTTCGATCAGTTATATATATGGCTAAGTTAATCATATTATGCCAAAACTGAGATCTTTATCTTGAACAGTGAATAAGTTAAACATATACACAAGTTACAAAGGTAGAGATTAGAACCAACTCTAACTTTTTTTTTGTCACTCCTATTACTATATAATATGTATTCAATTTCTTCAAATATTCTTCAAATCTCTCTAAACAATTATTTCCTTGTTCCATGTTAAGAGAATAATGAACCGATACTGAAAATAATAATACAATGACTTTATTTATTCATTTACCAGAGTTCTTAAGATATCTTCCATTACTATGTCACCAAACTCATAATATCTAGCTCGGCTCCCATATGAGCACCAAAATAACAATTCCATTACAACTATATTATACTTCTCATTCAATGATGTGCTAGCAAAATTCATGAATCATCATTACTCTTCTTTATGAAGAAAATATTCAGAATCTTATAAAATACTATTAGTCTCTTATTATTCTTTTTATATTACAATTCCATTCTTGAACTATTCTCTCAAATTTAAGATTGATAGTCATTCATTATAACTACATTCATTCATATCAGCTACAATATGAAAAATGATAAAAACTATAGTTCAGTATTCAATATGCCATGCACCATTAATACAAAAAGTTTAAATTAACTTCCATATGCATTTAAGTAGTTTCATGATCTTCCTTTGCAACGACATCAACCTGTCCTCGAGCTAGTTTCACACACTAGCTGCTGACTTTGGTTGGAGCAAAGGAAAATATTGTGGAACATGCCCAGGCCGTCCACATTAATAATAGATAAACCTAGGTATTTATGGAGCAGCACTAGCTTGTGAAAATATCTATGAAGCAGTTGGTTGATAACTATACTAACCTCTTCCTCTACCACTAAAATGCAGTGGTGGTATGCTATGTCTTACTACTGAAGCTTGTGTAGTAGAAGGAACTGGTGCATTACCATATGCATTTCCATTAGACATAGCTAACTATAAAAGATGATTTACCCGGAAAACTTTTCTTTTCCTTCTACTAAGAGAGATTTCATGAACATTTAATTTGACAAGTCAGTGTTGGCTAAATATATACATATCTTGTAGCCCTCTCACTACCCAAAAATCGAGGAATTGGTGGTGGAATATGCATTTCTCCAAGTGCTTTGCTAACATAATTACCACCTTCATTGCACTCTCTAATATTAATGCTTAGCCGATATGAGGGTAAAATGAAACAATAAATCAAATTTCATATTTCATACTCTAAAGGGATTTATCAATCTTTTTCTCCTTATGCTCAATTATTTCAAGAGAAAACTCACTCAGCTGAGTGAATCGTTTCTCATACAATTGCACAGTTATGTCTCCCTAAGTTAGACTGATAAACTTAATCTTCTTCCTAATTCTCAAATACTTAGGAAAATATTATTTATAAAACAATATCATAAACTGAGGCCAACTATTAATTCTCTTTCCTTCTTGTTCTAAGGAATTCCATCACTTAAGAGCCACATCAATAAAAAAGGTGACCAATAAGTCAATAGTTAGACAGTGTTTTATGGTACATTTTAGGGTGATTTTAAATTTTAAAGGCTATATAACATTTGGTTTTCTCTTGGTTTTGTAATTTCAGGTTATATTTAGAGTACTTGAAGTAATGGAAGAAAAAGTTAAGAAAATAAAATATTTAGTCAATTGGAAAAAAGTGCAAGTGAGTCAGCAGTCAATCAGGTGTGATACACGAATTATCAGACAAATTGGTGAAGTACAAAGACTAATCTCCACATATGTGCCCAGTGAATCGAGATCTTTGGGGGATTCGTTGACGAATTGCTGGTGTCGATTTCAAGTTTTCGATGCAAATTGAGGAATTTCATTTTGATTGGATATGCAGTACCAAGATTACTATATATGTGAACCAAGGTCTTTGAAGTAGATTTCCCTTAAATATCCTAGATTGTATTTCATTGCTTTTGCAGCCATATTATTCCATATTTATTGCTTCCATATTTATTAGTTTAGTTTTACAGTTTTTTGTTTTAGGAGATGAGTTGAAAATTCAAAGTATTAATTAAAAGGCATTTATCAATGTCTTTTATTTTCTTTATTGTGATGTTGATTATGAACATAAGTGAGTAATTTATTAATGTAAAAAAAGTTCGAACAAGAATTTAATCCATTTTGTAAAATAGTTATAGATATGTCGCCAATTGTGTTACATTTTAGTATGATATTACATTAAATTCTAAGACTTTTATCACCATTCATACTCTAAAACCTTTGTTTCTCTAATTCCAGGGTAAATATAGGCTATAGGATAAGAAGAAGTGATTTCCTACAAAAATCCATTTATAAAGCTAGAGAAAGGCTTTGTGCCATTCAAGCTCCTCCAGGTGACCTTAAATCGCCAAATAATCGATAATCTTAACTCAAAAAGATCAAGGGAAACTCATTAAGAACATCATTGCATTCGAGGTCTTGTAAAGACCCAGGATAAAAACTATGTTCAAACTCAAAGGAGAAGCCAACGCCTTCATTGAGCCTTAGGATGCATAAACGGTAATGTTAAGGCATTGGACTTTAGTAGAGAGTGAATCAAAGGAAAAGCAGAGCATTGTAGTGCCTCCTCTACGATTACTAGCACCTTGGCATTTTACACATATGACTCTGGAAAGATCCATTGATTGGGAGTTTCTTATTTTTTGTCTTTGCAAGATTCAAGATTAGATTACCTCGTATCACACTTCTACTATAAATAAGAAACCCTAAAACGACTTTATAATTCTCCTCTCTTCTATCTCTCTTTTATTCTTAGATCATAACTCTCCAAGGAAGGGAGCGGACTCTATTTATGTTTTATCAGTCAATTTTTATTTATTTTGTATTATTTTATTTGTCTATATGTGGCTATGTTTCACGTCCTAGACCAATGTGATTGAGCAACATGAATTTAAGGATTCAGGAGGTTTTATGGCTTTAGTTCTAATAATTTTTAATTCAAGTTTTTATATTCTTGATTAAATTGATTTTTAAAGTTTAAAAGTTTTTTTTCTTTTTAGCGGTGCAAGGGCACATGTGCTCTGATTTTGGAAAAGGCTATCACCAGTAATTTTACCATTGCTCGATAACAGAGATCATGTTAGGTAGCAAGTGGGGCCTTTTGTCTTAGCAATCAATGTGTTTTGTGTCATTGAGATATAAGAAAGTTAGTGGCGTATTATAATCTCCACGTGGTAGGTCAAAGATTTGACGCTAGTTACCACTCATAATAGGTGTTATCTAGGAGTTTAATGGTGCTAGTTTGTTGAAAATATATGGAACATCCATGATGTTTAGTGCCAAAACAATAAGCCTATAAGCCTATCTATGGAAATTAGTGCCTTAAGAATGTTTTATAATCAACAAACAAATCTGATCCTTTGAATTGCAATTGACATAGTGTTATAGAATTTTATGTTAGGTTTTTGGAGTTCATACGCTGCGGAATATTCAATTTTTTTTTTGAAAAACCCCAACAAGATCAAAAATAAGTTCCATTAAACTAAATCTATGAAAGTAAATCATACCTTATTCCGTGATTTCTATTTTGATTGTTTGATTTTCAAGACATGTGTGCGTCCTCAATCAGAAACCCACACATGAACAGTGATCACAATTTGGAGTGCTAGCCTAAAGAGAGATTGAAAACGATTTTTTTCTCTCCCTAAATCCATATAACTCAAAGATTGTGACATGAGAATCTTATGTCTTTTTTTATGGTTTCACCCTTTATTTATATGTGTAGATAAGCCTCACTTAAAATCCTATTCGTAATACAACTATTGTATTTAGGCAGTTTAAGCAAATTAAACATACGCCCATATTCATACATTATCATATAACAAATCATAACGGCTTTTATTTCATGAATTTTATCTTACAAAATTCATTACTTTAGACCAATTGAAATTGTGCAAAGTCATTCTTTGTGTGCGACCCAATAGGTTTATGCGACGTTGGCAGTGAAGCAAAAACCATTTGGTACACAACTCATAAGCGGTCTCTAGCAAGGCATTATGACTACCCAAGTAGCATGAATATCAACATCGATAAAACCTAATTAATAACATATATCATGCCCTTTTGTCATATCATATCATTTGATTAAACATAAGGCATTGAAAGTCACCCTTAATGTTCAATTGTACTAGTTTCAATCTTTAGGTAAACTGAAAAACATCCAAGTGACATTGATCATATCAATTCACATGGACTAGGCCATTATCAGTCTAACTTGTCGAAGGATCCACTAGTATCTCTCTCTATACGAGAGTGAAAAATTATATCTTGATTACACACCTTCACATATTATTCACACGATAACCAATTACAATCTTTATAATTGTCCGATTAAATACAACATTTGATTTTGTTAAATTATCATGCTCCTAATATTGAAGCCTATGGTAATCTCAAGTCGAATGACTAAAGGATATACCTATCACGAGTAACAACTATGACTTAATCTATGTGGTGTTCTCATAGCGGGTCGGTCCAGTACCTTATTCTTTAAAAAGTACTCATGATATTGAATTGTATCCTTATATGCTTGATCATCATATGACAATCAATAAAGATTCACACTAGTCTAATTTCATTATAGTTCCCATTATAATAACCGAAAAGGGACATTTAGAATATTTTTAATAAATACGCATGGATCTTACTATAAGGTAAAAATGCAGTCACTTATAATAAAACAACAAATAAACCTCTATTTTCCTAACTAAAATTATAAGATAAATAATGCTTGTAGATTTACCATTTAATAGTTACTGATTTCCCATTTTTCAAAGTAAAAGTGTTTCTTTTCTTTGCATTTATTTTATAGTATCATTAAGTTTTGTTTTCAAGAAACCCTTGTTTTCATTTGACCTAAAAAGAATATCCTTATCCCAGTGGGTTCGACCTTGTACTTACCTCACCAAAAATCTAAGGTAGTCGGTGAATTTGACATTATTTTTTGTGCCTTCGATAGGGTATACACATTTCTACGCCATTGTTGGGGATTAGTGCTAATTCATTTTCTTTTAGTTTAGATTAGTTTAATTTTCTTTTAATGTTGTAGGACTTTCCACATACATTTTGGTTCCACTTGATCCGACACCTGACCGAACATATAGGAAAAAGAATAGAAATAGCAAAAGGAAAGAAATATCGCAGGTGACTATTGATTTAAATGGAAGAGGTCATAATCTTCTAGTTGCATAGGATGCAGTGCAGAACAAGGTGTAGAATGCGAGGCATGAACTAAGGCAGGAAAGAACGCTCACATCTAGGGAGACGAGTCAACACCTTAGAAGGTCATTACCCTTATGTATCGAGTATCCAACTTCTGCTGAACAACTAGAGCTTAAATCGAGGTTGAAATACAACTTGCTTGATTTTCAAAAAAAAAGAATGAGGATACTTAAAAGTTCCTCATAGAATTTGAGATGGTGGTAGTAAGCATGAAGCATGTTAGAGTTGATGTTGAATTTGTGAGACTAAAGGCATTTCCCTTTATCTCAAAGATACTGAATAGGATTGGTTATTTCACTTACCAACCGATTCTATCACGAACCAGAATGAGCTACATCAAAAATTTCAAGACGCTTACATGCCAGCCAGGAGGATTACTCAACTTAGGATATAAACATCTCACATTGTTATGAAAAATGAGGAATCATTTTCAAAGTATTAGGAAAGGTTTAAGAGATTGTGCATGGAGTGTCCTCAACATGGTCTCAATGAGAAGGCCTTGATGGAAAGCTTCTATGAAGGGCTAACTTAAAATGAAAATAGAGAACTCCCTACTTGTGCAATAATCTAGTAGATATCGCACTTCTAGAGGCAATAATGTACATTGAGAAAGTAGTTAATCAAGCCAAGTATTATGATTTGACTAGGGAAAGAAGAGCAACAACAACTTGAAGGGAAAGTCGATTTGAGAGTAATTTGTCAAAACTCAAAGCTAAGATGAAACAAGTGATGGTTATAACATGGGCAGAGAAAATCTTTGGTATATGATTAGAGCGAAATCATTTCATGGACACGTGTCCCCAACTTTTTAAGGATGATAGGGTAGTCAAGCTGAAAGTATTTATTGCATGCTATGAGATACACATATAGAGTAAGCTATGTTGATCTAGGATCATTTATTAACATCATTTCATCATCAGTTTTCTCATGTATGGATGACCAAGTTTTGAGGCATTCCAAAATCATCATTCATTTAGCTCACGGATCTTCAATCCGACCAATCGAGATGTTGGAAGATATGAATGTTTGTATAAAAAAGTTTGATTTTTCTCGTAGATTTTCATGTCATTGATATGAAGGTTACACACATGTCCAATCATGTGTCTATTTTGTTAGGCTATCCATTCATAAAAATAGCGAAAGCAAAAATAGATGATTTTTCTATTCAATTTAATTAGAGCATGATACTATGGTTATTCATTTTATATTCCTTACTATTTGGACTTACCTACTAACATTTGCGCCATGTACGTAGTTTTTTCTTCATCTAATACTGAGTCGCATGATCCTATATAAACCTTTTTAGATAACTAGAAGAGGATAGGCAAAAATGAACAAGAAACAAATAGGAGAAAGCAAGGAGAGAAAGAAGGAATACCCGACTATTTGTTATCAATGGACGACAACAAATATCAGAAGATATATACTATGAAGTTAGAGTCAGAACAACCAAACAACATTTTTGTATCGCGCAAGTTGAGCATAACAAAAGAACTGGGAGTTGTCAAGCGATGAGAAAAAAATTAAATCATCAGGCGAAGATGTAATCAAGCAACCAATTGAAATAATTTACTAGAACTATAGATAGCTCTAGGTCGTGGTAACATTGGGCCATCCATGTTAAATTCTAGCACTTTGTGGGAGGCATCCTACATTTAATTTTTACGAATTTAATTTATTTAAAATTCAATAAATTTTTATTTCTATTAAATCTTTATAGGTTAAATCAACTAGTTAAATAAAGTGTTTCGTTAATTAATGAATTTCTCAATTCTTTTTAATTTTTGCAGAAATCTTGCGAAAAAATTAGAACATGGATTGTTTTGCATGCATCAAAATCCAAAAGACATTTAATGATGTAATTTAAGGTAGGTATGATTTAAATTGATGTAGTTTCATTAGATCATAAGTTTTCACCAAAAAGTATACACAATAATTAACATTAATATGAAAATTTTGCAATGAGTTCCTTTTTTGAAGGCCAATGATTTTTGAGTTTCGTGTGTTAATAAGTAAGGCGTTCGAACGATGCCGGCCAGATACAAAAAGGTAAAGTGGAGCCATTGATGTCCTAGCAATGTGAGAGAACACGTAAGGCGCTACCACGACACTGAAAGGTAAACTGGATAAGAATTCTAGTTTTAGAAATGGGGGAGTACCCTATCTTCTTTCCCAAAATCATACCTTAATGCCTCCATACCAACTTCTACTCCATAAAACCCACTTCTAATAACTAAATCCTTTATTTTTTAGCTATAATCTTACTATTTTTCTATTCTCCATTAAGTGGTGATCATTTTGAACCGTGAAACTGAGTAATTGGAGAGTGCCTCTATGAAGCTGAAACTAAGGAGTTGCAAAAATAATAGTGCCTAAGGCATCAATTAGTCGAAGAAAGCTCCTGCGAGCTTTTGGGAACTCATTCCCAAGTCTGTAATATCTAGAAACTTCCTATTCTTTTTAATTTTTTTTTTGGGTGTCCTTCAGCCAATTTAAGCAAAATATGTGTTTTAGGAGTCAAATTGGTCTTTAGAACCAAAAGGCTTTTGATTATGAGAATATTTTGAGTGGTTTTGTCAGTTTACTTTTAATTTTTGATCAAATTTGAAAAATTCCAATTATTCGATAAAATGCCAATGTTTGTGGAAATCTAGGAATTTCAAGTCTTGTTTTTTTTTTTAAATGATCCAATGAAATTAAATTAATCAATGTAATTTGAATTAAGTTAAAGGAATTAGCGTCAGGTTGTTATCAAAATAGGAGTTTCCAAAGTTCTAATTTTTGTTGAAAACTCATCGACGCTATCAACTCTTTTGTTTAAATTAAATTTAGTGATTGATTGTTGAAATGTATGTGTGTGGTGAGTTGATTGAAATCTTTTTTAAATCGATTTGGATTGATTGGACATTTTTTTAATATTTCAATACTTTGAAAATGAATTTTCATCAAATCTTGTCGACAAAATGATTGACTTGGATTTCCAATGCCACAAGTAGTTCTGGATAAACTATCATGTTTGAATCAATACGGTTATGATTGTCGAGTGTTTTGGACTAATATGCTCGCTATTGTTGCGCTATGAAAAAAATGCATGTTATTGTGTGTTTATTGGTATCTTTTTTATGTTTTATGGATAAAGTAGAGTGTAGTGGTTCCGCAGGTCCTAGCTGGAGGATGAGTAGTCGATTATCGCCACTGATAGATAGAATCCACCTACCTAGTGCATCCAATCCTTTTGATGAGTTCTTTTTTATGATTGATAAGGCCTAAAGGAGATTTGATAATGATTCGAACAAGAAGAAAATAAACCCTTTACTGAAAAGGTGTTTAGTAAAAAGAACCCCAAATACGAGAGGAGAGTGAAATAAATAATTCGAGAGTGGGGATGTGTGTTTTTAACAAGAGACTATGAAAGCTTAGCCTACCACCCCATAACCTAGACCTTATTAAAAGATGTGAGCAGATGGTTCGTGAGTTCTATGCAGATAATTCGAGAGCGTGCGGGTGAGCGGAGTGATGGTAAGTTACACTCCTGAGGCCATTAACACCTACTATGGCCTACCTACTTTCGATGGCTTTGAAAGGTCTTATTTCCAACAATCGAGATTTTTTCTCGACTCTCATTTCGCTTATTACACTGTTCGGGCAGTTCTGACTTGTTTCCCACGTCATGATTAGGTATATTACATTTTTCACTACCCTAAGCATATAATTAAGACAAATTTTAAGAATACTTTAAGGCATGGTCTTACTTTGTCAACACTTCACTCAACCCCACCAATCAGCATGGCAAGGTGATACAACCCCGATGTTCATTTCTATACCATATTTGGGTTGGTGTCGGTCGCATTGATGGGGGACATAGTATTCACGAGGTTATTAAAGAATGCATGACTAAAATGAAAAAAGAAATTACACTTTCCCATCCTTATCATTGTCCTATGCCACCGGGCGAAATTCCCTCTCACCGGTTTATAGTTTGATATCCCATTCCAATCGACCATAGACAATGATGATATCTTTTAATTCGGTAAATTAGAGGAGGAGGAGGAGTTAAATAATATGAAAAATAGCATAGGAGAGAGCACGAGTAGCAATGAGAATGCAACAGCAAAAGTGGCAAGAGTCTCATATGAGGAAAGTCGTTGAAAGGAGGAGGGGATCATCTTCTTCTGCATTACATCCACCAGAGACAATATCAAGATAGATGTCCAATGAGGAGATGATTATCCATTATTAAAGTTTTTGAAACCAGATGAACTAACACGCATATATCAATACTACACAAGAATCGATATTGCAGTAAGACTTGAATGTCTTCCTCCGAGTAGGCTTAACCTAATATATTTAACAAATTGATAAAAAAACAATTATAATGATCTATTGTTCTCATAAACCTTAAGTAATGAACAATGATCAACACAATGGCAAACTTAAGTATTTTTTAGACTGAGTCTATCTACTCTATCTAAGGATTTAGTCTTAAATATATTACAACTCGGAATACCTTATCGTCTCCAATTTTATATTATGTTAAATCAACAAACGTTCAATAATGAAGTCTTCTATTCCTATAAGAATTTTGACTTGTCATCTTCATAAAGTTATTATGTCCTTTACGCACCTTTCTCTCAGATTTGTAGTTGTAATCTATCTTGAAGTTCTCTCCTTGCAGTATCAAACTTCTTCACTATTGTAGACTAAAATTGACAATTTCTTAGTTGCAATATAAAACACATATTTTCTATTCCCAGTTTGACTTATGTTCTGTCTTTATCTTTGACACTTAGTTTGACATTATGATCTTCATTGGAATTTATATTATAATTTATCTTTGAGTTCTATATATACTCGGACATCTTTCTGAGTCCGGCTTCCATTTTCATCGCATCATTTACCAAACTAACTTAACTTCTTTTTTGACATTAAACTGCTAACATGGATACACCAATCCAAACGAAGTAAATTATAATCTAATAATCTCCCCATTTGACTTAAATTGGTCAAAAGAAAAAAATAACAAGATAACCTAAATTTTTAGGAACTTCATAAAATGTATTGTTACCAATAGATCAAAGTAACCACACTTAAAAGTAAAACCCCAAATATAATCATCAACCAATAAGTACATCTAGGAAACACAGTTTGAAAAACATAAAAGTTCATGAACATACAGTCAAAAATACAGAAAAAAATTGAACTTTTCTCATTCGCTCCCCCCTTTTTGACTAACTACGTCAAAGAGATTACAACTAAGTGTTATTCAGCCACCTTAATGGTTGAAGCTCTATGTTAGCAATGTCCACGTTTTCTTCAAGTGGTCCTATTTGTCCAACAATATCATCTCAGTCTGTCGTTAAAAATGTAATGCGATCGAAAGAGTAATCGATTAGCCCCAGGTGTTTCTCATTACCACAAGAGAACATGGTTGTTGGACAGGTTCTTCTAATATTGGAGCAGTATCATTTTTTATGAACTTCTATTTGTGTCATAGTTGTAACAGGTTTAGAAGTCTTAGTTATAGTTTCCACTAGTGCATTTGCATCATTATCGACCGCATATGTTGACTCCACTGAAGATGTATGAATTGGCTTGATTGACATTCAAATCCTTTTGCTCAACATGAGCAGGAGGTTGGATTGACATACTTAGCTCTAGTTGCAAAGCATTATTAACTGGAGCCTCAATAATATGTGCCATAATTGCAGTAATGAAAGCATCAAAATGCCTTCAAGGTTAGTAGTAGTCAAGTCCTCAATAGGAGGAATCTCATATGTTTCTAGAGAGTTAACCTTTTCAAGAACTTGCTCAAAATGAACCTCATGAGGTGTTACAACATCTTCACCATAAATACCATAATTCATTCTAAAGGGCTCATATACACTTGTTCTAGCAATAGCAATAGTAGTAACATAAACGAAATCAAAGTTTAAACTAGTAAAGTTACCTTGATCAACTCTAATTTCATCACCTTGAAACTCGGTAGGGGAGGTAACAATATTTTGTAATAAGGAAGTGGAGCAATGGAACTTGTACCTTATGTTAAAGCACATGGCAGCCAAGTAGTTAGCGGCTAGAAATAAACTCTTTTATGATATAGGTTTAAGAGTTTATTGCTTCCCCCCAAATATTTATAGGCATATTTTTCTTAGTTAAAATGATCCTTGTCATCTCTTGTATTGTGCGATATTTTCTTTCTAGAAAACCATTCTATTGTGGTATCTTAGGAGCAGCAAATTCATGCAAAATTTTAAATTCAACTTTAATAATCCGCAAATTACTGATTTTAAAATCTCTTCGATGATAACTATGAATTCAATTAATTGATACATCCTCATCACTTTTCTCTTTCAGCGGTTAAACAGTTAACTTATTAAACTCATCAAATGTTTTTTTTTTCCTTTATCATGCAGCAAATAAATGCAAGTGATGCTTGAATAGTCATCAAGGACAAAAATGTACTTATTTCTCCCAAGATTTAGAACTTCCATTGGACTAAACAAATTCGTATGAAATAATTTTAACACATGTTTTATCAGTATGTCATTGAGGTGAACATGTGAAACTGAATGTTGTTTGCCACTTTTACATGGCTCACATATAGAATGATGCTTTAAGGATAGTTTAGGAATACCTTTAATAGCATCATGATAGAGCAATTTCTGAAGTTGCATGAAATTAAGATGAACATGTCTTCTACGCCAAAGTTCTACATTACTTAAAGAAACATAACTTGTAGCTTTTGAGGTGATACAAAATATTGAAGCAACATATAATAGTTGTCTGATGTCTGGAACCCATACATGATGCATTTTCTTTCTTCATTAATTATCTAAAAATGATCTTTGACAAAATTGACAAACATTTCCTTATCACAAAACTGACTTATATTGTTATGGTTGGATATCAACCCATCAACATGCCAAACTCCTAGGAGATTAGGTAGTCCTATAACATTAAGAGTTCTTTCGCCAACAACCATGCCTTTCTTCCTTACATCAAATGTAGCAGAACCTTCCTTAAAACATTCATAATTTTTAGGAAAGCTTTTATTACTGGTCATGTGTCGGGAACAACCATTATCAAAATACTATAACTAAGTTGTAGTTGTTGAGAGAGATGCACTGTTAGAGCCTTATGAAATTTAACTCTCCAAACCTTCTTAGATGTTTTCTTCTACTTGAGTATACTGAGTTCTTTAAATAGCCAATAACATCGTGGTCGAATATGATCAACAATCATATAATAATGACATGTAGGTGGAAGTTTGTTGTCAGCAACAACAGTCACCTTTTTCTTTGCGCTTACAACAACCTTCTATGGCCCAATCATTTTTGCTTTTGCTATATCAACTTGAGTCTTCTTTATTTACTCTCATTAATTACAGTTCCTTTAATAAATATAGTAAAAGCATTGGCAGATCCATCTATATAGCCAACTTCATGCTTAACTTGCGATGATTCACCAATTTGTGGCATTTTCTTTATTTTCTAAGAACCAAAACACAACTTTGTAGTAATAACCTTTGAATCAAAAAAGAGTTTTCTACAATATAGAAATTTTGGCCTTAACTCTTTTAGCAATGTAGTATAAGTACCCTATTCTTTTTCAAAAGTCTTAAAATTCAATTTAATAGAGAATTGTTTAATTTTCAAGTCAAAATTTTGATAAAAAAGAGATGTCCATTCAAAAAATAATAGATCATAAGAAACCTGAAGATCCTTTGAAGAATCCTTAACCATGAGAGCTGCACATACTTCTGTGGCCTTTTCCTTACCTTTTTTTAGGTCAGATACTATAGAATTAAGTTCAAAAATATAAACAACTGGTGGAGAAGCATCAACAATATTCGACTATGTCAATATCGAACCGAATGCGGTAGTAGAATCATTAGCCTCTTTATCACTATTATCGAATTCATGATCATTCCAAGAAGCAGTCAAAGACTTATTGATCTTCTTGTAAAATGGATATTTAATCTGAATATGTCCAACTCTTCCAAACTTATGGCACTTAAAGCCCTTGAATTTATCCTTAGCATATGTCTTCTTACATCAATAGAATGCTTATTAGTGTCATTACCCCTATTACTAGTTCTAGCCGAATTTCACTCATAGTTTTTGATAAATTTTGAGAACTTTTTTGCCATCATCACAAAACCATCTCCCATAAAGTCATCATAAATATTAATCTCAACACGATAGGCATTCTTAGAATAATAGGGCTTTGTAAACATATTCATCTCATATGTGTGCAAACAACCTATTAATTCATTAAGAGATATCTTAGTAATATCACGAAACTCTTTGATTGTTGTAATCGTTGAGTCAAATTGTGAAGTTAGAGCATGAAAAGGACTTCGTACAAATAGCTCATCATTACAATTTTCTCCAAGTTGAAAAGCTTGATTAGCAATGTCTCTTAAATGACCATTGAAAGAGGCAATATCTTCATCCTCTTTCATTTGGTGAACATCTAACAAAGAACTTAATTGATGTAACTTTGGAATTTTGACTGAACTCATATCTTCAAATACTGTCTTTAAAACATCCCTTTCTTACTTTGCGGTATTGCAATTTACAATCAGTTTGAATCATTGAGCATTAATAGAGCTAAAGATATAGTTTATTTCCTTATGATTTGCAACCTTTTCTTGCTTCTTAGCTTTTGTCCATAGAGATACAGGTTTTAGAACTACATTACCATTTGTATATAGTTGTGTTAAAGCAATATTTTCTCTATTTAGCAATTCTCCTGCAATTTCATCAATAGCAGAGACAAAGTGAACCATTCGTAACTTCCATTAGGAATAGTTGGTTCCTTCTAGCAATGGTGATTAGGTTATTGATCCATTTTTATGTCCTTCACTAGTTCATTGTTGTAACAACTCAACAATCGGTCCCATGGCAATAAAACTCTCTAGAATCTTACTCTTTTACACTTGTAAAAATAACAAAGTGACAAAGCTCTAATACCACTGTTGAAGTTTTAGACTAGAGGAACCGAAGAGATTAACGAATCAATGATGAACTAACAAGCATACATCAATATTAAATAAGAAGTGATTTCACAGTAAGTCTTGAATGTCTTCCTTTGTGTACGCTCAACTTAATCATTTCAACAAATAGAGAATGTAAACAACCTTTATAATGATCTATGTTCTTACAAAACTCAAGTAATGAAGGATGATCTACACAATAGTGACATCGAGTATTTATAGAATCAGTCTATCTACTCTATCTAGGAATTCAGCCCTAAATAGAATCCAACTCGAAAAACCGTATCATTCTCCAATTGTAAATTTTGCTAGAATCATCCAATGTTTAATAATCTATCTTAAAGTTTAGTCATTTATGGACCTTCCTTACGGATTTGTAGTTGTAATCTATCTTAAAGTTCTCTCCTTGCAGTATTAATATTGTATACGTATACTGATAGTTGCTCTGTTATAGATCCAACTCGTACTCTATTCCTAGTCCAATTTTAGTTTCATCTTCGTCTTGACTCTGACTTTGATTTTATAATCTTAACTAGAATTTATTTTGTTTTATTCCATTTCATTTAATTAATTTTCTTATCTTCCATTATTATATTTCACTTGTTATTTTTGAAGGTGCACTAGTTGTCCTATTTTCTTGAACCTTGAAGGCGAGGTTCATGATAAGTTTAAGGGTATGCAGATATGTAGGTTGATGGAATGCATAAATGAACCTTATCTAAAGGGGTTATGGGAAACTTTTTGAAATTTTTAGAATTTGTTTCAAAATTTCTGATGAAATACAGGTAATATAGTTTCATATCATTTTAAAGATCAATATTTTGCTGGGTTGGTCACATAATTCATTCATTTAAATCAATTTTTCTTACTTTCCATATGTTGTTTTGAGCTTAAAAGAATGTCCAATTCTAGCTTAGGACAATGGTGGACAATTTCAAAATTTAAATGTGAATTGATATTGTCATAAATGGACTAGACTTTGAGTAGAGTTTAGGCGAAAAAGTTATTTCTTGTGATTTGTCTACCATATCAAGTCTACACTAAAAAATGCTAGTGTGAAGCCAAGGAAAGAATTTGACTAAATATCTATTGATTCCAGGATAGGTTTGCAATCTATTTACAACTTAGTAATAACTAAAGAATAAGTTTGGGGGGGGAAGATATAGACCTTATTTGTTTAATGCCTTTAGCATTTAACCTACGTATTAATTTATCCCTAGTTAACTTAGTTAAGCCAACATAATCTAACTCTTTCTTCACCTATCAAGAAACCTATAAATCATTAGCCTAAAATCTTTTACCTCATTGGACGTTATTATTAGACTTGAAATCATTTAAAACATACATAAAAAATAATAAGGAGAAAAGAAAAAAATTTAAAAGACTGAAATATTGCATATATACCCGAAATGAAAAGAAATTGATTTAATGAAAATCAAATTAATCATATCATGACTAAAGAGAGTCCACCCAAAAAAGGTATCCACGAGGAATGGACCAGGGAGCCATGTGGATAGAAAAATGAGTGTCCCGTATGAAATGGTATCCACAAGAAATGAAGTATGGAGCTGTGTAGTTAAAAAATGAGTATCCCATATAAAATTTTATACATAAGAAATAGAGTAGGGAATCAGATGGTTAGAAAACGGTAAGGAGTGCACAATGTGAAAAGAAATATTAACTAAGGTGTACTATAAATCATTTCATGTTTTCTGAAATCCTTTGACAAGTCTAAGTCTAAAGTCTTGCAATGTTTTGAATTCTTAAATTGCTTTTCTCTATCAACAAACTCAGACATTATAATCCTAAAAGAAAGTCATATTGATTCCAAACAATGTTTTGAATGTGTTAATGGAATGGCTATATAAGTTCTATTTATGGAAGATTAGTTTTCAGTGCTCTATTTAAAGATTGCAAGTTTTTTGACTTGCTAAAAGTTTTGAGAAAACTCATGACTAATTAATGATTTTAATCTTGGTAAAACCTAGTGTTTTATTAACTATTCTTTAATTAAGTAGCCAAAATATCTTAACTTAAAGTAGCCGATTTTGGTTAAGTGTTCTTGTTACTATTTAGCAAATTTATTAAAAATAGGATGAAACCATTAAAGTTAGAGTTGGGCATTAATGATGCCGAAATGTATCTTTTGTGTGCAAATTGATTATCTTATACTCCATTGCTTAAAACAAGTAATTGTCTTAGTTTTGGGGTATTTAATAACTTGCTAATTATGCTATATTTTAGCGTGATATTACTATGAATTCCAAGAATCTTATGTCAATATATACTCTAAGACCTTTGTTTCTATATTTTTTGGGTAACTACAGGTTACCTGACATAAAGAAGTGATTTTCCACAAAAATTGAATAAAAAAGCTAGAGATAGGCTCAACGCCTTATTAACGCCACTACAATTGGCAAAGCTCGGCATAAGAAATGTCTTGCTCTTTTTATATTGTTTGCATCATTGCAACAACTTTTTCCATGTAGAGAGTAAGATAGATAATGCGATCTAAGAACTAGTAGAATAGCGGTGGGCGTAGTCTAATCACCATCGGAGAACTTGAAGATTGTAGTGGTTTGACCTGAGTTGGAGATGAGTTATCTTCAATAGTAAGTCCCAATGTTGTAGTAACCGAAGGAAGCATAATGCCTTCAAGGTTTACAACCCTTGAGTCCTCGACAAGAGTAGTCTCTAATGTTGTTAGAGACTCATCCTGTGTAAATACATCTTCACTAGGAACCTCACTTGTTGTTAAAACATCTTCATAATCAGTTCCATAATTCATCAAAAGGGATGTAAGTGTACTCATCCCAATAATATTAAAAGAGTAATAGTACTTAGATCAAAGTTTAGCTCAGTAAAGTTAACTTGATTATTTCCAGTATCACAAAACACATGAAGCAAGGTAACTTCCTTTGTTCGATTAAGAAGTAGAGCAGATGCACTCATACTAGGTCGTAGTCTAGTTTGTCCTGTAGGATCAATAAGATAATCTTCCTATCTAGATATTTCGAATCTTAAAGATTGCACTTCAATAGAACCTGTGTCCTCATTTTTATTAACCTTAGCAAACTTTCATCGCATGATCCTTTTTACTTTCGTAAAGGCTTTGTGAAAGGGGTCTGAACAGGAGCATCAATAGTTAAATTGTCTGTTATAGGAGTTGGAGCAACTGACAACTTCTTATGTATGCATAAGAAGTTGACATCAACAATTCTATTGTTATACTTCATTTTGTTGAGTCAGTGTAACCTCTTCCACCACTTTTTCCAACTTTTCATTTTTTTGCTCAATGATAGAGTTTCTTCCACATAGTGAAGTCAGGAAGCACGGTACATAGAGCTAGTTCTGTTTCTTCCATGAGTGCACCATGGGGATAAAAGCATATAGCAATAGCACTCGCTGCTTAAATACGTGGGCCTATTGAGATGTGGCAACTACACTTTTAGTTAAGACCTTCCAGAATGTGTAGACCTTAAAAGTTAGCTTGGTAGCATGAAGCCTCGAAGCGTTTTCAAAAGGCCATGTTGTAAGGTTTCCTCTAGTTGCCATAGAGACTGTGTCATTAAGCTTGAGCGTTAAACCCAGCTTGTCAGCAGACATCTCAATCTAAAAAAGTTCTAGCATACAGTTGTTTGAGGCATGACTGAATGAAATATAGTATCCACCGCAAAAGCCTCATCCACGGCAACGTCCTAAAAATTATTGGGAAGGTTTTTATAGAATTCCTTGATAATGAAGTCATTCTAGAAGCCTTCATGATTTACGTGATTGTAAATACCAATCTTTACCAATAACTTCTCTAAGCCAATTTCATGATAATGTGACACACTGATCGGTTGTTCATACCAATATTTTCTCTTTACTACATATTTGAATCTCTCTGCATATTTCAGTGATCAAAAATTACTAAAGGCAGATAGAGTCAGGACAACAATGTATTGTAAGATGAGATGAATCTTTTTCAAGTCAAAGGCTCTACCGATAGCTTTTGCTTCATCAAGAATCATCTCCAATGAGTCAGAGTAAAACTTATCGTCGTAATTAATTTTATTTTTCCTTTGGCAGCAATTCTGGCTTTCTTGGAAAAGACAAATTATCTAGCAGACGGACGTCGATGGATAGCCCCTATTTAAACCTTGTCCTCTCTACAAAAGTTGGATGATGTGATGGCATACATATATAAAGTTTATTTGATGGAATATGATAGTATATACTCTTCCTATCTATCGTTTCAATATCGACTATTGCAGTATTGTAACTGTGAGAGATTGAAAAAGATTAAAACATTCTTGCAATAAATCAAATGAAGAAATATACGAAAATGATAGAGGGAAAAGAGGTCACAGCGAGAGAGAAAAGCTTAAATTTGGAAGAGTTATTAGTGGTAATAAGATAATCGTACAAAATCAATAATGATAAAACCAGTTTAACAAAAAAAATCCCTTAAATCCCCTATCTTTTAATTCATTATGTACAACGGAACAACATTTACTCACCCTCACCAAGTGTAGCATTTTACTGCCGACTTATTATGTGTTACGCGTGTTCTTGTGAAATCAGAGTGGGAGCTTCTTGGTCAAACATGAAAGTAGCTAAGAATAAAATGTCAAAAATATTAGTATTTGCATGTACGCATATAACTGCAAAGTTACGGTGAGAACCAATGCTAGTGAGAGGAAACACTAATATAAGGGTGCAACCTTTCAAATGTCTGTTTGTCGAGAGCCTTCTTAAATGTATTAGTTAGCCACCTTTCTATAGGAATATGATGAATAATAATTAAACCTATTTCTACTAGATCCCTAATATAATGCTGATGAACATCAATATGATTCATCCAAGTGTGTTTAATTGGATTCTTTGAGATATCAATGGTACTTTTATTATCACTTTAAACTGTTAACTGAGATAATGTAAAACCATAATCTTTGAGCATTTGTTGCATCCTTATTGAATGCATACTGCAACTATAAACAATAATATTTAGCTTCAACGATAGCGAAATGAAGTTTTTTTTCTTGTTGTTCCATCCAACAAGATTAAAACCCATTTAGTAACATCCACTAGTAGTACTCTTTTGATCATTAATATTTTCAGCCTAATCAGGAACACTATACCCGATTAACTCGCTAGCACTGCCATTTATAAATAGTATACCAAAGTTAATTTTTCCATATACTGAGCACAAAATCATTTTTACATCAACCAAATGAGACTCTTCTAGACATGTCTAATAATAAGCGCAAATATCAACATTAAAAGCAATATCTGGTCAGCTTGTAGCAATATATAATAAGCTACCAATCATGCTACTATATGATGTAGGAATAACATCATGACCTTTGTCATCCTTATGAATCTTCTCACTTGAGCTAATTGGTGATCGGCTAGATTTAGCGTTGTTTACTCCAAAATGCTTACTAACATATTTAGCATACTTGTATTAAGATATAAATATATTTTCTTGAGACTGTGTAATTTGTAGACGTAAGAAGTAAGTAAGATCTCGAACCATGCCCATCTCAAATTCTTTCTTCAATAAATCAACAAATTCTGAAGCTATCTTTATAGATGTAGCCTCATAAACAATATCATCCACATAAATCAGTGCAACAACAAACTACTTGTTCTATTTTTTTGTGAAATAGAGTTTCATCATTAAACCCTCTATTATAACCTTTCTATTGCAAACACATAGTTAACATTTATTATTAAGCTCGTGGAGCTTTTTTCAGACCACAAAGTGCGTTTTCATATATTAGACATCATTAAGTTTATCATGAACCTCAAAACCTTTAGGTTGTGCAACACGGAATTCTTCTTGAAAATACCCATTTATGAACACACTTTTAGCATCCATTTATTGTACCTCAAAACCCCTATTAAAAGCAATGGCTAGCAGTAGACGAATAGATTACGACTATGTAACTTGAGCAAACGCCGCGTCAAAATCAATACCTTTAACCTATGTTTATCCTTCTCCAACTTGTCAAGCTTTGTTGTGAACAATAATACCATTCTCATATGTCTTATTGTGGAATATCAACTTAGTACCATTGATATTTACATTAGTAGGTCATCAAAAAAGCTCCCACACATCTTGTAAGACAAACTCATTCAGTTCCTTCGACATAACGTTCACCTAATATTCATCCATTAGAGGTTCCTCAACCGTGGAGCAGAGGTTTAAAATAAGAAAAGTATGCCATGTTCATGTTGTCAACATGAGGCATATCTCTAGTTTGCACAAGATCATTAATTGAGTTAATAATTTGGATAATTAGATGATCTTACAAGATCATCAACTGTTGAGCAGTAGATGTGGAAGTAGAACCAGGTCCTATACCTGATGATTTTAGTTGTTCATTATCATTATCAACTTCATCATTAGAAGAATTAATGATATATGAATCAGATGGCTTTGCAGTAAGCTGAGTAATAGGTGCTAAGCTAATTGGCGTTGGTAGCTCAAAATCTTCATCGTTTTGAGAGGAAAATTATTCTGTTCTAGCATAGTTGTCCTTCGTAACCTTGATAGATTCCATCACAGTCCTAGCAGTAGCACTCTCTTCTCAAACACCAGGGCCTGGTGAGAAGTGGCCACTACACTTGTAGTCAAGACCATTCACATCATGTAGGCCTTACAAGTTAAGCTTGGTAGCATGAAGCCCAAAAGAATTGTCAAAGGGCCATGTTGTAATTATTGATATCGCATTAAGACTTGAATGCCTTCATCTATATGAGCTCAACTTGAACAATCAATTAATCAAATTACTAATGTGTACAACAACTATAATGATCTCTCATTCTCATAAAACTCAAGTAAAAAATGATTACCCACACAATGGTGATCATGAATATTTATAAACTCATTCTATCTACCCTATATAAGAAATATGTCTTAAATATAACAAAACTCATAGAACCTTACCAGTTTCCAATTTTAATATCAATTGGAACCATCGAATGTTCAATAATTCATTCTTCTATTTATTTATTTAGAATTTTCTATTTGTAATCCATCTTAGAGTCTTCTACTTATAATATCTAACTTCTTCACTATTATAGACTAATACTAACTGTTACTCTGTGTAAAACCCATTACATTAAGTCAGTGACAAGTACTAATCTAAATCCTAATTAACATTAGTTAGGCTAGTGGTTAAGTTCGACGCACTTTGATTACCATGAATGCGGGTTTATGTTATGATTGGTGTTTATTTAGGATATTTGTGAATTTATAGGTTGTCGGATTAATAGGAAATTAATACAAGTCTATAATAGGAAAATAAGTAATTAAACAAGAAATTTTCGGTAGACCAAGTGTGACGAGGGGGCGTGAAATGAATGTGCACACTCGGGAACACTCATAGGCATGTCGGGTAAATTTATTGGTAAGAAAATACATGAAATATATATATATATATATATATATATATATATATTAAAACTATAAGTTAATTTGAATTATAAGGATCATTTGATCAGGCTTGTGATGAGCATGACTTTTGATGCTGTTAAAATGCATTTCATTTGGAGAAGTATCATTTTAACACATTCATCACTTGATAATCCTCAAGATAGCATGATGCGTATCTTGAGAAAAATCCATATATATAAATCTTAAATCAACAAACTTATCCTCAGTTCGTTCGATCCACAGAGAGAGAGGGAGAAAAAAAGTGGGAGATAGAGAAAAAAGGAGATTAAGCAAGTGAAGGTTTTGATCTTCAGGAATCAAATTGGGAGTTGATTAAACATTAATTGAGGAAACGACTAGCAATCGAGATATCACAATAGTCGTTAAGTTGGTTTTGATATTTTTGAAGTTTAATTCGATAGTGGGTAATGATTTCTCTATGAATTATTGTCATTGATTATTGAAAATGAGTTGTTACCTCATTAGAGGTCATCCCTAATGACTTGCGAGATTATTTGATGTTGTTTAAGTGATTTGGTACTGGAATAGTGGCCACTACCTTGTTCACTATCGAGACAGTTCAGGGTGGAGCGCACTCCAAGTACCAAGGGAGCACACTCCCTTCATCAATTAAGACAAAACCAGTTAGTGGAGCATGCCCCACCAATTAAGGGAGCACGCTCCCACCCAAAAAAATAACAATTATGTTGAGCTTTAGTTACAATTTCCTGAGGTCTTAAGGACTGCATTTGAGGTTCTAAACATTGGGCATTAGACCTATATTGATCATAAATGGTTTGTTATATGTGTTAGATAATTGGAAAAAACTTGAGTAAACCGAACAGTTAGGGAATTTCTTAACGAAAGCTTAAACCGAGGTAAGTATTGATTCACTCATTTATCAATATTGCTTAGATATTTTAGCATATGTAGTTCATATAGTTTTTGGAATGAAAGAGGGATTGTGGACATTTTGATTTTCTTACTAAGTGGAAAACAATGTTTAATGTGACCAACTAGATTAACTCCAGGATTCAAGAATAGGTTTTTAATAGCTGTGATACCTTCTTGCCCTATATATAAATCTTGCTCAATTATATCGGTTGCGTGGATAACATACTCGATAGAGGGTTTCGAATGGAACCATTGGACATTAATTGATTTACTAGACTGGACATCAGCCTATGTGTTGGTTTAACAATAACATTAATGGTGTAAGTAGGTAATCGACCCCTGTTTCACAAATAAATTAAGAATCTCCATGTAATAGCCATTGATAGATAGACTTGCATCTATTAGTTATTGAGTTATATAATTTTCATAATCTCATTTATTATTATTGGTGCATTTTGTTATTGCATAATATTCTTGAACATTATATGTAATGTTGATGGCTTTGTGAATCCTTACTTAGCAAGTTAGAGGGCTCACCCCAAATAATATTTTAGGAATGCCGACGAGTGTTGCGTCTATGGTATGAAGAAGATTTAAGAGTCTTGATCTTCTCTTCGATGTAATGAATCTGTCTTTGTGTTATATATTTGTATTACATTACTATTTTGTAATATCAGAAGGGATAGGGAGTTTATATAACTGAGGTTTATTTCAATTTAAATTTATTTTGTATATCATATTTAAATATAAAAAAGTTTCAACTGCTGTTGTGTTTGATAATTCTTTTACATCGATTTTTCAAATACGAATTATGTCTATCAAGAGAGAGAAAGGAGGGGATGCCGGCTCTAGTTAAGTCTAGTGAGATTATTGGAGCTTAATTAAGGTTTCTTGCCGAGTATTGCCATAACAAGGTTTATAACATTTGAGTTAAGTGGTAATTTTTATACTTTTTGGTATCAAGGACTAAGTTTCAGGGCTTTGTTACATTTTAAAACTCTAATATAGTTTGTTAACGGAGACTAGTGAAAGCCTACTCCAAAGCTTAAGGTAATTGACGTTGATCTAGTTTGGTATTAGAGTTTTATTTAGTGAATAACCTTATTACTTTGAAACAAGTGATAATTTAGATATAGTTTGGCATCAAAGTTTAATGTTATTGACTTTGATATACCATAATACCATACCTTAATCTTACTAACTCTAGGATTTGTCTCCAGTTATGAAAAAGCTTAGGATATAATAAATGGTTTTTATTGTGATTTTAGGGGGTAAACAAAAGATAAAAGATTGAATTATGTTATTTGTTGTGCTTTCTTATATTTACGTGGTTGATAAAATAGTTATTTCTTTCTTAAATAATGTTAAGATGGTTGAAGTCCATCAATTTCTCGTGGTATGAGAAAGTATTAGAGGTAAGAGTTCAAGAGAACCTTAACCTTGAGGAGTTTGAGAAAATAAAGACAAGGAAAATTTACAAATATAAAAATTAAATTCATTCTTCGAGTAATTGCCATCCATGGTCTATGATATCACAAATATTATTAGAAAAATATTAATTAATGAATAAGTATCTATTGAATTTTGATCTTGAGACATGTATTAGGATAATGGAATATATGATGCAATGGAATACTAAATAACTTTCGGTGGAACTCTAAGATGGTAGACAACTTTTAGATATGATTTAATATTAGTATTAAGAATAGTGGAGAAATAATGAAATTATTTTGTAAATAAATTAATGGTTATTGATAAAAGCCTATGTGGAGTTAGGAAACCACTGATGTAATTATACTTCATAAGTGGTTATGAAGAAGAAACTCATGATATGATACGAATCCATATTGGAATGACAAACAAATTGTTGCATAATGAGAGGTGAATTTGAGAATTTGAAACTGGAAAATAGTTTAATAAAAAACAAAGCAATGACTTGGTACGATATCCTAGTCTAATGTTTTAGTCTAGTATAGTATAGTTAGTTGAAGATATTTAAAGATGATTTCAGGTGATTGCTGGATCATTTTAGGTGAATGGTGGAAAACATTTGAACTTACTTGAACTCAATCTATAATTATGAATGAAGGGTGTAGAGTTTTGAAACCTCATTTTCTTCAAGTTGTTATTATGTTATCAATAACAATATGGAATTTTTGAAGACTTAAAAAATGTACGAGCATTACCATACAGAATTATAAATTATGACAGTAAATTGGTCGAGACAAGATTTTGCCAGTGCTAGTACTAAGTTTCAAAGGTAAATTACTTGTGTAAGTGTTGAATATTAATAGCAAATTAAGGGATTTGACCGGGAAGAAGGCAATATGAGATTGTCATACATTCATTACAAAGCTAAAAGAGAAAAATAATCTTGAAATAATCGAATATTACAAATGATTGATCCATGGATCTCTAGAATCTTTATGTAATTTATTCAGTTAACTTAATTAAGAGAATGTAGAAAGCTAAAATTAAATACAAAGATGCCTTGGAGGAAGTTGAAGTATAGTTTAACTACAATGTTTATTTGATTGTACTTGAACTATAAAAGAAGTTAAAGTTTCATCCTAAGATTTCTTATTCAGGTAAGCATGTGTGTCAACACAATGAAGCAAAATTGTAGTTTATACTTCTATCTATATATATAGTTCAATATTCGTAAGAAGAACTATTGGAAATTGATAATCTCGAGATTGCCATTTTGGTAGTTGTACCAAATGTGGAAGACATCACTTATAAATAAGAAGAAAGGTTTGTTAAGAGCCTTTTAATCAGTTTTAGAGATTATTGAAAATATTAGAAGAATCGTTAAAAAACAATTTAGAGGTAGACAAGTGGATTGGTATAAGTAATAAATTTTCAAACTGTAGAAGTTTGAAAAATGGAATTATCAGAGTGATAGAAATAGAAGGTGAGATTGATACCTAGGATTTCTCAAATTTTAGAAATTCATTATGAAACATCACTCATTAAAGGTGATTGTGTTAACAATGCCTTGAATAGGGAAAAGACAAAGGATGTAGTTATAATAAAAGCTACTTAATAATATCTCTTAAATAAGATATGTATTGATGAACAATTAAGTCTTGTGCAGGCATATTATCAGCTAAGTACTACAAGTCTATTATTTGGAGCTTAGATTTGAGTTGAGCTAATGATGATTAATTAAGTGATGAATTATTGAGAAATTTATTAAGATTATCTAGTAGGTCAAAGAGTGACTAGTAATTATTTGTATTCTGTATGGATAATGTCCGATCAAAATATTAAGCATTTAAAGAAAGTTTGAGAAACTTGAATCCAAAAGTAAGGTAAGAACATTATGAGAGTTTCATGGATTTCCTTAAAAGATTCATTCAGGGGAAATCTAAAATCATTATAATAAGATTGAATTGTTTGTGATCGAGAATGAAAATTTACGGTGTCAATTTTATGAAGAAATGTGAGATATATCAGCAAGTGGAAGCTGATTGTTATTAACCATTAGAGTTATATTTTTCATCCCATATATGAATGAAATTTCATGCTCATAAATTTATGAGTGATTAACCTAAATTGTAATGACAACTAAAGGTTTTTGATGTTGTAGTTGTAGGACTAATTGCATCTGAAAATTCCTTGCCATTATTATGGTTTAATTCTTTTGAAAAAGTGAGCGAGATATATGTGTGTAGAAAGAGTTCGAGATTTATGGTGAACCAAGATTATTATTTCAGTGAAAAACCAAAAATTTTTCTTCCTAGTAGGAAAAAGATTTATAATAGTTTGGAGGGACCTTTCATAATATATATGCGATAAATCTTAGTTCCAGATAATATAATTTCTAAGCTTGTGACTTGGAAGGTGATAGTTATTGAAAGAAATCATTTGTTGTATGAGTTCTCTAGTATTGACATTGTTAGGCTATAAATGTTGAGGTATTTCACTTAAAAGTGTGTATGCTTAACTCTGTTGTCAATTAGTATGAGATGAGAAGTAAAGACACAAGTTAGTTGCGGCCTGAGTAATTTAGAAATACACAAAATAGTATTAACAGGTTCGCAATACCCAATTAAAACTCACATAAATTAAAAGACATATGAGGAAGTGTAGATGGTTTGAGTTTCTCAAGAACTACAACTTCACTCTAGAGTATTGCCTACGCAAGGCAAATAGGGTTGTAGATGCCTTGAGAAGGAGAAGAACAGGCATAGTGTTGGGTTTTGGGGTTTATATGTAGTGTAAAATTCAAAACAAATTTTGAAAAACCCCCAACAAGATCGAAAATAAGTTCCATTAAACTAAATATATGAAATTAAATCATACCTTATTCCATTATTTAATTTTCTGATTATTCGATTTCCAAGACATTCAAGTGCGCGTCCTGTATCAAAAATCCACACACGAACGGTGACCACAATTTAGATTGCTAACCCCAACAGAGATTGAAACCGATTTTTCTTTCTTTCCCTGAATCTAGAGAACTCCAAAATTGTAAAAAAAAAATCTTTTTTTCATTTTCAAGTTTTCGCCCTTTATTTATGTGTAGATAAGCCCTCACTTAACATCATATTCGTAATACAACTATTGTATTTAGGCAGTTTAAGCAAATTAGACATACGCCCCAATTAATAAGTTATCATATAAAAAGTTGTAAGGGCCTTTATGTCATGAATTTTATTATATAAAACTCATCACTCTAGACCAATTGAAATTGTGCAAAGTCATTCTTTGTGTATGACCATTCATGCGACTGGCAGTGAACTAAAAACATTTTCGTACACGATTCATAAGCGGTCTCTAGCAAGGCATTATGACTACCCAAGTAGCATAAATATCAACATTGATACAACCTAATTAATAACATATATCATATCCTTTTGTCATGCGATATCCTTTGATTAAACATAAGGCAAGGAAAGTCACCCTTAATGTTCAATCGTATTAGTCTCGGTCTTTAGGTAAACTGAAAAATATCCAAATAACATTACTCATATCAATTCACATGGACTTGTTCATTATTAGTCTATCTTATCGAGGGATCCGTTGATATCTCTCTTTATACGAGAGTGAAAAACTCTATCTTAATTACACACCTTCACATATTATTCACACGATAACCAATCACAATCTCTATAATTGTCTAGTTAAAGACAACATTTAATTGTATCAAATTATCATACTCCTAATATTGAAGTCTATGTTAATCTCGAGTCGAATGACTAAATGATATACCTTTAATGAGCAATACCTATGAATTAATCCATGTGGTGTTCTCATAGCGGGTCGATCTAGTACCTTATTCCCTAACAAGTACTCATGATCTTGATTTATATACCTATATGCATAATCATCACATGACCATCAATCAACATTCTTACTATTCTTAATTCATTATTGTTTCCAGTATAATAATCAACTAGGGACATTTAGGATATTTCAACAAATACCCATGGATCTTACTATAAGGTAAACATGCAATCACTTATAATAAAACAGTTAATAAAACCTCTATTTTATTAACTAAAATTATAAGATAAACAATATTTGTAGATTTACCTAAGGCACATGCCCTAACATCTCCTACTTGCACTGTGGCCAATCATTCATTTATCTAATACCTAATGACTTAACATGACCATCATGTTTCGCTTGTGGAAGAGCCTTTATCAAAGGATTTACAACATTGTCTTCTGTAGGAACTCTGCAAATCTTCACGTCTCCCTTTTCAATGATTTCTTTAATGAGATGAAAATGTCTAATGTATGTTTGGATCGATGGTGTGATCTTGGTTCCTTGGCCTGTGCTATCACCCCGTTGTTGTCACAATACAAGCAAATGGGGTTAGCTATACTCGGAACCACACCAAGTTGTAGAATCTGTGATAGTTTCTTGCCTCGAACTTTTCTAACTCACTGCGCCTCCATTCAAAGTAACCATTTACAACAAGCTCGTCTTCCAAACTTCCATAGACCAAGATCATTTCTTTAGTCCTTTTTAAGTACTTAAGAATGTTCTTCACTGCTATATAATGACTCTAACCGCAATCAGACTCATATGTGCTTATTGCGCTCAAAGCATATGATACATCAGGTCTAGTACATAACATGACGTACATGATAGATCTAATAGCTAATACATAAGGAATCATTTTCATGTGCTCATGCTTATCATTAATCTTCGGACATTGAGTCTTGCTGAGATTTAAATCTATCCATATATATCTTAATCCCAAAGATGTAGGCTGCATCTCCTAAGTCCTTAATTGAGAAACACTTCCCTAACCAAGACTTGACACTCTGCAAGGTTGGGATCTCATTTCCAACGAGTAATATATCATCAGCATACAGCACCAAGAAAATAACCACGTTCCCATAGACCTTCTTGTATACACAGGGCTCATTTTCATTTTTAATGAAACTAAATTCCTTAATCGTTTAATCAAAACAAAGATTATTTCTACGAAAAGCTTGCTTTAATCTATAAATAGATCTTTGAAGCTTGCACACTTTCCTAGAAGTCTCAGGATGAACAAACCCTTCAGGCAGTATCATATACACGTCCTCAACTTACTTTCTATTTAGAAACGTTGTTTTGACATCTATTTTACATATCTCATAGTCATAATATGCGGCTATGGCAATTAGAATTCTAATGGATTTAAGCATGGCTACAGGAGAAAAAGTTTCATCATAATCGATAGCTTGAGTCAGTCTGAAACCTTTTGCTACTAGTTGTGCTTTATATGTAATGGTTTTAGCACCTTCAGGTAAATCAACCAGGTTTCCAAACTTGGTTGGTATACATGGATTACATCTAATAATTTACGGCACTAAGTCATTTATCTACCTTGGGGCTAGAAACAGCCTCCTGATAATTAATAGGTTCATTTTTATCCATAAACAACACCTCACTACCATCAGTAATAAGAAATCCGAACTTCTTAAGTTGATGTCTTACCCTATTAGTCCTAGGAGGGCCTTATGATACCTATGGAATATCAATTAGTTCAAGACTTAATTGATTAGTTCAAGACTTAATTGATCTCCCACTGGCGGTTGAGTGTTTATTTGTGGTTCTTGAATTTTTTTAAGACTTACTTTATTCCCACTGTTGTCTATTGAAATCAACTCTTTTTCCACAAAGACACCATTCCGAGTAACAAACACTTTGTTCTCAGTGAGAATATAAAGTAGTATCCTCTAGTTTCTTTAGGGTAACCAACGAATACAAACTTGGTAGATTTGCTTGATAAATTTTTTGAGATTTGTCATTGTACAAAAACCTCACAGCCCCAAATCTTAAAGAAAGACAAACTTGGTCTTTTTTCCAAACCACATGTCATGTAGTGTTTTTATCAACCGCGTTAAAAGGAACATGATTTAGTGTAAACACAACAGTTTATAAGGCATAACCCCAAAAGGAAATAGGAAGGTCTATTGACTCATCATAGATCAAACCATATCCAATAAAGTTCGATTTCTCCTCTCAAAAATATCATTCCATTGTGGAGTTGATAGGACAGTTAACTATGAGACAATCCCACTTTTTTAAGATGATCATCAAACTATTGGCTCAAATATTCAACACCTCAATCTGATCGAAGTGCTTCAATAGTTTTACCAAGTTGATTTTGCACATTTTTCTAAAATGTTTGAAATATCTCAAAAGAATCACCATTATGTTTCATGAGATCCACGTAACCATATCTACTGAAATCATCAGTGGATGTAATGAAGTACTGATAACCACCTCTAGCCATTGTGTTTATAGGACCGCATACGTCAGTATGTATTAGACCCAATAAATCACTTGTCCTTTCACTTTGTCCAGTAAATGGACTCTTTGTCATCTTGCCTAGTAAACAAGATACACATGTTTCATATGATTCAAAATCAAATGAATTTAAAAGTCCATCTTTATGGAGTTTAGACATGTGTTTCTCATTAATGTGGCCAAGGCGACAATGACGGTTTGATTCAAATCATTTGAATTGAATCTCTTCGTATTTACCTTAAGAATTGGAGTGTTTATGGACCTTTTCATGTTTATAATATAAAGACTACGACACAAATCAGCATTCGCATAGAAAATGTCTTTCAAGAAATGGAGCATTTATTATTCAAAATATTGAAATTAAAACTATCTAAATCCAAACATGAAACTGAAATGATGTTTATGCTCAAGTCAAGGACATATACCAATTATTTAAAACTAAAACAAGTCCACTAGGTAAAATTAACTCATAGCATCATATAATCAATGCAGCAACCTTTGCTCCATTTTCAACTCCTAGGATGACTTCTCCTTTATTTACCTTTCTACTTTTTATGAGATCCTGCACATTCATACAAATATGAGATCCATATCTAGTATCTAATACCTAGGAATCACTAGTAGACAAGTTAACTTCAATAACGTAAATACCTAAAGCAGTAGTTGCACTACTCTTATTTTTCTTTAGATATTCAAGATAAAGCTTCCAATTTCTTAACCAATGTCTAGGTGCATGGCAGAAATTAAAATCTCCTTCTTTTTCCTTTTCCTTCTCTGACTATGAAGTAAAAGCAGCATGCAGCTTGACTTGTTCCATAGGCTTTGTGACAGTCACAACAACCTTAGTAACTTTAGCCTTGACTTAGCCTTTTTTTTCAAAGTTTCTTTTCTGAACCATCAACACACTAGCAATGGGTTTCTTGACATTATGCTCAGTACTTTTAAGCATCAAATGCGACTCTGAGATAGACTTTTGCATGTTATTCATGTTATAGTTCATCTCAAATTATGAATAACTATCGGCTTATGAATTTAGGATCAAATTCGTAGCTAACTCTTGGCTTATGGGAAATCTAAGTATGTCCAGATAGTCAATATAGCCCTTCATTTTTAGAACATGAGGAAAAACGAACGCACCCTCAGCCATTCTGCAAGAATGAGGGTTCTTGACTGTCTTGAACCTTTCTTTCCTAGCCTGCTATTAGAACATTTCCTTCAGCGTCGTAGCCAAATCATAAGCTTCCATTTGTTCCATGACTTTCTGAAGTTCAGGACCATGGTTACCAATATAATGCACGTAACATCAGTTGAGTCGTTAACATGCTTAGAATGTGCATCCTTCAAGGCTCTTAAAACATTGGCTGGTGGTTCCTCAAGAATAGGATCATCCCGGACATACAACTTGCGTTCATGAATAAGAACAATTCTCAAGTTTATGAACCATTCAAAAAAGTTTGTCCTAGATAACTTATCTTTCTCAAGGATGGATCACAGTGATAAGAGATTAGTGTGACTTGAAGAGGCCATAGATCTACAATAAAGATTATGCAAAAGTTCATTTTGGTATAGAGGAATAAACTCCTACTAAACTAACAACCCTCCTTAAAAATATTATGTTAATTTAAGGGACTAAAATCCATGTTTCACCTAATTCCATGGCGGCTAAGGCATGACACTTAGAATTAGGTTTTTTAGGAAGGTACCAATTACCAATTACATCATATCTAACTTCTAGTTATTTTATAAGATTATGACATCTTATGTCTTTGATTATTTTATCTCATCTAGTACCTAAAGTCGAAAACCATTTTGATAGCTTTATCAAGTCTAACTATTTCAAACAATAGAGTAATCCTTACTCAACATGCCTCACCAAGATAACACAATACACTATATGGAGGTAGACCTATATTGATGTGATCGAAGCCTTAACAAATGTTTGAGAATGGATAGCACTTAACTTAAAATTGGAAAGAGGGATTTTATGTTTTTTTTAGTGATCATAATTAAATAAGATAAATATCATATATTATAATGCATGAATAATAACTAAAAAGTTAGGAAATTATACTAATATTGACTTTTATACGGATTTTTTGGACACTATGAATAGTTAATGGTGATCCCGATGGCGGTCAACGAGCAGTGGTTCTATGGACTGGTCATTGGATGATTTTTTTAGACAAACAAATTTCAATTACAAAAATTGAAAATTGCCTAAAATCTCTCATAATTTTAGTCAATCGAATCAACTAAAACTACCTCTTATTTTAATTCTAAAAATATAATTAATTAAAAAAAAATTAATTCTCTCGGGCCCACAATTAACATAATATCTTATCCTTGTCCAATTAGAATTTAAGATACTTTGAATCTTTATCCAATTAGGATTTGTTTTACATCTCACCAATCTAATAGGATTTGTAATTCTAATCCAACTAAAATTCTATCTCATATCTTATAGGAATATACTAACGGATTACTATAATAAAATATATGATCAAAATAATTTTTGAGATATTAATAATGCATTCAACGTTGGATACATATTAAATTAATCATATTCACCTAATCATGATCTCTATCATGGAGACATACATAATTATTGAACAAAACGAAATTTGTGTTCAAGATCAGAATCATATTAAAATAAACGTGAGTCTACCATGAACTTACAAAATTCACATCATTCAATATAAAAAATATATGTTAATTGAAATATTCTAAATATGAATACTATCATTGAATCATATAATGTGATGTATCAATATTAATGAATTAACAACATGTTTTAAAACCAATTCTCGATAACAATTATCATAGAATCTATATGTATATCATACATACATTAATCAAAATTATGTTTTCACACAAATATCATATATACATCAGAGAAAACATGTAAACATTGTATAGAACCGAACCTAATGCTCTAATACCAATTTTGGGTTTTGGGGTTCATACGCAGCGGAAAATTCAAAAAAGATTTGAAAAACCTCAACAGGATCGAAAATAAGTTCCATTAAACAAAATCTACAAAAGTAAATCATACCTTATTTCGTGTTTTCATTTTCTGGTTGTTCAATTTCCAAGACGTTCAAGTGTGCGTCCTCTATATGAAATCCACACATGAATGGTGACCACAATTTTAAATGCTAGCCCCAAGAGAGATTGAAAACGATTTTTCTTTCTCACCCTAAATCTAGAGAACTCAAAAATTGTAAGAAGAAAATCTTTTTTTCCTTTTTAAGGTTTAACACTTTATTTATATGTGAAGATAAGCCTCACTTAAAATTCTATTCGTAATATAACTATTATATTTAGGCAGTTTAAAAAAATTACATATACGCCCTTATTAATAAGTTATCATAAAACAAATCCTAAGAGCTTTTACGTCATGAATTTTATCATATAAAATTCATTACTCTAGGCAAATTGAAATTGTGCAAAGTCATTCTTTGTGAGCAACCCAATAGGACCATGCGACGTTAGTGATGAACCAAAAACCATATTGGAATACAAGTCATATGCGGTCTCTACCAATGCATTATGACTACCCAAGTAGCATGAATATCAACATCAATACAACCTAACTAATAACATATATCATATCCTTTTGTCGTACGATATCCTTTGATTAAACATAAGGCATGGAAAGTCACCCTTGATGTTAAATCGTACTAGTCTTGATCTTTAGGTAAACCGTAAAACATCCAAGTGACGTTGATCATATCAATTCATATGGACTTGGCTATCGAGAGTGAAAAACTCTATATTGATTACATATCTTCATATATGATTCACACGGTAACCAATCACAATCTTTATAATTGTTTAGTTAAAAACAACATTTAATTGTGTCAAATTATCAAGCTCATAATGTTGAAGTCTATAGTAATCTAAAGTCGAATGACTAAATGATATACATATCATGAGTAACACCTATAACTTAATCCATGTGGTGTTCTCATAGCGGGTCGGTCTAGTAACTTATTCCCTAACAAGTACTTTTGATCTTGATTTGTATCCGTATATGCATGATAATCACATGACCATCAATCAAGATTCACACTAGTCTTAATTCATTATAGTTCCCAGTATAATGACTGACTAAGGACATTTATGATATTTCAACAAATACCCGTGGATTTTACTATATGGTAAACATGCAATCATTTATAATAAAACAACAAATAAAACCTCTGTTTTATTTACTAAATTATAAGATAAACAATGTTTGTAGATTGACCTAGGGCACATTCTCTAACACATAGAAAATGTAGCTACTACAAGGGCTTCTCAATCAAGACATCTTGAGGAAAAATCTATGATGATGATTCATGTGATTTTAGCTGATACATCATCAACTGAGAAAGCTAGTATTAAAGTTACTTATCTGTTCTTCTAAGCTCATATTCGAATTAAATCAGAGATGATTCAATGGGTGACTAGTTATTAGAAAGCTGATCAGAATTATATAGTGCATTACAAATTAGCAGTTAGTGTACATCGTCTTGATTGGCCAGTTTCTGCTAGTGGTGCGTTATGGTTTAGGGATAAATTATGGATTCAAGCTTAGGATCAGTTGAGGTAGGAGTTGTTACTAGAATCTCATAGAACTATTTACTCTATTCATCTAGGTAATATTAAGATGTATCATGATATAAGGAGCATTTAAAGATTGATGTTGTTGAGTTTGTAAATAAATGTGAGATATGTCAGCAAGTTAATGCTGAACATAAGAAACTTAGAGGGTTAATGCATTCTTTGCCAATTCTTGAGTGGAAATGGGAATATATATCGATGGATTTTTTTTCTGTCTACCTTTTTGTCAGCCTAAATATGATGTAGTATGGGTAATAGTTGAAAGGTTGACGAAGTCTACAAATTTCTTTCTAGTTTCTATGTAAGATCGACTTGACCAATTATGCAAGCTGTATGTACTTAGATGTTGATATTTCATAGGGTTTATGTGTCGGTAACTTCGGTTAGAGATCCAAGATTCACATTCATAATATGGACCAAATTGGAAAGATAGTTGTGAACTGTTTTAAACCTTAGTATATAGTATACAATTTGCATACTGATGAGTAGCCTGACTAGTTGATTTTGTGCTAGAGGATATACTTCAAGCTTGTATCTTGGAGTTCGGTGGTAACTTGAAGAAATAAATTTCTCTATAAGTTGATTCAAAACTACACATAGAGAATTCAGCAGATTCTCCAGCATTTTACTATGGCACAATTAAGACATAAAAGATATGACAATAAACATAATAGGTTATTGGAGTTTTGAAAGGACATTCTCATTCTACTGAAAGTCTCACCTATGAAAGGATTTTACATATTAGAATTGCAAGGTAAGCTAGCTCCAAGGTACTTTAGGTCGTTTAGAGTGTACCAAAGGATTGGTCATATTGCTTACATGTTAGAGTTCCTTCTTCTGGCTAGCTAGAGTTCATAATGTTTTCCATGTGTCAATGCTATATAAAATGGAGACTTGGTTCACTTTAAAGATTGATGGGGATGAATTTGATCTTTTGGAAGACTTATCTTACGATGAGCAGCTTATTTATATACTTGATCATAAGATTAAAAGGCTACGAACCAAAGAGATTCCTTTAGTTAAGTTAAAATGGTAATTTCATGGATAAGGGGAACTCACCTGTGAGATAGAATCTTATATGAAGGGGCATTTTTTATTTCTTTTCGAAACTACAAGTAATTTTACGTTTACTTAAATTTTGAGGATGAAATTGATTTAAATTGGGGAGACTGTAACAATTAATATTAATATTATTGGAAAGAAGATTTTATGTATAAATTAAAGATATTTCTAGTTCTACTTACGGGAATATTATTTATCAATAGAATTTTTTTATTTATTTATTTCATTTAAACAAAAATCAAACTAACAAATGTACAAATTTAAGGTGAAAAAAACAAACAACAATATACAGTTGAGTTTCCTAGTTAAAACAAAGCTTAAAAAAACTCTATTTTTGATGTTTCAGTCAACATATATGCAAATCTTACTTCTACTTACAAAAACTCTTGAATTTCTCCTTCAATACTTTTCATTGTTTGATGATGGCTCCACCACATCATCTTCAAATCTCACTTTCTTCTTAACTTGGCACCACTCCGAACCTTCAATCAATCAATTCAAGAAATGAAAAAACCCAAAAAAAAAAAAACTCCCCAAAAACATAGTAAAATTGTCAAAATCCATCAAATTCAATCCAACGGTACCAAAAAAAATTACTTTTTGGGTTAATGAGTAGTCACAAAAGCATAACACTCATCACTTCAATCCTTGCCCAGTAAAACAACGCTACCAGCATCAGTTTATTGATAAAACTATAACTACATGAATTAAGTTTATTGGTAGTGTCTTTCATGATGGGCTAGGTTCATAAAAACATATCCAATATATAGACGATAGAGTAACACTATAATACAAAGTCCCTCGTTTTGATGATAGTATGATATAATAGTACTAGCAACACCTAAGCCATCATGCACAACAGGGAAGCACACCACGTCCAAAGGCATTTATTCTGGAACAAGTATTTGATTAAGGAATGAGGTTTTGTTGGTTGTCATTATATTTAGTAAAGCAACTTGATTTGCAAAATATGCCAGTATAATTTTTCTAGGGAACAAGCAGTTATATTTTGACAACAATCTACAAATCAGAAATCAAGATTATATATAAGTGATGAAGAAACCAAAAAACCTTAGTGGTCATAATTAAGAAAAATACTATAAGTATTTTGAAACATTCCTTGGTGTTTGTCCTGTACTATAGTGATATACCAATAAAATATTCTAGCTAAATCTGCTTAAACCATTGGCCTCGTTGTTTCATTTTCCTATTGAGTCTTTGTTGTTTTATGTTTGGCTGAGTTTCTCTTTCCTGGTACCTTCTAATTTATACCTTATTACAAACTCAAATGGAAACTTGGCCGAATTTTGAGTATAGTAAGGCTGACATAGATCAGGAATATTATTATTTCATTGATGACAGGAATTGATTTTGAATTAACTAGTTGTTTTGCCCATAGTTTGAAAGCTTTTCAGTCAACATTTTTTTCAATGCCTTGAAATGAGAATTCTCAAAGTTTCTCATTAAAAGGGTCATTTATAAATTTCATGCTTAATTATCTGAATTATTTATCTAGGTGCAATCCCCTAGATAGAAGCTACAGAAACAAAATCTTGCTTAGGTTGTCCAAACCTCCATCGTTGTTAAAGGCAGGCATGCAATTATTTAAAAGCAGTAACAAAGTACACTCTACTACAGTAGGAAAAAAATCATTGAGAAGACTTTGTTTTTTTATAAAAGTGAAAATGGAATTTAAGAATTTCTCAAACCTCGTCATCAATGGCAATGGCATGTTTTTAGGTGTTGGAGAAAGATCACCTCGAACTCCCCTAATAGTTCATAAAAGAGAGTTAAGATGGAATTTAAGAAATGCACGAACATCATTGAAAAAAGAAAGAATTCTTGAAATGAATATCCAACCTGTGAAAAATAGATTTTGAAAGAGTTTCATACTGGTGCGAAACTCATCCAAATCCTTTGTGACACTGTTCATCCTTTTTTCATAGTCATTTGTGACATTGTTCAGCCTTTCTTCATGGTCATTAGAAAATGAAGAACATGATTGATAGTTAAGACATTTTTTAGTCATCTATAACTGCCTACGCATAAGCTACAAATCAATTTGATCAATTAGTTCTATAATTCCATTAGAAAAGTAGAAAATACATATATAGGAGGTGGTATTTGCAATCAGTTATCATATTTATGAGACAAAAAGAAGGGCTATTTGATGTTGGTATGAGTAGGAACCACACAACAAGACAATATGAGAAGAATAGAAAATATATATATAGGAGGTGGTATTTGCAATCAATAACCTTTTGGCCTCTACTAATCTGAAGTCGATGCACCATTATAAATAAGCTTGAATATCAAATACTAGTGCAACTAAAACAAGATTCGCAACTCGTTCCACCTAAAGTGACAAATCTAAGTGGAACACTTTGTTGAACATTGAAGTTCAAGTTTTGTATTGGAAAAGAACAAAACCTTTAGTCCCACATAGGAGAGAAAGGTTTGGTTTTCTCACTTAATATATGTTCCAACTCACTTCACTATTGTTTAAGAGAGAAGTGAGTTAGAATGAGTGTACCATGGGGTTCACTAGGATGGACCATGGGGTTCACAAGGAACTCACCCTAATTAAATAATCTTTGACAATGGCCTTGGGCCTTGGGGCCTTTGGGGCTTTGGTTTGTTCAAGACTTAGCCATTCATAAACATAGTTTTTATTTTTCGTTTTTTATTTTATTTTCGTTTTTAAATAATACAAAAGAGCACCAACAGTTGCTAAGTTCGAATTAGGAGTTAAATAACTATCAATTAGTGGCACACTAATTAAGACCACTAATTAGATAGTTATGGAAAAACTGTCCACTAATTGGACAGTTAGATGGTTATCTATAATAGAGGAGTCTTTTGACAGAGAAAATAAGCTTTTTCGAAAATCAAATTTCATGTGATTTGTGTGTAATCTGAGAGAGACGATTTGCAGTTTGAAGGTTCTTTGATTGGTGCTTTAATCAAAGAATAGCCAGTTGTATCCTGGGGACAGAACTCCTAGTTGAATTCTGCACCGAGTTGGAGGAAATTATTCTGTCTTAGGACATTGCTCTTTGCAAGCCTCTGGTACAATTTGATTATTAATCTTCTTTATTGTTTAATCATCATGTTTAGTTGCTTGTGATAACAGTGTCATGTTCAGATTTATGTTTATTATAGATTGCTTGGTTTAACAATCTAAGACAGAATAAGTTTATATAACTTCGAGATTTTCATACTTGCTTGTTATTATTGTTTTCTGATTCGAATATACTTGGTGTTTTGTATATCTTAGAATCTGAATCTGAAATGGCATCATCTCATATTGTTAATGATAAGACTGCATCCAATTCTAAGGATGAGAGGCCTGAAAAGTTTAAGGGACTTGATTTCAAGAGATGGCAACAGAAAACAATTTTCTGGTTGACCACTATGAATTTAGCCAATGTCATCAGAGAGGAGGTTCCTAAGACGGATGAGAGTCCGATCGCCAAGGAAACCATGATGACAATCGAGGCATGGAAAAATTCGACTTCCTTTGCAGAACTATATTCGAACAGACTTGATGACACTCTATATGATGTTTATTCGAGTGTGAGATCGCAAAAGATGTTTGGGACATCTTTGGAAAAGAAATATCGAATCGAAGATGCGGGAGCAAAAAGTTCGTGGTTGGCAAATTCTTGAAATATAACATGGTCGACTCAAAGTCACGTAGTGAAGCAAGTTGAAGAAGCGCAAGTGTTGATTCATGAGTTACATGCCGAGGGATGTATCGTGAATGAGCATTTTCAAACTGGTTCTATCATTGAGAAATTACCTCCATCTTGGAATGACTTCAAGGTGTATCTGAAGCATAAGCGTAAAGATATGTCGATTGAAGACTTGATCTTGAGGCTGCGGGTTGAAGAAGATCATAGGAAAGGAGACAAGATGGAAGGAAGTGACATTGATGCAAAGGCAAACATGGTGGAAGGAAGCAATTCCAAAGTTCAGAAATTCCAGAGGAAGAATTTCAAAAGAGGAGCACCCACCAAACAGTTTGCACAGAAGGGGAAGAATTTTAAGAAAATCCAAGGAAGCTGCTGGGTATGTGGAAAACAGGGTCATAGGGCCCAAGATTGTCGTCATAAGAAAGATCAGAATCATGGCAATTCTGGTTTGAACAACCAAGCAAATATTGCTGATGTCCAAATTGATGAAATGGACATTGATCTCACTGCTGTTGTGTCTGAAACTAACATGGTCTCTGACACTCGGGGCTGGTGGATTGACACTGGTGCGACTCGACATATTTGCAGCGACAAAAGCTTGTTTTCAGAGTTTCTTCCTGTTGATAGTGAAGAAAAGCTTTATATGGGAAATTCATCCTCTTCAATGGTTGAAGGCAAGGGCACTGTTAAGATGAAGTTCACTAGCGGGAAAATAGTCACTTTACTCAATGTGTTGTATGTTCCTGAGATCAGGAAGAACCTTGTATCTGGCCCTTTACTTAACAAAAAAGGGTTCAAGTTGGTGTTTGAGTCTGACAAGTTTGTTCTCACCAAGGGTGGGATGTATGTAGGAAAGGGATACCTCACAGAGGGTCTCTTTAAGCTCAATGTTGTAATTGTTAACTCTACTGGTAATAGAATGATCGTTTCTGCGTATATGGTTGATTCATTTAATTTATGGAATGCTAGATTAGGACATGTGAATAAAAGATCTATTTACAGAATGGTTAAGTTAAATCTATTGCCTAAGTTTAACATTGATTTAAATAAAAAATGTGAAATATGCTTGAATCAAAATTTGCTAGGCAACCTTTCAAATCATGTCCAAGAGAGATCAAATGAATTATTAGGATTGATTTATAGTGATCTTTGTGATTTTAAATCCATCCCTACTAGAGGGGAAAAAATTATTACATCACCTTTATTGATGATTGTAGTAAATATTGCCAAGTCTATTTGATTAGAAATAAAAACGAGGCCTTAGATATGTTTAAAATATATAAGGCGAGAGGTAGAAAATCAATTAGACAAGAAAATTAAGGCATTAAGAACAGATAGAGGTGGAGAATATGAATTTGCAGAATTATGTAGCAAATATGGAATTATACATCAAACGATTGCACCCTATACACCTCAACAGAATGGTGTAGCAGAGAGGAAAAATAGAACTCTAAAAAATATGATTAATTCCATGTTGAATGATTCTGGACTTTCTCGTAATTTGTGGGGTGAAGCGTTACTCACTGCAAATCACATTTTGAATAGAGTGCCTTTCAAGAAATTAGATAAATCTCCGTTTGAGATATGGAGAGGCAGAAAACCCACTTACAAAACTTTGAAAGTGTGGGGTTGCTTGGCAAAGGTCCAAATTCCCTTACCAAAGAGAACTAAGTTAGGACCTAAAAGCGTAGATTGTGTATTCATTGGTTTTGCTAAGAACAAGTGCAAAGCATATAGATTCTTAGTAGTTAAATCACATATTTCAGATATAAGTGAAAATTCTATTATTGAATCTATTGATGCTGAATTTTTTGAACACATTTTTCCTTTTAAGGAAAATCAAAGTGGTTCGTCACTTAAAAGAACTGCTGAAGAGAGTTTAGATGAACCATCTAATTCTAAGGTTCAAGAACAAGAGTTAGAACCTAGAAGAGGAAAAAGAGTTAAGGTCACAAAAGACTTTGGACCGATTTTGTTAACATGTTAAGCGAAAATGAGCCACAAACTTATAAAGAAGCTATGTCCTCACCAGATGCTCCATTTTGGATGGAAGCTATCAATAGTGAGATTGAATCCATTTTACAAAATAATACGTGGGAATTGGTTGATCTACCATCGGGAATCAAACCAATTGGATATAAATGGATCTTCAAAAAGAAGCTAAAGGTTGATGGCACTATTGAGAAATACAAGGCACGTTTGGTTGCTAAAGGATATAGACAAAAAGAAGGTTTGGATTACTTTGACACTTATTCTCCTGTTTCAAGAATAACTTCCATTAGGATGTTAATTTCCATAGCTGCTTTGTACGGCATGGAAATACATCAAATGGATGTTAAAACAGCATTTTTAAATGGAGAATTAGAAGAAGAGATTTATATGGATCAACCTGAAGGGTTCGTAGTAAATGGCCAAGAAAATAAAGTTTGTAGACTTGTTAAGTCTTTGTATGGACTTAAACAAGCTCCAAAACAATGGCATGAGAAATTTGATCATACTATGATGGAAAATGGTTTTAAAATAAATGAATGTGATAAATGTGTGTACATTAAAGAAATGAAGAACTCATTTGTCATAGTATGTCTCTATGTTGATGACATGTTAATTATGAGCTCGAGCAAGGATGTCATAATGTCAACAAAGAAGATGTTGAATTCTAGTTTTGACATGAAAGACTTAGGTCTAGCTGATGTAATACTAGGAATTCAAATCAAAAGGAATAACGAAGGTTATATCCTAACACAATCTCATTATGTTAAGAAAATCTTAAAAAGATTCAATCAATTCGATTGCAAACCTGCACCAACTCCTTTTGATGCAAATTGTCATCTAAAGAAGAACTCTAAAGAGTCGGTTTGTCAATTAGAATATTCTCAAGTTATTGAGAGTTTAATGTACCTGATGAACTCTACTAGACCTGATATTGCTTATGTAGTTAGCAGGTTAAGCAGATACACAAGTAGTCCAAATGATGATCATTGGACAACATTGATAAGAGTTCTAAGGTATCTCAAGTATACCTTGAATTATGGATTAGTTTATACAAAGTATCCACCAGTGCTTGAAGGCTATAGTGATGCAAATTGGATTTCTGATAATACAGAAACCAAGTCAACTAGTGGATATGTATTTACATTGGGTGGAGCAGCAATTTCTTGGAAATCAACAAAACAAACGTGTATAGCACGATCCACCATGGAATCCGAATTCATTGCTCTTGACAAGGCAGGTGAAGAAGAAGCTGAATGGCTAAGAAATTTCTTAGAAGATATTCCTTGTTGGCCAAAACAGTACACAACAATATGCATACATTGTGATAGTATGGCAAAGACAAGCGAGAGCTAAAAACAACATATATAATGGTAAGTCGAGACATATAAGGCGCCAGCATAATACTATAAGACAATTACCGACAAGTGGAGTAATTAGTATTGATTATGTTAAGTCTAAAGAAAACATTGCAGATCCTTTGACTAAGGGCTTACCAAGAGATCAAGTGAAGATATTATCGAGGGGAATGGGCTTAAAGCCTATAGAGTAATTCAAGTATGGCGGAAACCTAACCTAGCTGATTGGAGATCCCATGGTCTAGGTTCAATAGGCAAACTGGTTAGACTTGAATTAACAAACAGAACACACAATTACCTGTTCCTATGATGAAGTAAGTGTGTTGATAAGATGTTTAGGGTATGCAATATGCATTTAATAACATAGTAATGTCACCTATATGGTAGTAAATGTGGGGTCGCATTTATGAGAATGAAATTAGGCTAAGTTCTCTAAAGCTATCATGAAACCAGGATCTGTTCAGGACCAAAATGAACAAAAACGTATGAACTGCATTTGGATTCAAGTCATGAGTAAGACATATTGTCTTGGTTTACTATAAAAGTGAACAGTTCAAGATAAATAAATACATCAACTGCGTCACAAAGTAAACCCGATATGCTTTACTAAGGTTAGTTCAAGTCTTTACGACACTCTTCCTTATAAGCATGACTTGATCATGTCTCTCTCTCGTGTATAGTTATTATTTTTTGTTTATGATTTGGCAAAGTTAAGACATATGGGGTGTTCCAATTTCCAATACAAAAGTGGGGTATTGTTGAACATTGAAGTTCAAGTTTTGTATTGGAAAAGAACAAAACCTTTAGTCCCACATAGGAGAGAAAGGTTTGGTTTTCTCACTTAATATATGTTCCAACTCACTTCACTATTGTTTAAGAGAGAAGTGAGTTAGAATGAGTGGACCATGGGGTTCACTAGGATGGACCATGGGGTTCACAAGGAACTCACCCTAATTAAATAATCTTTGATAATGGCCTTGGGCCTTGGGGCCTTTGGGGCTTTGGTTTGTTCAAGACTTAGCCATTCATAAACATAGTTTTCATTTTTCGTTTTTTATTTTATTTTCGTTTTTAAATAATACAAAAGAGCACCAACAGTTGCTAAGTTCGAATTAGGAGTTAAATAACTATCAATTAGTGGCACACTAATTAAGACCACTAATTAGATAGTTATGGAAAAATTGTCCACTAATTGGACAGTTAGATGGTTATCTATAATAGAGGAGTCTTTTGACAGAGAAAATAAGCTTTTTCGAAAATCAAATTTCATGTGATTTGTGTGTAATCTGAGAGAGACGATTTGCAGTTTGAAGGTTCTTTGATTGGTGCTTTAATCAAAGAATAGGCCAGTTGTATCCTGGGGATAGAACTCCTAGTTGAATTCTGCACCGAGTGGGAGGAAATTATTCTGTCTTAGGACATTGCTCTTTGCAAGCCTCTGGTACAATTTGATTATTAATCTTCTTTATTGTTTAATCAGCATGTTTAGTTGCTTGTGATAACAGTGCCATGTTCAGATTTATGTTTATTATAGATTGCTTGGTTTAACACACTTTACTTCCACAATTGAAATCCTTACACTCCTCTGACTTAATAAGAAAAAACGAAAGATCCAAATCAAGTTTTTACAATAGAGATTCAGTAATCCATAAACAAAAACAAAGCAAATAGTACACTAAAAAACTCAAATTAGGAAAACCAACATTAGGAGAGAGCGGAGTCCAAGATGTGAAGCCGTGAGAGCCCTGCGAGTTAAAACATTAATGAATTCCCTGGGTTTTAGGTTTTAGAGAGTAAAGGAATATCTAACATTGGTATGTGACTTCATTGTAGAGAGAGTACCAAACTCTACTTCTCACAAATCATGACAGACATATATAATTTCAAATCTAATCCAAATCTCTAAAACTTCAAATCAGATCCTAATCCCAATCACGTTCACCACTACAATCCTTGATTGTAAACTAAAGAAAGCTAAAGTGATTTTATTACCAAAGTGGAAAAATTTCCTCTAAAAAACAAATAAATGAAAGAACATGACATCCTCAACTTAAATCATACAAAGTGGACATATTTCCCCTAAAAGAACACATACACGCGAAACCAAATCCTTTACCTTTGCTGGAACAAATCAAGATTGTGAAATCTATGTATGTAAATGGCGATCCTCAACTCTAATCCCTCACCGCCTCCAACATACCCCATTTTTCACCGCTATGCTGCTTCACACCAAGAAAAAACTAATTCGTACACTATAAGTGGCAGCTAACGCAGCTCCTTCGATCGCACTCCCCAGCTCTTGGGATCCCTAATTACCAAGAAATCAATCGAGTCCTACACCAATCTCTTCAATCCGCCATTATTTTCAAAACTTAAATTTCAAATTTTATCAATGTAAAACCAAATCCTAGGGCTTCACTGAATCCAAAATCAGAATGATAAAAAATCCAGCTGATCTTATTGAAGCCGCAATGTAGAATCAGAATTGAAATTCAAACATCAGTGTTAGGTTTAGAAACACCGAAGTGGCACACTTTATTAATCTTTAATAAACTCGTTAATTACAATGCGGGGGCTTAACTCTAATTTATAGAATCACGTAAGCATACTCCTAATCCAACAAGGAGACCCTAAATAGACTCATACTCTAACTCGAAGTCCTAATCAAACTCAAACACAAATCTAATTTAGACTACAACTCCATCATCCCCTCATAATCTAAATTACCTATCTGAATTAAAAAACAAAACATCATCCTCCATAATTCAGATTGTCATGATCTTCCACTTGATTTTCTTTCGAAATGCAGATCTTGACCTCCATCGACGACATCCTTTATCGTTCATCCGCCATCTATCTCGCACAGCTTCCTCAATGTCGAACAGTGCACAATGCACTCGATTGCCTTCGTCATCAACGACATTATCATGGGTGATCTTACAATCCTGAAGTCGAGCTGGTTATCCAACACTTCTTTGTGGTATGTAACTCGTACGCTGTGGTATAGCGTCAATACCAACTGAAGTGGAAGTTTCATCCTCACATCTAATCGTTGATGGTTGAGCAATACTCTTTCCTTTTATGTCCCAAATTCACACACTCTTCTTGTCAAACTTGACATCTCTGCTAACAATGACTGCATTGGTAACTAGATTGTACAATTTGTACGTTCCAATCATCCCTTGAATATAGCAAATAAATATGACTTTCACGCCTTTGTTATCTAACTTCTTTCTGCTAGCATCAAGACCATGTACATATGCAGTGGATCCAAACACCTTCAAGTGTTTGACACTTGTCTTGTAACCACTTCAAGCCTCTTCTGGGGTTATATAGGACACACGTTTTGTGGGAGACCTATTAAGCAAATAAACTGAACATGCAACTGCTTCAGCCCAAAAAGAATCAGGTAGACCTTTGACCTTCAACATACTATGAGTCATGTCTATAATTGTACTATTCTTCCTCCTTGTAACACCATTATGTTGCGTTGTTTGTGGTGGCATGATCTCATGTTTAATCCCATGACGATCACAAAACTTTGAAAATGTCTAGGACATGTACTCACCACCACCATCTGTCCTCAAAGTCTTGATGTAGCGTTCACTCTGTTTTTCCAAAGCTGCCTTGAACTTCCCAAAGCAACTAAAGGCATCAGACTTGTTTTTAAAGTATACACCCAAATCATCCTGCTGCAGTCATCAATAAAAGTCATAAAATATTTGCTTCCTTCTAGTGAAGTAGACTGCAGAGGACCATAAACATCTGAGTAAACCAGTAGAGATTTGGCACACCTTCGAGTGTTGGAAGCAAACATTCATCTATGTTGCTCCCCCAAAATACACCCCTCACAAAATTGCTCTAGATGTTGAATCACGGGCAATCCTTTCAATAATTTCTTACAAGTCAGCAACTTCAGACTTTTGAAGCTCAGATGATCATATCTTAGATGTCATAACCATGACTCATCAGAAACAATGGATTTAAAACACGGATAAGATCCAGTATTAATCTCAATCTGAAACAACCTATTTTTCAAAGGAGACTTAAGAATGATCATACATTTAGAATCAAACACGGTGAGATGACTATTTTTGAAATTCACTGTGTACCATTTCTCTAGCAATTGCCCCAAACTTAGCAAATTGCATGTCAATGTCGGTACATATAACACATCTGAAATGTATTAATGATCTCCATTCTTCAACTGGATCAAAATTCTTCATTTTCCCTTAACTAAAAGTTTTCTATCATCAGCAAACTTGACCTCTGTCAACACTGACTCATCCAACTCATCAAACAATTATCTATTGCCACACATGTGGTTAGAGCATGCACTGTCAAGATACCACATGTTACTCTGAGCATTCTCCTGGGCTGATGAAACCTCATTTGTGTCTGATGACACTCCTTATCTTGCTTTGTCTACTCTTCAGACTCTGACTCTGACTCTGATGATTGCTTTATCTTGCATTGTCTAGCTATATGCCCAAATTTGCGACAGTTGTAACACTAAATCTGATTTCTTTGTTGATCGTGACCTTCTTCTCGTCTACGACCTTTATTTATATCCCACCACTGTTGATTATTGTTCTGACCTCTATCATTATTGTTGACTTTATTACGGCCTTTGAATCCATAATTCTTCTTTAGCTTCGGGACAACTATAGTCTTCAATGCATGCTCAGTAGGCTTGATTTTTTCACTTTTTTCGTTGATTCGTTGTTCATGTGCTCGTAATGAACCAATGATTTCTTCGACTGACTTGGTCTCATAATCTTTCCTAGACTCCATAATAGCAGCTACTACATGGTCGAACTTCATGGTCAAAGTGGGCAAAATCTTCTCGTTCACATTGGGATCGGCGACATCTTCGCCATTCATCTTTAACTGATTAACGATTTTCTGAACACGATTGGTGTGCTTCTCTATATCTTCGGAGTCATCCATCTTGATCAACTCAAAGTTTGCAACCGAACTTTTTCGGCTTTTTGTACACCCTTGTAGAACGTCTCTAAAGTGTCTCACGCTTCCTTTGATGTCTTTGCCAGTTGCACTTTCACAAACTCCACATCATCAAGCATTTGCAAAATAAAATAAAGTGTCTTCTGATCTTTCTTGCGATGCTCCTTTTGTGTCGAGGTAGCGGTGGCCCCTGGGTCTTCGAACTCATCTTCAACGATTGCGAGCAAGTCTTGAAAACTGAACAAAACTCTCATCTGAGTGCTCCATCTATCAAACTTCTTCCCATCAAATATTGGAAGAGTAGGTTGAACTTGGTCGTTCCCCGATGTCGCCATAATTCACACCAAATAAGAAAATCAAAAATCTCAATTTCGATTTTAACTCTCTGCCTTGAACAAATTGTTCAAATCTTCGTTTCTTCTCCAAAACAAGAAATAGGCACGCTTCAATATCTCAATAGATGCAAAACCCAAATTTTTTGTTCGATCTTGAACAAAGTCTCACACCGTAGATCTAAAATCACAGTCTCACTCTCACAGATCTCAGAATCTCACTTTTGCTCTGATATCAAGTTAGGTTTAGAGACACTGCAATGACACACTTTATTCATCTCTAATAAACTCATTAATTACAATGCGGGGGCTTAACTCTAATTTATAGACTCACATAAGCATACTCATAATCCAACTAAGAGACCCTAAATAGACTCATACTCTAACTCGAAGTCCTAATCAAACTCAAACACAAATTTAATTTAGATTACAACTCGAACAAGGAGATCGAGTGAATAAGCTTACCACTTCGGATTTAATGGAAGAATAGTTGCAATCAATGGAGGAATTTGTTGAGAAATGGAGTTTTGTTGATTGGAGAGAAAGTGAAGAACAGTGAGGCACAAACAAAACTTGTTGATCCATCTCCAAGCATTAGCTTCCTTACCAAATACCTGCAAAACCAAATTAGAAATCACAACCCAATCAAATTGGGATCAACTTCTTTCAAGCTAAATTAGAAGTCAAACCAATAATAGATTGAAATGAATTGCACAATGAACCACTCGCAACCGAAGGAGCCATGCGAACTTCATTGCATCCATGTCAAAGAAGATCTAGAGTTGGACGAGTTGATGCGCCATTGATGAGAGCAATCGAGCTATTTCCAACGAAACAAACAAAAAAATGAGTAGAACTAGAGTTTCGAAGGATAAAAATTTGGTAGAACGCACGTTCGATCGCAGAGAGAGCTAGAGAGGCGAGAGAGAGAGAGAGAGAGAGAGAGTGGTTTCACACATGAGGAGTTAGAGTGATTAATCGGGACCTTTATCTACGTAGGCGTCTCCAAATTCTTGGATACTTGTGCTTTATTGGTCCCTAATTTGAAAAACACTTGTGTTGTTACATCCTTAATTTAAGGATTTTTGCATATTAAACATACTTAAATTTTGATCTAGCAACATATTTACCTTGTGTGTACTTGTAAATCATATGTCTTTAAATTTAAAATATAACAACACTTGTAAATTATGTGTCCTTAGATTTGAATTTTGACAACACATAAATTAGGGTCCCCAAATTTAACAACACTTATAAATTATATTTATTTAGATTTGAAATTTTACAGCACTTGTAAATTATGTGTCTTTAGATTTAAAATTTAACAACACTTGTAAATTATGTGTCTTTAGATTTAAAATCTGACAACAATTATAAATTATATGCTTTTATATTTGAATTTTGACAACACATATAGATTAGGGTCCACAAATTTTAAATTTGGTGTCACTAATTTGTAAGTGTCTCTAATATAGGAGACACTTACAAATTATGTGTCTCTAAATATTTAAATTGACAACACTTGTTGTTTGCGTCCTCAATTTTAACTTTAGCGACACTTATGAACTATGTGTCCTTAGATTTGAAATTTGACAACACTTATAAATTAGTGTCTCCAAATTATAAATTTGGCGACACTTGTTCATAAGTGTCCTTAATTTTGAAATGCTTGTACATTATACATCTTGAGATTTTAAATTTGACGACGTTTTAATATCAAGTGTCCTTAATTTGGAGACATTTGTATGTTATATGCCTTAAAATTTTAAATTTGACAACACTTGTACATCATGTGTCTCTAAAATTAAAATTTGGGGAAACTTTTTATTCGTGTTAGTAAAAAAGTGTTGCTATAGACCCACTTTGTTGTAGTGAAGCACCAATGTTGAAAGATTCTTTTGTCACATGAATGGTGGTTCTTACTAGGGCTGACAATTTGGGTCATGAAACGATTAACACGACACGACACGACACGACACGACACGTAATAAACATGTCGTGGGTTTTGGCTTAAGTGGATATGGGTCATAAACATGTTAACACATTTATACACGGTTATATCAACCTGCTTAACTCGTTTATGACTTACTTAACACGACTAAAGAATAATGTATAAATAATAAATATGGTATAATAAATAGATTGGTACAAAATTCACCCATTTGAATGCTTGTTAATAGCACGATTTATTTATTTTATTTATAAACATCTTTTATCATATTTTATTTTATATTTGAGAGGAAATATTCATTTTACTTTTAATATATTATTTATGTTTTAGATTTTATTAATAATTATTTATTAAGAAAAAATAAAATTTTTCGCCAAAGTAAAATTTATATATTTTTTTAGATGATTCTTACAATTTTTTTTATGTTATTATTACGAGTCATTTTTGCTTTATTATTAAGAGTAATAAAGACTTGAATGAAAAAGTAAAGTAAAATTAACGAATATAAACAACCACATTATACTTTATTGGCTATTTTAATTTGTTTGTTCGAATTTAATCATTTAGATATATTTTAAAAAGTAGTAACCAAATTATAAAAGTTTAAATAAAATAAAATTTTTAAATACAATATTTAATAAATGGGTGACACAAATACACGACATGTTTAACACGACTCACTTAGACACGAAAAGGATTAACACAATTAATAAGCATGTCATGTAATGAGTTTGTATTATATGAGTCATGACCTGTTTATGACACGACACGTTTATGACTCACCGACACGAATTGTCACCCCTAGTTTTTACCCTTTAATTGGTTACCTATATTTATTACCTAAATAATAGCAACAATTTCTTCTTGATTTTTCTATTTTTTTTTTGTATATTATGCTCTTTTTTTTTATAAAGTGTATTATGCTCTTTTGGAACATTGTTACACACTGCCTTAATTTTTGCTGTATTATTTCTATTTTTTAGCAAATTATAAATTAAAAATCTTAACACAATTGGGCTATTTTGTAACAATGTTACACACTCCACTTAATTTCTTTTTAAATTTTTTTTGCATTTTTGACCTTCAGTTTTTCACGACTATTTAGCTATAGCTATTTTGTAATTATTTTCTATACTGAATTATAAATTAGAGTTATAACACAATTTGCTATTTGAAGCTATTTTGCTCTTTTTCTATTATTTTGTAGCGATTTCAATGTATATAAATTTAATCTATTAACTTCACAACTTTGCTCTCAATTTTTTATACTTAATTAATTTTTAAAGCACTATTGTAATTGTAATTTTAATTGTAATTAAACTTAACATAAATGCTAAACTAAGAAAAAACTAAACATAACTGTTACACAATTAAAATGAAGGATGAATACAATCATGGTATTAGTTATAATAAATCGTTGATTATGTTTATTTCTATTATACAATATAATAGAAGCACTAATAATATCAATCACGGTATTAATTATAAATTTATAATAAATCATTAACTATATTTATTTATATTATACTCAACTAGTCGATGAGCACGTACGTTGCACGTGAGGGAGATATTAGATGTTTTTCTTAAAGTATTGTGTTGGAATAGTAGATAATCTTAGTTGGTGAACACGTACTCTACACGTGAAGCGTAAATAATTACTTGAAAAAATAGATGTGTAACTGGTTTACAGGTATGGAAACTAAAATTCACCACTTTTGTAGGAAAAGGAAACTGTCTACTTTTAGTTCATGGGAAAGAGAGAACCGTGAAGAGAGAGAAGGAAAGAGAAAACCGTGATGAGAGAGAGAAGGTGTAATGAGTGGAAGAGAGAAACGTGGAGGAGAGAGAAAAAAAAATCCTCTAAATCCCACTTTATTAGGAAAACTCGCATATTAATTTGGACTTATCAATTAAATTACAAATTTATCCTTAATTTTAATTATTTATATCAATTCACATAGTCATTGTTGGAACTTTTAGTCAAAAAGCTTCACGGTTAACCGTTTTAGGATTGCTATTATAATAGTATAGATATTGGAAGCACAAATAATATCAATCGCGGTATTAATTATAATAAATTATTGACTATATTTATTTTTATTATACACTATAATAGAAGCACTAATAATATCATTAGTTTTGCTATTGACACATGAACTTTTTTTTAATATTTTTTATCCTTACTATTTGTTTTATTTTTTAACTGTAAAATCGTGATTTTTTTTTAAGGTTGCAAAGTCATAGTTTAAAAGAATGTAGTTTTTTGTCTGTTTGTTAAAAAAAAAAAAAAAAAAAAAAAAAAAAAAAAAAAAAAAAGTCGTTCTTTATACATATTTAAAATAGTTACAATAAATCATTGACTATATGCCTTATTTCTATTCTACACTATAATATAAGCAATAATACCAATTTTACTATTGATGCACAAATTTTTATTTCTTTAACATTTTTTTCGTCAACACTATTTTATTTTATTTTTTTGTTGTGAAGTCATGATTTTTTTAATGAAGACTGAAGTTTTGGTTTGAGAGCATGTAATTTTTTTTAATGATAGCATATAGTTAGATAATTGTTGAATGAAGATTGACGTCTATATTTGAGAGAGGATGATTAAATAACTGATGATTTGGGATATATATATATATATATATATATGGTAATGAAATTTACCTATTTGTCCATACTTTTTTTTTTATTTCCAAATCAACCTTTTCTTTTGTATCCAAATCAAACTCTAACTCTTTATCAATCCACTACACGTTTTTTTTTTCTTTATCTCCAAATCAATCATGAACTCATTCTCATAAATTCAATACATTTTTTTTGAGGAAGTAATGTCCTAGCATGATTAGCTTATTTTTTCATTCACATCTTATCTCAATCACAGTAGAGAATATTGATAAGCTAAAAAATGTACTTGTATTTCTAATTTTTAAATTTTAATTACAATTTTAAATTTTGTTAATAAATTCTTAGAAATTAATTCCCGCGAGCGAAGCGAGCAGGGGAATCGTGCGTAGCACATCTTGAAACTAGTATATATATATATAAAAGCACGAATCACAAATTTTTGAGTGGTAATGAAATTCACCTATTTGCCCATACTTTTTTTTTTCATCTCCAAATCAACATTTTCTTTTGTCTCTAAATCAAACTCCAACTCCTTATCAATCCACCATGGGTTTTTTTTTCTTTATCTTCAAATCAATCCCGAACTCTTTCTCATCAATCCAATACACGATTTTCTTTTTCTCTCAGTCTTCAATCGATCAATCAATCAAAGTGGATGATCAGTCTTCAAAGTATAATTTTTTTTCATTGTTTCCTTTTTTTTTTAGGAAGTAATTCCTAGCATATCTAGCTTGTTTTTCATTCACATCTTATCTCAATCACATTAGAGAATATTGATAAATGTACTTGTATTTCTAATTTTTAAATTTTAATTACAATTTTAAATTTTGTTAATAAATTCTTAGAAATTAATTCTCGCGAGCGAAACGAGCGGGAGAATCGTGCGTAGCACGTCTTGAAACTAGTATATATAAAAGCACGAATCACAAATTTTTAAGTGGTAATGAAATTTACCTATTTGCCCATATATTTTTTTTAATCTCCAAATCAACATTTTCTTTTGTCTCCAAATCAAACTCTAACTCCTTATCAATCCACCACGTGTTTTTTTTTCTTTTTTTTTTTCTTATCTCTAAATCAATCCCGAACTCCTTATCATCAATCCAGTACACGATTTTCTCTTTCTCTCAGTCTTCAATTGATGACTCTCGTGTTCTGGATGAACTCCTTCTCATCAATCCAATACACGAGACGGAGAGGTTGATAAATTGATGGAGACTTCTAAATTGGAGTGTGCACTTGTTTCTAGGGCAAACCGGTTTATATGAATATTGTATCTATTGAAAGCTTGAATTGCATGCTACCATTTGATACGTTTTAAGGGGGTGCATACCACTGGTCATCGTCTTCATTATTCTCACCCAAACCATCATTGTTCTTCCCCATATATATATGTATATGTAGGTTGGAGATCAAATTCAAGGAGAGTCGTGAGTGTTGGTGGTGTTGTTGAAGAACAGTTGAAGGTGAGATAATATTTCAATTTTTGATTTTAGTGACTGTGGGACTTGTTTTGTCTATGAGTTCGAAATTGGAATTGGGAGTGGTTGTTGTAGTTGGTTGTTGATTGTGCGATGAAGAGAGGAGAAGGTTTGGTTTTAAATAAATATATATATATATATATATATAGTGAAGAAGAGAGAATCCGAGAGGGAGAAGAAGAAGGTGGGGGTTGAAAAAGAAGGTGGTTTGAAGAAGGTGTTGGGGGAGGGAACAAACCAAAAACTCAAAAGAAATTCGAATGAAAAAAATTCTAATTAATCATGTGAAAAAAAAAGAAGGTGTCTAAAGCTTCAATCTTAACTAATTCAATTATTTACATTCATAATTTTAAAAGTTATCATTTGTATCTATAGAGTTTGAGGTAAAGATTGAACTTTATGTACAATCTTTATGTCCCACAGTCTTCGTCGATCGATGTCCGCCGGATCTTTACTCCCTTTTGATCCGGAGATCGAAAAGACTTGCCGTCGGAACTCGAAAGTAACTCGACAAAGGAACCAATCCTCCAGAGTTCAGCTGAACGACGATGGCTGACCACATTGGGAACCCGCATGCACCCATTGCACCACACGAGAGACGGGAGGAACCCATAGTTATTCCTCCCCGACAGTTTGTCGCACCAGCTAGACCATATGCACCTGTGGAACAGCAGAGGCCTGTATTACACCAGCATCAACCATTCGATCAACGAGTGGTTGATCCCCTTCCACAAAGGCCACAAGCTAACCCTTGGGCACAACCTCAGGCCGACCGTCGCATTACCATCGGGATGGCGAATGATGGGATACAGGATCTCCTGGCTCATCAGCCACACTGCATCGCATTCCCAGCCCACAGGGGCAATTTTGAGCTCAGGTCAGGTTTTATTAACCTGCTCCCCGTCTTCCATGGATCAGATTGTGAGGATCCGGTCACCTTCATTAAGGACTTCCATTCTAAGTGTAGGACCATGATTCCCCCTCGTGTCGATGAAGACGAAGTCAAACTCTTAGCTTTTCCTTTCTGCCTTAAGGATAAAGCTCAAGACTGGCTCTTCTATCTTCCTCCTGGTTCCATCACAAATTGGAACGACATGATTTTTGCATTCCTCAAAGAGTTCTTCCCTGAATCCAGAGCTTCCCAACTCACTAGAGAGATATGTAGTATCAAAATGAAACGGGACGAATCTTTTGGCGATTATTGGGGTCGCTATAAGCGCTTACTTGCGCAATGCCCCCAACATGGCCAAAGCAACCTCTCCATTGTTCATTTTTTCTATATGGGGCTTACGCCCCTTAAGAAACGGATGATTGACAATGCTTGTGGAGGAGACTACAGATGTAAAACCACTGAGGAGATGTTTGAACTGTATGACTCCATAGCAAGTCAATCACGTCATTACATTGATGACGATGAAGAGGGACCTTCACGAAGTCTTTATGACGGAGTAGGGTCAAATTCTGCCAATAGCAAGCTTGATAAACTCACAGATCTCATGGAGCGATTCCTCACCTCAGGAAAAGCTCAAATTAAAGCTTGCGGCTTCTGTACAGCCAAGGACCATCCCACTGACTCTTGTCCTACCTTATTCGAGAACGAACAGGCGAACGTTTTAGGTGGCGGATTCCAATGACCACCAAGGAATCAATACGGCAACAACTTCAGCAACACCTATAATCATGCCGTAAAAAGCCCTTATTTTAGTTACGGTCCCCAGAATTAGAACTTCCTTCAGTATGTTCCAAAAGGACAACCTCCTTCTCAACAGTCCCAACCCGCTCAGAATTCGGGATCTTTAGAAGACATGATGAGGACACTCATTGCTAATCAAGACAGACTCTCTAAAGATTTGGTCCAACTCAAAAACGAGACAATCGTGAGCCATGCTTCTAGCATTAAAAATCTCGAGGTTCGAATAGGGCAACTGGCCCTTCAAGTTGGGCGCACGGATGAGAAACGCAAGTTGCCATCTCAACCGCACCTGAATCCTAATGCGAACCTTAATGCTGTCACATTTCGTAGCGGCAGAGAGTTGGAAGAAGTCCTTAAAGAACCCAATCCTAAAGAGGTCACCCCTAAATCCAAGGAAGTCGAGCAGGAGCTCGAAGTTCAACCGTTTCACACTGAAATGGTACACTTGGATAAGGAAGCACAACCTTCTCTCAAGATTCTACCCCCGTTCCCTCAACGTCTCATTAAGAATAAAAAGGCGGGAGAAGAGAAGGAAATTCTGGAAATCTTGAGGAAAGTGGCGATAAACATCCCACTTCTTGATGCCTTAGTACACATGCCCCGTTATGCTAAGTTGCTTAAAGACCTATGCACCAACAAAGATCGACTCAAAGGCAACGAAAAAATCACCGTAGGTGAGAATGTCTCAGCTATCATACGCAAAAAGTTGCCCACCAAGTGTGAGGACCCGGGCATGTTCACTGTCCCTTGCACAATTGGTGAAGTTGAGATCCAGAAAGCTATGTGTGACCTCGGCGCCTCTATCAATGTCATGCCACTATCCATATAAGAGACATTGAAGGCTGGCCCTCTAAAGGATACTGGAATTATCATACATTTGGCAGACCGGTCTATCGTTCGTCCTGTGGGTATCTTGGAAGACATCCTGGTGAAGGTTAGTGAGCTCATATTTCCTGCTGACTTCTATATCATTGATACGAAGACTCAGCCATGCCCCCATTTTTCCTCGGTCTTGCTCGGCAGACCTTTCCTAAAGACTGCCAAGACCAAGATTGATGTTCACAGTGGTTCTCTAACCATGGAGTTTGATGGTGAACTCATTAAGTTCGACATCTATGATGCGATGCGCCATCCCTGCGATGCCTCTTCTATGGTGCTTGCCTTGGACAGTGTGGATTCACTTGTCAAGGACACCTTTCTCGTGAAAGGTGACGATATGAAAGTGGTGTTGGAGAATCATCTCGACACCGATTATTTGCGACAGCAAGGCTTCGCCCTCGATACGGAGATCGAGGAGTTGATCTTTGAGTTGGACTCTGCTCTACTTCATTTTCCTACCTTAGCATATCTGGACTTACCAGCTTCGAACTCTACACTTCTCCCCTCTATGGAGCGAGCCCCCACACTGGAGCTCAAACCACTGCCCAGCCACCTTGAATATGTGTTTTTAGGTGAGAATGATACTTTACCTGTAATCATCTCCACTAAACTCACATTACCAGAGGAAGAGAAGCTGATTCATGTGCTTCAAGAGTTCAAAGAAGCCCTAGGGTGGACGATCGCTGACATTAAAGGTATTAGCCCTTCCACATGCATGCATCAGATACATATGGAAGAACGGTCAAAACCTTCACGATAAGCACAACGGAGACCGAACCCACCGATGATGGACGTGGTTAAAAAGGAGATTCGGAAGCTCCTTGACGCTGGGATGATCTACCCGATCTCTGACAGCAAGTGGGTCAGTCCTATTCAGGTGGTTCCGAAGAAAACAGGGATCACAGTGGTCACGAACTCACGCGGTGAGTTAGTCCCGACTCGCGTCCGAAATGGATGGAGAGTATGTATCGATTACCGAAAGCTTAATGTTTCTACTAGGAAAGACCACTTCCCATTGCCTTTCATTGATCAGATGTTAGAGCGTTTAGCAGGCAGGTCTCATTACTGCTGCTTAGATGGCTATTCTGGTTTTCACCAGATTCCTGTAGCACCTGAGGATCAAGAGAAGACCACCTTCACTTGTCCTTTTGGTACTTTCGCTTACCGGTGCATGCCTTTTGGGCTGTGCAATGCACCTGCTACTTTTCAGAGGTGCATGATGAGCATATTCTCAGACTTCGTTGAGCACTTCATCGAAGTATTCATGGATGATTTCACTTGTTTACGGCGATTCATTCGATCTTTGCCTTAGTCACCTGACTAAGGTACTTCACCGATGTATCAGAAGAACTTGATCCTCAATTACGAGAAATGTCACTTCATGGTTGATCAAGGTCTTATCTTGGGTCACATCGTGTCTGCTAAGGGTGTGGAGGTAGACCCGGCAAAGATTGAAGTAATTCAAAAATTGCCTTACCCCACGACTGTGCGAGAAATCCGATCATTCCTCGGCCATGCCGGTTTCTATTGGCGATTTATTAAGGATTTCTCCAAAATTGCACAACCCTTGTGTCGCCTTCTTCAGATGGACGTGCCTTTCCATTTTGATAAGGCATGTAGGAGTGCATTCGATGCACTCAAACACTCTCTCATATCCACTCCAGTGATTCGAGCTCCTTACTGGGAGCTACCTTTTGAGATCATGTGCGATGCCAGCAACCACGCTGTGGGTGCTATGCTTGGGCAACGAGTTGGACGGGCTTCTCATGTCATATACTATGCCTACCGAACTCTTGAACCTGCCCAACTGAATTACACCACTACAGAGAAGGAGCTTCTAGCTGTCGTCTTCGTTTTGGAGAAATTTCGGCCTTATCTCTTGGGAACTAAGGTGGTCGTCTACTCTGACCATGCTGCCTTAAAGTACCTTGTGGCCAAAAAGGAAGGTAAACCTCGTCTCATTCGATGGATACTCTTGTTACAAGAGTTTGACATCGAGATTAAAGATAAAAGTGGTGTAGAAAATCTTGTTGCTGACCATCTCAGTCGTATCGAGAATGGTGAAGCAACTGTCCCGCTTCGAGATGATTTTCCTGATGAACATCTCTTAGCAATTTCTGAGGAACTCCCTTGGTTTGCGGATCTGGTAAACTACCTCGTTACACGAGAGCTTTCACCTCACCTTACGCGAGCCCAAAAGGATAAGATTCGGAGCGATTCCAAACACTATGTATGGGATAACCCATACTTGTGGAAGTTTTGCTCAGACCAGGTCATTCGTCGATGTGTCTCCCAGAGTGAAACACAATCTATACTGGCATTCTGTCATTCATATGCCTGCAGTGGTCATTTCGGTCCACGTAGGACGGCTATGAAAGTTTTGGAGAGCGGGTTTTATTGGCCTACCATTTTTCATGATTCATATCTATACGCCAAGACCTGTGCCAAATGTCAGTCGACTGGTACCTTGAGTCACAGGGACCAAATGCCACTGACCTCGATCCTATTTTGTGAGATTTTTGATGTTTGGGGCATCGACTTCATGGGGCCATTTCCACCGTCACATGGTTTTCTTTATATCTTATTGGCGGTGGATTACGTGTCTAAATGGGTGGAAGTTAAAGCCACTCGCACCAATGATTCGTCGGTGGTATGCGATTTCCTGAAATCACGAATCGTTTCGACTTTTGGCGCTCCACGGGCTTTGATTAGTGACCGAGGTACCCATTTCTGCAACCGCATGGTTGAAAATCTCATGCGCAAGTATAATGTTACACACCGTACGTCTACGGCCTATCACCCTCAGACTAGTGGCCAAGCGGAGGTGTCAAATAGGGAGATTAAATCCATTTTGGAGAAGTCTGTAAATCCGTCACGAAAGGACTGGAGCACACGCCTTGATGATGCAGTATGGGCTTATCGAACGGCGTATAAAACGCCTATCGGAATGTCTTCGTATCGCTTAGTCTTCAGCAAATCGTGCCACTTGCCGGTCGAGTTAGAGCATAAATCTCTATGAGCTGTCAAACGGCTCAATATGGAACTCGACGTAGCCGGCTACGAGAGAAAGTTGGACCTTCAAGAATTAGAAGAAATTCGGAACGATGCCTACGAGTCCGCTCTAATTTATAAGGAAAAAACCAAGGCGTTCCACGATCGCAACTTATCTCGTAAGACTTTCATAGTCGGCCAAAAGGTCCTACTTTATAATTCCAAATTAACTCTCCACCCAGGGAAATTGAGGTCACGATGGCTCGGACCTTTTGTTGTTACTGATGTGTTTGGACATGGTGCAGTTGAGATCAGGAGCGTCGACACAGGGAAAGTTTTCAAAGTGAATGGGCACCGACTGAAGCCGTTCTACGAGAACTTCCCACAGCATGAGATCGAGAGCGAGACTCTAGCAGTTGTAGAGTACTTTGACTGAGTGAGTCGAGCCAACGACGTTAAACAAAGGCGCTCTTGGGAGGCACCCTAAGCTTCTATCCCTTTCCTTTTTGATTTTTGATTTCAGTATTTTGTGGGGTATTCTTACTATTATCTCATTTTGACTTTTTATAGGTGTGTGACCTCTGCATAGCACACTGGATTTTGAGAACCTGATATTGCTCCTGCGGCTCCTCACATGTTCTGTAACTACTGTTAGTCACACATGCGATCTGGTAAGGTCACCCATCTTCTTTTCGTCCGTCGATTTAGGGTTAGTGTCAGTCTTTTGCATGATCTTGTTTCATTTCCTTGCCTCTATATCTATCATCTTCTTTCACCTTGTTGTATGTGTTCATATGTGCTCCTAAACTGTTTTGAACCTTGAGGACTAGGTTTAGAATAAGTTTGGGGGTACTTTAGGATTTGTGGACTGAGCTGGATGGGTCTCTATGCGAAAGACTGCGGGTGAGATCGTTTAGATTTTTTCAATTATATGCGGTTGTCGGACGGTATTGGTGGTATTTTGTATATCTTATTCACTTATTTCTTCCATTTTTTTGCCTCCATATTTCACTTTCTCATTTTATTAGGAGTTGATACATTTTCATGCATATTTTTAATGTAGTTTTCATTTTTATTTCGTTTAGAGTCTCCCGATATTTTGTTTCATGCCTTTGGCTGTGGATGAGTACTCTATGGTTGCCCTGTTGACTTGAGACTCAGGAGAAATTAGGCGAAACACTTAATCGAGCCTGTAGCCTAATATTCTTATGATTTCATGATTAGAGACTTAGTATGTTGGTTGAGCCTGTGCTAGATACCAAAGGGGGCAGACGGTCAGAATTGTGCAAGTCTGATTTCTAGAGTACCAGAACGAGGATGTAACTCACTCGAGTCAAAATTCTTATGACTACAACACTTTCGGGGAAATGATTTAGGCCATTTTTGAATTTAAACCCTTAACCTTAGACCTACCTTTCATCTTACCACTAGTTAGCCCATTTGAGCCGAATTAAACCTGATTTCTTTGATTAACTGTTATTAAACCCTCAGCCATTAGCCTTATATCTTATACCTAGTTGGAAACTAGACTTAGATTTGAAATCCTTAGAAAGAGACATGAGGAGAAAAAAATCAGAGGAAAAATTGTTTACTTGCCCGAATTAAAGGGAAATTTATGATTAGAGAGTCCCACCTAAAACGACATCCACAAGAAATGGAGCAGGGAGCCGGGTGGTTGGAAAAAGGTGAGGACTGCACATTTTGAATGAAAAATGAATTTTAGTGCAGTTTAGTCACATTCATGTTCTCGGGTAGTCATTCTATAATCTAAGTTCTAGTTTTTCAACATTTCGCGTATTCTTTACACCACTTCCTTGTTGCCATTCCCCAGCCTTGTTACAACCTATTGAAGTCTTATTGATTCCCACTGGTGCTAAGTCTACAGTAGTGGAGAATGTGGTTGCATTTCTTGGGCATGGTACTTTTGATGCGTTGATGCGCTATTTTCGTGGAAATTGTGGACTTGTGTGCATGAATTTATAGACCAAGAAAACCCGCAAGTAGTTGATGGCGTCTGTCTTGACCATATCTTTGTCTTGAAAATGTGATCTTAATTGTGCTTGGGTTGCAGTTCTTGACATATCATAACTCCGAAATTTCTTGAGTAATTTGTTATCTTGGCGACTATGTAAACCAAAGGAACTCCGTGATTTTTAAATTGGGCATAGAGTAGTTGAGTCAGTGCATAGTCATATTGGAGGTCTAATTTATTTGTATGTGTCATTTACACCTTTGCTCGAGACGTGCAAAGTCTTAAGTTTGAGGGTATTTGATAGGTCATTATTTATGCACATTATATAGTTTATTTTTGTATTTTTATTGTTGAATCATTGAAATATATGCCTAATTATCTTTATTTATTATTTTCAGGGCTTTTGGAGTGCACGGTTGAGTTCATGGCGAAAAACTACGCAAAAATCGAGTATTCACGAAAATCGTGTTAGTGCATATCTCGAGGCAGATTTGATGGGCCCACACGTGTTATGGTATTTAAATGAAAATATGAGGAGCATCATGGCGTTGATAACAATAAGGCATGAATTGGTTGGATTTGCATTATATATGGAAAAATATATACATATCTATCGATATATATATCTATACTATTATAATAGCAATCCCCAAACGGTTAACCGTGAAGCTTTTTTGGCTAAAAATTCCAAGTATACCCTTATTACCTTAAATGAAAACAAATCAATATAAGGATATTTTGGTAAGTGAATAATTACATCTACTTTAATCGGCTGTTTCAGACAAAAAAAATTTTCACTTTGCGGTTTCTCATCCGCGAGTTCTCAATGGCGTTCTTCAATGGCGTTCTTCAATGGCCACCACATCCGCGCGAGTTCGGCCACCACATCCGCGCGAGTTCTTCAATGGCCACCACATCCGCGCGAGTTCTTCAATGCCGACCACATCCGTGAGTTCTTCTTCTTCATCTTCGCGTCGCGTTTGCCGTCTTCGCCGATTCGCCGAAAGAACAGGACTAAACCGAGTCCTCTTCGCCGATTCGCCGATTCGCCGATTCGTCTTCTTCATCGATTCCTCTTCCCGATTCGTGATCTAAGCGCGAGAAGAAGACATCGCAACGGCGGCCACACTGCATCGTCTTCGATTTCTTCTTCTTCATCTTCTTCATTAGATCCGTCTTCTTCATCGTCGCGTCGCGACCACCGTCTTCAAAGCGATCAAGATCCGCAACGGCCACACCTCTTCTACCTCTTCCTCCGATGACAGGTCCATTCTAGGTTTTTTTTTTTTTTTTTTTTTTTTTTAAATTTTCCGGCAATGCTGAATTGGGGGTTTAGGAGGGTTTGAACTTTGATACTGAATTCGAGTTGGTAAGTTGCGATTTTTCGTCTAATTGTAGGACATATTTAGCTATCCGAACAATAAATAAAAATATTTAGCGATTTTTGAACCATAACTGATTTTTTTCCCGTCAATTTTCATCAAAAAAAAAATAAAACGAATTGAATCTACAACAACGTCAAAAACTGATTTTTTTTTTGAATCCCACATATTTAGCGATTTTATTTGAGAGTTTCTAAAACTGGTTTTTTTTTTTGAATCCTTTATATCCACTTTTGATGGAACGGTAACTTATTGTATCTTTTCCTCTTCTACTTATTCCCGTTTTTTTTTTTTTAGATTGATCTGCATCAACTGCTCCAACAGTTTCTGGCCTTGCCAATCAATCTAAAAAAAATTTGTCAAAAACCCAAAAACAAATCAAATCAGCGTGGATTCCATCACATATTTCAATACAAACAACGATTTCATCGGTTCTTTCTTCTCGAATTGGATAATTCTCGGATCCGATCGAGTTTTCATGCTATTTCTTTGCAATTACCCTAGAAGTTTAAATTGATCGAGAGAGATAGAGAGGACTTACAGTGACAACGCAGAGTTCTGTGAATCGCAGAGTTGACGACGCTACAATAGGTGAGGTAAGTGTATAATTTTAATTTTTTCCTATTCGGTTGATTATCTTCTTCATTTCTTTAATAAATTTTGAAGTATTTTGTTAGATATACATACTTTTACAATCTAAAAAATTCCTCCATGTAGACCATTTCATAATATTGATCAACAAGCTTAGGCCCTCAACTGATCCTGCTCTATTCAGAATGGGGCGAGTGTAAGCCTATCTATAAAGATTACTTGCAAGTTTTGTCAATCGTTTTCTTAATTCAGGGTGGTTTATAAGCATTACTATGATTTATGATTATTAATTATGATTAACCGCACCACCTACTACGATTAATGAATATATGTAGTCATGATATGTAAGCTTTAAATTTCATTAACATTTTTGGATCTTTGAATGTGAGCAACTTTGCTGCCACCCCAAGTTTAATCTCTTTCATGTCATTCATAAGTGTGGATTTCCGTATGCATGTATACTAGCTTCGCTTTGTTACTACTATTTTCCACCTTTGTTCAACATAGACCTTCCTTTTTTGGGGGTTGCTCAGCTACTTGAAATCTTTGTTTATAAATTATGTTGTGCTTTTTTAGCAGTGCAAATTTAATGCTCTACCCATTTATCTTAAGAGACCTAATTAGTGAGTTGTGATCCCTATCCAGTATAGGAAAGAAAATGACCTTTTGTGATATGCTTTATGTAGGCCATCATATTGCTTGATATTCATATTGTGCGTGTTCAATGCAGACATGTATTTGCACATACTTCCTTTTGATTTGATCATGTAGGGTCATCACCCCATTACCTCTCTTATCTCAATTTCATCAATTCTACTACTAATCACTTCTCCACCCATGCATGATGTACGTATATCTGATCCTTAAAAGAAAAATATATTTTCCATTTCAACTCTTACAGTTGGAACTAACACAATAGAAGCAGCATAGGTGTCAAAACTTTGGTGTGTGAAAGAGGGCATAGGAAGGTGTTTATAATCATTATTTGAATTCTAACAACTGGTTGTGAGACCATAAATCAAATTTGATTCACATTTAACAACCTCAACATACTGGAGGTACCTTATTAACTAAAGTAGTGGAAAAGCTTTAAATTAGATTTGTTTTGAACAAATCAACCAATTCTTTTTTGAACAAAAATTGAAACAAATTTTTGACACCTATGCTGCTTCTATTGTGTTAGTTGACCAGTTGATACTACTATTTTCCACCTTTGTTCAACATAGACCTTCCTTTTTTTTGGGGGTTGCTCAGCTACTTGAAATCTTTGTTTATAAATTATGTTGTGCTTCTTTAGCAGTGCAAATTTAATGCTCTACCCGTTTATCTTAAGAGACCTAATTAGTGAGTTGTGATCCCTATCCAGTATAGGAAAGAAAATGACCTTTTGTGATATGCTTTATGTAGGCCATCATATTGCTTGATATTCATATTGTGCGTGTTCAATGCAGACATGTATTTGCACATACTTCCCTTTGATTTGATCATGTAGGGTCATCACCCCATTACCTCTCTTATCTCAATTTCATCAATTCTACTACTAATCACTTCTCCACCCATGCATGATGTACGTATATCTGATCCTTAAAAGAAAAATATATTTTCCATTTCAACTCTTACAGTTGGAACTAACACAATAGAAGCAGCATAGGTGTCAAAACTTTGGTGTGTGAAAGAGGGCATAGGAAGGTGTTTATCATCATTATTTGAATTCTAGTCAACGGGCACGTGCGTTGCACGTGAAGCAAATAGAGATGTTCTGATAACACTTGAGCACTTTTCTTTTTCAGAAAAACCACAATAGAAAAAATTAAAGTTTAATTTTTTTTTTATTGTTGCATGTGTAGGTGTTTCGTGTAGAAGTTTGGAGTAAATGACAAATATCTCAACCAAACTTATGTGATCATCAAACCTAAATTATATAGGAGAGAAATATAAATTAATCAACAGTTATACGACATGAATTTTTTAAGTAAAACAAAAATAATATCACGGAGCAGAAAAAATCCAAAGAATAGAACTAAGAATATGAGTATTGGACCAAGTACAATGGCCATTACATAGGCTCGATTAATAGAGGGAGCAGGGGCATATGCTTGTGGAAGTGCTAAGCCTCGCAGTGTGCATTGCTGATCGGTAACAGAACAATTTTTTCGGAAGGTAACCTTTGATTTTGTTTTTGGAAAAATTGATGAAGTCATGACTCAATGTGTTGAGATATTGCAAGGAATGTATTCAATGTGTTACGAGATATTGCCAAACGTCCAATAACCGTAAAACAAATGAGAGGAGTAGAATGTAAAGAATATCACAATGTAACACATCAAAAGGCCTTTAACCATCTTTCCAAAGTAGTTGGGGAGCAAGAGTGGCTGAATGAACACATGCATGTTGTAGTTAAGAAATTTAAATCTTATATGGTTAAATTCTAATTAGTATAATAAAGTAAGAGCTCGATCAGGAGTAGTACTTGAATTTCAGCAAAGTATCCCGTTCCCAAAAATTGTAGCTAAAATGGAGATGGAAGAAAATGCATCGAATACTCATCGATTACGAATGGTTAAGGGAGTAATCTCTCTTTGGAGCATTTTTGCCGATCCCTACAATTAATAAAGCTCCAATTCAATTATGTTGTATGGAAATCTTTTAGCAATGTGAACTCAAGGTCAAAACAATAATATACTATCACTGATAGTGGAAAATTATATACTAACATAAAACCATTTCAGTGATGAGATGACCTCTTTGCAGGAGAAACTCATAGCTAATGCTTGATGTCAAATAATCTTCCTGTGGTAGTACCTAATAGCAACAAAAAACAAAAATGAAAAAATAAAAACAAAAGCAACAACCTTGGATTGAATTCCATATGTCAAAGCATATCATATCTTCTCCTCCTCAAACTCAATCTATTCGATTGTGCTCTAGGTAGATAAATATAGGTGTCTGCATGAGATCAATATATGTGTAAAACATAGCCACTAAATTAATAGAACTATATGAAAGAAAATATTAGTGTGTGGAACATCTCTATCTCTATCAAATAAAAAGAGGTTTCTATAACCAAATGAAAAAATAAAAACAAAAGCAACAACCTTGGATTGAATTCCATATGCCAAAGCATATCATCTCTTCTCCTCCTCAAACTCAATCTATTCGATTGTGCTCTAGGTAGATAAATATAGGTGTCTCGCATGAGATCAATATATGTGTAAAATATAGCCACTAAATTAATAGAACTATATGAAAGAAAATATTAGTGTGTGGAACATCTCTATCTCTATCAAATAAAAAGAGGTTTCTATAACCAAATGAAAAAAGAAAAACAAAAGCAACAACCTTGGATTGAATTCCATATGCCAAAGCAGATCATCTCTTCTCTTCCTCAAACTCAATCTATTCGATTGTGCTCTAGGTAGATAAATATAGGTGTCTGCATGAGATCAATATATGTGTAAAACAAAGCCACTAAATTAATAGAACTATATGAAAGAAAATATTAGTGTGTGGAACATCTCTATCTCTATCAAATAAAAAGAGGTTTCTATAACCAAATGAAAAAAGAAAAACAAAAGCAACAACCTTGGATTGAATTCCATATGCCAAAGCGGATCATCTCTTCTCCTCCTCAAACTCGATCTATTCGATTGTGCTCTAGGTAGATAAATATAGGTGTCTGCATGAGATCAATATATGTGTAAAACATATCCACTAAATTAATAGAACTATATAAGGTGGTCGTCTACTCTGACCATGCTGCCTTAAAGTACCTTATGGCCAAAAAGGAAGGTAAACCTCGTCTCATTCGATGGATACTCTTGTTACAAGAGTTTGACATCGAGATTAAAGATAAAAGTGGTGTAGAAAATCTTGTTGTTGACCATCTCAGTCGTATCGAGAATGGTGAAGCAACTGTCCCGCTTCGAGATGATTTTCCTGATGAACATCTCTTAGCAATTTCTGAGGAACTCCCTTGGTTTGCGGATCTGGTAAACTACCTCGTTACACGAGAGCTTTCACCTCACCTTACGCGAGCCCAAAAGGATAAGATTCGGAGCGATTCCAAACACTATGTATGGGATAACCCATACTTGTGGAAGTTTTGCTCAGACCAGGTCATTCGTCGATGTGTCTCCCAGAGTGAAACACAATCTATACTGGCATTCTGTCATTCATATGCCTGCAGTGGTCATTTCGGTCCACGTAGGACGGCTATGAAAGTTTTGGAGAGCGGGTTTTATTGGCCTACCATTTTTCATGATTCATATCTATACGCCAAGACCTGTGCCAAATGTCAGTCGACCGGTACCTTGAGTCACAGGGACCAAATGCCACTGACCTCGATCCTATTTTGTGAGATTTTTGATGTTTGGGGCATCGACTTCATGGGGCCATTTCCACCGTCACATGGTTTTCTTTATATCTTATTGGCGGTGGATTACGTGTCTAAATGGGTGGAAGTTAAAGCCACTCGCACCAATGATTCGTCGGTGGTATGCTAGTACAAATGGCTCGTAGTTGTTATATCGTCGACTTCGATGAACCTCTACCAATTGAAGTGTTGGGTGAGTCCTCACACCATGATTCGGTGTAGGGTCATACCATTCGCACTTAAACAAGACCACACGTTTGAGGCCGGTATACTCAATCTCCACAACCTCTTGCAGTACTCCATAATAGTTATGGGAAACATCAGCGTAGTTTGAACCCTTCACCAAAACACCGCTGCTCTGCGTCGATCTATTAACGTCATATGTTGCGGAGTGGAACTTATACCCATTAACAAGGTAACCAGGGTAGACAGTACATGATCGACTAGGACCAACAGAAAGATCAACGAGCGTCTCGTCAACTATAGAATTCCGAGCCTATTCGTCAAAATTAGAGATGCAATATGACACATTAGTTATGGGAGAAACATTTGAATCTATAACGTACAAAAGTAATGCCCTTACATATGTTTGAAACCAAATGGGGAAGTTGTGCTCTAGACTACTATCAACTTGCGACTCCCCCATTGCTTGAGTGATTTCATCGACGAATATCCTAGAAGAAACGAACGTGTAAGTCGGATGTATTTATAATGTATGAACAATGAATGTACTGCATTATTGAAAGAAAGTGATGGACATACTGAACGTAAGGAGCGATCTCTGGACAATTGAGCAAGTATGTACGAATGAGCGGCATTATACTCCTGCTCTCGTTAAGTACCGCTCCTTCGACTTGCCCATGGGTCGACCGGGATAAGTGAAAATTGAGAAATTGCCAACGAAGTTCGGTGTGGGCCCGAGATCGCCATCGTCGTTACGTGGCACTTTGTCATGCAACGTAAAGACGTGATCTTCGAAGTAGTAAGAACAAAAGGATGTGACCTCTTCGACCAAATAAGCATTACACATGGAGCCCTCAACCTTCGCTTTGTTTCGCACATTGTTCTTCAAATGTTTAAGGTACCTATATGAATGTTATAGGAAATGTTGATATAAAACCCATTGAATGGGAAAATAATATCAAGGGCTCAAGATAGTACCTCTCAAATGGATACATCCATCGAAATTGAACGGGACCGGCCAGACGGGCCTCGTAGGCCGAGTGGATTGGTAGGTGTTCCATAGAGTCAAATAAGCTTGGAGGGAAAATTTTTTCCAACTTGCAAATGATTTTTGGTATTTCAGACTCTAAGACCTCCATATCTTGGATACTGACACATTTCGCAGTAAGGGACCGGAAAAATAGGCTTAATTCGCTAATTGCAACCCAAACCGGGTTTGGGAGAAGTTCTCTGAATGCAATTGGTATCAACCGTTGCATGAATATATGACAATCATGGCTCTTCATGCCGAACATTCGCAGTTTCTTTGGATCTACACATCGACCAAGATTCGATGCGTAACCATCAGGAAAACGCAACTTTTCAACCCACTCGCACAATTTTTGTCTTCTTGATGTATCAAGAGCATAGCACCCAAGGACGTAAGTATTTGTCGCCGAATCAATGTGTAGAGAAGGTCGGTGACAATATTCACGAATATCTTGCCTCGATTTTGCATTGTCCTTACTCTTGCCCGGTACACACATAATAGTGTTGAATATGTTGTCAAAAACATTTTTTTCGATGTGCATGACATCTAAGTTGTGGCGGATCAAGTTTGTCTTCCAATACGGCAAGTCCCAGAATATGCTTTTCTTCCTCCATCCCGAATTCTTAGCTATCCGCCCATTCACATATTCAGCGCCGATTTCTGTCACCTTCATCAAGCCAAACGATTCAATTTCGCCAAAATTTCTTCACCAGACCGCAAAGCGGGCGGATCATCGATTATGACCATTTTGCCTCTAATGAAATTTTTTTGTCTTTCCTTAATGGTGATGACTTCTCCAAGAAACGACGATGACGATCGAACCACGATGTCTTACCACCATTTCGCAATTGAAATGCATTTGTATCCTCCATACAATATGGACAAGCGTACTTACCGTGTGTGCTCCAACCGGACAACATGCTATATGCGGGGAAATCACTAATGAGTCCATAAAAGGGCAACTCGCATGACAAAATTTGTCTTGGTGGAAACGTCGTATGTAACCACCCCATTGTTCCATAAATCTTGCAACTCTTTCACAAGCGGTGAAGGAACACGTCGATTTTCTCGCTTTGGGTGGTCGGTCCAGGAACGATAATCGTTAAGAACATAAACTCGATTTCATGCACATCGACGGTGGAAGGTTGTAAGGAGTCAAAATCACGGGCCACGAAGAGTACGATTTCCCGGAAATCCCAAATACTTGAAAGCCATCAGTGCACAATCCTAAACGAACATTCCGAACCTCGGCGGCAAAGTCTTTATTGACGTCATTAAAATGTCTCCAAGCAATCGAATCAGAACAGTGTTGCATAACATCTTCAGGCGATGAATGATCTCCATGCCATCGCATATGTTTTGCGGTTGACTCAGACGCATACAATCGTTGCAACCGAGGGCCCAAAGGGAAGTAGTACATTCTTTTGCAAGGGCGGTTTTTGTGTTCCGACCACGACCTCGTCGATGTGCAACGTATCGTGATTTCCCACAAAATTTACATGACGTCAACTCAGAGTCCACTCCCCAATAAATCATACATTGGTCCTCACAACAATCTATTTTCTCAACAGGTAGACCTAGACCTCGCATTAGTCTTTTAGTGGCATAAAAATTCTCAACCATTGAGTTGTCATTTGGCAAACAATCCTTCATGAGTTTAATGATTTCATTATACCCTCGTTCGAGATATATGATGTTCGAGACTTGATCGCAAGTAATCTTGCCATTGCGGACAACGTTGTCATGGTTTCGCAACCAGGCCACAATTGTTCCCTACTTGCATCAATCATGTCATATAGTTGGCGTGCTTGGGGGTTTGGTGATTCTTCCACGACATTCCAATTGAAACTTGGACTGCCACGTTGTGTAGCATCTCGCGGTAAGGTGTCGGATCGTAGCCTCGAACATCGCATCATCAATATGGCAATCCATTTCGTGAAAATTTAGCGGCCCTTCATCTCCGTTCTCACCATGTTCGTACCAACCTGTGATATATCCCGGACAAATCCATACCTACATAGGTGGTGCTCAACCGTTTCGACGTCCAGGTACGGAACAAGTCGACATTTCTTAAAATTGCACGGACATCTAATCTTCCTTTCACTTTGGTGTGTAGGACAATGTTGTTTTGCAAATGATATGAATTCTTTAACCTTCGCCGCGAATTCAATTCGAACATAACCGTTGTCGAGCCGGTTGTACATCCAGTCTCTGTTTGTAGACGACATTCCTAGTCGAACGTAACCCTTGTCGAGCCGGTCGTCTATTCAAGTAATGAAATAATAATGATTAAGATGATAAGAAATCTCACTAATTGGAGAATATTGTAAATCGGAATAGCGATCTACACCATCTAGAAGAAATTGATAGCTAAGTGAAAGAACGAGGTTCGCACATTAAACTCATGAATAGAGAATAAATTGACAAAGTTAGGAAGTCATTAATGAGTCATCACAATCTAAAGTGGAGGCATTGATTGAGTTATGTTGTTTATGTAAGAAGCTTGGGCATTATCAAAAGGATTGTTGTAAATGACTCATAATAAACATGTATAACATGTATTATAAGGGTTGGTTAGGTCCCGGACGAGTTTAAGGGTCGCTAACACAAAGGGATAAATTAATTATTTTGAGTTCCCCTGCAGTTAGCGCTAATTCCAAAGATATTAGCGCTAATTAGCCACCGCCATCTATTTTTGACTTTTGGAAATCAAGCTTTAAATTTGAATTTTTGATTTCCTGGATTCCTAGAACGGCTATAAACTCTCATATTGGAATTCCTATCACTATAAAACCACCACAAACTTGGTTTTAACATAAGGAAGAAGAAACACATTTCAAAATTCAAGATCTACAAAGAGAAGAAATTTGATTTTTAGAAGGAGCAATAGGAGATCTTTGTGGTTGTTCTTAAGTTCTCAAATCCAAAGCACCTTTGAGGCTTTCAAAGGAATGTAAGAGTCTCGCAAAGCTGATCTCTTTTGTCATCCTCTTGGTTGTAAGGAAATCCTTGATATAAACTCTTTCTTGTGCTTAATCGACATAGTTTTGTGTATTTGATTTGAAAATCAGTTTGATGTGTGTTTGAACACTTTCATCCTGGGTTTTGCACTTACATTAAAATTTTTAAGACCCTAAGATTGCAAAAAGAGACCACCAGTAGCCCGACATTTAGTTGTGTGGGGAATCGAAGTTGAGGCCGTGGGCCTAACCTATATCGATATCAGAGGCATACAAATACCACATAGTATCAACGCGTCTACTACTTGTTCACTCATACGTCCTTAAGGTTATAGGTTTATTCCATTCTCTAGAAATGTAATGTGAAATAGCAACATTCACTAAAAGAGTAATCCTAGTGTTTCTAACCCTAACTAGTAGTAGAAATTAAGTAATTATAGGTATTATTCAATCGTAACCAACAACACCTAACTAATCAATCATCCATAGCAAGTGCATGAATATGAAATTACTAACAACTATAACATCAAACGACAAAGTAATTACCTCAGTAAATGATTCTAATGTATTATAATGTTAATCATGACATGCTTTACCGATAAAATAAACATGGAATAACAACCAAATACGGATGACATGCTTTACCGATAAAATAAACATGGAATAACAACCAAATACGGAATCAATATAAATCTTGAATTGCTCAATTAAAAGGTTGAAATGAAATAGTACATATTAATAAACCTAAAAATAGAACAAGCATAACCTCAAAAACTATACATGTAAGAGAAGAGCAGAACAAAAACTTCTAAACCAAACAAAAGACACAACATTAACTTAATAGATCAAGTGAAGAACACCAACTAATGCACATGAAAGCCAATCCGGGGGAAAATGTGAGCAGATACAATGTGAAGAGAATTCGGGTGTTAAAAATTTTTTTTTGTCTTACCTTGACGAGCGGAGAGCGGAGCGGTAAGCACAGAGTGACCAGAGAGCAGAGAGCAATGAAAGACACGGAGATTCAAGATCGAAATTCAAAAACAATCAGAACGATGTGCACTCATTCACTGCACAATCAACCAAGGAACAAATCAAATCACTCAAGAACAGTTAAAATAAAACCTCATAAAGTAATAACAATTATAAGAACTGAACTCTTAAAATATGTCACCTGATCAAGAGTTTGTTCCTTCACAAGCTCATAAACAATAAGGTAGTACTATAACACGGCCAATTGCCAAGACGCAATTTACAAAAATAAAATGGATTCCATGACCATAATAGCTAACACCTTTCAAGAAAATAAATTTTTTATTTAAATCCATTTATTAGACTAGTATAGCTGAGCCGCTAAGAAAACCTAGTATACACAATGGTCAGCCACATTATGTTCATTTCCTATATTTGAACATCAAGGCATATATATGACTCGCCTTGCCTAGCAGATATATAGCTTCGCTCAAGTGAAAATCTATAACATATTTCATTCATGAGCATAATATTTGCAATGCTAACAAGTATTACGACTTTAATATTCCTGGATGCCGCATATAAGGTACGTAGGAACACCGAACACCCCAAATATTTATTGATAGATGGAAATTTATGAAGTCTGCATGCTTAATTTAAATTGGAAAATCTTTCAAGATAAAATAGCTTCTTGCCTTCAACTTCGATCTTTACTAGAAGATCGAACTATCAAATGAACCATAGCGGAAACTTAAATAATTCTCATGTCACCCTTGGTTTTCCATAAATTTTTAAAATTAGATAAACAAGGGGACTAGAATGCCAACCTGACAGACGCAAATTTTTAGCGAAGGATGCAACCTGCAGCTCATAATTTCCTCAAAACCGTCACAAGGTGAATGATCTCTATGAAAGTGAAGAGCTCTTGATCATGAGTGTTGCCTGCATTATAAATTAAGAACAATCAAAAACAAATAGATTATATCAGAATGTAGTAAGACTCCAAAACTACAAATGCCTTGCTAACCGGATCCGAATCAGAGAGCAGAGAGAGCGAGAGATATCGGCGATGACGGAGACCGGCGCGACGAGACGGAGAGACCAGAGAGACGGCGATACCAGAGACAGCAGAGAGACCAGGTAGCACGACCAGACGGACAAACGGAGACCACCGCGACCAGACGGCCAGAGCAGAGACAGCAGAGAGACCAGCTAGCACGACCAGACGGAGAGACGAGACGATCGAACGGGATGGACGTTTGGGGACGAGACGATCGACCGGCGCGACGAGATGGAGAGACAGATTTAGGTTTTGGGGTTGTTTCGTGTGAATGATTTGGGGATTTCTCATTGTGTTGTTGGGAGGGGGTGGGGTGCGGGAAAGAAAAGAGGTCGCCATGATCCAATAAAATACAAATCTCGAGGAATTATGAACGGTCATAAGAAATGAAGAATTTGGCGGGAATGGAGCGCCAAATTTCAGAGACGGAATTAAATTCCGTCTCTAATTCCGTCGCTAATTCCGTCTCTGATCCGTCTCAAATCCGTCTCTAAATATTTCCCTGTCAATTCCGTCGCTAACTGTTACATTTAGAAACGGAACTTATTCCGTTTCTAATTCCGTTTCTGAATTAGAAACGGAAATAAGTTCCGTTTCTAATTCCGTTTCTGATTTGCTGTTTTTTTGTAGTGAGTAATTTGTTATCTTGGCGACTATGTAAACCAAAGGAACTCCGTGATTTTTAAATTGGGCATAGAGTAGTTGAGTCAGTGCATAGTCGTATTGGAGGTCTAATTTATTTGTATGTGTCATTTACACCTTTGCTCGAGACGTGCAAAGTCTTAAGTTTGAGGGTATTTGATAGGTCATTATTTATGCACATTATATAGTTTATTTTTGTATTTTTATTGTTGAATCATTGAAATATATGCCTAATTATCTTTATTTATTATTTTCAGGGCTTTTGGAGTGCATGGTTGAGTTCGTGGCGAAAAACTACGCAAAAATCGAGTATTCACGAAAATCGTGTTAGTGCATATCTCGAGGCAGATTTGATGGGCCCACACGTGTTATGGTATTTAAATGAAAATATGAGGAGCATCATGGCGTTGATAACAATAAGGCATGAATTGGTTGGATTTGCATTATATATGGAAAAATATATACATATCTATCGATATATATATATATAGTTAGACATTCCGTTGGAGATATGGCAAACAAAAAAAGGAAACAGAGAGTACGTCCAAACTTATCTCTTCTCTCCAGCAGCCTTGGGATTAACCTCGGGACACGCATCGTTACTGTCTCCCACAAATTCGTGAACACTCGCACGTCTTGACCGCTCCAATTGCTGCCACGCATCCTCTCCACAGCAGTCACCGCTCCAATCACAACGCGCCACGTCGCGCAGCCAGCAAACCCACTAATCAGAAGCTGACACGTGGCGGCCTCTTCTCAACACCGTCATCACAGCTGTCCTCCTCCAATCATATTGCGCCACGTCACCCGGTCCACCTCTACCGCCCAACCACGTGCTGACACGTGGCAGAGACATGGAAACCAATTTTTGCTTGGGGATTTTTGGGTTGGATCAGACGGAGAGAATTTGGAGTTTATTTTTATTTTCTTTCCAGCGGCTTTGTTTTTTTTTCTCTTTTGCTCTTCCACAAAAACCATTGTTTTACATTTTTGTTTTTGAATTTCGATGGAGTTCTTGACGACGATGGCCGGCTAAACTTATCAATCTGAATCAGTGGTGGATCAAATCACCCGTTTTGGCATAAAAACATATGTGAGATCTATTTATTATTTATTTAATTTGTTCTTTATAATATTTTATTCCCTTTGATATTGGTTGAATTATTGAAATTAAACATTGGTTTAAATCTTGATTTACATGCCAGTAGGTTGTACACCTAGACAACCGGATCACTAGTGTGTCCAATTTAACCTAGATCCCTATGATATCCAACTGGTCCCAAAAGGGTCTAATCAATTGGTATGGTCGGATGCCATTGATGTGGTCTTGTTGCACAAGCACGGGTGCGTACAACCTACTGGCATGTAAATCAAGATTTAAACCAGTGTTTAATTTCAATAATTCAACCAATATAAAAGGGAATAAAATATTATGAAAAACAAATTAAATAAATAGATCTCACATATGTTTTTATGTCAAAACGGGTGATTTGATCCACCTCTGATTTAGATTGATGAGTTTAGCCGGCCATCATCGTCAAGAACTCCATCAAAATCCAAAAACAAAAATGTAAAACAATGGTTTTTGTGGAAGAGCAAAAGAGAAAAAAAACAAAGCCGCTGAAAAGAAAATAAAAATAAACTCCAAATTCTCTCCGTCTGATCCAACCCAAAAATCCCCAAGCAAAAATTGGTTTCCATGTCTATGCCACGTGTCAGCACGTGGTTGGGCGGTAGAGGTGGATCGGGTGACGTGGCGCAATATGATTGGAGGAGGACAGCTATGATGACGGTGTTGAGAAGAGGCCGCCACGTGGCAGCTTCTGATTAGTCAGGTTTGCTGGCAGCGCGACGTGGCGCGTTGTGATTGGAGCGGTGACTGCTGTGGAGAGGATGCGTGGCAGCAATTGGAGCGGTCAAGACGTGCGAGTGTTCACGAATTTGTGGGAGACAGTAACGATGCATGTCCCGAGGTTAATCCCAAGGCTGCTGGAGAGAAGAGATAAGTTTGGACGTACTCTCTGTTTCCTTTTTTTGTTTGCCATATCTCTAACTAGGGTGACAATTCGTATCAGCAAGTCGTAAACGTGTCGTGTCGTAAACGTGTCGTGTCTCATATAATGTAAACCCATTACATGACATGTTTATTAATCGTGTTAATCATTTTTGTGTCTAAGTGGGTCGTGTGTTAAACATTTCGTGTAATCGTGTCACCCACTTATTAAATATTGTATTTAAAAATTTTATTTTATTTAAACTTTTATAATTAAGTTATTATTTTTTAAAAATATATCTAAATGATTAAATTCGAAAAAACATACTAAATAACCAATAAAATATAATGTGGTTGTATATAGTCGTTAGTTTTACTTTACTTTTTCATTCAAGTCTTTATTACTCTTAAAAATAAAGCAAAAATGACTCGTAATAATAACATAAACAAAATTATAAGAATCATCTAAAAAAATATCTAAATTTTACTTTGGCGAAAAGTTTTATTTTTTCTTAATAAATAATTATTAATAAAATCTAAAACATAAATAATATATTAAAAGTAAAATGAATATTTCCTCTCAAATATAAAATAAAATATGATAAAAGATGTTTATAAATAAAATAAATAAATCATGCTATTAACATGCATTCAAATAGGTGAATTTTGTATCAATCTATTTATTATACAATATTTATTATTTATACATTATTCTTTAGCCGTGTTAAGCGAGTCATAAACGAGTTGAGCAGGTTGACATGTTAATGACTCGTTTATTAACCGTGTATAAACGTGTTAACATGTTTATGACCCAGACTCACTTAAGCCAAACCACGACAAGTTTATTACGTGTCGTGTCGTGTCGTGTTAATCGTTTCATGACCCAAATTGCCAGTCCTATCTCCAACGGAATGTCTAACTACATATATATCGATAGATATGTATATATTTTTCCATATATAATGCAAATCCAACCAATTCATGCCTTATTGTTATCAACGCCATGATGCTCCTCATATTTTCATTTAAATACCATAACACGTGTTGGCCCATCAAATCTGCCTCGAGATATGCACTAACACGATTTTCGATGTTGACGGATCCGGGCATATGAATACTCAATTTTTGCGTAGTTTTTCGCCACGAACTCAACCGTGCACTCCAAAAGCCCTGAAAATAATAAATAAAGATAATTAGGCATATATTTCAATGATTCAACAATAAAAATACATATATAAACTATATAATGTGCATAAATAATGACCTATCAAAGTGTATACAAATTAATGGGTCAAACCATTTGTGTTTTTTTTCCTTGTTTCATTTTTTTTTAGGAAGTAATGTCCTAACATGACTAGCTTGTTTTTTCATTCACATCTTATCTCAATCACATTAGACAATATCGATAAGCTAAAAAAGGTACTTGTATTTTTAATTTTTAATTTTTAATTTTTAATTTTAAATTTTAAATTTTATTAATAAATTCTTAGAAATTAATCGTGCGTAGCACATCCTGAAACTAGTATATATATATATATATATTCATAATTTATTTTTATGTAATCTCATAATAGATGTTACTTAAGTAATTATCTTGAGAATATAATTGAATAAAAGCCAATTACACCAACATATAAGTCCACTACAACAAAGTGGGTCTATAACAACACTTTTTTGCCAACACTAATAAAAAAATGTCTTTAAATTTTAATTTTAGAGACACATGATATATAAGCGTTGTCATGTTTAAAATTTTAAGACGCTTAACATACAAGTGTCTCCAAATTAAGGACATTTGATATTAAAACGTCGTCAAATTCACAATCTCGAGACACATAATATACAAGTGTCTCAAAATTAAAGACACTTGTTAAAAAAATGTTGCCAAATTTAAAATTTGGAGACACTAATTTAAAAGTGTTGTCAAGTTTCAATTCTAAAGACACATAGTTTATAAGTGTTGCTAAAATTAAAAATGAGGACACAAACAATAAATGTTGTCAATTTCAATATTTAAAGACGCATAATTTATATGTGTCTCCTATATTAGAGACGCTTGGTAAATTAGTGACACCAAATTTAAATTTGGGGACCCTAATTTACATGTGTTGTCAATATTCAAATTTAAGGACATATAATTTACTAGTGTTGTTAAGTTTTAAATTTAAAGACACATAATTTACAAGTGTTGTTAAATTTCAAATCTAAGGACACATAATTTACAAGTGTTGTTAGACTTTAAATATAAATACGCATAATTTAGAATTGTCGTTAGACTTTAAACATCAGGACATATAATTTACTAGTATTGTTAAGTTTTAAATTTAAAGACACATAATTTACAAGTGTTGTTAGATTTTAAAATTAAAGACACATAATTTACAAGTGTTGCTAAAAAAAAATGACACATAATTCAAAAGTAGCGCAAAAAATGTAGAACAGTAAAAACTACCAGGAAAAATAAAATTTGATTACTAAATAATTTTTTTTGTGGTGAATTCTTAGTAGCAATGAATTACTTAATTATATTTAATTGACAAGTTAATTATATTTATTTTACTTAAAATTCAGGACGCTTTTGCTGTAAAAGCGTCCTGAATTAAGGACGTTTTTCTTGTAAAGCGTCGTCCTGATTGGAGACACTTACAATATACAAACGTTTTCGATGTCATATCTATTTGTATTGAAACAATCTTAATCTTTCTCTTCAAAAACGTTTGTATACCATTCAAGATATTTCACTCAGGTTCTCTTCCCAAACCCTAGCCGAGATTTAGGTTTTTCTACATATTCAAGTTGATTTGATGTTTTTTTTGGTTGATTTTCATCAGTTGTTCTTTGGCGAGGAAGGATTCACTCTCTGTTCAAGCTTTTACAATGGTGAAGATTTGAAGCTAGCCGTCGATCTGGACTCGAGCGAGGCAAATCTCTTCGTGGACAGTGCTCAAGCAAACGTCAAGCTGAACAATCTCTTACTCTCTATCCATGGAAGGTTGTAGATGCGTAGAATTGTTGAAGGAGATCCAGAGAGTGATAGAGATGTTGTGGAAGCGACTATGCAGAGTTTGGCAGGTTTGTCCCCAAACTCCTTATAATCTCTTCTTTATGTTTCGATCTATTGTCATTTTGCTTGATTTGATGCGTGTTTTGGTTTTCAATCTTCTATTTTATGAGCTTGATATGAAGTTGCGTTGTTGTAATTGTTGAATTTGACGAGTCTTGTTGTGCGTAGAGGAATTTAGGGTTTTAGATGGTGTACGTTTGTGAGTTGTTATTGGGATTTAACCATTATTGTTGACAAATTAGGTTTTACTGGTTAAAGAAGTATTTCTTTAGGTTCAACATTGGTATAATCATGATTAGTAGACATTGATGCGATGGAACTGAAAGTCTCTAGAGATGCTGCCTTTACTCGTTTTCACTCCATCGTCGAGTCGGACATCGAAGCTGCTATGCAGCTTTGATTTGATTTGATTCGAAACAAGCAAGTCCATCGTCGAGTCGGTTCTGAAGTTGATTTTTGTATGTTCCTGTTTGTCTCCGCTTGTTGTTGTCTTTGTGGAGAAATTGATGCAGTTAAGCCTGTACAGAGTTAACTACTAAAATGCAGGAATACTGTGTGTTAGATATGGGCTAATCGACCCATTTGAGGTGTTCTTTGATGTCTTCTTTTAGAGAAAGAGATTTATTAGAAGAAATGTAGCACAAAACGACCTAGGGGATGGGCAGTCCACCTACTTATCTAATTGAGTTGGTAATCCTCCAATGCATGATTCACTCTCTAATTCTGATTGCTAAGTGTGACATTATGGAGGAATTAGTGGTCTTTTGACCTAGAAATGCTTGACATTTGCATATCATTTCATTTTGTTTTGGCTAATCTTTATTATGGTTAATAATTGAAGCAAGAACCAAAAAACAATGGAAGGTGACGCTCAAGTAAAAGGAGTTGCTGCTTTGCACCAAAAATTAAGGCTTGACTGATTTCGAAGTCCTAGTTTTGCCCAAATGATTTTTTTCTTCTTTTTTAGCTCTTGAATGTTTAAGTTAGACTGCAAAAGAAAATGGACTAATCTGTTTGGCTATTGTAGATGGAGTGATTCGTTGTGGTAGATGAGGTTCCGTATTATGGAGTTCTTACAGATATAATTGAGATAGATTACTATAGATTGTTCAAGGTTGTGATGTTCAAATGTGTTTGGGTAGATATCAAGTCACCAAAGGGATTAAGAAAAGATGCTAATGGTTGCACTTTGGTTAATTTCTCTAAATTAATTCATACCGATATGTTATTGCAAGATGACCCCTTTGTATTCTCATCTCAAGCGAAACAAGTGTTTTATGCGCAAGACCCAAAGCTTAATGAATGGTATACGAAGCCAAAGATTTATATGATATGGGGGTTAACTCACATTTTGAAGACGATGATGACACTTACACACAATGCATGCCTCACAATACAGTTGCTTCTGACGTTGAGCGAAACAATTGGGTTAGAGAAGATATTGATGAATATTACAACTACAGTGGCTTCCACCAATGGTACTCATCTCTTGGCTTTTTTGAGTTACTTAGAATTGTATAATCTAGTCTATTTATTTTTTCACAGTTTTGCTAAAAAAGAAATCCAATCTTAGCTGTTGTACATAGTACACTCTCATTTAATCACTTCTAGTACGAGTACTAGACATTAGTTTAGTTACTTATTCTTCCCCTTGGATGAAATGCTAATTTTGGTTCTTATAATAGTATTCCTTTACCACCTTTTTGTAGGTTATTATCCCTATTGAAGACATAGATGAGGTAGCTTTCCTCGTTACATTTATTTAAGAGCTTTACATCGTGCAGTGAAGAACTTACACAAGACGTTAGAAGCTGAAAAGAAGGTTTATTTCTTATTTTTGGTTATCCATGTAATATCTGTCATTCTTTTCTTTCTCTCACAAACATTTCGCTTTATATGTCCTGAAAGTGTTCTCAAGGTAAACGTTTAACTTGATGTCGTGCAATTTATTTTTGTAAGCTGAAAAGAAGGTTTATTTCTTGTCTTTTGGTTATCCATCGTGCAGTGAAAAACTATTTTAATGTTTGCTTGGTTGTCTGTCTTTTCAGGAAATTGCTCCACAACTTAGCAGTTGGCTGTGAATATTACTATTTGAGAGCTTATTTTTTCTGATGAGAGCTTGGATTTTTTCCCAAATTTGTCATTGTATTCAAGTTCCATACACTATTTGAATTTTACTATTTGAGGATCAGTCTACTTTACAACATTGGACTTTGTAATAGACGTTTTCCCAAATTTGGAGTTTTTCTATCTCAGTTTTTCCTGAAGATAGCTAGTACCGAATATTTGTAGTGGTTAAACATTATTTGCAACTTTTAGCTTATTGATTATTAGCGTTGTTAATATGCCTCAGTCATCACTAAAGTGAATGATTTTCCATTATGTGCAGGTACTTGGTGAGCCAAAACATTCTGAAAGTTGGAGAACATTATGTATTTTTTTCAACACTTTTAATGATATGTTGTTACATGGATTTTTTTGCAGTTTATCTTTTCCTGTTACAATTTTTGATATAGAACTTTTAGATCTCTTGATTTAGCAGCAATGTTTTCCTGTTCTCCATTCGCAAAGATTGATCGATGACGGAAAGTTCCTTCTTTCTGCTCGCAAGTGCCGACGCACCACATGCTCAGACTATATTATTTCTCTAGATACTGGTGACATTTCAAGGGGAAGCAGTACATATATTGGAAAGTTGAGGTAATTTTTTTTTCAATTAAATTAATTGGCATATTAATTCGTAGGCGGTCAAAGTTTCATATATTGCATTAGTTGACATATCAAATTTTATGGGGACAAAGTTTACTATTTATGACAGTCAGCCTCCTCATACTGGAGCTATGGTGACAAAAAACTGCTCCACTAGGCTAGTGGGTTTGAAACAAGTTGCTCCTCGGGTGCCTTCTGGTAACTATTCAGTGGCACGCATTTCATACGAGTTGAATGTTTTGGGTTCCAGGCCAGGAATTTATCTTCGTATATATAGTTATATACGCATTTATGAGTTTTTTTGTGGGAGCTTCCTTTTTTGTTAGTTTTTGTGTTGATCCAATGTATGAAAATTGTTATCAAGTACTATGTCTCATTATATATTCAATTCAACTGACTTTATTCAATTGGATATATTTTTGAAGTAGGGGTCCAAGAAGAATGCAATGTGTCATGGATGTTATCCCTGCTGCTTCAATTGAACCAGGGGGTTCAACACCCACACCATCTGAATTTTCCATTAGTAACCTGGACTTGTTCCCTTCAATTCCATTTTTGCGATCCAAATCAACCCTAAACCATTGAGTGGTCCAAAAGAAGGAATGCTTGTGTTGAAGAACAAATCTCCACGGTGGCATGAGCAACTTCAATGCTGGTGTCTTAACTTTCGAGGACGGGTAACTGTTGCTTCTGTGAAAAATTTTCAGTTAGTTGCTTCTCCAGAAAATGGGCCTGGTGGACCTGAGCATGAGAAGGTGATTCTCCAGTTTGGGAAAGTGGGGAAGGACTTGTTCACCATGGACTATCGATAGCCGATTTTCGCATTCCAGGCATTTGCTATCTGCCTAAGCAGCTTGGACACTAAAATTGCTTGTGGAATGAACATCTATGCACATATGTTCATATTTACATGTCTTAAATACTTCTCTGAATCAACTCTTACACTTGTTTATGTTTTGCAGTTTATTGTTTACTCTGATAAAATGGATGCTGCCGGGGGCTAAAACTAGTAAATTCTATGGCCGTCAATGGTATGAATTTTAGATTAACAATTGACATTTACAAGTTTACAGAGATTTTAGCCGTATATGTATGTCTAGTAATTAATATATCATTTTTATTGGTTTGTAAAGTTTACAATTTGACTCGAGGCTTGTTTGGTATTACAATTGCTAATTGTTAAGTGGAGAGATGTTCGTGAAAATTACATATATATGTGTATGTATGTTAGTTTGCTCAATTCATTATGTATATTGAAAAAATGATTTATGATGATATTGACTACCTCCTGATTTTGACTCATATATATTTTGATTTAATTGTGTTTGGGTTGATTTTGTTTGTTTTGCAGTTATAGAAAAGTGTTGAACATGAGTTTTTTGGTGCGGTGGTAATGTTGAGAAAGAGGAGAATATCAATTCAAAAATATCATCTTATACTTTTGTTTTGCATAGTTGGAAGTTTCTATCTTTTTAGTATATATGTTGATATCATTGTAAGTAAAAATATATTTTCGAGAATGTATTGTAGTTCTCTTTTGAATTGAAAAATAATTGAAAAGTATATAAATTGTTTTTATTTGTCTTTCTTTATGTTTAATGTTTTTATAGCTACAAATAATAATAATAATAATAATAATAATAATAATAATAATAATAATAAGATTGTTAATTTTGAGACATTAAGTGCACAAGTGTTGTAAATTTAAGGACATTAAGTGTATAAATGTTGCTAATTTAAAAACATTAAGTGCAAAAGTGTTGTTAATTTAAGGACATTAAGTGTGTAAATGTTGCTAATTTGGAGATATTAAGTGTAAAAATGTTGTTAATTTAAAGACACTAAGTGTGTAAGAGTTGCTAATTTAGAGACATTAAGTGCACAAGTGTTGTCAATTTAAGGACACTAAATATTTAAGAGTTGCTAATTTAGAGACATTAAGTGCACAAATGTTATCAATTTAAAGACACTAAGTGTGTAAGAGTTGCTAATTAAAGACTCATAAATAAAAAAAACGTCCCCACGTTAAGGACACTTATTTCAAAAGTGTCTTAAATAAATATTACCAACACATACATTTTGCGTCGCGAAAAAATGGGGCGACATCAATTTTACCAACACAAGTTGCAACACTATATGATGCGTGGGTAAAATTTTTAGAAACACTAATTAATGTCGTTAAATGACTAAATTAATGTCGCTAAACACACAATGTTTTGTAGTGGTCCTCTTTTGTTCTAAACATATAAGTCAAGTAGTATATTTTTTAAATAATAAAAATACATTGTTAGATTAATTGAATTCTCGCGAGCACAGCGAGCGGACTCTCGAACGTGCGTGGCACATGTCTATATCTGCATATACAAATTAAAATTAAGACCTAGCCATAAAGTGGTTCACTTGCTACCACGAGATGCAATCAATGCGTACTCTAAAGATATCAAACATAATCATATGATAATTGTGCTCTTTCACATGCCCCTCAAATCATAACAAAACATGAAAGGCCCGCGCGTGCATACCATAAAATACAAGTTATATCTCAAAGCATCTCTACTAAGATGAAGATAGATGAGACATCACTTACAAAAAAGCAAGATTTGAGGAGGTCGTGTTGGTCTTCCGTATAGTCAAGAAAAAAGCTACATGAAGATATTAAGTCTTGATCTATATATATCAGAAAAAAAAAAACAGAAGAAAAATGCTACTTACAGAAATACCTATACATAATATATGCCCTGAATGGCGAAAACATGTGATTCGATGTACGTTTTACGACATAAAATGGTTGTACAATTTTTTTGGTTGATTTTACATATTAATTTATTTGGGAAGTACGTGTATCAAATTAATGTTAATCAGCTATACATTGCTATAAAAAAGATAATAATAGAGAAATTTCCCATAGTCTTCCTACTCCTAGTGAACTTATATATGAAGCAATCAATGCATATGAACATGTCACTTTTTGGAAAATCATCAAGAGGACACGCACTTTCGTATGCATGCGAACGGGCACCGAAAGTCTACTGATGATTAATTCGAGACGCATCTTGTAACACATGAGCGGTTAATTTGTACATGGTTGACGGATGCATGTCTCAATTATGCTTTTGTAATATATATATATATATATATATGCTCCTTATGAATAATGCCTTGTTAATTAATCGAATAATCCACCCACCAAAAAAGAAAATGATTAGTCCACTATTCTATATTATAGAACATTAATTAATTAATTAGGCCCCCGACCCACTTGTTGTTTAGGCGTACTAGCAAAGTAGTAATGCGCTTTGATGAAACGTCGTAGTGGAAGGGGAAAATGGGAACCATTTCTGCTTGGCTAGCTAATCCTTAATTTGTTCCATAATGCTTAAACACCAACTAAGCATCTTCATCGCATAAAATCATATCCTAATTATTTAATTAATACGAGATCAACTGACGATTAACACCTTTTTGTATTCAATCATCTAAGCAAGATATAGTGTTTAATTAATTAATTGGCATGTTATCTTTTTTTTTTGAGAATAACATTTTATAATTTCATTTGCCCAATTTATTGCTTTATCTTCCTTTACCTAATCAATCGTCCTTAATGAGATCAATGCATGGATTAGCTGACGCATCGAAGAAGATTTGTGCATAATGTGACGCATGGATTAACTAATAATTATGTGCTTTTCTTATTTTTTATTTAATAAAAGCATTATGCACTTTCCTTAAAGAAAAAAGAAAAGCACATAACCATTAGTTAATTAGTGACATGAAAATCATTTTAGCATCTAGATACGTAGATGAGATCTAGGAATGTAAGGTCATCCTAAACCTAGATTTCGTAAATGCATTATGTATATATATCGAAGTAATATTTTCCTGTAAAATTTTCCAAAGGGAATATTCTTGAAACAGTTTCGTTTGCCTTACCTTGATGCGATTAATAGTTTCGATTAGTGCTCTGTAAAGCTCGATGAATATTTAATTTCCCAACAATCATTTGATTCACTCCGTTATTCATATAACACATATTTTAATACATTTACAAATCTGCAAAGTTTTCTTAGTAAAACATTCTTAATATATATACACGTACATATACGTGCGTGTGATAAGTTGTTTTCAACTTAAGAGTTTTTGTGGCGCGCATAATATAAATTAATTAACTTTTTTGGTTTTGCAAATTAGAAATAATGCAACTAAAAAAATATCGTACATATTAATTAAATATGAGTAAAAGAGGTAAGGTTGAATTAGTTTTGATAACTAAGATATCTTATATCACAACTATCGTAATCTCTTGTAAAGTCCCAAGAATGATGAGATAATAAAATCGCATAATATGTGATTTGAGAACAATGACTTTTGGCAAGTGTGTGGTACATAAAGTTCTCTTGAAGTGCTTTCAAATACTATTAGGTTGTGGAAAAGACTGCGAGAACAACAACAATAGGAGAAAGGTACACTTCCGTCATTACTTTCAATTTCTATTTGCTTAAAACCTTCATTGGTATCAGAGCACTTAGGTGATTAGTATCCAACACACTTAGATGTTTTGAGATTTTTGCCGAGTTTGGTTCGAATACTTCCTATATATTTTTAGAGTTATTTATTTAATTTTGTTTTAAAAACAAATAAATTGGATTTTCATGGATTTCCATGTAGTCGATGGAATCCAATCACGATCGGAGTCTGCGCACCCAACGAGTTGTTTGCCATTATGGTCTAGTCTCTATGAACCTAATAATCGGCTTTTTTGGTCGCCAAAAAGCCAAGAAAAATCAAGAAAACCACCACGCAAAGAGGCAAAATTATGAACTTTTTTTTGTTGGGATTTGCTGACGATTCACAAGTGTCGACCGTGTACAATAAGTTTCATGTATATCCTTATTATTTGTAGTAATGATCAATAAGATCGTCTCCATAGGGAATTATCAAACTTCAATGTGAAAAAAGGTCTTTCAATTATTTCAATTATTTTTACTTTAATTAAAATAATTCAATTAAAATTGAATTAAAAATCATTAATCTAAAATACTATAATAATAATTAACTAAACTAAGTAAACTAACTTAACTATCACAATTAAAATTAACTAATATTCAAATAAATTCAATTCACTGATAAATAAATATCTAAACTAACATCAATCTATTTTGCATCCAAACATGTTACTTTTAATCATATAATTATGAGCAACCTTTATAAAGTATCGTAGATCATTAAGCTCTAATCATAAGTAAGTAACTAACTTTTAGCCAGCCATTATTTCTCTTTATACCTATGAAAAAGCCACGTTCTAATTTTATTTAGCTAACCCCTTTGAATACACAAAGACATTAACTTCATGCAATAAAACCGTATTATACTTTTTGAGAATTTCAAACTACTAAATCTAACACCTTTGGAAAACCACTTCAACATTTAATTTAGATCTCAAATTCACCTAGGATATCTAAACGGTAACACCTTTCGAACAATTCTAGCTACTACTTTAAACTAAATAATGAATCTAAATATCATAATACATATTCTAGACTATGCATGCAATACAAGTTCATGATTAAAATTCGAAAATAATAATTTATTAATTTAGTGAATCAAAGAATACAATTGGTTTAAAGCATTAAGCAAATGAGAATCTTATCATAACTGCATAGCAAAACCGACCTAGTTCATGTTCAGACTTCGTTTAGACTAATAAACTACGCATTCATAATCATAAATAACATAGCAATAATATAAATAAAAGACGTAGATAAATATCTATGGAATAAATCATTTGAATCCTTAAGTCTTCACAAAAAGCAATGAACAACAAAACAATAAACTAAAGAGTAATGAAATATTGATCTAAGTACTCAAGGGCAATTGATTTCTTAGCCCTAGGGTCGTATTTATAGTATTATAGATAGTATACATCCCAAACTAACTCAAATGTCTCGTGGTTATCTAAAATTCTCAAAATTTGACCCAATCATTCCTCGGTGATTCAGGTTTAAGTGGAATCAATAGGAGAATCCTAGGGAAATTGGTCTTGATTTCCACCGATCTGAGTGGCGGTTTTTGTGTGTATAGGAATTAGTCAAGAATAGCCGGACACGGATTTCATTTTTTTCACTTGTTGATGATTATTTGCATAATCTTTTCACTTGATAAATTCCTTCATAATCTTCTATTTTTACTCCATTTCTTCATTTATTCCATTTATCACATAAAATAACAAAAACAAGAGAAAACCTCGTGTAATATAGTCTTTTACATCTAAATCATTCTAAAATATATTATAAAATATGTTTAATTATTAACTTATCAAATGCTGGCTCCCAAACTCAACACTTTGTTGTCATAAGCAAAGAAATACTCTCAATCATTTTCTCTATTCTCCCTCATTTTGATTTCATATTTATATACTCTTATCCTCAAATAGAAATGATCTTTAAGTAGAAACATATTATCTTTATAAAAATAAGAATCATGATAGAATAAAATGAATGAAAGAACAACCCTTTCAGTTAACAACTCAACTTCTAATTGTGTAATACACCTCAGAATTCAAAGTTAAACCAATCACCAAGGTCAAGCCACTTCATAGGTTTTCTCAATTTTCACTGACAAGTATCAAGTTTATGATAACTAATATAAAATCTCAAAATATAAAAATCAATAAATCAGTCTCATTTTCAAACAATATTTAAAATATCACAACAATGAAAGTCAATAAAAGTTTTTATTCACAAATAATCATCATTTCATATCCATATGTTGGACTAAAAAGATATACTTCGCTTAACTTTTCTATAAGCACTCGAACTAAATCTTTTATTTGAAAAGTTTTTTTATAAACTTCATTCCATTATTTTATATTTCTCTTTCTTCCTTCTTCAACATATATTTTATTTTTCTTCTTCTTTATATTGTATTCCTATGATTCCTTGATCCATTTCCTTCGTAATCCGTTATTTTTTTATAGGAATTCTTCATATCATTTTTCCCACTACTAAATTTCTTGCTCCATTTCCTTTGGAATCCAAGGGTTTCTTTATTTTTTTCTTTTCTTTTAAAACTTTTGTTAGCTTTTCTCACTTTCTCTACAGTCAAGAAAGTATTCTTTCCAACTAATTAATGTTTATTGGCTCATTTTCTTTTTTTCTCTTCAATTGTGGCATAAACTCTTTTCAATATATATATAATACTTGATCAATAACTTTTGTATAATAAGATTCTTAGTGATCTATCTTGTTTATCTTACACTTTTATTTTGATATTTTACTCATTATAATGTTTAACACAAAGTAATCAATCCACTCGAAACTCCTCTAGTGTATACACCATTTAGGTTAAGTCAAATAGGGGTATAATAATTCATTTCCATCATAAAACTTCTATTTTCATGGGTATTAATAATATATAATTTCAATTTAAATCAAAACTATATTCTATTCCATATTCCTAACTAAATAAAGTGAAATGAAATGGAAAGATAATACATGTATTGTTAATAATTTTGAAAAATTCATAATGTTCAACTAGATTCTACATCTCGTTTCTTTCATACTTAACTTGTTCGTACTTCACTTCACCTAATACCCCCAAACTCATTCCAACTTTTGCCTCAAGTTTTAAAAATTAACTCGAGTTTGAACCAAAAATAAAATACCTTGTGAAGCATAAACGAATAAATTAAATAAATAAATAACTAACATAAGAATTAATTGCATAAGTAAAGAAAACTTAATAAACGGATAACATTTCAAACATCATAGGATAAAATTGAGTATATCAAACCAATGTATAAAATGTGAACATACCAAAACAAATTTATCATAGCAACACATCACATCATTCATATAAGAGCATTACAAACACATACCTGTCACAATAACACTCAGAAATTGGTTAGACAGAGAAAAATGAAACATTAGAACCTCTGTTTTGACATCGCATCATGACCACCATCTCATTAATCAGGCTATTGAGATTGGAAGCATGTTACATGATCATTGAACCTATAATCCACTCCAGCCACCGAATTATGTTTAGAAAAGATTCATTGGTTAGGCATTCTTAGTTGGGTAAATGGGATTTAAATGTTAGCTTCTTGCCTTCCATCCTTCTAGTCATGCGTCGCTTAGATCCATATATGCTTCTAGCGGTCTCGCGGTGGTTCTAGAATATTAACTCTTGATGTCATAGAGTTCTCATCTAGTTCCGCAAGATTGATTCCGTTAAGGCTATTTTTATCTCCTCCAAATTTCTTTAGTTCTCTACCCATATTCTCTTTCTTTCTCTAGTATCTCTCGTGTATGTTTCATTTATCACGTTCCTCCTATAAATCAACATATCCTGGCACCTTCTTGGTTCTTTTATTGTCTTCGCTGGTGGTGGTCTTATCTGGGTTAACATATAACCCTAGACCTCTCATCAAAACTCGATCTTGCTTGTAAGACTCTGTAATCATTAAGGGAAAAGACAATCTTTCATTTTTTTTTGGGTCGGGTCGATCCAACCAGGTCGGACCCGACCCGGCCCTAGACCAGAATAGGTCCCGGCTTGGCCCATGGGCTGAGCTTGGCCCGTTCTGGGCCCGACCCATGCAGGGGGTGCACACGCACGCACGAGTGTGCACCATCTTCCCCGATCGAACCAGTGGTTCGATCGGGAGCATGACTTTTTTTCCTCCGCGGTTTGGGTTGGGTTTGCTCTCCACCCCAACCCCGGTGGACTCGATGGCAGAGGAGACACCCTTGCCATCACCTCCGTGACCTGGTTCAGTCTCCATAGCCGAACCCCTGTCTCGCTACTACGGCCAAACCGAAACCCATAACCAAAAACCACTAAGACTCACCTCGATCGTGATGATCTGCACCTTCTCCTATCTCCTTCCTCCTCCTTCGCGTTCCTTCTTCCTCTCTCGGCCTCCCGATCACTTTGTGTGTGTGTGTGTGATGAGAGAAAAGGTGATGGAGTGTATAGATAAGGATAAGTGTTGTTGAACTTGTGTATTGACTCAAAAATGTGACACACCTTTGACACTCGACTGTGTTTTCGAGCGTTTCGACGCCCGGTTTCATGTCCGAACCGCGATATACGCGTACCGTCGCGTCACTAGCCACTCAATATATATTCCATATTAGTTACTTGGCCACTTTTATTTAACGTGTGTTTTCATTAACCCCGACCTAATATTTGGTCTCGTCAACTACCTGGTACCTGCGTCGACACGCATATCGAGGCGAATATAATTCACACAATCTCGCACGTATTATTATGCAACATACACGCATGCGATGTATTTCAATAAATTACACCGCAAATAAGCAACCAACATACCATAAACTACCATACCTAAGTCCCCGTGTGTCCTAGCCTACCGTGGCGTCCACATAGATTCGAGCTGGCGTTCACATCTGCAAATTTAAGAGACATTAATAAAATGGGTCGTTACAACTATATCTACCCATTTATGTGCTTTCAGCACCTTAAAATAAAAAATAAAATTTTGGATCAAATAAATTTATTTGTATTAACAATTTTAACCCTAATATAATTTACCACCCACCTTATTCAAACCTTAACTCTCTAGTTTTTGCTTCGTTCCTGATCAAATCATCTTACCACCAAATTTTTGATGAAATTGCAGTGACTAAAAGAATCAAACTATCCAAACATAGTATGTCACGCTATCATCTTCTCCAATGAATTTTATATTCTTTCACAACTTTTTTTTATTGAATTTCATTTATTCTAATTAGGGCATAACTATTGCTTGTTTTAGCATATGATGGAATCAAAATCTTGTTTTGAAGAAAATTTGAAACACATGGAGATATTGTTTATGTGGCTAAGTTACAAATCATGTTGCACATCTCTTTTTTTGTTCATTAATCATATTAGTTCTATGTGATTGGGAAATATGGAAGCATTCCAGTTCGATCCTACCAGAACACTAGCTTTGAAGTCCGGTTATAGTAAACCAGGTTCATGGCCCGTGGTCCTAGTTTGATCTAACTGGTAGCACGAAGAGATTGAAAAGCTTAAAGCTTGGGCACCACCAATGATTGGGGGAGATCGATGGAGTGCTAGACCGCAACATAAATGAATGGACAAATTGGAAATGTCAAAAATGGGTGGGCAAAGAAAGTGGTTTGATGGTGGGAGATTGCACTAATAAGGGTATTTTAGGAAACTAATGGCATGTTCACTTCAATTTTTACCAAACCCAAGACCATGGGATTAGTTTGTAAAGGGACTAACACATTGATTTATGTATTAGTCCCTTTTATGTGACTTGTTCGGTTGGGAGGTTTAAACTTGAGAAAAAATGTGGTTATAATATGTACATTTACTAAAATACCCCTCACATTAACTTACATCTCCAACCAAATCAATAGAGCCGAAAATGAAGCTTTGTTTTTAATGGTCGTTTTCATATGTTAAGCGATTTGTAATACGATACTTGATAATGTTGGCAAAACTTTTAACTGATTAATTGACTTTTCATGGACGAGGCTTGGTTTTTAACTTGACTTATGCACTAATTAAATGAATTTTCATCAGGTTTTGTTCTTGTTCATGTGTTCTTCACCATAATGAACTAGTCAGCAACAACAGATGTATGAATTCTGGAGTGTATTAACTGGACATAAGTTATTCAAATGAGGTCCTCAGACTTCTATTTCATGGTAAAAATGATGAGATTTCTATTCAGACTAATATTACGTCCTCAAATGAGGTCCTCAGATCTTTGCAACAACAGATGTATGTCTTCTCGCCCTTGTCAATGAATCGACAACGGAGGAACAACTTAAATACCACGAATCAAAGATCTGCAACAGTTCCTTCTCCCAAACTTGACGGATCAAAATCTAGGGTTTGTGAAATTTGCCCTATTTCTCACCTTTGTCAATGCATTTGATTGATTGATAGGGTTGGAGAGAAGAGTGTGTAAAGATGAGAGGTAATTTTATAATCACTAAAGGCTAAACATTGGGACTAGTTAGTCCCACTAAAATTGGTGGTTTACTTTAGTTACCTATACTAAGTATTAGTTAATCCCGTGGTTTAGTTAATCCGCGAAGCGAACGCTAGCTTAGCCAGTCCCGTGGGGTTAATCCACCCTAACACCATGAAGCGAACAGGCCGCAAAGGCTAGATTTATTGGTGAATTTAGCACATATTTTGGTGAATCAAAGTATGGGAGCTAAAAACAGATAAAAGGGTGGAAATAGTTGCTCTCTATGTAAAAGGGCGAATACCAACCGTAAGCAAAATTACAATTTTGACATTTTTAATGTGCGTGGTTTTCAGGTTTAAGTCTTTCTCGTTCGTCCCCATCTCTCTTGGGCGATATCCCTGGTGGTTAGCTCTCCTCTCATTGCTTTCATCTCTGTCTCCAAGTCGACATCAGACATGATTTTTCTCTACTCTATGGTCTCTTCTCTCTTGATCTCTTTGTTGCACTCTCCCGTTCTTTTCGCCCTCTCTACTGCGTTTTATAGTTCTCTTTCATCTCTCTATCTGCTATCTATCTTTATTGAACTCTTTCTCTCTCACACTGTTATGTCTTTTTACCAGGTTTAATTGTTCTCTCTTTGATATCTTTTCTTTTCTTTGTTAATTGGATTGTTGATTTTGAAGCATGAAAATGTAGAAACCCTAGAATTTGGAAAATTTTGGATTGTTATGTATTCGAATAGTGCTTTTCAGATCAAAGCTAGAGACTACCCCTTGTAGGTATATATTGATTTTGAGTTTGTTGTATAAAATCACATTCGTATAGAAGCCATTATTGTTACGTGGGGTTTGCAATTGAATCCCAAATTTTGTAGATTATGTGTTTGAACAAAGTTTTGGCATTACTTTTTAGTTCTTGTATTATGTATCTTACTATTTTTGTTAGGAAAGAGAAAATTTTTAGATGTTTATGGTTTATTTTTGCAAGAGATGTATAGGGTAAAGTTCATCACCAACTATGGTTGCATCATCACTTCTTTGCTCGTCCTTGACAAGAATGGTTTGATTTCTTAACTACCTATCTTTCTACTTTTTTGTGGGTATGTCTGTTCATCAATTTTTGGTTTTTTTTTTCAATCTAATTAATGGATTTTGTTTGATCTTTGAAGGGAATCTCGCAAACGTGGTTCTAGGGTTCGATGGCCTCGAATCGTACTTTGTGAGTAAATTAGAGTTGGTTTTCAATTTAAGTGTTTTGATTATTTGAATTGCGATGTGAGACATTTTTTGACAATGCGTTCAATGTGGGTAATTCTTCTGATTGGAAAAAGTTAGGGTGACATTTTTTCGCTTCAATCTTTTATTTATTTATTTTTTAATTGGTATGCAGGTGGAACCACACAAATTATGTGCCAAAGATTGATCTAAATTTGTGCAATTGAGGTTTGCATTTTTTGAGTTAGGTATCTAAGGTTTCGATTCATCTTGGCTTGATTATTGTTCCAATTTTGTATTTATTAAAAAAACATTGATTATTGTTCTTGATCTAACTTTAACATTTTCCTTTTGCATTGAAAGATCAATCACAATATATGATTGTTTTATGTTCCACAAGATTCAATAACTACATGGGCTCAAATGTTAGATGCTTTTATACATCAATATATACTTGCAATAAAGATTAGTTCCTATAAAAGACAAATCACAGTCTTAAAGATGAAAAATGATGAAAACTTTAACAATTTTTGGAGTATATTTCTAAGATTAATTTCGTTTTTGCCGACAACATGGATATACATAAAGAGCTTTATAAGAATACTTCTATGAAGGGATCAATAATTTTAAACTAATATTATTAGACACTGTATGTGGTGGATCACTATTTGATGTAACACCAACTTTAGCAAAAGTAGCCATTAATAAAATGGCTAAACAATCTAATTGATATGGTGAAAAGACAAAGAAAACTAGGAAAAAAACTTATGAAGTTGATAATAAAAGAAGCAATACATTTGGCAAAAATGTTGATGAATTATCTAGTTTGGTTAAGTATTTATTAAAAGACAAATCAAACCAAGTGAAACCATGTAGATTTCGTAATGAAGTTACACATCATACAGATGAATGTCCTACTCTACATGAAGAAAATACTGAAGAGATTAATGCAGTTATGAACCAATTTTCTAGTCCTCCCAATAATTAATATAACAACAATAGTTACTACACTGGACAACCAAATTCAAATCAAAGCTATAGTCCACAAAATAAAAATTCCATAACTGATAGACTATTAGTACGAATAGAAATCATACCAATTCAACAATCTTAACAAATAGTTCAACCTAAGCAACCAAATTTAGTACAAATCTTGCATAATTTTGTGTCTCAAAATCATACCAATTCCAATTCCGAGTCAATAAAACTTTACTCACATTACTCAAAATCAAATTCAATTGATAATTAATGAGTTGAAAAATCAATTAAGTTAATTAAACATACAAATTAATAGGATAAATAATAAAACTAAAAGATCTGCTAAAACTACTAATCAAGCATAAGTTTATGCTTTATTTTATGAAAATGAAAGAAAAACACATACACCTGAAAAGATACCTCTGAAAGGTAAAAAGAAAAAGAAAGTATAAAAAATAATAGAAGAAAAAGAAGAAGAGATGATAGCCAATGTCATTCCAACTAGAGAATGGGTGGCTGAACAATTAAAATAGACACCTCTTCCTAAAGGATTATACCCATGGTATATAGTCAGAGTTGAAGAATATGAAAAGTCATTACCAACTTTTTAAATTGTTTATGAAGGAAAAGTGGATAAGATTCTTGATAAACTAAATGAAGATATGTGTCCTATTTCCCCCATTCCACAACAATTAGAGGATGATTAAAAGGAAGAAATTAATGAAGACATTATTGAAATATTTAGGAAAATATAAATTAATAAACTTTTAATGGAATGAAATTACCAAATTATGTTGAAGTTCAGAAAGAGTTATCTGAATCTAAATATAAATTTGATGGAAGAAGCTAAACAAATCTTATGTACAAAGGTGTCATCTTAAAAAAAAAAATACCTGAGAAGTATTATGATCTAGAAATGTTTGGAATACCTATCACAATCGGAACTTTTTCTATTGAATTTGATATGTGAGATCTTGGAGCATCAATCAATGTAATGTTACATAAACTATGTGAATCATTGAAAATAGGATCATTGACTAGTACCCAAATAAATCTTACTTTAGTAGACAATATAGTAATTAAAACATATGAAATATTAGAAGGCATTTTAGTAAACTAAATGACTTAGTATTTCTACCTGACTTTTATGTCATAGATATGAAAAATTGAATATTACTTAATTCTCTACCTATATTATTAGGTAGACCTTTTCTTAAAGCAACATAAAATAAATTAGATATTCTTGAAGGGATGATGTCTATAAAATCTGAATACAAAGTTGTTACATTCAAAATTAATGATGAATATAGTTATTATGACTACAATGAATTACTTAATAATTAAATTAATGATAATTTTTCCTCAAAATTAAATTATTACGAGAATCTAAATGATGAAATCGATACAATTAATGCAATACCAATGGAATCTAAAAGTGAAGTTTCAAGGAAATAACAAGTTAAAGACACTTCAATTGAAAATAAAGTAACTCAAGAATGGAGAGTTAAGTGACCAGAGAACAAAAAGAGTATAAAGAAGCCAAAAAATCTTAAAGTTAAGAAGAGTAAGAAACTAAAGAGCCTAGTTAAAGTCCTACGAAGCTTAATGGTCTTATAGGTATACATTTGAACATATAATTAAATTGGCTTAATGCTTTAGAGCGCAATGTGATACAGGTTCTAATGCATATCTCATGACGATAAACTTCTTTCTACATATTCAGTTGGAGTTGGATGCACTTACTTCTGAACGTGTTTATGTACCGGATGGTACTTGAATTCAACCAATATGGGTGGTCACGAATGTACGAGTTCAAGTGGAAAGTACATTTTCCCCATGCACTTCTTGATCATGCTACACTTTATTCATGAAGATCAAGTTTTAATTTTAGGACACCTTTTCTTAGCCACTCCTCAAGCTGTTATGGATATTCTGAATAAAAGAATCACTTTGATGATTAATGGTTAGATAATTATTTTATCGAATGGCACACGTGTTGACAATTCTATATTCAAGTTTAGAAATCAGGTCTAATTTTGAAATGGTTAAGTCAAGCAAATGACAGTAAACAAAAGCACTCTACGAGAGGCAACCCATATTATTTATTTATTTTAATTCTAATTTTAGTAACAGTCTAGCATTAGTATAGTATGATATTATTCTCTAACTTTTTGACTTTGTATTGAAAATATTTTCAAAAATTTAACTCCAAAGTACTTTCAAATGAGGGGGTGATAAGGTTTTTTTATTTATATGGACTTTACGCAAGATTATATTATTTTTTTTATTTATTTATTTAATAACGTAATAAAATTATTATTTAGTTACTTATCCTACTCAAATTTTTTAATTTCCAACCAAATCTACCTTTATATTGATTATTATGAATGATTTATAGAATAATTGAGAATTAAATTGAAAAATATTTAATTAGTGCCAAGCGAATCCGTAGTGATTTGATTTAATACTGTGAATTGCTGGGAGAATTGGTTACACCAAACAAGAATTCTAAGTGAAGATTTAAGTGTAGTGAATCAACAATGAGTCGGCCTTAAAAGCTAAATCGGTGAAAAAATCGTTGAGGCACAAAGCTTGTATATCATCGATTTACGTAGATAATCATCGGTGATTGCATTTAAAACCCTAATCCGCTAGGCTCGAATTCGAGTTTTAAAAACACAACCCCAATTCGACACACATAAATCATTTTACACACACCAACAATTGCACCCATTTGATCCAAACACCAAATTCTTACTTAAATTTAACCTTCATAACCTAGATTTTAGTGTATTTAGGTGATTATCATAACAATCTAGTTTCGTACAATCCAAAAAAGTGCGAATTTGAGATAGTAGAACCAAGATAAGGATTAAGGGGATTTCGAGTAAGAGCTTGCAAAAGTGATTTAAAAGAGTCCAAGAGCTTATATCTTGTGGATTCACTCTCAAGAAAGTAAACAAGTTAAATCTCTAGCTTTTTAAATTGAAATATTCGAGTTTTGATGAACCTTTTAAAATTTTTAATCGATTTCAAAATTGATTTAAAACTTTGATAGAAGTTTTATATAAGTTTTTGAATGATTTTCAAAATAGCTTTTTAAATGAGTTTCTTCTTTTAGTTGGAATTATGATTTTTTTTCGAATTGCTTTCGATAATCGTTTTTATGATTTACGGGTTTAAATTATTATTTGGACTTGTGGTATATTTGACTTGAAAAAATGGCTAGAAGTGGGAAAGGTTGAAGTTGAAAAAGGAGAAAGAAAAGGAAGTACTAGTAGAAAAACCTAAAACAAAATCAAAAGTTCCACCTACACCAATTTGGCATACATGAATTTCAATAAAAAATCTTAGAGTTAGAATACGAAAAGAAACTACTCCCCCTATAACTTATAGTTAATGATTCGGAAAATGGGGAAGTTCCGGTGAATCTGCAAATTCCTTTTAATGCAAATAATTTAATCAATGCTAAGGCTCTTATAAGAATAAAAAGTGACACTAAGAAAAATAGAAAGATAATTAAGGAGAGGGTATTCAATATTAAGAATGAAATAAAGTACGGGCATAGGACTTTGAACATAATAAGAGAAAAGATCTGGGGATTATTGACTAGATATTACAATGTCGATGATGTTATAAATACTTCTTGAGAGTTGGGTTGTTTGATTTTAGTTAGAGAGTTTTATGCTAATGGGCATGAAAGTGACAATAAAACTATATCTAGGGTCCAAGGAAGATTAGTGGATGGATTTAAACATGGATTTCTCCATAGAACCAGTAGGAATGGATTTGAAGCAATTCCAGGGGATTGACTCATTTGCAAACGAGAGGGGTATCCAAAGCACATTGAAACAAAGAATTTTAGAAAAATCTTAAAAGCGTAAAATCATTTCATCAATGCAAGCCTTCATCTGACTTATAATACTACAAAATTGTGAATTACGAGGCGGCATTTATGTATCACATTTTTCATGGACTAGGTTGCGTTGATGTTGGGAAGGTCATTTATGATTTGATTAGCAATGCCATGACCATATACAAAATTGAAGGGCCACGTTTATAACATCTAAGAATTTGAAAAACTTGATTAGGAAACTAATTAACTATTTTTAGATTTAAATTTGGGATATAGGTATCCGTGGTGGGACGCACGCATTATGAACTAGAGATCATAAATGTAAATTTTATTTATGTGTGCCGCATGATTATTTAATGTATTATACATTATTTAGATGCAATATAGGGTCAAGTAAAGTGTATACACGGTGTGTGTATGAGTTTCAGAGCTCGGTTGGATTATTTCTTAATTTTTGGTGAAATACGAGTTTTTTTTCAAAATTTAATTTGTACATAAATTGAAGAGATAATCGCGAAATTATTTAGAATAACTAATATATTTGTGGGCGCCTAGTGAGATGCGGGGTTGAGAGTGACACGCAGGGGATATACAGTAGTGCACTCTCAAGGATGGTCGTTGGCCCACGTGGCGAATTTATAGGCGTGAAAGTATGTAGGTGTATATATATTTATATGTATAAATATATTATATATGTATATATGTACAAATGTATCCTTATGTTTAAATTAAATGAAGGTATAAATTGGATGTGCCTCGACATATGTGTAGCATAGGCATAGAGGAAGGGAATGAAGTGGACGATTGGTTGTTTTGGAATAGGTGTCCATGCTTCAAGATACGTGCAACCACATCACTAGGAAAATAAAGTAGTTAATCGATGTAATTGTATGGTTAGTGATAAAGATCTACCTCAAGATATGTGATACTTATCTCTAGGAGATTGACACAACTAATCTTATGAAAGCCACAAAGATTGACCTCAAGATATGCAACACCTATCTTGAGAAAAATAAAAAATATATTATGAAAAGAAAAGATTAGATTTGCCTAAGATTGGTATAATGTGAATCTCAAAGAAATCTTAATATATATCTTTAAATACAAACACATCGCCTTATCAATTAAGTTTTTCATGGAGAGGGTTTGAGAGAGGCTGGGAGAGAAGGATTGTAACCGAAATGGTGAGAGAGACCAACGATGATAGAGGTGAGCTATTAGTGTTTGTTGTCGTAGTTGTTGTGTATTGGTTTGTTGTTGATGAAGTTGAGGAAGTTGTTATGTTGTTGGTTGTTAATGGCGGTTTGAGATAAGAGGCTTGGCCATCCAAAGACAGAGATGACAGTTCATCTCCCCTCCCTTTGAGCTTTGCAATCCGAACCTCAATGAGAAAAAACATCAAGTTAAAAAATGCTAGGATTTTGGAAATTTTCCAAAAAATGGAAAAAAACTAGAAAAATTATATTTTTGGATAAATAGATCGAAATTGCAGATTTTTATGAAATACAAGGATTTCAGAATTTTCTCAAGGATTTATGCTTGGCTTTCCTTGTAATTCGTGCTTTGATACTAGAAAATATTTTAAATTTGGGAAATTATTAAAAAGCCTAGCTATGGTTAAATTTAGATTTCAAACCAGAATTTGTAGTCAAATTGAGACTCAGATATTTGAGGAATAGATTCTGGAGTGATTCCGAGTTTTTTGGACTTGAGAATATCAAAATAACTAGGAAATTGATCGGAAACTTAAGAAATTTGAATCAAAAACTTATTTAGAACTCTTTATGGTTTTAGGTAATGTCAAGGATCTTGAAACCACATGGAAAAAAGCTCGGGGAAAAGGTTCATAGTATGTGAATGCCTGGGAAAATTGAGTGGGGTCATAACAAACTTTAAGTTGGTTTTATTGAAAGTAAACCCTAGAGTGATCTTTAGTATTGATTGAATATTTTATACCTTTAATTGTATCATAGTCTGCATTGCATTTTATCATTTTTGGTTATACAAATATGAGATAGTAAGGGCGATAAGCTAGTTTCAAAGTTTCTTTTGCTTGAAACATATTTTCAATCCATCCTCTATGTCGTCTTGTGATACCCTAATTATGTTGTCTGTTAGGTGAGTTTTTCAGCATGGCAATTTTTGGGAAAGTGTCGGCAAAATTCTTATTAAATACAGGTATAATTTCTAAATTTGCTCCTATTGAACAAATCATGAATTATGTTACATTGAGGACAAAAATTTAGTTTAGGAGCTTGTAAAGGACGAAAATAATTATTATTTCAAGGTCAAAGTTGAAAAATAGATTAGGCTGACTATATTATCAAAGGATTTAGGTAATCTAGGCCAATCAGTTGTCTTATTGATGAAGGGGCTGACAAAGTTGGTATCAGAGACTAGGGTTGGCTCAATTTGAGGATAAACTTTTGTTGAGAACCATAGTGACTTTGAGCTCGATTAGTTGGTAAGTGACTGTGAGGTGGGATGTTTTTGATATTGTGTTATATTTGTGACATCCGAGAATTATATAAAGTTGATTAGGGGCTAATTAAATATTTTCAGATTTAAAATGGGATTTAAGTATATGAGGTTGGACCTATGCATTACAGATCGGAGAAAATAAATTTAAATATTATTTTTGTGTAATGCATGACTGGTGGATGTATTATGCTTTATTCGATGTGAAATACAGTTGAAGTGAATACGTGGTGTCCGTGAGTCTCAGAGCACTAGGAATATTTCTAAATTTTTAGCAAAATTGGGGTATTTTTCAAAATTTAATTTGGATTTATAATTGAAGAGATAGCCTTGAAATTAAATAAAATATTTAAAAAATTGGTGGGCGCCTGAGATATATAGTAGTGTGCACTCTCAAGGATGGTCGTTGCATGCGTGGCGAATTTATAGCCGCAAAATACATAGGTGTATATGTATCTATATATTCAATATAGTATATATACAATATAGTATATATATAAATGTATATAAATGAATCCTATAAATTAATTTAAATTAAAAAGTATAAATTGGGTTTACCTCAAGATACGCGTACCGTGAGCATCAAGGAAGGAAATGTTTGGACGATTTGTGTTGGATAATGCATCCACACCTCAAGATACGCAATAGTATTCCAATCAGATCAATACAATTGATTTTGGTAAGTCTACCATTGATGATTATCTTGATAATATTGATAAGGATTGATCTCGAGATACATAGTACGTATCTCAAAGAAGATCAAAATATATAATGGAAATGAAACATTAGATTTACCGCTAGATTCGTGAGATGTGCGTCTCAAGGAGACGTTAATATATATCTTCAAATCAATAGAACCTCCTTAACTATTTTTCTTCCACACATAGAGGGTTCAAAATCGAGCCAAGGGATACCGAGAAAGAGGGATCGAATGCCAAGGGAACCGAAATCAGAATGGTTAGAGAGAGCAATGATAACCGATGAGATGTTGTTTATTGTTGCGTTGTTCTTGGGTGGAGTTGTTGTTGATAGTTGTTGTATGTTGTTATTGTTGGCCACTAATGGAAGTTGAGGATAATGGTTTATTTGATATGAGGGAAAATATAATAGAGGAATGAACTCCCCTGCCTAAACTTAACTTGGGGTTGGGGTTGGAAGACCAACCCCAAATAAAAAATTTCAAAATAAATAAAAATAAACAATATCTGAAACATAAAACATGATGAAGAAAATAATGGGGTTTGATCCCTAAACCGGACCAAATCGGGTCCTGTTCAAGTTCAGCTAAAATGGACCGGTCCGATTACGGGTCAAACCCCAACTAAAAAAAAGAGAAAAAATGCTATGAATTGCAAAAAAATTAGAAAATTTATATTTTTGAAAAAATAAGTAAAAATGGGAGATTTCTATGAAAATAGGGATTTTGACATTTTCTTAAGGATTTATACTCGGTTTTTCCTTGTAATACAAGAAACGATACTAAAAAAAGCCTGAAATTTGGAAAATTGTTTAAAAGTCTAGTAAAGAGTAATTTTTTATTCTGAACCATAACTTGTGGTCAAAATTAGGATCTAGACTTCAGAAGGGTTGATTTGAAGTGATTCCATGTTTTTGGAATTGAAAATATCAAAATAACTCAGAAATCAGTCAAAACTTCAAAAATTCGAATAAGGAACTTGTCCATTTTTTTCAATGGTTTTAGGTAACATCGAGGATTCTAGAATCTCTCGCAATGAAGCTCGTATATTAGATTCAATGTATGTGAAACCCGGGGATACGTTGTGTGAGGTTTCGTAACCATCTTCGAACTGGTTTGCTGGTAAGTAAACCTAACAGTGATATTTACTATTTAAAGAGTTTATCTTTGTACCTGCAATTGTATCATAGTCTGCATTACCTTTTAATATTTTTGGTCATTCATGCGTAGAGTGAATGAGGGGGATAAGCCTATTTATGGAGTCTGGTTTGCCTAAAACTTGATTTCAATCATACCTCTATGTCATTCGGTGTCTAACTTTAACAAGTTTTCTTTGCATTTTATGATCTCTTACTATTGTCTCTGTTCCATTTTTGGAAATCAATAACTTATTATAGTTCAAAGACAGAGACAAAGTAGATTGCATGTCATGTTGACGCATAAATCTTATTCTTTTGTTGGAAATGAAATTAAATGTATCTGTGTATCAGACTAACAATTTCAAGAGTACAAAACAATGTAGGAATTTACATGCTTTGCATTTTGAGTTGTTTTTTATGATGTCAGATTATTTATGAAGACAAGGGAAAAATGGACCACAATCGAAGATAGTTGTGATTATTTTAAATTATATATATATTTACGATTCTCGGGGTAGGTGTAGGAAGTAATGGTTGATTGAATGATTATAAGAGTCTCCTAAGTTAATTTAAATGAAGTCGAGAGGTTGATATTTCATTTTTAGCTTATTAAGGATAGTAATGTTGTGATTAATCTATCAGAGACTTTAAGTTAGTATATTAATTTTTTATTTTGATATATATTGTGAACTACGGGGAGTTGGGTGTCCTTCGAGACCTTTCCCCAATTCTGCTATCTATTAGGTGAAAGTTTTTCAGCGGGCCACTTCTAGGAGAGGAAAAGCCAAAATTATTACAAAATATAGACTTATCCGTATGATTTCTTAATTTGCTCTAATTGTACTAATAAAAAATTGTGTTTCAATAATAATATACATTTAGATTTGGAGCATTATCCAAGATTGAAATAAATATTATTTGAAGGTCAAAGTTAAAAGAATTGAGTAGGCTGACTAGATTATTATGAGATTAAGGTAATATAGACCGGTTAACCATCTTAATGATGAGGAGGCTAACAAAAGTTGGTATTAGAGCCTAAGTTTGGCTTAATTGAGGTTAAAATTTAGTCGAGAACTAAAGAATGAATAAGCGCAATTAGTTCGGAAGCAATTAGGTGCTAGGATGTTTTGTTATTATGTTATATTTGGGTTGTATGTATGTATTATCGCCAGATATGCGATAAGAAGTTTATTCTCATTGTTTGTTCAATACTTAACTCTTCTAGTACGACGAGTAAGATTAGAACTAATAATAAAGGGATAATAGGATTATGAAATGAAAATGAGCATGATGGAAGTGAAATAGACTAAGGAAGTCTAAATTTACAACGGTGTTGTATATAGTTCGGTACTATTATAACTAAAAAAAGTGACAGTCACGAAAATAATAGGAAATTGGTTGAAAGGGAAGTCCAAATAATTCACATATATAAGTACTATAAATGCTTTTCTTAGAAATTGAAAGCATTAAACTATTATAATTATAAGATGCTCAGAAAAGTGTTAAAATAGTATTAACAAGGAAAATGATACACGTGGTTTTGAAAATAGAAATTGATTAGAGAAATTGAACTTGACTAACAAATCACAATGGGATTGTGATTGGATTAGCCTGTTGCCTAAGTCAGTTTATAAGAAAATAAAATACTATGAAGCAAAATATTTCTCATTTATGAAAAAAGGTAAAACTGGAATAGAACCACAGTTGAAAACAATCAAACGAATTTTTAAAAGAAGTGTTGAATCATTTTTTATTGTTTATTACGCAAGTTACTTATCCATAAGTGACGTTAAGTATAGTGGTTCTATGAGTCAAATAAAGAAATGATAAAACCAAGATCAACATGAGTTTCTACCTTAAAAATGAAAGGTGTAGTGATTAGATCAACATGTTAGACGTTAAGGTTTTGGAGAATTGAACTAGTAATAACTTGATTTTGTTATTAAACATCAACAAAGTGATTGTGTTTTAAGATTCAAAGTACCCAATAGTCCCTTTTAATGATATTAAATAATGATGCTTATCACTATGACCTCAAATATAATAAATGAATATTGCAAGGATTTCCACTAAGTGATTTTTATAGGATGTCAGTTTGAGTTCTTATATTGCAAGGATTTCCAGTTATAGGACTTAAATTCTTGACATAACATCTTCTAAGAATTTGATTAATCGTCTAGTTAATTAAATTATTGAAAATTCTAATTGCTCTATCTCTTCAGTTAAATAATAACGACAAAGTGAATTCATCAAATGTAATTTGATGAACGGTAAGATACAAAGTTACCTTACACAGTATCTTAAAAACTATTGAATATCCTTTTGAGAAAAAATAAGAGTTGGGAAATATGAGACCAATGTAAACAACTTAAGGCAATAATAAACATGAAAACCGTTTGAGTCACAAAATTCCTCAATTGCAAATAAATATTAGCTAAGCAAGACTTGAATTGATTGAATAATCATAAGAAGCCGTATTATCCTTAACTTTGTTTTCAATAGGAGAATAGACTTAAATTTCCTTTCTAAGTAAAGATTGAGGAGCTGTAAGTGGCCTAGTTATTGAGTGAAAGTCATAATAAGTTTGTAAGGGGAACAAGACTTTGGTCATTGTGACTGAAATGATTTGAAACTAATTGAGATGACTTGAGACTGATTGAACTAACACGAATGGACTCCTTTAGTAAAGGCTAGGCACTGGAGTAATTGTGCATGACCAAAAGTCTAAGTAACTCTATTTCATAATCACGATTCATTCACAGCGTAAAAGACTGGTGTGATGCTTCTACTTGTCTTTTAGTAATCGAATGAATTAGTGACAAACATTACAATAAAGGAGTCTAAGAAATCTCATTGGAGTCAGTTCGAAGCTGAATAATAGGCAACTAAATGTTCAAGACTATTCACATTATTATGAAAATGAAAATTTCAGGTTAATGAGTCTCGATAAGACATAGGATATCAATCTATAAGTTTGATGAAATTTAACATATCTTCACAAGGATCTTACGAGAAGTCAAACTTCAAATGTTAAAAGTTTTGAACCATATTATTATACAACTGGTATCAATGAATATGTTGTATATTTGTTCAAATGTACTGCTACGCCACGTGATATGTCATTGGTAAGATTATTAACCACTAGTTATTGTAAATTAGAGTTGATTTAAAATACTAATACAATGACGAAAATATAAATAAAGTAAAAAAGTGGCGTGTGACTTACAACTCAGTCAGTCAGTATTATCCGTATTAGTTGAAAATGCTGAATTGAGGACATTGTTTTTAACTTGATAATGTTGGAAGAATTAAGTATTCTTCCACTGTAATTAAGAAGAAATGAGAAAAAGATAACATGTTTATGAACTTTTACGAAGTACAAGTCAAAAATTTACTATGAGAGTATAATCTTCGAATATATTGATATATTTGTTTAGAAATGTATATCTACTAAAGTTAATAATAATTTTCTCTATACACGTAATGGGGGAAGTCTGGTGAATAGAAATACTTGAGATTAATGAATAAGTGAAAAGAATGAGGTTCATGGTGAACTTATGAATAAAAAATTATTTGAGGAAGTTAGAGAAGTCGTTAATTTTTTAACCAGCCAAATAGAAAGTTAAGTGAACCAGTTGATGATTTGGAATTAGTAATTGCTTTCTGACCTATAAATCTAAATGATATTTTGAGTAGACATTTAGAGAATTAGTGAAAGTTGCATGATGTGTCAAGTTCATTTTCTGATCGGATTGCAATTGAAATCTCTTATCATGGGATTATAGATGTAATTCGAGATCTATAGTAATGGGATTAATCATGTAATTTCAGGTTTCTGTTGAGAAATACTAGAATGATAATGGATTAGATAGACATGCAACTCTACTTTGTATCTAATGTCGTGCTTAAGTATTATTTGCATCACTATATAAATATTTAGACTGATGATAGTCTAAGAATTGATAGATTGACAATTCAAATAAAAAAGATGATTAGTAATCAAAAATTAAACTGGCATGCGTATACATGCATTAGGTGGATAAGGAAAGAGTTTTCAACATGTTATGGAATTTTGTTATGAAAGGAAATATAAGGTAGATTTTGCTAAGTATTAATGTTTGAATGAGATTCAAGGTATGAAATGTGAAATAAAGTAAGGTTATCGGATATTTCACAAAGCTGATTGTTCAACTCATCAGAAATTCACAACTTGCAAAGTTTGGCAAAGTAAAAGAGATAAATTTTCATTAAACCAAGAAGTTGGAAATGAAAAGTTAAAAAGGTTATGATCTGTACCACCTAGTTTGTGTATTCAACGAAAGTGATAGGGTCCACTTAATAGTTCATCTTGAAAATGATTTTTACAGGCTTAGATTGAAAGAGTTTTATGTAAAGGATCATTTTCTCGTATCTCTTTTCATTCCGCAACATGTACGTTTAAATTTCGAGGACAAAGATTTTAATTAGTTAGGAAGATTGTTACATCCGAGAATTTTATAAACTTGATTAGGCAACTAATTAAGTATTTACATATTTAAAATGAGATTTAAGTATCCGAGGTGGGATCCATGAATTACGGATCAGAGATCATAAATTTATATATTATTTTTGTATGATGCATGACTAGTGGGTGTATTATACTCTATTCAATGCAAAATAGGGTCAAGTTAAACTGAATACAAAATATTTGTCAGTCTCGGAGCGGATTGGGAATATTTCACAATTTTTGGTAAAATTGGGGTATTTTTAAAAATTTAAATTAGATTTAACAGTGAAGAGATAACCACGAAATTAAATAAAATAATTAATAAATTTGTGGGCGCTAAGTGACACACGAGATCGAAGATGACACGCGTGGGATGTACAATATTGTGCACTCCCGAGGATGGTCATTGGCATGCATGGTGAATTTATAGTGCGAAAATACATAAGTGTATATTTATTTATATATATATATACTATTGGGTTTTGGGATTCCTATTCAACGAAAAATTCAAAACACTTTTGAAAAACCTCAACATGATCGAAAATAAGTTCCACTAAACATGATTTAGAAAAGTAAATCATACCTTAATCCATGATTTCCATTTGTGATTAATCAATCTCCAAGATGTTCAACTGCATGTCTTCTATTGAAAATCTACACACTAATGATGACCATAATTTAAAGTGCTAGCCCCAAGAGATACAAAAATATTTTTCTCTCTCCCAAAATCCAGAAAACTCGAAAATAGAAAAAACGAATATCTTATTTTATTTTGGGGTTTCAACCTTTATGTATATGTGAAGATAAGCCCTTATTTAAAATCTTATTCATAATACAACTATTGTATTTAAGCAGTTTAAGCAAATTACACATACGCCCCTATTAATAAGTTATCATATAACAAATTGTAAGGGCTTTTATATCATGAATTTTATCATATTAAAATTTATTGCTCTGACCAATTAAAATTATGCAAAGTCATTCTTGACGTGTAATCCAATAGTTCCATGTGACGTTAGCAATGAATCAAACCCATTTTGGCAAAGAAGTCATAAGCAGTCTCTTGCAAAGTTTTATGACTATCCATATAGCATGAATATTAAAATCGATACAACCTAATGAATAACATATGACATATCCTTTGGTCGTGCGATATCCTTTTATTAAACAAAAGAGATGGATAGTCACCCTTAATATTCAATTATACTAGTCTCAATATTTAGGTAAAATGATATCATCTAAGTGACATTAATCATATCAATTCACATGGATTTGGTCATTATCAGTCTATCATAACGAGGAATTTACTGATATTTCTCTCCATACAAGAGGTAAAATTTTTATCTTGATTACATACCTTCACATATTATTCACATGGCAACCATGCACAATCTTTGTAGTCATTTGGTTAAAATAAACGTTTGATTGTGTTAAGTTTCCATGCCCCTAATATTGAAGTCTATGGTAATCTCAAGTCAAAGGCCTAAATGATATACCTATCATCAGTAAAACCTATGACTTAAACCATATGGTATTCTTATAGTGGGTCGGTCATATACCTTGTTCACTAACAAGTACTTATGATCTCAATTTGTATCCATATACGCATAATCATCACTTATCCATCAATCAAGATTCACACTAATCTTAATTCATTATAGTTCCTAGTATAATGACAAACTACAAACATTTAAGATATTTCAACAAATACCCATGGATCTTACTTAAAGGTAAAATTGCAATAACGTATAATGAAATAGCAAAAGAAAACCTCAATTTTATTAACTAAAATTATAAGATTTAACATATAAAATATAGTTATATATATATAAATATATAAATATATAAATGAATCCTATAGTTTAATATAAATTAAGAAGTATACATTGGATTTGCCTCGAAATATGTATAACGTGAACAGCAAGAAAGGAAATGTATGGACGATTGTTGTTGGAGAGTATATCCAAACCTTAAGATGTGCTCCATCCTATCTCATGGAAAATCAAGTGTATGGTTAGTTGTTGAACCATTTGATATACCTCGAGATAAGTGATACTTATCTCGAGGATATCAATAGAATTAATTTTGGTTAACCAATCATTGATGATTATCTTAATAATATCTATAAAGATTAATCTCGAGATACTTAGTACGTATCGTGAAGAAGATCAAAATACATTATAGAAATGAATCATTAGCTTTGCCTCTAGATTCGTGTGTCATGAATGTTGAGGAGAGGTTATTATATATCTTCAAATTAATAGAACCGCCTCACCCATTTTCGTTCCACATATAAAGGGTTTGAAATCGAACCAAGGGAGATCGAGAAAGGGGGATCGAAATCTAGAGGAATCGAAATCAAAATGGCTGGAGAGAACAACGATGACCAAAGTGAGATTGTTGTTTATTGTTGCGTTATTTTTCGGTTGAGTTGTTGTATGTTGTTGTTGATGGCTATTAAAGGAAGTTGAGGAAGGCGATTTCGTTTATATGAGGGAAAATATTACAAGGGATTAATCTCCCCTACCTGAACCCAACTTAAGGTAAGGATTGGGAGCCCAACATCAACGAAATAAAAAATCTTATAAAAAATTAGGCTGATGTTCAAACACAGAACATGATAATGAAGGTGATGGGGTTTGATCCCCAGACTAGACCGAACCAAGTCCGGTTTAGGGGTCAAACCCTAATTAAAAATAAAGGAGAAAAAATGCTAGAAATTTCAAAAAAAATTAGAAAAATTATATTTTTGGGCAAATTAGTAGAAATGTGAGATTTTTTTTAAAAAAATGAGGATTTCAAAATATTTTTGCAGATTTATATATAGTTTCCTCGTAATACGTGATATGATACCTGAAAATGCCCTAAATTAAGAAAATTGTCAAAAATCCTAGTCAAAGGTAATTTTTGATTTCAAACCATAATTTGCAGTCAAAATTGAGATCATGATATTTGAAGAGTGGATTTGGAGTGATTCCAAGGTTTTAGGACATGAAAATATCAAAATAACTCGAAAACTTTAGAAATTAGAATAGGGAACTTATTCGAATTTCTCAATGGTTTTAAGTAACATCAAGGATTCTAAAATCACTCTAAATGAAGTTTGGGGAATAGGTTCAAAGTACATGAAAGCCGAGGAAACATAGTGTGAGGCATCGTAACCAACTTTGAGTTTGTTTAGTTGTAAGTAAATCTTAAAGTGATATTTACCATTTAAAGAATTTATCCTTGTTCTTGTAATTGTATCATAGTTTGCATAACATTTTATTATTCTTGGTGATGCATACATAGGGTGAATGAAGGGGATAAGCTTGTTTGAAGTCTAGTTTGCTCAAAACCTAGTTTCAATCCTGCCTCTATGCCGCTTAGTGAGACTAGCGTAGTCTAAAGCAGACAAGTTATCTCTAAATCTCATGATCTCTTAATATTATCTCTATACTATTTTTGAAAGTCGACGTCTATTTATATTTAGGAGACATGAACATAGTGGATTGCATGTCATGTTGATGCATAAATATTATTTTTTATTTAGAAATGCAATTACATGTTTCCATGTATTAGACTAACAACTTTAGGAGTACTGATCAATGTAAGAATTAACTTGCCTTACATTTTCTAGTTGTTTATAATGGTGTCAGATTCTATATGTAGACCAGGGAAGAATGGACCAGACTCAAAGATTGTGGTGATTATTATAAATTACTTATACATATTGTTTTGAGATTCTTGGGGTGAGTGTAGGATGTAAAGTTTGGTTGAATGATTATGAATGTCTTCTAAGTTAATTTAAATGGTGTTGAGAGGTTTATATTTCAATTTTGGTTCCTTTGGGATAATAATGTTATGATTAATCTATCAGAGACTCCAAGTTAGTTCATGAATTTGATTTTTATATATACTATGAACTAGAGGGAGTTCTGAGTCCTTCAAGGCCTCTCCCAAATTTTGTTGTTTATTTGGTTGAGATTTTTTCGAAACATGAAAATAATCCATATGATTTTCTAATTTGCTCCAATTGAACAAATCATCAATTGAGTTTCATTAAGGATATAAATTTAGATTTGGAGCATTATTCCGGATTGAAATAAAGATTATTTGGCGGTCAAAGTTAAAAGATTTCAATAGGCTGAATACATTACTAGGTGATTAAGGTATTCTAGGCTCTTTAGCGGTCTTAATGATGAAAAATGTGACAACATTTGTCTTGTATGTATGTATTATCGCTAGACATGCGATATGAAGTTTATTCTCCTTGTTTGTTCGATACTTAACTTGTAAGATACGATGAGTAACAATAGAAATAGATAATTAAAAAGTGAATAAACTTATGAATCGAAACTGAGCATAAATGAATGTGAAATAGAATCAAAAGTTTGGATTCACAAAGATGTTGTAAGTTGTTCAATACAATGACAACTGATGAAAGTATCACTTATGAAACCGATAGGAAATAGGTTAAAAGGGAAGTCGAAATGATTCATGTAGGTAAGTACTGAATATGGATTTCCTGGAAATCAAAAGTATCAAACTATTACAATTATAAAACACTTAGGAAAGTGTTAAAATAGTCTCAACAATGAAAATGGAGAAACATGATTTTCGAAAGTAGAAATTGATTAGATAAACTGAATTTGACTTAAAAAACCACAATGGGATTGTGATTAGATTGGTCAAGTTATTTAAGTCGGATTCTATGAAATAAAATACTTTGAACCAAAGTATTGTCTCCTTTCCGAAACAAAACAAAAAGTAAAAGTGGAATAGAACCATAGTTGAAAATAATCAAATGGCTTCTAAAACAAAGTAATGAAAATTTTGATTGTTTATTAGTCAAGTTACTTATTCATAAGTGATGTCGAGTATAGTGGTTCTATGTATCGAATAAGAAAATTATAACATAAATGAGTATACACGAGTTAGAAGTAATCATATTTGACACCGGATTAGTTGTTATAATGAAGAAAAGATTTACAAAAAAACATTTCTAGCTTAAAAATGAAAGGTGTAATGATGACATCAACATGTTAGAACTTAAGGTGTTGGAAAAGTGGTCAAATTGTAGCTTGGATTAGCTATTAAAAAACACGAGTAGTGTGTTTTGAGATTCAAAGTATCTAATAATCACTTCTAACGACATTAAGTTATAATGCTTATTACGATAATAAAAAATATGATGAATTAAAGATATATGTACTAATTGAATATCAGTAAGTGATCGGTATAGGACGTCAGAATCATCTCCTATATTGCGAGAATTTCCATTTATTGGACTTAAAGGATTCAAATAGCATCTTTTAAGAATTTCATTAGTCATTAAGTTAAATCAAAACTTAGAAACTCGAATTGTTCTATCTCTTCAGATGAACAACAGACAAATGACTTCATCAAAGTAATTTAATGAATAGTAAGATACAAAGTTATCTTACACATTCTCTTGAAAATTGTACCAAGTAGAGAAATATGAGACTGATAGAAATAACATAAGGCAATAACAAATATTTTAACTGTTTGAGTCACAAAATTTCTCCGTGTCAAATAAAGCTTAGTTAAGGAAGACTTTAATTGATTGAATGATGTTAAGAAGCTATATTATCCTTAGTTAAATTTTTGAAAAGAGAAGTGATATAAATTGCCTTTCTAAGACAAGATTAAAGAGCTATAAGTGGCTTGGTTGTTGAGCAAAAGTTGTGGTTTGTTTTTAAAAGGGACTATAAGTGAGATTAATGTGAGAATAGTAAAGATCGACAAAATCTAAATGGAATAAACTCTGTGTATAAAATAAAATGAGACATTAAGATGACTTATGGTTGTTGAAAGAAATACGAATGGACTCCTTTAGTTAAAGCTATACACAAGAGTAGTTGCGCATGATGAAAGTCTGAATAACTCTATTTTAGAATCTTGTTTTGGAAGGGAATGAAGTGGGCGATTGGTGGTTTTGGAAAGGATGTCCATGCCTTGAGATACATGCAACCACATCTCTAGAAAAATCAATTGGTGCATGGATGTGATTAGTAATAAAACTATTAGATCTACTTCTCTTGAGGAGATCAATGCAATTGATCTTAAGTAAGCCAGTGATGGGTTAGTTGAAAGCCATAAAGATTGACATCGAGATACGCAACACATATCTTAAAGAAAATAAATAATATATAATGAAAAGAAAATATTAGATTTGCCTCGTGATTCATATGTTGTGAATATCAAGGAAATACTAATATATTTCTTTTAATACAAACACATCGCCTTATCAATATGATTTTTGTCGGAGAGGGATTGAGAAAGGTGAAGAGAGAGGGATCATAATTGAATTGGTGGGAGAGACCAACGATGATGGAGGTGAGCAATTAGTGTTTGTTTTCGTTATGTTGTGGTTTGTTGTTGATAAAGCTGAGGAAGTTGGCAATGTAGTTGGTTTTTAATGGCGGTTGAGGATGGGAGGCTCGACCATCTAAGGAATGAGATAACAATTCATTTCCCTTCCTAGAGAGCGATGTTATCCTAACCCTAAAAAAATAAAAAACATAAAAAACAAATGCTAGAATGTTGGAAAAATTCCTAAAAAATGGAAAAAAATCAGAAAAATTATGTTTTAGGAAACGAAATCAAAATTGTGGATTTTTAAATATGAGGACTTTGGATTTTTCTCGAGGATCGATGCCCAATTTTCCTCGTAATGCGTGCTACGATACTAAAAATGATCGAAATTTGGATATTTTTTAAAACCAAGTCAATTTTAATTTTCAATTTTGATTCACAATCTGTGGTAAATATTAAGATCCGAACATTTGAGGAGTTTGTTTTGGAGTGATTTGAGGATCGTTAAACCTTTTAAAACGAAGCTTAGGGAAAAGGTTCAAAGTACATGAAAGCCGGTGAAATATTATGCGAATTCATGAAAAACTTCTAGTTAGATTGGTTGTAAGTAAACCCTACGATGATATTTACTATTAATTGAAGATCCTTGTACTTGTAATTATAGCATAGTCTACATTGTATTTTATCATTCTTGGTCGCATACCTAGAGAGAGGGGGATAAGATTTTTTCGAATTTTGGTTTGCTTGAAATTTGATTTCAATCGTGCCTCTTCGTCATCTTATGAGACTACCAAAGTCTAACACTAATAAGTTGTCTTTACATTTCATGATCTAGTAATACTATCTCTGTACTATTCTTGGAAGTCAACATCTGATTATAATTAGGATACAACGACAGAGTGGATTCCATGTCATGTTGATGCATAAGATTTATTATTTATTTGGAAATACAATTACATGTCACCATGTATCTGACTAACAATTGCAGCAAAACAAATCAGTGTAGGAATTAACTTATCAGACATCCATGAGTTATTTTTTATGGTGTCAAATTCTATATGAAGATAATGGACGAGTGGACGAGACTCGAAGATTGTGGCGATTATTTTCAATTTAAAGTACGTTCTTGTTTTAAATGGTTTATATATATTATTTTTTGGATTTTATGGGTGAGTGTAGGACGTGAAGTTTAGTTGAATGATGATGAGAGTCACCAAAATTAGTTGAAAATAAATGGAGAAGTTTATGTTTTAGTTTTTCTCTATTTAGGATTGTAAAGTTATAGCACTTTAAGATAATTTATAGATTTGAAATTGATATGTATTATAAAGTACGAGGAGTTGTGATTCTTTCTAGGCCTCTCATTAATTATGTCGTCTATCAAGTGAATTTCTCGGTAGGCCACTTTCAGGGGAGGTGTCGTCGAGTTTTTTATTAAATACGGATATGAATTTTTGAGTTTTCTCAAATTGAAAAAATCACAAATTAAGTTTCATTGTGGATAAAAAAACTTACAACATGAAGCTTGTAAAGGATTAAAATAATTATTAGTTTAAGGTTAAAGTTGAAAAAATGGATTAGGCTTACTAGATTATCAAGGGATTAAGGCAATCGCGGCTGATATGTCATCTTAATGACAAGGGACTGACAATTCCCTTAATGATCACATGATTTTGCAAACAAGACTGAGTTCCTATGATAGGTCTTAGGTTTAATGTTCATTCTAATAAGACTATCACTGATGAATACATAGAGAGCGCCAAACAAATGTAAGGCTACCTAGATTCAAAGCTCGAGATAGATAGATAGTTAAATAAATAGAGAGATAAAGAGAAATGAGATACTCGGAAGAAGGACCGCAAAAAGAATAAGAATATGATTAGAAAATAGAAGAGTTTTGGAATAATTGCAAATTGATGTGTATAATGAGGGAAGGAACAAGAGTTTAAAAAGTAGGTGATGACTTCACTAGCATGTGTGCTCATGAGACGGAGATGGCTATGAGGTGGTTATTTTTGTGTAATTAGAAGATAAATTTGAGGAATCAAGAGTATATGTTTTAGAACAAACATGAAATTGCGAGGAGCATGCACGGTTTTGAATAATAAATGGTCAAAAGAATGCAAAGTAAAGGAGCTAAAATTCTAATACCATCTACCCATGTATGGTTGCCAAATGAGGGAGTTTTTTCAAATAAAACGGTGGAGGTAAGAGTGGACTAGAAATTTTATAATCCAATAGCGAGGTATCAATCTAACTAGAATGAGCAAGGGGATGGTAGTGAAGATGCGACTTCTGGATGATGGTTCTGATTCATTTTCATATCTGTTTGTCTATCTCTGAGTGATCTTGTATGAGGTCTCGTTTTATAAAATAATACATGTAACATTATATTGGGCTACTACTATGGTTCATAATTGATTATGTTTGATGTGTTTGTGCTACATTAATCTTATTAATGATACTTAGTACTTTATATTTGTCATAATTTTTATTTATGAAAATTCGTTCTTGTGATGATTTCTTCATTAATTATTTTTATTATATTTAGTTCATTTATGCTTCACAAAGTATATTTATTTGGTTGGAGTGGGGTTAAGGGGTATTTAGGAGAAGTGGAGTATATTAAAGCAAAGTATGGATGGCTTGAGATGTTCAATCTATTTATTCAATGTTCAAAGAAAATCGAGATTTTTCAAGATTTTGAAGATACAGGTAGTTTTTTTTATGTAACTCTATTTAGTAAGAAATCTATGAATTTAATTTAATCTGGATTTAAATAGAACTAATATATTTATTTTCCATGAAAATAGAAAGTTTAAGATAGAAAGGAATTGTTATACCCGGTTTAACTTAACCTAGATTGTGAATGCACTAGAGGAGTTTAGAGGGGATTGATTTTTTTGTGTTAGACATTATATTTGGTAGAATATCGAAACAAAAATGCAAGATAAACAAGATAGATTTCTAAGAGTCTTGTTATACAAAAGTTATTGATCAAGTATTACATAAATAATGAAAATAACTTATGCCCGAATTAAGAGAAGAAATAGAAAATTAGCCAATAAACATTACTTAGTTGGATATAATATTTAAATCTATTCAAAGTAAGAAGAGCAAACAAGTGTTTTTAAATGAAAAAAATAGAAACACCCATACATTTCAAATGAAATGAAGCAGGAGACTGATTATGGAAAAGATGTGAGAAAGAACTCCAATAAAAAGAATAACAATATCCAAAGAAAATAAAGTAGTGAACCGTAGCAAAATAAAGAAGAAAAGAATATATATAAAAAAAGAAAGAAAAAAAAGGGATATAGAAAAATGGAAGGTTGTTTATGGAAAACTCTTTAAATAAAGGATTTAGTGCAAGTGCTTTATAGCTAACTTGAGTGACGTATCTTCTTTATCCAACTTTCTAACGATTAAACATGATACAGATAATTAGTAGTGATTAAGAATTCCTATCTAATTTGATTGTGGTGGCATTTTAAATATTGTTTAAAATTGAGAATAATGTAGTGGTTTTTATATCTTGATATTCTATATCAGTCACCAAAAGTTTGATGATTATCACTTGAGATTGAGAAAACCTATATAGTAGTTTGGTCTTGGTAATTAATTGAACTTCGAGTTTTAAGGTGTATTACATAACTAGAAGGTTGAGTTGTCAAATGGGGGTTGTCCTATAAATCTTTCTATTATATCATTATTTATATTTTTATGAGGGTAATATCTTTCTATTTAATGATCACTTCTATTTATAAGTGAAGAAATAGGAAATTAGCAGATAAACATTACTTAGTCGGAAATAATAGTTTACTATATTGAAAGTGAGAAAAGAAAATAAGAGTTTTTAAATGAAAAGATAGAGAGACCCACATATTCCAAAGGAAATGGAGCAGGAATCTAATATTGGGAAAAATGTGAGAAAGAACTCCTATAAAAACGAATAACAATATCCAAAGGAAATAAAATATTGAACCATGTGAATATAAAGAAGAAAAGAATATATATAAGAAAGAAGAAAAAAAAAAAGAGAGAGATATAGAACAATGGAAGGATGTTTTTGAAAAACTCTTCAAAGAAAAGATTTAGTGCGAGTACATTATAGGTAAGTTGAGTGAAGTATCTTCTTTGTCTGACTTTCTAACAGTTAAACATGATAAGGATAATTAATGGTGATTAAGAATTCCTATCGACATTGATTGTGATGACATTTTAAATATTGTTTAAAATTGAGATTGATTTAGTGATTTTCGTATCTTTAGATTCTATTTTAGTCATCTTAAGCTTGATGTTTGTAAGTGGAGATTAAGAAAACATATATAGTGATTCGATCTTGGTAATTAATTTAACTTTGAGTTTTAAGGTGCATTACATAACTAGGAGGTTGAGCTGTCAAATAGGGGTTATCCTATAAATCTTTCTATTAAATCATAATTTTTGTTTTTATGAGGGTATTATCGTTCTATTTAATGATCATTTCTATTTAAGAAAAGAGTAAATAATTATGAAATCAAATAAGGAATATAAGGAGAATATAATTTAGAGTAGTCCTTTACTCAGGACAACAAAGTGGTTAGCATTGAGGTATTTGACAATTCAATAATTAGATTATGTTTTACATAATACGTTTAAGGGTGATTTTGGAAGGAAAAGTCTATATAAAACTAGGTTTTCTCTAGTATTTGTGATTTTAGATTATATTTAGAATATTCAACGAAATGAAAGAAAAAAGGAAAAAAACTAAAGAATTTAGTCAATTGGAAAAAATAGCCAGCGAATCAACAATTAATCAAGTGAGATACATGAATTGCCAAATCAGTAAAGGATAGATATTAAACTGCATCGATGTGCCTAGCAAATCTGGTTCAATTAAGGATTCGGTGACTATTTGTTGGGGTTGGTTTTGAGTTTTATAGAGTAAGTCAAGGAATTTTATTTTGATTGAATACGTACTATCTTTAATACTATGTATATGAAACTTGGGCTTCGAAATCAATTACCCTTGAGTATCCTCGATCATATTTTATAGCTCTTAGAGCCATAATATTTCATATTTATTGTTTTAATATTCAGTAGCGTAAGTTTTACATTTAGTTTTATTGTTCATTGATTAGGAGACGAGTTGAAGATTCAAAGTACTCAATAAGAGGTATTTATTAGTGTTCTATATTTACTTTATTTTGATATTTATTAAAACAAACTCGGAACATGAACTTAATCCATTTGTAACATAGTCATAACGACGATTGATTTTTACTTAAATGCTTTAAACTTAATCCTATTCTTCAATTCACTGATTTAAATAGATTATTATTTGCGGATTATAATAATGAAGCTTAGTATTGTATGCATAGTCTAGAATATATATTGTGATATTTTAATTTTATATCTAATTTAAAGTAGTAATTGTTATTGTTTAAAGAGGTCTTTTGCCGTCTAAAAGTCCTAGGTGAATTGAGATCTATATTTAATATTGAAGTGACCTTTCAAAACAAAGTTAATAACAATAGTGTGCTTTTCCAACCTCAAAAGTTGAATTTCATAAAAACACTAACTTAACAGACTCGAATCAATTCCGTAAAATAAAAAACTGATCCCAAGGATGAATATCAACTACAAACCCATCAAATATCTACTTGAATTATTTCTTTTAATAAAAAAAATCATTGAAAATACACAAAAAAAACACCCACCTTAATCGCCAATTGACTAAAAACAAGTGTCCTTCTTATCCGTTGATCAATACACCAAAACGATAAGAGAACATGAAAATCTACGATGATCGTTAGAGAATTTAGTTGAGATAAAGAGAGAGCGAAGAGGGAGAGATGAGGAAATATAGGCACTAAGAGGAGGAGAAGAAAAACGGAGAGAGAGAGAGTTATCGAACAGAAAAAATTTGAGATGTCGACGAAGGTGTGGACGTTTCAAAACGCTTACTTTCTTCTTTAACTCAAATGGACCCCTAAGTCTATTCAACCCCTCATTGCCTTGTTATTTTAACCCTCCCTAAACTAATTTTAGTCCTTTTCCATAACAAATTTGGCCCTTCTCCTTGTTTCATTAACGCTTGCCTCATTTAAACACTTGTTTAGCCCCGTTTTCAAACAAACTTAAGGATAATCCTTGCAATACTCCATTGACCATGTAATCTCAACATATTCTTTTAACTCTTGGTTCAATCTTGTAGGACATATCAAACCTCAACTTAACCCAATTTCACTATGCATAGAGTGTAATACATCCACTAGCCACGAAAAAAAAAAACTAATATTTTTCCTTATGATTTTTGGACCAAAATGGGTCCAAACTTAGATACCTAACTACCAATTAAAATTTAAAAATACTTAAATAGTCAACTAACCAGGTTTATGAAATTTTTTAATTTCACAAGAATATAATATCAAATTAAAACAATAAGTTCGTAACCTCATAAATTATAACTTTGCAATTGGTTAAGTTCATATTTCGCTTTAGATTAATAAACTACTCACTCATATTAAACTTAAACATCATAAAATAAAATAAAATATATATTAATGAAAAATAACTATATAAATAAAACATTGAATCTCAAAACTTGAGTTCTACAAAGTAATGCCAACGTAAATTGTAAAAGCAAGAGGTCTCCTTATTTCAAAGCCTTAGTCTTCTATATATAGTAATTTACTAATACATATCAAAAACTCAAATACTTAGTTTGAAGAAAGAATTCTTATGGTCGACCTTAACGATTCCTCAATGATTTAGGTTTATTATCTAAATTGTTGGAAAAATCTTTGAGTCTTCTATAAAATATCTTTCAGTTGATCAGCGATTCAGGTGGCAATTTGTTTGTAATATTTACTTCATGGGCACATCGGTGAGTCTCTCTATTGCCGATTTGATTGGCAATTGTGTGTATTCTCAACGTGTTGGTAAACCACATGGACATTTTCGATGTTCATCAAATTCTTATCTTTTCTTCACCATTTTCTTCATTTCTTTATTCTTCCTTATTTTAACTTGAAATCACAAAAACAAGAGAAAACTTAGTGTAATATGGCCTTTTATATCCAAAATAACACTAAAATATACTATTAAACATGCTCTAATTATTATGTTATTAAATACCCTCAAACTCGACACTTTTCTATCATGGGCTAAGAAATACTCTAAATTATATTCTCTTTTCATCCTTCAAATGATTTCAAAATAACTTAGCTTAAATAGAAGTGATCATCAAATAGAAACAAAATATCCTCATGGAAATAAAAATTAAGGTAGACTCGTGAGATATTAAAGAACAACCCTTAATGATAGCTCAACTATCGTTATACAATAAACCTTACAACTTAAAGTTCAATCAATACCAAGGGCAGTCCATTATATAGGTTTTCTCCATCTCCACTGGCAAGCTTCAAGCTTACAATCTTTGAAACCCTAGAGCATGTTTATACAACACATAATATCATAAACTAGAATCACCAAACCAATCTCAACTGACAAAACATAACCAAAACCAAATTTACAAAAACTTGATTTCTGAGGTCATTTTAGATAGGTTAAGGTACTAATAAACAAGATATCATTATAGTGTTCAAATGTTGGAAAAGAAACTCCACTCAACTTAGCTAAAAGTACTTAAGCTAAATCTTTTATTTGAGGAATTCTTATAAATTTCTTCGTCTTTTTTCTCTTTATTTTATATTTCGATTTCTATTTTTTCAACAACACGATACCTGCTTCATTTCCAATTGATAATGTTTTAAGTGGAATTTATTTTTTATATTTTTAACTCATATTAGCATTTCTCACTTTCATTATAGTTAAGCATGTCTTTTTCCAACTAGGTAAAAGCTTTGGCTTATTGCTTTAGGTTTAATAATAGGTACCAAAAAAATCAAGTTGGTTTGTCTCAACTTTTCTAAGTAGCGAATATAATAGGTAAGATATACGGCTATTGGTTAATAATCAAACAATGCCTATTTATCCCCTTAATTATGGTATTAATCTTAATTTGTTTTTTTCATTTTAGTTGATTAGTAATTTTATCTTATAATTCTTAGAAATTTGTGTCGTTCATCTTGCTCTTGTTTCGATTTTCAACCTATTTTTATGTCTAACACAAGGCAATCGATCCATCTAAAGTCCTTTAGTGCATATACAATCTAGGCAAGTCAATCAATAGATTATAATAATTAATTCCTTTCATCTTATAAATTTTTCATTCTCGTAGGTAATTATGAAAATATAACTTCTATTTAATTCAAGTACATCTAGATATGCCAATTTCAAAACATATCTATTTAACCATTTCTACCTCATAAAGTAAAAATAAAATAAATATCACGAGTATTCTCGAAAATTTAGAAAAAAAAATTGCAAATAAGCATATAAATTAATCATTGAGTCCTTTATACTTTGAGTCAAATGTTTGACATATCCTAAATACTCGCAAACACATTTCAAACACTGTCCTCAAGGTTTGAAAATGAATTTGGGTTCCACCACACAAAACAAATTAACTTATGAAGCATCAACGAATTATATAATAAAAACACAAACAAAATTGAATGCTACA